>CM042834.1:213833638-214578638 GCA_023653725.1 Bungarus multicinctus
AAGGGAGAAAGAGAGAGAGGGAGACAAGATACACAGAGAGAGGGAGAAAGAGAGGGAGAGGGAAAGAGAGAGAGACAAGACAGAGACAGGGAAGGAAAGAGAAAAATAGGAGAGAGAGAGAAATAGAGAAGGGAGGGGGAAGCAAGAGAGAGATCCTGATGTTTTGTTTTCTGTGGGAATGGGCCGAGAGTATTTAAGGTTGCAGAAACAAGCAACTAAACTAAGTCCCTGAAGGACCCCATCCCATCAGTGGGAATCGAGGCGCTTCAGTGAGCGGCATGCTGGATTCATATTAGTGGCCCAGGGGATTTAAAATGATGAATTTGATGGCCTCTGATGTCTAAAAGGTTGGAGACCCCGTCCTATGAAATGTCAAAAAAATCTTTATAATTTAATCATACCATTTTCAATTCTACTTCTTGAGTGAGGTCCACTGAAGGCCATGATTTTTTTTGGTATTATCCAGTTGAAGTCTCCATTTTCTGCCCTCTGTTAAGAAAAAACACATTTTTTATTTCATTTCTGATATATAGCATTCAATCTACTTGTTTTGGTGAACAAAACAAAGGAGACAAGGATTGTTAATGTAAAGGTCTTATATATAATTATATATACTCTCAATTTCTTCTGAGATTATAGACCAATGTTATCACACTTTTAATCTTAGCTGAAAAACCACCTCACATGGTAATGTGACAATTTTAAATTTAGTTTGGTTACTTATTTTTTCCACCTCCCTTGTTTAAATTTATTTTCAAAAATTCAGAGATGTAAATAATATGTGCCAATTTTTATGCAAATATAATCTCAACAGTAACTGTTATTACTAGAAAAGTGAATACTTACTTCATAATGCTCATATTCATTTGCATCAAACGTATTAAAGTCAAGGAAACCATACTGCAATGCCTATAATCCATAAGAAATGAATTTAACATGTAGAAATCTAATAGAGTTGATAATAAGCATTTTTTCTAAACACTTTATTTATCAATCAGCATAATAACTGATTTTATTTAAATACTCCTACCAGAAACTTTCCAAATTAGCTACACAACTTATGTCAACTAGCAGACTCGGTAAGTTCGAATCCAATACATCCAAGTTGGAGACTTTGAATGCTTAAAAAGTGCCACATAAAAGATATTACTGCTTAAATGCTATTCAGCTTTATAATGAAGCTTTTATCACTCAGGTTAACATAGACAAGCAGCCAGACTTGAAGGTCAGAATGCATGAATAGCATAACATAGAAAGGCAACCAGAATTATTGAGAGTCTTCTTGCAGTCTCACTCCTGGAACCATCTCCGAATTTGTTTTAATTTATTTCTCTGGTTTATCTAATTTCAGAGATTAAATTTCCCTAGAATTCCAAAAAGTTTAAATAAATAACAGTCATTATATATTACACTACCATGAAATATATTACACTAACCTTATTTATTGCATGGAAACAGTCAAGCAGAGTTAGATGAAAAGTGCAGGTACCAAATGCAGCATCCCTGTGAGGAATATATATATATATGGGCTCAAATCCAAATTGCAAAACAAAATAGCTGATGTTTCTCATTTGTCTATATTTCTGTATACCCATTTTCATTGCATCAGCACTAAATGGTCTAGTAAAGACAGAAAAACCACCAGTTCTTCTCCATTTCTTTAGCATCTATTTATTGCTTTTTCAGATTCTATTTATACCAACATATTATGCTAGTGAGGGCTTATAAATAAAGTTGTTAAACTGATAAAATCTGACACATCAAATAGCCACAGCAGTAAAACAGAGCACATGATGGGCATAATCTCTATCGCATGGCATTTTAAGGCTGTTGATCCAAAAAACAAGAAACAAATTCCTTTCCACCAAGATATGAGAGAGAGAAAATGGATACCATCTATCATCTTGACAAGCAGTCCCATCTATCTTTTTCATCAGCAATAGAACAAATTTAATAGCCTTAATAGTAATATTAAGAATCTAGATATACTCCTCTTTCTCTTTTCCTATCCCATCTCCTTCTCTGAGAACAGAGAAAGGCAACCAAAGAATCTCTTTTTATAGAGTTAAATTCGGTTATTACATAAAGTCACAATATATTTGGTATGTTTTAAATTTAATATGAGGTGCTAAGAGAATTTCCAAATAAATCATTAGTTATTTTATGGTAATAAGTCCATTTGAAATAATGGCTTACATTTTCCTCATTCATTATGCTAACCCATAGTTGCAATCTGCAATTAGGAACACTGATTGTTTATGATTCTCTCTCTTGTTCTTGGTTCACTTTAATTCCCTGCCAAGTTAACATAAATATCAAAAAACAGTAATAATCACAAGAAGCCCCTCCTACTAACACACAAAGTAAGAATTAACTATAAATAAGGTATAAATACTTCGCTCATCTGCAAGAGTGCATATTTTATGAATCAGCTAGTCAATTGCAGAATAAGAAATGCAGCAACTATACAGAAAGCCTTGATACAATATATGGACTTCAACTTCCTAATCCTAACATAGCCAGAGATAAGTATACTAGGAGTTGAAAATCCATTCATTTCAAAATTGCCAAGGTGGAAAATATCAATCTATGTATTTCAAAGAGTTAGGAGATCAGTTTAATACTGATCAATTGCATGCTTTTATTTACCTGAATGGAAGATATGAAACATTTCCAAATAGTAAATGCCTGTACACACTTTCTGGAGATTCTCTCAGGTATATTATCTGTTTCAAGAAAGAAAGAGAAAAACATTCTTATGGGAATTTTAAGGAATTCATTATTAAATTATCTAGTATTTTTGCCTGTTAAACAAACAAATCATACAGTTTGAGAATAGAAATGAAAAATGAAACATACTAGCCAACATGAAGTCAGTAATAAGGTAACTGAAACTGAACAAAAAGTCATACAAATGTGAATAATTTTCAAGTTCCATATAGAGCCACTGTAGGAAATCCAATCCAAAGTTAGTTATGCGTTCATTGTAACATTTACTTCATAACCCATATACATGATTCAAGGTCATTTATTTCATACATGAGAAAGAATTGTTAAATCAATGTTTAAAAAAGCACAACATTCTGGCACTTAAGTAGCCAGATCTAGGGTTGTAGTTATATAGTTGTTATTATTAATATAACTATTTGGAAACTATTTTAGACAAATTGCTTTTATCAATACCTTAATGCTCAAGAGGAACTGCATCATACTCATAGAGTATCATTTTAGCACAATGGTGACACAGAACTGCCACCATCCTAAATAATTTGGGTCCATTAATTCTATATTTTACAGAACAAAAAACAGAAGACTTCTGGCAATTTCTTAATGTACTATATTATATTGTACTGTGATTTAATCACTCATCAACCCAGGTATTCAAATTCACCCATTTAATTGTAACTGTTAACAGTAATAACTAATAAAAAACACAAATACTTACTCTGATTGCTAAAAAATTAAAGGAAGAAAAAGACCCTTCAATGATTAGCAATTCCTAATAAATTTCAACCCCGATTTTAGACTTAAAACATTCTAAAAACTAAATAACACAATATTTCTGTCTCCCAAAATGACAATGTTCTCCTAGGAGATGAAGTAAAGCCTAAAATTATAGGTGAAACATAATTCCATGGATGCAACTCTTTATTATCCAATTAGCACCCCC
This sequence comes from Bungarus multicinctus, assembly GCA_023653725.1. Classification (NCBI taxonomy): domain Eukaryota; kingdom Metazoa; phylum Chordata; class Lepidosauria; order Squamata; family Elapidae; genus Bungarus; species Bungarus multicinctus. Next base: position 213,837,309 of record CM042834.1, read on the forward strand.
AAGACAATATAGCTGTACACAAAGTAATTATCCATTACACAGATTAAAATTGCAGGCCCTGTTTCAAGAACATCCAAATCTCTTGATGAATAGATGCTACATTGTCATGAGCAATACTAGCTATTACCACAAATCTTAAAGAGGAAATTCACAGGCCATGTTAATTAATGTAGTTAATATAAGCTTCAAAAAAAAAAAAAAACCTTAGTAATTAGAAACTGCTCTGAAAAGCCATGCTGACAATAACTATAAAATGTTAAGTTTGTATTTCAAATGACGAAGCTTTACATTAAATAAAAGACTTTGTATAAGCAGATGTGCATTCATATAAAATGGGGAATGTTTTATAAAATAACATTTAGCACCATTTCTAAACACCAACTTTCAAAACAAATAGTTTCAATTGACCTCCTGGCTAGGAATTTTGAGGACTAGATTAGGAAGGTTGTTTTAAGATGAAAAGAAAATGTATCTTCCATTCCAACTGTACTCTACGGGTGGTCCTCATTTAATGACCAAACATTCAGCAACCATTCAAACTTGGGATAGCACTGAACAAGTGGTACTCTTGATCAGTCTTCAAAGTTCTGGCTGACAAATTGCCCTTATGATCAGTTAATGTCAGTAAGCTGGGAGCGTTACTATTAAGTGGTATGGTCATGTGATGTTGCACTTTATGACTGTGTTGTGATAATGACAGAAAGTCCAGTCTCAAATACTATCATTAAGCAAGGGCTATCTGTATTTCCTGACATTCCATATAGCCCAGAAATGATATGTTCCCCTGCCCTACCCAAAGCTACCTGATAATCCTTTTGTTAATTGTTAGAATTAGTGGTTTTAATGTTGGATCTAGTGGAAGTATAAATGAAGAAGAATTGGTATGGTGTAGTAGTTAAAGTGCTGCACTAGAAATGGGGAAATAACTTCATCTGGAACAGCTCACTGGGTGACTTTCAGCCAGCCATATTTCTTGGTCTATCCTACACATAGGGGAAAAAGGTACAGGAAGCACTATGTACAGTAGAGGTGTCAAACTTGCATCATCACAGCAGTTTCACAGGACGTATCGTGACTTTCCCCCCCTTCACTAAACCAGGCATGGGCGTGGACAGTGCATGACGCATCTGGCCTGTGGGCTGTGAGTTTTACAGCTCTGATGTACAGTATATCACTTAAATTCTTGAAAAAGTGGCATTTAAATATAACAAATTTCTAAGAAAAAGTGATTTGTAAGATGGCGGTTTTTATAATTGCCTTCTTATCCCCAGAAGTAGGTACATTGCAACACATTCTACAACAGAGGTGGGAAACAATGGCCCTTTTATGACTTGTGGACTTCAACTCCCAGAATTCTTGCTGGCTCAGGAACTCTGGGAATTAAAAGTCCACAAGTCATAAAGGGGCCATTGTTCCTCATCTCTATTGTAGAATATTTATATAAAACCATTAATTTATAGTGCATGGGTGTCAAACTGTTTGGCTTCCCTGGGCAGAATTGCATGAAGAGGAATTATCTTTGGCCAATATAATTAATGTATACAAATAGGTCCATGGGTTGGACATGTCTGGTATAGTGCTTAATTTCGTTTTCTTCTGAATGTTTGTATTGTTAGTAAGAAATATCATAGCTTGCAATCTTTTGGTCTGTCTACAGCATATAACTCCTATTCTCCACAACAAATTTTGAGTGATCTGTATGCAGGAAGAATATGAATGCACATATTCACATATAACAAGCTTTAATGGAATTATGTTTGCTGTTCCTCTTCCTGCCAGGCATAAAATAGACAAAGATGCTGCTCAATCTTGCTGCATTTACCATGCTGGATAAATGCAATTAATGTGCAAAATGCAGCCTTATCCTTTTTTTCCTTAGAGACAAGAAAAGCTGTACCAAGCAGTATTATATTCTGCACTTAGGCAAATACCATGGATGCAATTAAAAAAAAATTGTTCTCTGGATTTTACTTTTAAAAAAACAGTAAGCTAATTTGAAACAGAGAGAAGTAGAAAGGCAGCAAGTTAAAAAAAAAACCTTTCATCTTAATTCTGCAAGGAGGATTATAGTTTCTGAAAGGAACGTAGAGGACATTTACTGTTAAGAAAATAGTCCAGTATATAAAGGGAGTCTTTGATTTTTGATTGCAATTGGGACTGGGATTGCCATCACTAAGCAATATGGTCTTAAAGTATGGTGTGGGTGGGTGGAGAAGGCCCCGAGACCCAGTGCAAGCTGTGCATGAATTGAGGAATGGGTGCTGTGGTATGGTGCAAATGGCTTGAGTTCAAGAAGCCTGGAAAGGAAGATGCTACGTGTGTAACAGTGGTGGCACAGTGGTTAGAATGCAGTGCTATAGGCTAATTCTGCATTCTACTGTCAGAAGTTTGATCCTGACCAACTCAAGGTTGACTCAGCCTTCCATCATTCCAAGATCGGTAAAATGAGGACCCAGATTCTTATTTCTATTGCTATATGCTGTATTTTGTCCATGTGACCCATGTGTCCATGGGTGTGTTACAATGGTTCTAAGTCTCATTGTTTAATGCTGTCATAACTTAGAATGGTCACTGAATAAATTACTGTAACTCAAGGTCTACCTATAAATGCAGAAAGATGTATATTATAACTGAAATACCTTTGTGTTTCAATAATTAAGTTCTTTGAAATGTTTTAGATTTAAAAAAAAACACAGTATATATCTTTTAAAATGCTGATTTAAAATTACATATTTACTAATAAATGTTCATAAACTAATATTTACTACAAAGTAGTTATTTCATCCCTATGTTCTGTCACCTTCCTAGAAAATGATTAGTTCATATGTATTTAATTCTAGCAATACTTTAGGAATGGATTCCACTAAATTAATCATTGACAATATTGTTATTCAGTTTTTCCCCACAGATAGGTGTTAATAGTATCAATCTGCAGAATACATTTTGATATAATAGCACTGGATTAAGCTACAACACAAATCTATATATATTTGCAATTCTCACTGAATGGTACCAAGGAAAAGAGTCCTTATTTTCTTCTGACATTTATTCGAAGATTCAATAAAGGCACAATAGAGCTGGCTTCAATCATGTTGGGAAAAAAAATTAAAAACAGGTCATGAATTTCATTTTCTCTTCCCCAACCTAGGAGTGAATTCTTCCAGTTCCATTACTTTTAATATTGATGGAGATGTTAACACTGAATTATTGTGAAGGAAGGTTCTTGAACTCAAATAAAGGAAGGAAGCATTCTTAACTAGGTTAACAGTTGGTTAATAGCATGTCTGCAGCATCGAAAGTAGCTTATGTATAGAACACATTCAAATCTTTTACTCATATTTTCTGGTTAAAAACATTCAATGAAGTTAAATCAAAGTTAAAACAGCTGTCACGAAGTTTGGAAGAGAGGGAGACCTGTAAGGTTAAGCACATTTTTAGAAAAAAAGAAATGGTCGTAGGATAGTTTCAAGTTTCCAGCAGTTTATATTTTTTATTTAAAACATATCTTTTCATTAAGAAAAAAGAGTTTATCCCTACAAAATCATAATCTTAAAGCAGTGCATGAACAAAACTTATAAATTGACAATGCAAAATTAAAGGCAGCAGAAATTTCTTAAACCGCTGAAAGAAGAAAAAGAAGTCCTTATGTACAATGGAAAGTAAACCTTGACATCTAATATAGGATAAAGATAATGTAACATATCATTTCTTGGATAAAATGCACACAAGAATACTGTATGAAGTACATACTGAGAGAGAAGGAGAACAATATAAAAAGCAAAAGAAAAATACCAGCAGCCACATAAAATCTGAAGAATACACTTTTAAAAAATAAAATAAGGAAATGCCTATGAAAATCTACACACTGAATATGAAGCATATTTCTGGCATTACGTTTTATGTATTAACCTAAAAATTAAAACTGATTTTAATGATATATATTTAATTTCATCTAGTTTCAAACTACTAATGGGAAAGAAATTACATGTTTGAAAGCTACATCATAGATGATGTGTCTGCTTCAACAGCGCCATCTAAAACAGGGTTACAACTAGAAATGTTGAAACCTAGGAAGGATTTTTAGAAAAAAAAGAGGGAGGGGGAGCACAAGAGGTGAAGGAAACTGCTTACCCTGAAGGAAGAAGATGAGAAAATAAAGTACACAGAGATGAGTCCGGGAGAAGATCACCTGAATTACAGCAATTCTTGGGGGGGTAGGACCCAAGAACGGTAGCCCTCCAAACATAATTAGTGCCAAGCCTGAGAAAAAGAAACACTGTTACTAAGTTAATGCAGGATTGGGAAGGAAGAAGTGAGATGGAGGCAGAAGACAAAGAAAGGAGGACAAGACATATAGAGGCTATTTCTAAATTAAGACACATAAAGGAAACAGAAGAAAGGACATTCTGTGTTAATCCTTGTAATATTAGTAGATTGAAAGCACCTACTGCAGAAGTTTAGTGTGATAATATGAATGTGTTTCTTCCCACACAGTACTTCCTTTTAAGACAAAATTGGCATATTAATCTTTAGTTCAGCAGAGCAAAAACAATGGCATCTTATTTCTAATTGCTATTTCATTTCCTCAGCATTTCCTACATGCTTTTCCAACAGCACAAGTCCAGAGTTATACATTCTAATTATTTCAATATGCATGTAAGAAGTGTCAATATATAAAGATGAAAAATTATTACAAAAGAAAAAAAAACCAGATTATTAAGAACATCTATAAAGGCTAAAGGAATTTTGCAATCTTTATTCTGTTGCAGAACTTTACATAGCTAATCATTCTGTGTGTTTGAAATTCTTACTAAATATGGTAGGAAAGTAAAGGACTTGACAGGATTTAACCAAAAAAATTAGATACCAATATATCACCAGATGAAAAACATCCATAAAGACAAAAATCTGTCCTTACAACATTTCATAACCTTAATGGAGCAGAAGCAAGCAGCAATCTCTTGATTCCATGTACACATTTTTAGAAAGTGTTACTTATAAAGTTATGAAAAGCACATTTTAGGCTTCATCTTCTTTCCTCAATTTTGCACATGACATTCTGAACTGGGTCCCAAAAGCAAATAAGCATATAAGGTCACTGACCTGAAAACTTTTCTAACTTTCTCTGAATTGTGTTACATAGGACGACTTTGTAAATAACTTTATTTCTAAGATTAAAAATATATTTCAGAATTGCAATGCACTGTAAAATTTTAAAATATTTTGTCAGTTATATATTGAAGAATACATAACCATTAGAAAAATGCATGTACTATAATACATTACAGATGTTTGAAAATATTAATATTCTGATGATAGCTACTAGATACATTAAATTCTAAGCTATAGTAACCCAGTTAATTAACACAAGAACTTGCATTGTAATGATTAAGAATCGTCACATCAATTAGAAAATTAATATAACTCTTCAAATTTAATATGCCTTGAAATCTTACTATTTTTAACATATCCTTTAGAAACATCTAATACAACTTCAAACCCTATTAGAGACTAGAATAGACAGGCTATTAACAACCATAACAAATTCTTTGAAAAAGGAATTTAGCATTAAGCAATATGAATATCTCTATCTTAAATACAACTACTTTCATCCTTAATGGCTGAACCAATTCAAAAATAAAATATAATGCAGACTATTCATTCTTATCCTGGCAAATGCCTGCAAGGCATTTGAGTTTTCAACTTGAAAAGACCCGATCAATTGAGATCTTTCTTTCCCTCCCTCCCTCTTTCTCACACACACATCCATAGGGGGAAATAAATCTGTTAAAAAACCTTCTTAAAGAAGAGGAAATTCCTATTAGATTGAAAGACATTATATATCATAATAATTTTTATATAAGAAAGAAAATCATGTTTTTAATTATATTCTCAATCATCTAAACAAACATGAAGATATTTTATATGAATAAAACCACTGGTTTTCAGTAAATGTTATTTTGTTTAAGATTACATACATGGGTAACATTTTACATCTTATAATACATATATTACATATCCTAGTAAAGGTATTTCATTGTGTGCACAAAAACAGAAAAAAAGATAACAATAGCTGAAATTTTCATGTTAACAACTATCCAATTAATTTATATCAATAATAGTTTGCTTAAACTATATTATTATTTTTGGATTAAGTAATTGTGCAAATTAAATATTTAAATTCTGTTTAGAATATTAATTCAGATAAATCTTCAGAAAAGATACATTTGGAATTGGAATGAAAACAGATGTTAAAATAAAGATGATTTTACCCACATTCTTCTGCTATAACAACAGAGTAACAAATCAAGTTTGACAATGTTGCATATTATAAATTGCAGATGACAAGTAGTGGCACACGGATTGCATGCAGTTGTCACTAACGAAGTCCCAGAGCACTCCCAGATCATGTAAAATACTATTTTATGATAGTGTAGTTTCTGCTATTTAAATCTTACAATCTACCCAAATCAGTCAAAATTAGCCCCTGGGGTGATATGATGTCACAGATCAAGCATTGAGCCTAAAAATAATTAATAAAAATGGATTATACCTTCCTTCCCAGTTGCTAGAAATAACTGAATTGGATTAAAAGAATGTGTACCTCAGGACAATTAAATAAGCAAGTGTGAACAATGTGATTCTCTGAATAAAAATTCTGTGTTACACTGCACAGTGATAACCTGTTAGTTGAACAAAGCACATCAACCATATGGCTCTCAGGCATAGTTTTCAAAGCCATGACACTCATCCATCCTCATGCATAGGAGAAAATAATGATGACTACTATCTTGGATCTTACTTTAAGAATGACTTAAAACAGATTTTCGTGCACTATTATCAAATAAAGGAATAGCACAATCATTTTATGAAAAATATTAAACCACAATTCCAAATGCCATTAAGAATAGGAAGGACTCTCATAAGGACTCTTTATTTTTGGATAACCAGTTTCAGAATCAGTGGATCATGCCACTTTTTCTTCATAAAGCAAGTGCACTTTAACACAAACAGCTAACATGCAAAAGGACAATCTTCTAGGCCAGGAGCCCATTCACTTTTCCACCCTGTCCTCATTGGTTGATTCCTTCATTACATGAATGAAAGCATATTTTACATAAAAATGATAACTACATCCTCTCCTGAGGAAGCATTCTAGCAACTTTGTCATTAAGTGAAATGGTTGCTAAGCAAACTCATGACTGAGAAAGAGCGCAAAAGATCATTGTGGTTACTACTGGCTTCTTTCGGATAGTTTTCTCCTACAGTGACCTGTGCCTGACCCATTCCCGCTTTTGTTTGCCTCTTTGCAGCATGGAAAGATGGTTTAAACATGCTATCTCTTCCTGAGCTGCTTTTCTTTGCAGCGCAGTATTTCTCTAAAAAGTGCTAACCACAAATGAACAAACTCTGTTCTGTGACCTTCAATAGTGATTAGAACCCTTCCACTGGCTCACCTCTGGCCTGAACCTGAAACTAATCAAACTTTAATCAGTCTCGTACTGAAAATTTTCCTTGTCAGGAATAGGAAAAGTTGATTCTAAATGTCTGCACTGGTCAAAAGAATGAATTTTTGTTGTCATTTATTATCACCGTATTTGCAAATGATTGCTAAATGACATAATGGCTAAATAAGGAGTGGGTGTAATTAATAAAGATGAAAATTAAAGCTGCAATCCCAAACTTGTGTACTTCAAAGCTATCAAAATCAGGAATCAACTTTGCAGAAACTACCTCTAAGATAAATGTATTGATACAAAGTATGTCATTTTAAAAAAATGAATGTTATAAAGTAGTGAGCCATGAAACCAAACTGATTGCTTTCTCCCACTTTTTCTTGCTCCTATATGCTCACTATAATGGGGCTTAGCTTTTTTGTTTGTTTGGGGGCACTTTTTGGATCCTACCCTTGTTTTCAAACAAGCCTTCTATACTATCTGTCACTCAAATTGAGTCCATTTTGTGATTGCCATTTAAAGTGAACTGGTTTTCAATTTAATTTTTATTTTACTTAAATAAGTTCCGTAATTGTGACATCTAGAGAATTTATACTGAAGTGCCCTTGATGAAAGAAAATGCATAGTATAACTTAGATCTTTAAACACAGAAGAATATGTTTCTACTCATATACTATGTAAAAAAACAAATAAGCTGAAAGTTATTTCCAATTCTGACACTGACCAGAAGTCAAATTGGTGAATCTTGCCAGTTTAAGATGTTTAAATACTTACCGTGTAACAGCCTATAAGGAAGGCTGCATTGGCTTGCTTTTTCTGATCCGAACCACAATAATGAACCATCTTCTTCCTTAACATGGTAAAAGACTATCAAGAAATGAACAGAATTATAATTGTAATCCTTGGATTTTAAATGTATTAATGAATGTAAATATTCCAAGTACAATTTAAATAGTCAAATGCAGAGATTTTACATTTAAGAAGTAGTTTCATGACAACATCCATTATAAAAAGAGAATGTGGCATGTGGATTCTTATATATAACAAAAGGACAGCAAGAGAAAAAAAATAACATTCAAATTAATAGTGTTTCTTTAAGTGTAGTCCAAAGACTCCTGGGGGTCCCCTAAGACCCTCTCAGGAATTCACCATAATTGGAATTATTTGCCCCATATTAAAGATATCTGCAAAAAAATTAAACATTTTTCTCATTATTTTTATTCGTTAGAAACTAGCACTTTTTGAGAAATGTTTTATTTATGTTGATATCTAATGCATTTATTATTATTTTTACATAATTCCATGTAAAGATTCCAAAGTCTTCAAATGTGTTGATTTTAATTTTCAATATGGCAAATATTAATAAATGTAATCCATACAAACAAAAACTATTTCATTCATAATTTTTAAAAATAGGAAGGTGTCCTGACAGCAAAAAAATGTAATAAACAAAATTTTAAGCAACCACTAGCTTAATAAAATAATTTAGAACAGGGGTCGCCAACCTTTTAGACCTCAGGGACCACCAAACTCATGATTTTAGATCCCAGGGCCACTAACCGGTTCTGTGGGCATGGCCTAATTTATGGGTGTGGCTTAATTTATATATAATTTATGGGTGGTGGTCATGTGATTGGTTGGGCATGGCTTGTATGTAAATATTATAAATATATAAATATTGATTTTTTTATAAAAAAGAGCAACTTTTATCCAAAATCAGGCAAAGCAGGCAGATTGAGTTGCTCACAGAATCACAGATTCATTCAGAGATCTATCTACCTGCCATTGGCAAGCTCAGTCTGTCACATAAAATTTGCTTGCAAGCAAACTCATAAAATTTTCTAACAAGCAAACTGACAAAATTAACTCACAACAAACCATGCATGTAAATATTGAATTTTTTATAAAAAAAGAGCAACTTTTACCCAAAATCAGGCAAAGCAGGCAGATTGAGTTGCTCACAGAATCATTCAGTGATCTATCTTCCATCGGCTAGCTCAGTCTCTCAAATTTGCTTGCCATGAGTCTGCACTGAATTTGCTTGCAAGCAAACCTTCAGTCCTAAGGGAGGTTCAGCTGTGTTGAGCTGAAGTTCTAAAGACTAGCTAGAAAGCAAGAAATCCAACCATTTCCTGCTTCCTAGTTAATCTAAATCTCCCGGCACAGCAGAACAGATGATGGTTGGAAAAAGGGAAAATAGCAATTTAGCAGGCAAGTTTACCGGGTAAGGAGTGAGTGGGCGGGGAGTGTTCCTGAGGGTCATGTGGGCGGTGCAGCCTTGTATTTCTGCGCAGCCTAGATTAATTGCTTTGTGGGGGTGCTCTGGGGGTGAGATTTCTCTGCAGCCCACCAAAATTTTCTCATGGCCCACCAGTGGGCCGTGGCTCACCAGCTGGCAACCACTGATTTAGAAGGTTCCAGCATGCTTCAGTGGTTCATTCAGTATTTTTAACTCAATTATAGAATGAAGTTACTACAGAGCAATGTTTCTCAGCTTTGCTGATTTAATAAGTCCAACTACTTTTACAAAGTGGTTTAAAATGCATTAATTATTTTTCCTGCCTGTGAGAAATCATTATTCATTTACAGCAGAAAAGGGGCAGACATGCCGACATAACCTAGAACATACAGGGATTATATTCTTAAAGACGTGTATCTATAAAAAGGTCAATTCTTAAGAATACTCGAACACTGAAAGCATAATTACAATGAAACCAAGTTTTGCAGAGTAATTTGAATAAGAGAATGCAAGAATTAGGCAACCACATATTTTGAATTCCATACTAATAACTCATCAGCTGAAAATCTTAAACTACTGTACAGCTATATGTTAAATAAAAGATTTTCATATTTCAATGGAACTTCAAAAACTGAATTAAAACATACTGTTACACAATAATACAAAGTACTTTTGTTACTTTTAATATAAATTATATTTTAATTGATTAATAGTAAGAAATTGGATGCTGCATAAAACATCTGGAAAATAGTTTGAATTATGTTTTGTTGATTTTAGAAGTTCCAAGAGTTTTTACAATGCCACATATTGCAATAGTGTCAATTATTACTAACACTATGGATACTACTGTCATACATGAAAATAACTGGCTAGTTACCATGCAGCTCAGTCAGCTGTTGCATGTGACTATTTACAATGAAAAAAAAAGAGATAAATTACAAGCTATTTATTTGTATCATGACACAACTGATGAAAACAAACATAGTAACTAAAATTATTTCATTTTCAGAGGGATCATGAAATGGGAACAGAATTCATTCCTATAATTTATTTATACATTAAACTACATTCCCATAAAATGTAAGAACTATATTTTCAATATTATGCTTTATATAATAAATTGACTAAAATATTCCAGTACTACCATCTTCAGGAATGTGAATAACTATGAATACACATAAGCTGTTAAAAATATACTAAAGAAATTTCCTTCTGTAATTAAAAGCTAGATATTGATAACCAACCACTCCAATATATTCCAGGGAAGAGACCCAACAGTTTCTCAATAAGTTTTTTTTCTGCTCCTGATTACTAGGACTTCAAGTTTTATAAGTTTATATTTAAACTTTTATAAGTTTAATCATTAGCCAAATTATGAATTTCCAATTATTTATACTCTGAAATAAAAATCTAAAACTGATCATGTATTTTCCCACTCTTCGGGCAAACATATTCTCATTTACTAGAGTAACAACAGTAAAAAATAAATCTTGATTTTATTATTTCTTCTGGGAGGGGAGTATACAATAATAAAAAAGTGCAAACAAGACAAACAGAATATAATGTTCACTCCTTCTAACATTTTATAAAGAAACCGAGAATGACTGAACTATTAGATGTTACCTTTAATTTTTTATTTAGCTTGCAACAGTATCTGTAAATCATTGCCAGATTGAGTGGGCCAAAATCTGCATAGAAGCTTGGAAAAAGGGGAGGGGGAAGGAGAAGAGAAGGATAGGGAAGGAAAAAAAAGACCTTATTGAAATGTCTGTTAAACTCCTCCCCCCACATTCTCTCCACACACTCCCACTGCAGCTGCTTAAATTTTAATAAATAGGCATTATAACTGGCCTATTTCCCCATCTCTTTCAAGACAACCGTTAAAACACAATGTAATTAATTGGGGGGGGGGGGGAGAATCTTACAAGCTTTACATATATTATCAAATAAGTCAGCAATGTCAATAAACGGTAAAACCATTTTAGAATTGATAATGCAATATTTTGTAGGCGCATCTTCAATTAAAATGTAAAAGTGACTAATTCAACAGTACACACATAACATGCTTTATTAAGTCTGAAGTATCAACTCACAAAGAGAGCCGACTGACTCAACACTGCATGATTCATTGATCTGAGCTTGCCTCTGTATATGCCAATAGGCTTGGTGTTTTAACTGACCCACTTTTTCACTGTATATAACTGATAAAGGACCTACAGTTGCAGAAATCCAAATGTTCATCATGACTAAATAGAAAAATGCCTGATGTTTATTTAAATACATCTTTACCCTGAGCTGACTTCTTTTTAATAAGTATTTTTATATTAATTTGTTCAATTATTCATATTACTTATAACCTACTTACTATTTAGAAGATCTTATGGCAGGTTATACTCACAGAGAGGCACCAAAGGGATTGTTAATATGACAGTGGTTAAAAGGGAGATTATAAAGCCAAGTCATCATTTGTACCATCCTGATCTCCAGGATAATACAAAGCAACATATCCATGAGTTGTACAGAGTATACATATCCTGAATTATATGTATCAATTTATGGATGAACAATGCTTAAATGTAGATTTTATTTTCAGAATTCCAATCAACTCAGTCACATAACATGGTTGGAAACAAAGCTAGTCCAAACAAGCAATACCTAAGCTGGAACTATTTATAGTTTTGCTTCCCATCCATGATGGATGTATCTTCTGTCGCTAACATGCAAGAGATAACATGAAAATTCTTAGTCAACTAGTGATATCTAAGGTACAGAGAAAACTGAGAAAACCCTAAACCTAGAGTAGAATTTCCCATTGTATTCCTTCAGATGTGTTTGAGTTCAACTCCCACAATTTCCAAATAACTGGAGGGAACTAAAATGGAAGAAGACAAATCAGCATCTAAACATTTCAGGCATATAGATGGCAATTTCTCTGGCAGCCTAATGCTCAAACAGCTTGAAAACTGAACAACTGTTTGCTCTTACTGGTAGCACAGTGAAATGTTATGAGAGAACTATTTAGACAGGTCTCATCTACATAAAATACCATGGCAAGTTAGGAAATATTTTTGAGTCTATCCAAAAAAGTAATACTGCAATTCTATTGTCATTTGTAATAAATGCAATAAACAATGCTACACATTCCCATAGTAGCTGCTTTGGATTAATACCGATATTTATAATTTCTGGAGGCCAATAATGAGAATGCTGTATACCGACATAAGATCTTCTTTTTATTTCAACTGCTTTTCATTTAAGGATCCAAGCCACAGTTCCCTACTTGGGACTCTCCAGATGTACTGGATAGCCATAGCCATTAACGTTAACCTTTATCTGGAGGTAAGAATTCTATAATGCTTGATAGGTCATACGTTTCCCAGTGTAAATTTATGAAACATAGACCTTTAAAGTAGTTCAGTCACAATTACTAATCAAGGAAGGATGCTTAACCTCTGTAATAGAAAATGTATTTCCCAACTGACTTTCTAGTTTTGGAAACAAAGAAGGACTGGACCTGATTAATACTTGGATGGAATACCATTAAGTTATAAGCTAGACTGGGAAGTAAAAAAAATCCTAAAAGAATGCAGTGGCAAATTATTTCCATTTTGTTGTTAACAAAGGTACATGGCAATGTTTATGAAGTTACCAGAAGTAAAAGCTCAACTCAATGGAGACTGTGGAGATGGATATTTACCATTATTCTTCAATTTAACATGAAACATGATTCTTCAACCTAAATATGCTTCAGATCAGTTAACAAATATAACAATAATTTTAAAACATAGCAAACATTTATAGAATTAAACAATTGTATCAATTTGCTTCCAGGTTTAACCTTAGAAAAAAAAAAGATGGATCTGGCCTGCAGGCCACCAGTTTGACACCCTGCTCTAGAATGAGTTCTATTTCAAATAAGCCTTCTTGACGGCTACATAATGTTCATTTAGAAAAATAATATGTATATAGTACAATGAAAGCTTTAAACAAGCTTCAAGCAATCTCATTATAAAAATTAAATATTTGCACAATAGAAGTTGTGCAAATACTAAGTACTACAACTAATATTTAGTACTCAATTGCACTAAAATAAAAGGAATAAAAATTATTATTTATTGGGTTCATTTTATTCTCAAAGAAATAAAGCAAAAATAAATTCCTTATTATTAATATATTTTCTTCTTCCTTCCTTTTCCACTGCTACTAATTGTAGCTGCTAATTGTTCCAACAGCATTTTATAAAATTACTTCTTCTGAATTACATGATTTACTATGATACTCCCTAAGTATTTGCTAAGTCCTTCTGACCTTTGCTTTTTAATTTAAAAATTGGGAAAGGAAATAAATATTCTGGAGCAACTGGGTATTATTTTTCAGAAATTCAATCAGCTTAAAGCTATTTTTGCAGTAAACATGTTACCGTATTTTGAGAGAAAAAGGATACCCATACTGTACTCATATATTATCACCTCATTCTTAACAAACCACGCAACCCCTCAAGATAGAGCCAGATTGCTGTAGTGGTTAAGGCACCAGGCTAGAAAATGGGAGACCTTGCATTCTAATCCCATTCTGGCCATGAAACAAGCTGGATGACCTTGGGCCAGGGACTTTCTCTCAGCCCCAAGGAGGCAAATGCAAAAAACCCCAGATGTAGGCAGTCCTTGACTTAAAACAACAATTGAACCAAAATTGATGTTGCTAAATGAGAAATATGTTAAGTAAATTTTGCCCCATTTTACAACTTTTCTTGTCACATTTGTTAAGTGAATCACTGCAGTTAAGTTAGCAACATGGTTGTTAAGTGAATCTGGCTCCCCCATTGACTTTCCTTGTCAAAAGGTCACAAAAGGTGATCACATGACCCCATGACACTGCAACTGTTATAAATATGAACCAGTTGTCAGGCATTCAAGTGTAAATCAAATGACCAGGGAGATGCTGCAACAGTCATTAAATGTGAAAAAATGGTAATTAATCACTATTTTTTTACTCACTTTTTCACTATATCTAACTGATAAAGGATCTACAAATGCAGAATTTCTGAAAATATGTATTTGAAAACATGAATATCTTCTGCTTTAGTACCTTTAACTAGTTTTTCAATAAGCATTTCCTATCTTGTTAGAAAATAAGATTCTAACAATATTCAACTCATTTTATTCCAAATTCAATAAAACTTATTTTCAAAGCAAAAAATATTAACCAAACTTTGTATTTGTTTCAATTTCAATTACTGAACTGAACCATTTTGAATAGACTAAGATGTTTTATACCAGGGGTGTCAAAGTCAAGGCCCGTGGGCCAGATCCAGCCCGTGAGTAGCTGGGGCTGTCCTTTACACCGCAAAGGACTGGCCCACAGTGCCTCTGCCAGTGACAATGGAGTTCGGGAGGACTGCATGTGGGCCCCCCTCAAGCTCCGTTTTCACTGGCAGAAGGCTGCAGGAGACCATCGCAGCTGAAAATGGAGCCCAGGAGCCTGTTTTCGCTGACAGAGTGCTCCAACTACCACAAGCACCCCTGATATGTCAAGCTAGCCATGCCCACCCTGGTTACTCCCCACTTCCCTCACCAGGTCAAACACCACCCTGATGCAGCCCTCAATGAAATCAAGTTTGACACCCCTGTTATATAGCATAGCGACTTAAAAAGATGAATGCTAGAAAATTCAGAATTAAAAAAGGAAGCAATTTCTTTCTAGACCCAATTTTGTGATTAAATGCATCAGGCTAGAAACTACAGCCAGGTGACTTTGAAGCAGTAATGGGAAGAATGCAATGGCAAAAAAAGTTCTGAAAATGTTATTGAGAAAATTGTATGGATCTGTCTAAACTACTGCTAGGAGTCAAGATTGACTTGACTCAAATATATAACATTCACACACACATACACATATTCTCTCTCTCTCTCTCTCACACAC
This sequence comes from Bungarus multicinctus, assembly GCA_023653725.1. Classification (NCBI taxonomy): domain Eukaryota; kingdom Metazoa; phylum Chordata; class Lepidosauria; order Squamata; family Elapidae; genus Bungarus; species Bungarus multicinctus. The sequence continues at coordinate 213,852,927 of CM042834.1, forward strand.
ACACACACCCTAAAGTACAGTGAAATCATGTCTATATTCCTTGTTACAAGTAATGAGGGCCAACAATTTAAACTACGTAAAATTTATGGGGAATAAGGTTATGAGATTACTATACACAATGTAAATAATGCTTCTAGAATCAAAGGTTTCTAACTGTCCACAATTGGCCAATGATAGAAGACTAGATACTATTCTATTTATTTTATCAGAAAGCTTCACAATGTATTTTTTATATATGCTGTTGCTTTTACTTTTTATTTGTCTTGCAGAGCAAGAAAATAATATTATACTTACTTTTCATATACAAATTCATCATCTATGCAGAAATAGTGTGTACTTGTACTACCGCTTTTTGGTTTATGGAACAGAATGGCAAAATAAAGACGATCTGAAATTGAAAACAAACAAAAACACCAAAATAGTATTTATAATGAACACAAAGACAATTGTAGAAAATGGGTTGATAGATTTATCTATTTCTTTTTAGCCAAGTTACAACAGCAAAAATAAAAACTTCCATTCAGAATCTGATTTCAGGAAATTAGCAATGTAAGTATTAATAACTATTCAATATGGCATACTGTTGATGAACTGTTAAATTTGGATATAAGAAATTCATACCCTGAGTTGTCAAAAACAATTCTTTCCTATCTCAATGAAATGACAATCCTTTTCTGTGCAACATTAAGGAAATTATTCATATGAATCACATGAAAGAATGTTACAATTCAGCTGTATTTCTGGCCTGTTTTTGAAATTACTGGCATCACTTTCTAACATGTTAGAAACAGAGTTATGCAATAAAAGTTTGGTCAATGGTTAAATCTCCAGGTTAGAAACTTGTGAATTTATAAGTTTTTTTCATCAACAAAGCACTATTTTGTTAAACTATTCATGTTTGTATCCATGAGTTCTAGTCCCATTTTAGGCATGAAAACCAGCTGGGTGAGCTTAGGTCAGTTACTCCCTCAACCCAACCTATTTCACCGGGTTGTTGTGGGGAAAATAGGAGGAAGTGTTATGTTATTATATTAGATACGTTTGCTGCCTTGGTTATTTATAAAATATAATAAAGTTGAGGTAAATAGATCTCAACACATTGTTTTCCAATCTTGGCAATTTCCACGTTGGAAACTTTTAGTTCTTCAAAGAATGATGAAAGTCCACTGCTGGTAGCTACTGCATGTATAGACTGTCTCTTGCAGATACATTCATGTTGCTTACTCATACACACTAACTACAATGTAACTAAGTTAACATGGTCTCTAAGCAGAGTTGCAGAAAGCGCACAGCCTTGCAATTCTATCCTTCTCATGACTAAGAGATCTTAAATTACTACTTTCAGTGACAGTTGTTAGGATTTCTTAAACAGAGGAAAGTCTGGCAGGAAATACAGATTAAAAAATAGTGGCTAAGACTTAATTTATCTCTAATTGGCTGGAAAAGCTCTGAAATCTAACTGAGGAAATAACAAAGATGAGAGGTATTTTTAAAACTCTCTCTTAGAAGCAAAGAAACTTTTATAAAAGGCACAAAAACCGAAACTGTGAACAATGCTAAATTAATTTATTCTGAATAAAAAAAATTCAACAGAGCTGCTTCATGATTTGTTACATTTATTATTTCCATGTAAATATGGTTATCCTACAACCATATAGTACAAGTTTAAGACTATATAAATAAGTATTTATTGAAAAACACTTGAGTTTATATATCAGAACCTGTGGAAATCCTAACGAATTCAAAAATGTTAATAAAAATGGCACAAAAAATGTATATGGGCGGGCAAGGAGGCCAGTAGAATACATCACCAATTGCTGTGGTGATTCGCAATTTTGGGAAGTTTTGTGAAACAGACTAATAGCCCTACAGACACATTCATTCCACTTACTCCAAAAATTTAAAGGGCTTAAGTTCCGGCACAGACAGAGGCAGAAAAGTTCTTTGTTGTGCAACATACCTGCGGTACCTCTGTTTTGTTTTGTTTTAAACCGCTTGCCCTGCTTCAAAAAAAGAGCTTGGAAACCCACACTGCTCCCCCCACCACTTGGCGGAAAACTTCAGCCTGTTCAGTCGGAATTTTAAACGCACCACAGGGGAAAGCCATTATCCACCCCCGCGTTTTCTTTAAAGCGCCGCCGTTTGCTTACCTTTAACTAACTCCGCGCAGAAGGGCAAGCGCTTGGCGGGGTTCATCTCCGTTTGTTAACATTCAACCGAGAAGCCAAGGACTGGGCGAGCAGCGGCACAGAGCTGCTGGAAATGGCTGCTTGCGGAGGTCGCTACTGACTTTTGCAGCCTCGGTCAGAAACTCCTAAATCTCTCCCTCCCTCCTCGGAGTACTAACCACAACGTCCTTACTCTTGCTTCCAAAGTGTGTGTGTGTGTGGGAGGGGGGAGAAAGCAGCCTTTCCCCGCGCCAACTCGAACGCCGGGGCGAGGGACACTCCGAAAAAAGAAGCCACAATTCTCTAAGGTTTTACTGCAGCTCCCTCCCTTCAACAGGCAACCTCGAGAGGGCCAGTTCTTCCCGCGCGCTTTCTCGAGCTCCCAGTGTCGCTCATTTCTTCGGCCCAAAAAGCAATTCCCAAATACTGGCCCGCCGCGCTTCCTTGCAAAGGGGCCTTAGGAGCGCGCGCCCGGTGTCCCTGCTCGCTTTTCCAAACGCGGCTCCAGCTCCTCCGCTTCTGCCAAAGGAGCCGACTACACTTTCCCAACAATGATTAACGCGTCCCCTTCCTTCAGTCAAGGAGGCAGTTCTCAAAAGCTTCGCACCGAGCAGCGGCCATTGGTTGGCGAAGGAAGCAGAGCCCCTCCTTGCCAACCACTGGCCACTGCCACCTTCGCACTGCAACCAAGGGCCTCTGCCCAGTATAGGAGCCTCCCTGAAACCTCGGGCTGGCCTAGTTCCTCGTGGGAGGAATGGAAGATTTTGGTCATTGCCTGGCCTCCGGTTTTCGTTTTTTTTTCCTGGCAGCTTTGTGTCTTTCTCGTGCCATTCTGGCAGAAAACTAGATCCGCTCCACCACAAACACGCTTAGCAACACCATCGCACCACAAGCACTTTCTGCATTTTTTTTTTTTTTGGTTAGTCATACTAAGACACACAGTTGATTTCAAACGTTGAACAAACACTGGTACATGGGATATAAAAAAGTGCTAGATATTCTATTTAAAAATTACTTATTTTTCAGAGGCCTTTATAGGGGGAAGACAAATGGGGCAATTTGTTTATAACTCTAACAACTAACTAATCAAACAAGTAAATTATTGTTTACATTTAAGATTACATCTGAGCAAGAACTGTTAGTAAACCAGCAATGGGCAGGCTCAAGCCCTATTTGCAGAATAAGGTCAATAATCATCCTAATCTTACAGGTAAAATTTTTGTAACTATACCACAAAGGGCTTTAAACTTTCATATTAAGAACATAATACAAAATAATTATTCGGCCTGCAGTGCAAATGTCATAGTTGTATAGAATAACTCATATCGCAGATTCAATCACAGATGTGTTGCAGTAACATGTCAAATACACCCATGGAATAAATGGAATGCTTTATTTTCTAGTTGCAACAATACTCACAGATATCAGTGCACAGTGTACTGGTATCTCTGAGTATTGTTGCAACTAGAACAGGTATCTCTGTACTGGTATACAGTATACAATACACTAGTATTTTCTAAAACCAGTATCAATATATTATTAAACTCTCATCCAGATCTAGGAGTCTCTATGAACTCTAAATGTGAAAGGAAATTGCACATAGAAGAATTTCTACTACTGAATGGGAAGTATAACAAAAGATCAATTTATCATAAAAAGGTAAAAGACCTATGTCATTTGTCATTATACATGATGGACATAATTTCAATTTTAATATTATTAAATTATTTTATATTGCTTTGGAGGGAAGTATGCAATGGGGTCTGTCTTAGGCCCAGTACTCTTCAATATCAATATTTACACGAGGGGATAAAAGACAAAACTCATCAAATTTGTAGATGATATCAAGCTGGCAGGAATACAGTAGCCAACACCTCAGAAGATAAACTCAAGATACAGAAGGATCTCAATCAACTTAAACATTGGCCGCTATTTAACAAAATGAAATTCAATAGTGAGAAAAGTTAAGCTCTATATTTAGGCAAGAAAAACCAAATGCACAGATAGAGAATAGATGGTACCTGACTCAATAGTTGTAAGTGTGAGAGGGATCTTGGAGTCCTAGTGGACAGTCACTTAACTTTGAGCCAGCAATGTGCTGCAGCTGCCAAAAAAGCCAATGCAATCCTAGGCTGCATTAACAGAGAGGTAGAATCAAAATCACAAGAAGTGCTAGTACCACTTTATAATGCCCTGGTAAAACCACACTTCAAATAATGCATTCTGTTCTGGTTGCCATTATATAAAAATAGATTGAGATTCTAGAGAGAGTGCAGAGAAGAGCAACAAAGATTAATTAGGGGACCAGAAGCTAAAACATACAAAAATGGAATTGGGTAAGTCTAATTTAATGACAAGGACTATGGGTGATATTGAAGCATTATTCCAATATCTAAGGGATTGCCACAAAGAAGAGGAGGTCAACTTATTCTCCAAACCACCTGAAGGCAGAACAAGCAGCAATGGATGGAAACTAATTAAGCAGAGAACCAATATAGAACTAAGGAGAGAAATTTCCTGATAGCACAATTAATCAGTGGATTGACTTGCCTCCAGAGGTTGTGCATGCTCCAATGCTACAGATTTTTAAAAAGAGATTGGACAATCATTTGTCTGAAATGTTACAGGATTTCCTGCTCAAGTTGGGGTTGGTCCCTTCCAACTGTTATTCTGTTAATATTTAATTCAGTAATTCAGATAGATGGGGGACATACAGAAGATCACCAAGATTGATATGGGAAATGGTGATTTTCAGGAATAATAAAGTATGCAAAATTCCCTTTTATTTCAATGTAAAGATTAACATATTGATTACATTAACTTCTATACAATAGAGTTCACCTAATGTATTCTGTATTTCAGATAATGTGTATATAAATCTTACCCCAGAATATCCAGAAGGAAGTTATTATCAAAATTGATCATTATAAAAATTGATCATTCAAAAAGTTATAGAATAAAATAATATAAACCTCCTTGCTTTGTTACATTGTAACTCATTGTGTGTTGGAAAACCAGTTTCAATGAACACTAAATATTGAAGAGATCTGACCTGCAAAAATTAAGATGACCAGTAGATAGCAGCATAATGTTAAGCTTTTAAAAAAATGTTTATTGCCATCTGGTGGTCATGTGATTTTTTGCAGAAAAGTTTTCATTCATTTTATGTAATACAGGTAGTCCTCGAGTTACAACCACAATTAAGCCCAAAATGTCTGTTATTGAGACATTTTTTGCTCCATTTTACAACCTTTCTTGCCACAGTTAAGTGAATCACTTCAGTTGATAAGTTAATAGCGTGATTGTTAAGTGAATCTGGCTTCCCCTTGACTTTACTTGTGAGAAGGTTGTAAAAGGTGATCACATGACTCCAAGACACAGCAATGGTCATAAATATGAACCAGTTGCCAAGCATCTGAATTTTGGTCACACAATCATAGGGATACTACAAAGATTATAACTTGAAAAAAAGTCCTAAGTCATATTTTTCAGCACCATTGTAACTTTGAATGGTCATTAAACAAACTGTTGTAACTGACTATCTATAGTGGGAGAAAAAAACTGGATGTTGTCAGAGTTCCACAAAAAATTGTTTAAAATAATGCTTTTAAAATTCTGCATAAGTTTATCATGTATTTCTCATTATTTAATAATCTAGTAGGCAATAGTCCTTAAATACAAAAATTATTGTATATTTATTTTTTATGCCTGAGGCTTTCTTCTGTTTCAAAAAAGTGATATGGTAATAAGTTAGTTACAGCATACTTAAGATGCTAAGTATAGAATGTGAAAGAATTTCAGAGGGCAAATTTAAAAAAACCCAGATTTTTTATAATCTCTTAATATACCTATTACTATTGTGGGAAGTACACTCCAAAAGGACAGTGTCAGAAACCTCACAGCATCAGAAACTCAACAGTGCCAAGAGACTCAAGCCAGTCCTTCCCCTTTAAGAAAACCTAAAAGGAAAATCCCAGCTGGAAAAGCCATTAACACACTGTTACTAGAAATAATAAAGTAAACTAAAAGTCTGGGCTATTGCCAAAGGCTAGTATTAGGAATAAAAAAGACTGGACTATGAGGCAGAATCCTGACAGTACTCAAACCAACTAAAAATAACTCAGCTGGAACTGCCCTTTTCCTCTTTCCTGGCAGAATTAACCCCAGGATAGAAAAAACAAAGCTCCAGGGATAGGATTAACCCCCTAAGACAGGTAGACAGAACCCTAAGGAATCACCTTAACTAAAGGCACACACAAAATGTCATCAAACTTCAAAGGCAAAATGGGTATAAAAATCCATAAACTTATCATGCCGCTCTGCTTGCAAGCCAGGAATGCTGGAGCTGTGTCACTTTTTGTGTCTTGCCTTCCTACATTAAAGAATTCCACTTTCTGGCAGCTGACTTCTCTATCCATTTCTTCTCATGTCTATGGTATGTCCCAGCTGGGAACAAACTCAGGAAATTTCTTCCAACACTATGAAACAAATTCAGTAATAAGAAAAAGATCCACAAGAAGAAGAAAGTGAAAATGAGAAAAGAGAGTGAGCAGAATGGGAAGGGGCAAGGGGAAAAGAACAGAGATCAACTAGAAATGTAAGACCTAAATATAAATGAAATGTTAGAAGAAGTAAAGATGTCATCAATTAACATAAATGGATTGAACTCCCCTATGAAAAGGATTTTTTTTTTTACAAAATTGCAAAAATTAAAATTGGATTTTTTTTGTCTTTTAAAACTATACCATAACATTGTAGTTGAATGCCAGAGAGAGAACTTCCAAATTCTGCACTTCTCGGATATGATATATTTCTTCAGCAAGATCAAATCTTGCTCCTCTCAGTAGTAAAATCTTGATCTTCCCAGTAATACAAAAGAGCTAAGTTTGCATACAGCTACAGCAAGACATGAGGCACATGCTGCAAGGCATAGCTCAGCACATTGGTCCACCAAAGTCCAACCAATCCAAGGAAGGAAGAAATTAGAATCTGTTTAAGCCTTGTCATAGTTCAGGTGACTGTTGTCTGTGCAAAGCCACTCTGAGTAACTATTGTCCTCTGACAGTTACATGAAAAGTCGGATGAGCTTTGTCACTACTAAATGAAAAGCTTTTGAATTTCACAGGGATGACAGCCAATATAGAATAGCATGAAATGTGATCACTATATCTTTGACTTCCTTTCTTTCAAAAAAAGAAAATATCAAGCTACTACTGCAAACAGATAATACTGCATAACTTGAGGGGAATACCTGGCTTTCTTAAAAGGCAAGGTGTTGAAATACAAAGATTCCTGAAAGAATGCATCTGTCTTTACACAAAGGGAAAAAACAGTCCAACCTATCAAAAATAGCACCACAAAAAACAGATTAGGACACAAATTAAAATAAGGAAGAAAATGGTGAGCACCTGTCTACCTTAGAGTTCCAAATCACCAGGACCAGATGGATTACACCCCAAGGTTCTGAAGGAACTAGCAGATAAGATTTCAGAACCACTGAACTATATCTTTCAAAGATCCTGGGGCACTGGGGAACTGCCAGAGAACTGGAAAACAGCTGATGTAGTTCCCATATTCAAAAAAGGAAAAAAAATAGATTCAGGAAACTATAGACCCATCAGTCTGACCTCAATACCAGGGAAGATTCTGGAAAAGATAATCAAGCAACCAATGAATCAGCGAACACCCAGAAGCAAACAAAGTAATAACCAAAAGCTAACATGGTTTGTCAAAAACAGATCATGCCAGACTAATCTTATTGCATTCTTTGACAAAGTGACAAAATTAGTGGACCAGAATGTTGTCAATATAATTTACTTGGACTTCAGTAAGATATTTGACAAAATAGATCATAACCTACTACTCGATAAAATAGAAAAACATAGGTTTGACAGCATCACCACTAGATGGGATTCGTAACTGGCTGACCAACCGCACTCAACATGTAGTCCTCAATGGAACTGCATCTACATGGAAGGAGGTATGCAGTGGGGTACCCCAGGGTACTCTTCAACATATTCATCAATGATTTGGACAAGGGGATAGATGGGGAACTCATCAAATTTGCAGATGACATCAAATTAGCAGGAATAGCCAACATTCCGGAAAATAGGCTTAAGATACAGAAGGATCTTGACAGACTTGAACATTGGATGCTATCTAACAAAATGAAATTCAATGGTGAAAAAAGTAAGGTTCTACATTTAGGCAAGAAAAACAAAATGCACAGGTACAGTATAAATGGTACCTTGCTCAATAATGGTGACTATGAGAGGTATCTTGGAATCCTAGTGGACAATCATTTAAATATGAGCCAGCAGTGAGCTGCAGCTGCCAAAAAAGCCAACACAGTTCTAGCATAAACAGAGGGATAGAATCAAGATCATGTGAAGTATTAATACCACTTTATAATACTTTTGTAAGGTCACACTTGGAATACTACATCCAATTTTGGTTGCCACAATGTAAAAAAGACGTTGAGACTCTAGAAAGAATGCAGAGAAAAGTAACCAAGATGATTAGGGGATTGGAGGCTAAAACATATAAAGAACGGTTGCTAGAACTGGATATGTCTAATCTTATGAAAAGAAGGACTAGGGGTAACATGATAGTAGCGTTCCTGTATCTCAGAGGCTGCCACAAAGAAAAGGGAATCAAGCTATTCTCCAGAGCTCTTGAGGGGTAGAACAAGAAGCAATGTGTGGAAACTAATCAAGGAGAGAAGCAACTTAGAACTAAGGAGAAATTCCCTGACAGTTAGAATTAGACAGTTAGAAATCAGTGGAACAACTTGCCACCAGAAGTTGTGAATGCTCCAACACTGGAAACTTTTAAAAAGATGTTGGATAACCATTTGTCTGAAGTGGTGTAGGATTTCCTGCCTAAGTAGGGGATTGGAATAGAAGACCTCCAAGGTTCCTTTCAACTCTGGTATTCTATTCTATTCTATTCTATTCTATTCTATTCTATTCTATTCTATTCTATTCTAAGAATTCTGAAAGATTAAGCTCATGCAGTCAAAGGTACATGATGTAAATCTGGAAATTTTGCCCCAGAGGACTGGTCAGTAGAATGAAAGAGTCTATCACAAACATGGATATTTGCTTGTTCTTCATTGCCTAAGTTGGTCAGAGCATAGGGCACACCATCTTAAAGCAAGGTACCAACCTAGTCTCTTCCATATTTTCAACTATTTCTTAATCGCTAACATCACTATTCTTGTTTCACAGCTTCAGTATGGTTTATATACTGTATAATAACTGTTGTAAATTACATACCACAGCCAACGGTCAAGATATATACAGTATAGTTTAACTTTGACTTATTGACTAAACCACAGTTACTATTACACACTTAATGCTAAGTCTTGGTTTACAAAGTACAATGACTAGATACATGTATCATGCAAAAGAAAATCAATCAAATATGTTATAGTTAATATTCAAGCTGTTAATGCTATAAAACAGTGGTTTAAATCGGGTGTCAAACCCGATTGCATCGCAGGCTGTATTGTGACATTTTTTGCCTTTGTGGAGACGGGGTGGGTGTGGCCTGCGGGCCACCAGTTTGACAGGCTTGGTTTAAAAGCTTTAATAGCTATAATCATAATATATATGTCAAATATAGGTAGACTTCTAAAAGTGTAACAGCTGTCCTGTTTAGGGACCATCTGAAGTTACAGTTACAGTGGAACTTTATGACAGTCCTCACATCTATCACTATTGCAGTTATGATCCTCGCATTTACAACCCTGCCCATTGTCATGTGATCTACATTCAAGTGCTTGGAAACCAGTGGGCATTTAAAATAACAAGCTGCAGTCACATGGTGTCTCTGTTAATAACCCATGGTGACTTGCTTAATAGAACCAAATGAAAAAGATATTGTAAATCCATCATAGACATGTGATATTTTGTTTAGCAATCGTAGTGTTTAGCAACAGAGTCCTTGATCCCAATTATGCTGGTTGCTAAATGAGAATTATCTGTAATTAAAACATTGATAAAATCCTACCCATAAGGCATATTTTATTTCTTTGTAATATGTTTACTTCTTTACTAAAATAGCTCATTCAAGTTTAAAATTAACTTCTTTAAATTCAATACACAAGAAGGAGAGAGTGCTGCATCTTTGTAAATCAATTATCAATATTTTCAGAGTAATAACTGCAGTTAGAGAGTGTTTAATGTTTCATGAAAAAGCTTTGCAATAATCAAAACAGACAATGCAGAGCAATTTCCTTGAATAATGGAATACTTTGTATTAAGTAATGGGAAATGTGCATTTACAACATAACTTAGACTCAATATTGTGTGCACTTAACAGTAAGCAAACAAGAGTTTATGGGCTCTATTTCTGAATTAACAATCCATGGGATTGCTAGTTTATATTTGTTTTCCTGAGGGCCAATATGGCTATTAGATGTTTAAAAAAATTTTCACTCATCAGAATGATTAAAAAAAGATGTTGTGATTTCACAAAGATGATAACAGGTCTGGAGGCTAAATTGTATAAAGATCAGCTAAGGGAACTAGGCATGTTAAACCTAATAAGGATAAGGTTCAGGGGAGACATGATAGTAGTCTTTCAATACTTGAGTGGCTGTCATAGGGAAGAGGGAAGTTATTCTCCAAGCACTTGACGACAGGACAACAAGCAATGTGTGGAAATTCATCAGAGGGAGATTCAAACTGGAAATAAGGAGAAATTTACTGACAGTAAGAACCATTAAAATCAACAGAATTTTAGTTCAATTGCTACAGGTTTTCAGATGACTGGACAGCCATTTGTCTCAGATGATATAAAGACTTCTGCCTTGCTGACTCCTGCCTGCTGAGCTTGGAGACCTCCAGCATCTCTTCTGATTCTATGACTTTAAGATCCACACAGGCTTTTGCAGCTCTCTTGCAACTTTACCAAATTTAATTCAGCCATTTTCTTTTGTTACTGTGGACGTTGCTAGTTCAATGCCCATGCTCGCCACTTTTAAGATGCCGAAAAAATCCCCATCACCTGCAATAAAATCCATTCTCCCACTCTTATCGTGCCCTGATTTTTGGTAGGTAGATACTGAAATACAGACCTATAAAATTTAGTGAAAACATTTTTATTTATTTCAATACATACTCTATTTCAGATTGGAACAAATGGCATCAGTGCTCTGGTATAATAGCATGCCTACTCTATTTGCATTTTCAGATAAAAGGGATCTTTTGTGCTAAATTCTAACAATGTAGTTCTCTAATGTAACGGGCCAATTAAGAAACAATCCTAATCTATAATTACCCACATTCTGAGTTCCTTACTTTGCTCCAGAAACTGACCCCAGCCCATTTTACCTGTCCTGTCTACTTATAGGATAGTGCCATGATGGCGAACTTATGGCATGCATGCCACAGATGGCATGCAGAGCCATTTGTGCGGACACACGAGCCCCAGCCAGACTTACCTACACTGCACATGCGTGCACCTCCCAGCTGATTTTTGAGCTGTTTTTGGGCGTTTTCGGCATCTCAGAAGCTTGAGGAGAGCCTTTGCAGCCTCGGGAGGCCGAAAAATAGGCCTTCTGGGAATACCGGACGTGCCCGTTTTCAGCCTCCGGAGGGCCTCTGGAGCCTGGGGGAGGCCATTTTTGCCCTACTGGAGGCTCAGGGGAAGCCTCTGAGGCCTTTGGAGGCTGAAAGTGATGAAACGGGCCTATTTTTCAGCTTCCAAAGGCTGCAGAGGCTTCCCACGAGCCCCCGGGAAAGCGAAAATGATCTCCCCCGGGCTCCAGAGGTCCTCCGGAAGCTGAAAGCGGGCACTTCCGGTATTTCCAGAAGGCTCGTTTTTCGGCCTCCTGAGGCTGCAGAGGCTTCCTTCGAACCTCCGGGTGAAAAAGGCCTCAAATGGGCTGAAAATCAGCTGGGAGGTGTGCACATGCAGAGTGCAGATAAGGGGGCAGGGGGGGCTGGTGTTGCACATGCATGCGCAGGGGTGGCAGGGCGCATTGCATTGTGGGTGCCGGCATGCATGCACGCTTTCGGCACCACAACAAAAACATCACCATCACTGGAATAGTGATTTTGGTTGCTTAATCTGAAGTAGATCATGTACCTGAGCCCAATATGGTTTAGTGGTTAAGATTCTTATTTCAAATCCATCTGGGCCCTTAGTCCATTGTAACTTTTGAAACCAATGTTCTGATCACCCTTTTGTTTTTTATTTAAAAACAATAACGTTCTTAAACTTGTAGTTAAAACTTTTTTCTTTAGGATTGAAGGAAACTCACTCACTGCTGTAAAACCTGTTGATTCAAAGGTGACTAACAGCTAAAAAGCAGATAGCAAGCAATTTCTGCAAACATTAAAAAAAGAAAACGTGCAAACCCTGGTGCTGACCATCGTTTGAATGAAAACGGCTTTCCCTCATTTCCCTGAGCTCTAAACCCACAGGATGCCACTGTCTTGCTATGTCCCTATGAGAAGCACTTGTGGGCAACTTCATATCTTTTCCTTGTCTGGGCAGGAATTAGAAAGAGCTGGCCTACTCACCAGCTCTTAATTCTGTCAGTTGTCAGCTCTGTTACCATTTCTTCCCTGGAAATACTTCACCATACATTCTGTAAAATATCTGGATCCCTATTAAGGCCCAAGCCCAGAGATGAGTCTGCAAAGTCCAATCGAGTTCACTCATTTATTTGTTTACACATAATAGACATAATCTTGCCAAACTAAAGCTAGCTACTTAACCTTCTAACTTACTAGATATAACCAGAAGGATTATAAAGTATGGCTGTCCTGAACCCCCCTCTCCTCCCACCAGCTTGGGACTGCACAGTCTCTTAATTAAGGCCTCTCTCTTGGAAAGCTGTGTATTGCCAATACTTTCCCACACTGTTCCTCCAGGTGCACATTCTATTATATCCCTTCTATAAATAGCCATGATTTGCTTAACCACTCAGAGTATTCTCTATAATCAAATGGTCAAAGATGTATAATTTGAAAACAACTATGATCATTTTTCATGAAAATGAATGTATTAAAATTGATCCATGGAGAAATAATTCATATAGAAATCAATACTAAATTTTGGATAAAATAAAAACAAAATCTTGGGTGACTTTGTCTTTGGAATAGCCAACAACATCTCATTGGTTTCAGCATCTTCAACAAATAGTATAGTTCAAAAAGAATTGTAAAAAACAAGGTGGATTTGACTAAATTTGGAAATCTTGTCAACAAAATTCAGAACATCTGTTGAGGCTCTTACAAGACAATTGATTTATAATAATGGGCATAACAATGGAAGATAAGAATCAAATTTAATGATATTAAAAGAAAACTGGTACAGGATCCCCCCTTACTATATAACTCCACTGCTGACTGTCCAATACATAATACTTATTGACAATATTGCACTTAATGACAATGTCTTCAAGCTCAATAATTGTAGGTGATTCACCATAAAATGATTTTTCTTTCCTGAGAGCTGTTTTTCTATTAAATATTACTTAGCCTTCATATTTTTACAAAGTATACAGAGTACACTAGTTCTCTATATGATAACAGCTATTATTTCTCTATATGATAACAGCTGTCAGGAAATGTTATGCTTTTTACTAGAAATTACACGAAATTGATTCTTTAGGCCCAGTGGTGGGATGCAAATTTTAGCAACTGGTTCTCTGCCCTAAAAACTGGCTTGGTGGACATGGCTGGGGGAGGTGTCATGTGACTGAGTGGGCGTAGCCAACTCTATGGCACTTGTGTGAATGGTACCTGCATGGGACAGGCAGGATTGGGGAGGGAATCCAGGGGTCTCCGGTGGGGGGGGAGGAAAGAAAGATCCAACATGTGTGTTTGTGTGTGTGTGTGTGAGAGAGAGAGAGAGAGAGAACACTGAGAGTCGATATAACTCTCCAAGATTGGATTGGATCCCCCACCCCCTCTCTCTCACACACACACTGCTTTAGGCAGATTTAGAAAGTCCACCAGGCCCGACATATTGCAGACGCCCCTCGTCCCTTTGCCTGGATCATGTTCTCCCTCCCCAGTCTAGCTTGACGAAGGTGGCATACGTTGCTCTTTCTAAGCATGCTGTTGGTGAAGCTGGCTGCAAGAGGAAGAGAAGCCGGGTGAGCTGGACCCAGACGTTTCCCGAGTCCCTTCATCCCAGAAGCAGCAACCTCACTTTCTCTCCTCTCTGCTAGCCCCCTTCTTTGCACGAGATCGCCCAGCAGCAGCAGATAAAGAGGGAGAAGGGGCAGCAGCAGCCGCTAGCATTCAGGGGAGAGTGCCACACAAAAACGGGAGCACACAGAAACGCCGCCCCCTTCTCCCTCTCCGTTGCTGGGTGATTCCATGCGAAGAAGAGGGGCTAGCAGAGAGGGGAAGAGTGTGAAGTTGCTGCTTCTGGGACGAGGGGACCTGAGACATGTCTGGATCCGGCTCACCTGGCTTCTCTTCCTCTCACAGCTTTTTCGAGCCATTTTCAGGACATTTTCAGAATGTTTTTCAGGCTGTTTTTCGGGCCAATTTTGGAACTGCGCAGAATCAGAACAATCGGTTTGGGTGAACCAGTCCGAACCGGCAGCAGCCCACCTCTGCTTTAGAACAGGGCCAGTGGCCAGATGCATATGCATTGGCCACGCCCATCCCTGGTTTAGTGAAGTGGAAAAAAAGTAACGATACATTACATGACAACAACATGACGTGAATTTGACACCCCTGCTTTAGAAGAATAGTAGACACTAAGGCATGGGAGTATGCATCAATGTAAACAATGACTCTGTGGTTTAAAAAACACACTTAATATGGAATTTAATCTGGAAACCATTTATGGACTATAATTCTACATATGGGTTTACATTGCATCCAAACTGTGGATTTTTTCAATGTAAGTCATTAAAGTATTTATTTTAGTAAGGATAGGACTTAATTATAATAGAAATTTCTCTTATTTCTTCTGATTATTCTTATGATTATTGATGTAATTTCAATAATAGTTCAAAGTGATATTTTATCTTTATATGTAGTATTAATCTAATGCTACTTTGAAAATTATTGTCAATTTTATACAGCCTGTAAATATATATTTTTATTTATTTATTTTCTATCTGGTTGTATTTTAAAATAACTGTTAAAATAAAATGGAAAGTAGTCTACGGTAATGGCTTATGGTATTATTATTTCTCAAGATTGCTTACGCTTATCAAATATTGTAATTATTATTGCATTGTAATTAACATTACCTCTATGCCTCTTTAGCTAGCTTATCTTTTACATTTTTCCTGCTTTCTATGTGTATGCATTACAAATCTGCATAAGTAAACCACAAAGGTTCTGATTCAAACTTCCAGCTCCTCTGTCCATATAATAATAATAAAAAGAAGAAAATGTGGATAATTGATGTGACAATACCAGGGACAATAAAATAGAAGACAAAGAATGGGAGAATATCACCAAGTATCAAAAACTGAAAATCGAAGTGAAATGATTATGGCATAAACAAGCTGTGTTTGTCCTAGTGGTTTTTTGCACACTTAGTGTCATATCAAAAAATCTTGGAGGACACTTAGAAAATCTGTAAATTTAACAAAATTTCCACCTGTCAATTACGAAAGTCCATAATGCTTGGATACATTACAACTTCCTAGACCTAGGTTTTTGAGAAGAATATAAGAAGAATATAATGTGTATGAAGCTAAAGAACCAGCTATTATTTCATATTGTTGTATGCATAACATGATAATAGTAATAATAATTTAAACTTGTATGCAACTTTCAATGACTTACAACAATAATAATAATTAAATAATAATTTCTCAAAGCAAATATTACTGAATTTGGGTACATGGACCATATATTGTACACATATTACATATGATTGATTATCTGCCATTTTGTATTTATCACCGTCTTTCTAAAAATAGTTTATATATTCTTGCAAGCAGCTGTGGATGGTGAATATTTCTGTGGCACCATGACTGATATAATACTGCACTATTAAAATATTGAGTTCCTGCACTGAAACTCCAGATTAACTCCAGACTAATCCAGACTGAAGAGTTATTCTGTCAAAGGAGTCCTTCAGAATGAATTATTTAATCTTTTATAGGACAGATTTGCCAAGTACATTTCAACACACACACATGTATTACAATTCTCTTCTGCCTAGTATCTTTACAGAGGTAGTGATTACTATGTTATTTATATGAATAGATAGCTCCCTGTCAAAACAGGTTACAATCTGAAAATATAGTATTTCTCTCTAAGAATTATTGTAAAGCAATTGTAAATCTTTTAGTATAAATATCTACGGTGGAGCTGCATGTCCCTAAAAATTTTTAAACCTGAACAGAGGTTTTTCAGCCATAATATAGCAGAAAAACAACAAACATCTTTGTTTAAAAATTAAGGGCTTGTAAAGGACCACCCCTTCAGATGCTTGTGAAATAATCCATAATTGCAGTTTGATTTGGAGTTAAGTGATAAAAGAACCTAATCATTGACACTGATATGTGAGCCCAGCCAAATGCAGCTTTTGCTCAATAAGGTAAGAGACACCACAGTTAGGGTGCAACTTTTATTTTCCACTGCAAAAGTTTGGAACTAAAAAGGTTTTAAAATAGATCTGATTTGACTATGAATACAATACAATAAGTCTTGTTTTAATTATTCATAGTAAATAATAGGGTGCATGTATTTTTAAATTATAGTAGTAAAATTATAATGGCATGCTACACTATTGCATGACTATGAAAAAACATAATCTTCATTAACAACCTATTCATTGAAACTGATATGTGGATCAGAATTACAATATATACAGACTTTAAGAACTTTGGAAAAGAAAAACAAGACTAAAATATAGTTAGGGTTTTGCTAATTGCCTTCTTTATTTTACTAGCTGTAATATAGCTGTTGAATTTGCATACAATATTCATAATATATATGTATTTCCTTTTATATTATTGCCAGTTATAATTCCTTTTTATTTTATTAAAAGTTAAAGATTAACTGTTAAAGACTGATTTCAAGGGAGCAAGGGTAAATGTCATAAAACCCCATAAGAAAACAAGAATGTTTTTCTTGAGTATTTTTTTTCTGTTCAAGTGTAATAATCTAGTCTTGACTGCTTTTCTCTACACATGCTTTTTAAATCAAGATTCAGAGTAATACTGAGTTTACTTTTGGGCTCTGGTCAGATTAAATCCAGGCAACTTGAACTTGGTTTAAATAATTTAAATTACCAAGAAAAATGAAACAAATAATTTATGTTGGACAATTTCGTGCATTTTCTAACGAATAGTGATCCTAATTGAAAACATACCAAGTTATAGTTTATGCATAATTCAAAACCTCCAGCAATGTAGTTTAAAAAACTTTGCAACAAGAAATTTATATTTTAAGAAAAAAACAATTGCAAATTGGCTTTAGACATATAAAAAATAATTTACCCAAAACTTAAGAATTGGGGTTATATAAATTTTGGGCTTGTCTTTCTTTTGGTAAACATATCTGAAGGAAGTTGATTGACTTGAAAACTGAAACCAAAATCATTCTTTTAGTTAAAGAGCCATAATCTAGGGGTCTGGCCACAATGGTCACTATTTCCCTGGAGTTGAATCCTATCATATAGAAACTAAACATAGTTTCTCCTTTCCTTATTTTTTCAGCAGTTTTTAAAATCCATTTAATCATTCATAACAACCAGCAGAATTTTTGTATTTTAGAATGAATTGAGATCTAGTGAAGGGGTCTGTTGCTAAAAGAGGAACTTCAGGTAACAAAAAGCCCTTTCTGTGATATGAAACACCTTCATTTAGGCCTACAATTTTCACTCTGAGGCCTACTCTGCCAAGAGGGACAATGCCAGTAGTGAATGGGGCCTCTGGATAAGAACTGAATGAAAAAGGGAATCAAGAGCTCCCCAACATAAACTCCCATGGTCATAATTGTAACACATAAGATAGCAGACACTCACTGTAGGATTTAATTTAAATGATCTGAAAAAAAAATAAAAAAAAATCTGTTGATTCAGGTGTTTTGTTTTTGTCCCAATTCATGTTAGTGAATAATATACTGGAAATCATTATGGTGTCTAGTCACCTCATGTCTTTCACAGTGTCTGTGCCTTATGCATCCATCAACTGTTTTTTTCATTTAGACATTTTTACAGAGAAAAGTCATAGCTACAGGATACTACTTTTGACATGCAAGGTGGGATTGTTCCCTCTCCCCCCCACCCCAATCCCTGGAGATCTCCTCTGGCTAAATGAATGTTCTGAAATCATCACTAATCAACATAACACAGTTTTCCAGGAAATCATCTCTGGACATCTTTTTTCTTATATCAATAGAGATAACAAAACCATAGTGCAAATACTTGAAAAAGATGGGCACAGGATAAGTCACATAAAAGCCTTAAAAAGGTCTGGCAAAATTTCATCCTGTCTCTTTCCCACCTCTTCCCCTGCCCCATCAACATTTTTTTAAAATTTAACAGAGAAAATAATTTTGCTATTGCATTTTTACATTTTTAATATTAATAATTAAAATTAATATTTGCACTATGAATTGCATTTCATAGATTATACATTAAGTTTATGTAAGACACAAAATATTTGATGATATGCAGGCTACAAAATATATATTAAATTTAAAATGCAAAGAACAGAAAGTGGAGAAAGAAACCACTAAAGTTGCTTATTTATAAATCCAAACAGAGGTATAATGCTTTCCATCATTTTTCCCATCACATTTTTAACACAACTCAACAATAACAACATAACAATGAAACAGTTGGCAAAACAATCTAGATGTCATTTTTATCAATTATTTTTAATGCCAAAACAGTATTGAATCATAAAAGATTTTTGCAAAATAGGAGCCAGGAAAATAGACCCATTAAGCAAAAAATAAAAAAAGTATTGTTTCCCTCTCTGCTCGTATACCAATCCTGCAGAAAAAAGTAGCACAAGAAAAAGTGAAAGAAATGCTCGGCCTTTTCAAACTGCATCTTGACGCCTTGAAGCATTTAAGTTATTTTCCAAGGTTTGACCTGCAATTTGGGTAAGATACGATCTGAGTATTACGGTAACTTTATGTTTTCCTCAATTAGAAACCTTCTCTCAAAAAATACATTCACTGAGATTTTCCTCCAGTTTTAATCCCCTTGAGACTGGGTGGCACCTCAAAACGAGAAACGGATCCAGACGCTCGCGCCTGTTTATGGGTCGCCCCCGACTTCCCCCCCCGAAGTACACCTACCAAAGCCCCACATAGGAGCAACCAAAACAGCACTTCTGGAAACTAACTCCACGGGAGTTGTTTACTACTATTAGGCTCGGAAGCCCCCCCCCTAATCCCACACTTAACGAGACCGAGAAGTCGTCCGCTCGCAGACACGTCCATACGAACCGCCCCGCTAATTGGGACTGAACCCACCCCCGTTCAGTCTCCCTGATTCCTGGCAGTGCCCCCTTTTTTCACCTGAGATTTGTAGGCAGATGTCGCGCCTGGGGGCTCGGGGGGACTGCTCCTCTGCTTCGCCCAAGATCGGCAGGGCGTCGGAGCTCCGAGTTTTCTTGGATGCCGGCGGTGCCGTGGCCGGCAGAGTAGCCGTGGCCGAGTATCTTCGGCTCCCCACCCCCGTAGTCTTCCGCTTCATGGCGGCGGTGATAGCGGAGGAAGAGGAGGAGGAGGAGGCGGCGGCGGCTGCAGGGCACCCGGGCTCATCCCCGCCGCCTTATCCCCAGTAGGGGTATAAGCAGCCCAACGGGAGCCAAAGCAGGAGGAGGAGCAGGACCAGCAGGAGGAGGAAGAGGAGGGAAGGCAACTGCGGCCGCTTTCTGAAGCGCCGCCCCCCCCCGCCCCCCTCAGCTGCTCCCAACCTACCACTTGCCGCCGCGGCTCCCGCTCTCAGGCAGCGCTCCCTCTTCGGCCTCCCCACACGCTCGCTCCTCATTGGGCTGGGCCAGTGTGAGGTCACAATCGCAGAGCCTCTGACAGAGTGATGTCATAGCTATATACCTGAGCACTTGCGTCACAAAGGCGAACTAGTCCTGAGAGTGCCTGCACGGCCGCTCTATTTTTCTCCCCCGAAAGGAAATTGCAAAAGGACCATTTATCAGGGTGTTGCAACCTCCATCCCCATCCCCGCCTGACATATGCAATGTGAGCAGTTGGCCCCGTGTCTCAAAACTCAAAATAAAACTAGAGGAAACAATTTGAATAATTCCATTTTCCGTTGCTTCAAGCTTGTCATTTCTGAAGTGAGTCTTTGTAATAACATACCACGCAAAAAGTTGAGCATAGTATACAGGAGGCACAGTTAATATTTTATTTTTGTTGTCTTGTCTGGACGACAGTTGTTACACATCAGGAAATTCACTAAAGGAGTCTCTTCCACATGGTAGCAGATAGTATATTAAAAGTGACTTCTATAGAAGAACTGGGATTGTAGGTTTATTTTATGCATGTTACTTAGCAAGAATTAGCATGGAACTGATGAATGATTTCCAGAAAATAGTTGAATTCCATGGCTATCACAGGAGGAGAGCCTTCAGCTGGTTTATATCTTGATTCCTGGCATGCTTATACTGAATAGTTAAAATAAGCATAAGTGTGAATTTTTTGATTTTACATTTATTAAATTGCTTTAGATTTAATAGGCAGAGAAACCAGGTTGGCAACTGAAAACTGATTAAAAATCAACAAAATAATGAATTGATAAGATACATGCACACATATCCATGTTTGCTCAATCTCAAATACATTAGCCTCTATGAATTCTCATTGAAAACAATTCCAACAGCTGTCTTTTGAAAAATTCTGCCTGTCCAATAAAACTAGATGGGAAATTTGAATAATTCTAGTTTCCCTTGCTTGAAGCTACAACTGCTGATGACTACACAGATGTGATGAAAGAGCAATTAGAAAAGTACAGTATAAGGCAAACTGGTCTGAACACACCTTATAATTTGCATGGAGTTTTTGCATAGTGCATCTATAAAATGTTACCAGCTGTGCTCTTCATTCTCAATTTTCCTGCCTGTTTTGGTGGGGTATGGAAATATTCATACAGTACAACTACTTACTATTGTGGCTTCCCTTTTGGGGAAGTGTGCCATCTGCTGGATATTCACATTCTCACATTTCAAAGGCCATTTTTAATCCCTTATGTCCATTACGAATTTTCATGGGCAAAGAAAGTCAGGATGGTAGGTCCTTAGGAAAGCAGCCATTTCTAGCGTCAGGCCACAAACAAGATTCTTCAAAGGACAAGTTTTGTTCCACCAACTTATTTATGAGAAAATCCAGGGGATTTTGAACTATATTTTGTGGAAGCCTAGGATTCCAAGAAAATTTGATGGGGTTCTGTCAGAGATGAAGAGGAGAAACACTCACTTAAATACAACCAATTTTCTATAATTAAAACTTTGGCACCTGAATTGATGTTCCTGGATTTTTTGTTTTTAAAGCAGGTTCTGTGGCCTAAAAAACTTTGAAAACTCTTTGGTTAATTTCTTAAAACCAAAAATAAATCATGCAGAATTGTAAAAAGTTAAAATTTCTTGCAACGTAAATCGGTGTGTATTGATGTACTCCACAGAACTTTCTGTGGAGTACACCAGAGGTGGTATTCAGCAGGTTCTGAGCAGTTCTGGAGAACCAGTAGTGGAATTTTTGAATAGTTTGGAGAACCGGCAAATCCCACCTCTGACTGGAGATTTTACAGTATCCTTTCCCAGCCATGCCCACAGAACAGGTAATAAAATTTTTTGAATCCCACCACTGCCACAAATAGACATCTTAGATATCAGTGAAGTGAGATGAACCTACCATGTGATCATAAGAATTGACATCAACATAATGTTAAAGAAACTGTTTATGGAGAAGAGACTAATACATTTAAGATATAAATGCTGAGATGCCATTGACAGAAAATGATTGAATAGTTATAAAAATATTTGTTCTGAATAGGATTACACATTGTTTCAGCGTATATTTTGGGAATTAGGTCAAATCTTTATTTGTAATGCTCAAACATCAGACAAGAGCTAATACAGTATGGTGGAGTGGTTACAGAACTGGACCAGAAGCTGGGAAATGCATCTTCAACCATGAAAATCACTGTGTCTTAGCCCAATCTACTGTATAAGATTGTGATTGGGAAAATATAAAGCAGAATATAAACCTAAGAAATAAGTACACTATCAAGCCTTGTGGAAATTAATCTTTAGGTAGAGTATTTGAGGACTGTGTGGAATAATGGATATACTGTGTAGAATAATTTATAAACCATAGATCAAATTAACCCATGATTTACTGTTGAGTAAACCCCCAACATTTATTTACTGTTTATAAAACTGATCATGTCCCTTACATTTACTACTTGATAAAGATTAAATTACATATAATACATATAATACATTGTTAGAAAAAATAAGCTAAAAGTCCTCTGTACAATTTGTCTATTGCTATTTTTTTCAGAGGCAAGGGGGGAGAGGATTACAATATATAAAAAGAAATGATCTTTTAATAAAAATTTATATCTGACTTACAAGTAGTTGGCAGGTATAAAAATTGCTAGTTATAGAACACATGTATACATGTGTGTTTTGTCTTAACAGTGACTATGTTCCAATTCTGCACTGATTTTTATATAGTTGCCAATGTCAGGTTAAATAAAATACTAAATCCACATATTATATATACATTTAGCATTTTCAGTTTTGCAGTTTTTCTTTATGTCTTCATAAATAATCATAGCTGGAAAATCTCTCATCCTCTATAATTAACAATAGTTTTAACCAATATTTCTCAACTAGAACTCCAGGTGGCACCAAGGAGCATTATAAGTAGCCCTCAGCATACAATCACAATTGAACTCAACATTTCAGTTGTTAAGCAAGGCAGTTGTTAAGTGAGTCACATCCCACTTTATGACCTTTTTTGCCACAGTTGTCAAGTGTTGTTAAGTGAACCAGGCGGTAAGTGAATCTGGCTTCCGCGTTGATTTTGCTTGTTGGAAAGGTTACAAATGGTGATCACATGACCCAGAGATAATGCAACTGTCATAAATATATGCCAGTTGATCACGTGATCATGGGAATGTGGCAACGGTTGTGTGAAAACTTCAATGCATTTGTAATTTTGAATGGTCACTAAACAAATGGTTGTAAATCAAGGACTACCTATATTGTGCTGAAGACTTCTCGTTAACTGTATGTTAACATCACTTGCACGATTATATTTTTACCACCTCTTGCAATATATAATTGATCTTTCCTTTTCTGAACTCAGGATCAAAGTGATCAAAAGTTGAAAACTATAATCTGAAACACATTAGTGGGGGGTAACACTGATTATTCTGTTGTGTGCACCTTAACAAAATACTGCAGAAAAAATTGCAGATAACTTTTAATTCAAGATCAGTGGGGTGTCAAGACTAAAAATAAAGATTACCCAGTCAGTAGTCTACCATGAAATTAATTCTCTAAGTTCTTTTTCCTCAGTTAGCTTCTCGTTTACAGACTTCAGAACAACATACACACCACTTTGGCTTCCAAGAAAGCAATTATAGACTATTAAAGTTTGCATTTTTGTTTTGATCCGAAGTCTTGTTTTAATTAAACACTGAAGAGGCAAAAAGACCAATTGTTAACCATGCATTTCAGTCATTAACACAAAACAGTTAAATTTTAAGTGGAATAGTATGAAATAAACCCAAAGACTCCATAAAATCATTACTTTTCCGCAGCAGGTTAATGGCTTGTTTTCTTGTTAGGTGCGTTATTGTGTCTTGAGCACAATATTAAGTTTAAAGGCTCTTTTTTTGGCGTGTAAATATCTATTCTGGAGCTACTTCTGTTTTATTAATTTCACAGTAACCTCATTATGGGTGAATTGCCACAATGGTCGGCTGATATATAGCACTTGTCTTGGCAGATGTATTTTTCTTCTAAAAGTTCATATATCAATAATCTGAGATCTATAGATAAAATTTACTGTTTCAACTCCAGCAAGCTGCAAAACAGTATTAATGGGGATATGGTCCAACCTGTTTTGGTCAAGGTGCACAAAGTGAATCTCATCACCTGGAACAAATGGGAAACAAATAATATTAACATTTTCATCTCTACAAAACACAGGTTCAGCAGCAGCATTTTATCTAGCCAATATGGACTATAAATTGTCCTCAACTTGCAACCATAACATTTGAAGTTACAACGGCACTAAAAAAAGTGACTTATGATCGTTTTTCACACAACCGTTGCAGCATTCCCATGGTCATGTGATCAAAATTTGGGCACTTGGCAATTCACATGTACTTATGAGAGTTGCACTATCCTGGGGTCATGTACTCCGCATTTGTAACCTTTCCAGCTGGTTTCCAACAAGCAAAGAAAATGGAGGAAGCCAGATTCATTTAACAACCTCATGATCCATTTAACAACTGCTATGATTTGCTTAACAAATGTGCCAAAAAGATCATAAAATGGGGCCTGACTCACTTAACAACAGCCTTACTTATCCATGGAAATTTTGGACTCAAGGATAGTTGTATGTTGAGGACTACCTGTATATTCCCTGAGCACTGCATCTAGACAAAATAACCTTTTCATCAAGAAATCCTATTGCTATGCTTGGGAATAAGGATAGAAAGGACCTGTTGTTACATCAGGATAAAGATCATTGAATTGGTTGTGATAAACTTTTTTTAAATAAGTAAAAATGTCAAATAGAGCTTTTCATCCGATAACTGGCAATATGTAATCCTCTTGTGTATGGGCAGAGACATACATGTACACAGAGGGAGAAAGAGAGAGAGAGAGAGCTGATTTGCCACTGCTTTCTTCTGGATTCCCCTCCCCCCCAATTTCCCTTTTTAGCTTACAGGCCAAGAGGTTCCTAGTGGTCTCTTATCCAAGTACTAACTAGATCATAGTCTGCTTAGATTTGACTAAGAATGTAGAAAATTCTGATGGGTGAAGTCAGGAAGAGGAGTGTGTCCATGTGCCATGCAAACGCAGGAGAAAGCAATTTATTAGGTAGAGACTACCACAAACCTCCCTGCCTTACAAATGTATTTATGCCAATATAACCAACTTCTTTTTGTAACAACTCATTAGGGTAAGAGCAGGCAGAATCTGGGAGTGGACTGAAGGGTGGACTGAAGAGTTATTATGTTCTCACAAGTCCAATCTGGAGTTGTTACGTTTCCACAAGCAATCCAAGTCCAGCTTCCCCTTAAATTCTGTTAAGTAGCGCCAATTTAGTGCTGATGATTAGTTAACTAAATTCTTGTGTGCAGAATTGAGCAATAAATCTTAACCGGAACTTAATATGTGGTCCCGATTCTTCTCACATGACAGCCTTATACATGGTAAGACCAACTTTTTATCATAATTTAAACTCACAAGCGTGTGCTTTCATGATTATAAAATAGATTGCCTAGCCAACAAAAAGCTCTAAATATATAGTTATTTTACCTGGTCCTAAAATGAAAGTGCCTCCCTGCTGAGCTGGATCACCCTGAAAATCAAATGCAGGGCTTGTCATTGCCCTCCACATGCTTTTAATGCTTCCTGATAGCAAACTGGATTTCACATGTGGGCTGTGCACTGAAAAGGATAGCAGAAGAGGAAGTTTATTTGGCAAAAAGCATACACTAGCTGTTGTCATTATGAATACATTAGGCTACAGTCCTCAGCAATCAATTCCAGGAAGATCAGATCTAAGTTCAAAGGAAAGAAATGTGCTTTAGATCAGCAGCCCCCAATCTTTTGGGCACCGGGGATCAGTTCCGTGGAGAGAGTTTTTTCTGCAGACGGGAGGGGCTGTAGTTTTGTGTTCTGCCTGCATCCCGCGGATGGGGCTTCACTTGTTTGCATGGCCCAGTTTCTAGCATGCCACAGCCCGGGGTTTGGGGACCCCTGCTTTAAATCAAAGTACCTCAGACTCTATCTTACATCAGAAACATTTCTGCATGATTTTGCACTGTCTAGGACAGGGCTGTCAAACTCATGGTCCGTGGTCTGGATGCAGCATGGCTGGCCATACCCACGCTTGTTTTAGTGAAGGAGGGAAAAGTCTCAATACGTCATACGACATCACCGTGACGATGTGAGTTTGACATCCCTGGTCTAGGATATTCCACGGTTGGAGAATATATTCAGATTTGAATCAAAATCAGATGCAGTTTGGCAAAACAACAAACTCCTAAGAAACTTTTCTTCATTGATGCCTGTTATAGATCAGTGTTTCTCAACCTTGGTAGCATTAAGACGGGTGGATTTGAACTTCCAGACTTCCCCAGCTAACTTTGCTATAGGACAGACTAGACAACCACTGACAAAGATGCTTTCATTTGGATTCCTGCACTGAGCAGGAGATTAAACAATGGCCATAATGGCCTCTCCAATTCTATAATCAAATGAGATTGGCATGGTATTCCTGATTTTGTATGCATGTAAAATGAAGTACAGTATTTTGTATACTGAAAGTGCAGTTTCAGTATACATATCATTAGGTAAAATATATTAGTAGTTTCTGATAATGAAAGTCAGCAATACAACCCACCTGCTGAGCTGGAGGATTCCCCTCTTTTCATGCCAAGAATTTTATAAATTTCTCTTCGTGGATCTACATATATTTCATGAGGGTAACCTGTCAGATTACAAAACGTCTGCAAACAATATATGTTAAGTATCAATGTAATACACAATGCAGTTCTATTTTTGAAAGCAAATGGTGCAATCCTGTCAGCCTGGCTTTAATTAAGTCCCATTCCACTGAGCAGAATTTCCTTCCAATTATTAAACATATTTAATCTGGGCTTTGGCAGCTCTAAGCATACATGATGGAAGTACCTCCTCCTGAAAAGAATGGGGATAATTTCCAGGAACTTGAAAAGGAGCCTTCAAAACTGATATAAATAAGCAGTCTTATTTATATCGAGATATGCATATATGTACATTATATAATAAATAAATAATATATATAATATATTATATATATAAATAATATATATAATATAATAAATAAATAATAAATAAATAAATAATAATGTATATATAGTATATATATATGTGAATGTGTTTATTGGTGGACAAGCTTAGAGGTGCAAATACTGAAACAAAAGAGCTGCATTTACAACCACCTCAACAGAATGAACTGGATTTTTAATTACACTTACCCGAATGTGCTGATGTGCTGATTGCCCAATAACCACAAGTCTAACATTTGCATCCTAAAGCAAAAAATGATAATTTTAAAATTGCCCACCAATACTTAACAACCCAATCTCTGTGCCAAAATAAAAATTAGATTAGTGTAAATTTTGAAGTAATTTTTGCTTTAAGAAAGGCTTGGCTTTCTTTAAAGCAATTTCATAAAATGGCATGGCCTCTACTTTTAAATAACCAGCTGTATCACTTAACAATAGGAAATGAGTTCCTGTACATATTGCCCCACTGAAAAAAAGCATAGGAAACAACTTTTAACAAAAAGCAATGAGTCGCCACATTTATGCCCTAACAAGAGAGGCCAGATCAAGTTACTTTCTCAGTATGAAGCATTGTGTTTTATATAGCAATACCAGAAACCTGGACTGCATAGCAGTTGAGGCATCATATAATTAAAGACCTAGTGTTTGCATTACATAATATATTAAGTTAAATTCTGGTAGAATATTTGTTTTGGCATAGCAGTATATGAATTTAGCTCCTGTGGTTATTTGATAATTCAATGAATTGGGCAAACCCAGACAGGTTAACTCAGGTTAACCCAATAACCCCTGTCAGGATGAGGTTGAGACCAGCCTATCACCCTAATTAATGGTTTTCTAGGAATTTATAATAAATTTCCATTAGTGGAGATAGTAATCTAAAAGTATTTAAGGCAGCATATCTGAGTTAATTGTATATTACTGATTATACTATTAATACTTTAGAATGGTTATTTGAATGCTAGTCATTTAGTGATTAAACAAACATCCTCCTGACAATATTACAGTGAGTCATGGTTTGCTGGTACCAGAGGCTGTAAAAACTTGAGATAGTATTAACAACTTTTATTACAGAGCACCTTAGGAAATGGATATGGCCCTCTGCAGTGTTCATTCTGCCACTTCTGCCCTATCACATTGTTGAAAAGCAACCTGTTACAAGCATTAAATTAGAACTAGGACTGTCTTAGCTTACTTTTTTAAAGGAATTCTTAGAGATTTATCAAGGAATTTAAAATCATCATCACTGTAAATAATAGGAATGCTAAGCAATGTTTTCAAATATGTAGCATGTTAGAATATCTAAAAAGGTTGGAATGTAACTGTTACTTAATTTGAAAAATATCTCAAAACCAACTGGCAAAACTGAAATGCCCTTATCCCATCATTTATTTAACCACCAAGGCAGGACAATTTTCAAAAATATTTGAGATACCTATGGGAAAATCCAGTCTTTAAACCCACTAGTTGTTTCCAAATCATTTAGGCCCTTAACAATTAAGTGCTATAAACTGACCAGGAGCCAGTGTAACTGTATCTTTCATATACCTGATTTCAAAGTCTATGCAAGGGCTCTATATATTTCAAAATCTATTGTGGTTTAGTGACCGTAAAGGTCTACAATCTTCAGAAAGGCAATTATGATTGTTTAAGGAGAGATTAGCTGAGGGCAGATGAAGTTTCCATAGTGGATGATTAGCTAAATCACACATCAATGGATTTTTTCCAAATCTGTGTAACCTGACAATAATTTCTATAGTACACTGTATTAATCAACCTCCAACATCTTAAACTATACAGTATTTCAAAGGCTGATGATCTTGAACACGCACTTCTAAAATTAAAATATAGTTACATTTTCTTGGGAGTCAACATCAATAAATAACCCCAGGTAATCATTTTTTTTTCTAAAACACACATAATATACTGCATATAATATATATATATAAACAATGCCACTGTATGTAATTTTAGGGAGATTACAAACGTTTGTGTTAACAACCATATTATATGTATAACATTTGCTTGTACTTACTTGCAAAAATTTCTTGGGAATTTTACCAAGATCCTCCACATATTCTTTACAGACATAGCACAAAAAATGCTGGGGGGAAAAAACAAATGGGTGTCATATCATACATTTGCAAGATAATCTTCTGTTTACTGAAGTCTGTTTTATTTGTTCCTGTATATTGAATTCATAAAAATCAGGGTACCACACAGAGCAATAAATAAATGTTCTACATCATTCAAGCACAGTTTACCAACTTTCCTGTCTAAATTTACAAAGAGGTGTGTTTACAAAACAACCTAAGCCACAAGCTACGGTGTCCGATTTACGGACCAGGCACAGCCTTAGTGTAATTGCTTTGCTTCTACCTTTCTGTGAACTAAAAATTAAGTAGCTTAATTTTGGCTCCCGCGTTTGGACGATACGCGTGATCGTGGCCTGCACATACTTATTTGGAAGTAGGCCGCGAGCGATTTCTGAAAGAGAAATTGGTCGCGGCTTCGGGTAGCCCCTTGCCCTGGGCGAAATACCGCCCCCCCAACGAAGTTTAGCCCAGCTCAATCTCCAAACCGCTACACAGAATACCATCATCTTATGGTTACCGTTTGCAGTACTTATCCCGTCCGATCTCTCGGGTTGTCAATCATAATGGGCTAAACTTTTATTAATAGAAATCCAAGATTCCTGTTCACAAACCAAAGATTGGTCATGCTATAGCTTAGCCAGGAACGCTTCAAGCAACTTGGGAGGCTGCAACTACGATGTCAATCCCCAGATGGCTTGTTACAGCCAGGCTGGTGGGGGTGGGCAGCGGACTCTCTCTTACCCGCAAAAATATCACGATTGTCTTCTGTTCCTTGTAAAGAGTCCCAAAGGGGATCCTGTTTCCCACCGCGTCCTCCACCAAACGCTGAGCGGCGACTGGCAATTCCACGGGGTCTTCCCGGGCGCGCTGCCAATCAGTTCGAGCGCTGATTTGCTCCGTGACCGGATCTGCCATGCTGCAACAAGGCCCCAACCCAAACCGATCCCAGCTAACGGAGCCAAGAGGGATGTGCGGATTCCGAGGGAGGGGTTTTCTTTTCCGTTGCGGGATGAGCTCCTCCTCCAGTGTGGGAGCCACGGAAGCGCTTTAAGGAAGGACAGGTGAAAAGCGGATTTTTTGGAAGTTTCCTCGATGCCGGAAAAGCACTCGGAGAAGTCAGATCGGGTCTGACTGCTCTATCGAGCAGCGGGGCTTTATTGTTCAGAGCAGGGGTATCCAGCCTTGGTAATGTAGGAAGTTAGCATCCACCCCTCTCCTAGAAAAATTGAAAGAGCCTAGGAAATATTAAAAGGCAGAATATTTCTCCTAAAAAGAATAGTCACTCAAGAAGCAGAAACTCTACTCAAGAAGCAGAAACTCACCCCCACCTTTGTTAATGGGTGGGCCATTAAGGCCTGGGCCAGAATACTTTACATAAGAAGGAACTCCAGGGTGATGGGATTAAGAATGGCCCTCAGGAAATGATAGGATTACCCATCTCACCACATGGTCTGGGAAGATTGCATTAGCCAGCATTCAGGTAAAGCCATGTGGTCCAGACCAAGCCTACAGAGTTAAGACCCCCGCCCCTGGGAGTCTG
The DNA here is from genome assembly GCA_023653725.1 of Bungarus multicinctus. NCBI lineage: Eukaryota > Metazoa > Chordata > Lepidosauria > Squamata > Elapidae > Bungarus > Bungarus multicinctus. The sequence continues at coordinate 213,883,727 of CM042834.1, forward strand.
ACAACCAATTAGAATACAAGCTCCAATTCAAATCCCAACAGAGAGTATAAAACCCAGGTACTCTCAGCACCTCAACACTTTTTTCCTTTTTCTCCTTGTCCTTTTCCCTTTTTCCCCTTCTCTTCTCACCTTGAAGCATGTGATCATTCTTCTCTGGAGCTTCAGGCCATGTGGCCCTGTAACCATTAAACCTTCCAAGCAGCCTCCATGTTTCCAGTGTCTTTTTCCCCACTTGGAACTGAACCCAGAAGGATATTTCTTTCAACAGTAATTTTAAGACTTCTGGACTTCAATTCCCAGAATTCCCTAGGCGGCTATGGGAATTCTGGGAGTTAAGGTCTTCCGTGTTGCCCTTGTTTTCCATTTTCTCTTCCAATGTTTTCCCCTCTTGAACAGCTATAGGAGCCGACAAGAGTGCTCTCAAGGAAGGCAGCTGTTTGTGCATACATAGTCTCAGAATAATGATCCTAAACAGTGGAACAGCCCGCCTCTTGGAATGATGAGTGCTCCTTCCCTGGAGATTTTCAAGAAAAGTTTGCATAGCCTTTTTTCTGGAATTGTATCAGGATACTTGCATTGGACAGGGGGTTGGACTAGAACAGGGATCGCCAACCTTTTGGACCTCAGGAACCACCAAACTCATAATTTTAAATCCTGCGGACCACTAATATAAATTTTGACCGACGGTGACTTGCTGACATTGGTGGGAAAGTCGGTCCCATATTCCAGAGCTGCAGTAGTCACATCCTGGAGCAGCTGCTCCTCCACCCAGGTGCACCGGTCTGCCATGGACTGGAGGAGCTGACCAAAGGTCCAGTCCTGTGACTACTGCAGCTCTGGAATATGGGACCGACTTTCCCACCATCAGCAAGCCACCCTGGGGCGAATTTCCCTCCCCTGCCGTTGGTCTTACCTTCCAGTTCCAACTCACGTGGCTCTACTCAAGATAAGGTTTGTGCTCGGCTGAAGGGTGGGGGCCACCAAGTTGGCAGGCCATGTGGCTGGTGCAGCCTTGTGTTCCTGTGCAGCCTGGATTAATTGCTTTGGGAGAGTGCTTTGAGGGGGACAACTTTCTCGCAGACCACCAGTGGTCCCCGGCCCACTGGTTGACAACCACTGGACTAGAAGACCTTTAAAGTTCCCTCCAACCTGTGATTTTAAGCTCAGGAGTCTGAGATTCAGCCTTCCAATCCTGGGAATATGTGCGTTCCTCACTGTTGAACTCAAGTGTAATAATCCAAGCCTAAGGAAGGCTACTAATAATGAAGTTTTAATAGGCTTTAATAATATACTTTGTTTGAGTTGAGATTTTGGTGAAGTTAACAGTGGGTTAGGAAACCAACATGTGCCTTAGTCTGTTATGTGAACCCATCCAATTGTGGCATATATTTGGATTTATATTTCAAATACAGTTTTCATTCTACTTCTTTATGTTTAACAAGTGCTCAAGACCTGACACCTTATTTAAGCAAGCACTGCCTTACAGTGTGCTTGGTTGTGATTTAAGATTGTCTTCAGGATATATGGGAAGTATATTCTGTTGTGACTGATACCACATCTACAAGAATTTTGTTTTCTAAGACAAATTACATCTACTGCCATCGGTTGTGTTTGCTTCCCAAGTGACTTGTAATTTAGACTTCGCAGTTTGATGCCTTGCAGTTTGGTAGACTACAATTTCCATCACCTTTACCCAGCAGGTTGGCCAAAATAACTCTAATTCAGGAATTGCTATCTGTGTGAAATTTGGGGTGTACTCCCATTTTTATAGTCCTCAGAGCTCTGTGGAATCCTATTCTTAAAATTGGGCAATAAATAACTGCTTTTCAGTAGTGCTATTTTCCACATTATTAAAAGGGGGAGGGGAGAGCAGCTGAGTGTTTTTGAATGCCTGAAACCTTAAGACCAAAACACCAAAATTGAATTAAAATGGAATTTCAGTCCTGCCTTAAGCATGAAAGTCAGCTAAGTATCTTTGAGCTGGTCACTCTCTCAGTCCTTAGGAAGAAAGCAGTGGCAAATCACTTCCAAAAACTTCAAGAAAACTGCATAGATTTATCAATGTCATGACTGCTTGAAAGCTTCCCCTTGGTTATAGATATCCAGATATTGCTGGATACTTGCTCCTAGAAGGTAACTGTTGTTTTAATAAGTGAAGATGGTGGTCATGAAGATACAATCACAGCTCTGTTCTTTTTGGTCTGTGAATCAAATGGATGATCTTCACTTAACCATTATGGGTGCCAGTTCACTTTTTTGTAATCATACCAATGGTGGGATTTAAATTTTTTTACTACTGGTTCTGTGGGCGTGGCTTGGTGGGCGTGGCAGAGGAAGAATACTATAAAATTGCAGTCAGAGGTAGTATTTGCCAGTTCTCCGGTACTCAACATTTCTGCTACTGGTTCTCCAGAATTGGTCAGAACCTGCTGAATACCACCTCTGAATCATACCCAAGGACACCTCTGACTCCCAGCATGCATTACCATTAGTAATTCTGATGGCAGTTGCAAGAAGTTATGGTTCAGCTTTTGGAAAGCCACAAGTGCCCAGCCTTGTTCCCCTAAATTTGATTTAGGTTATGCAGAGCCAATCTTTGACTTGAAGCTTTCTAGAGAGATTGAGATGCTTCAGATACCTTCTGGGAGCCAGGAAATGTCGACTGGCAGGGACCGAATGGCAAGCCTTCTCTGCCATAGCCCTGCCCTCTGGAGCATTTTCCCTCCAGAGATTAGGATGGGTCTAACCCCACTGGCTTTTCATTCATAAGGCCTTGTTGGAAGAATTATCCTTCTGGGTTCAGTTCCAAGTGGGGGAAAAGACACTGGAAACACGGAGGCTGTTTGGAAAGATATTTAATGGTGGACAAGACCACATGGCTTGGAGCTCCAAAGAAGGAAGGATGATCACATGCTTCAAGATGTTGGGTGAAGAAAAAAGGGAAGGGCTGATATGCTGAGAGTGCCTAGTTTTATACCCTCTGTTGGAATTTGAATTTGAACTTGTATTCTGATTGGCTGTCAGAGTCCCATGGGGCCATGCAGGGGCAACTCTGTAGGCTGTCCTGAATCCCAGGCTTGGTTGAGCCTTGTTGGATGATGATGTAATGAAAGGGCTTTGGGCAATTCCTATAGATCTTTGTTATGTAAAATAGGCTGGCCTAAGCCAGAGTAATGGCCCATTCGCAAAGGTATGTGGGGGGGGGGGTGAGTTTCTGCTTCTGAAGTGAGTTTCTGCTTCTGAGTTTCTACTCTTTTTTTAGTGGAAATATTCTGCCTTTTTAATATTTCCTAGGATATTTCATTTTTCTAGGAGAGGGGTGGGTAATAACTTCCTACAGCCTTAAAGACTTGGCTTTATGCCCAGGCCTGAGGCCACAAGCGAGTGAAGGGCCCCATTTCCTGGTTATTTTGATACCAATCGTTTACATCTCCTGCTACCTATTTCTACTTAATTTTAGGTGTTGTTTTGATTTTTAATTGTTTTTATGATTATTCATCACCCAGAGTCACAGGTTGAGATGGGTGTCTATATAAACCGATTAAATAAATAAATAAATAAATAAAATAAAGTAATTGGGAGCAACTATAACCCTGATAGCTTAAAATGATGACCACTGTAATCCAACATATTTGAAGGATGCTAATATGAAAGTAATTTGGATTATAAAATGAAAGATACTTTTAGGAAATAAGTAGATTTGGTAGTAGCCGTTTCCAGTACAGTGGTACCTCTACTTACGAAAGGCTCTGGTTACGAAAGTATAGACATGAATGGTTGGAGAATGTAGAAAAATATCTTGCACCTTTATCGACTGACCACTGGGTGTCAGGGATGCATTGTGCTCCCGTAGCTCATATACCAGCTTTCTAACAATTGGAGCAGTTGCTGATTGTAGAAGTAGCTTTCACATTCATTTTAGAGACGGTACTTACCAACACGCTACCCTATCATTTTTATTCTGATTTTCATTTTCTCTGACATATCCTGTATGGCTCATCAGTTTCCATTTCTTTCTCTTACCTTTCTTTTTTAAAAAAATCTGTATATCCCTGAATACTAAAAACAATACTAACTATCTGACAGGAAATGCTAATAAAAGATGTTTTGCTTCCCTTAGGGATGTTCTGCACTCTTATAATTAGGCCTGGATGAGGTAAAAAAAAACAATCCACCCAAACAGTTTCCAAATAGAAAAGACTTTTTCCCTGCTGAAATTGTAAACCCCATTATGAAAATATTTGGCTCTGACTGTATTTCCCTTCAAAAATACCATCACGTCTGGTCAACGAACTGTAGAAAGTTTTTCCTCCCCTAAAGTTTCCATCTCTTGATTGAATCAAATTGTTTGCAATAATATGTGAATTTGTGGCCATGCTGAATGGGAGAGTCTTTGAATTGATTCATCTTAGGTGCCAGTGACAATCCCGCCTGGAGAAAAGGCAGTCCTCACAGGTATCATGCACCTCTCATTTGTACTGCTGCAGTGGTGAGATTCAATTTTTTTATTCCCAGTTCTGTGGGCGTAGCTTGGTGGGCGTGGCAGGGGAAGGATCCTGTAAAGTCTCCAGTCAGAGGTGATATTTGCCAGTTCTCCGAACTACTCAAAATTTCCACTTCTGGTTCTCCAGAACTGGTCAGAACCTGCTGAATACCACCACTGGACTGCTGCATGAGCCACTATATGAGACTGTCCGTAAAAATGATATGGAGGCTGTAACTGGTCCACAATACAATAGCTTAAACATTTAGGGAGACATCTTGGTTTTCTCATTTCACGCTGCTATTTTGGGAACTGAATTGTTCAGTTGGCTTCTGAGTGCAATTAATCAGGCTATCCTTCAGATTGCCTACTCCCAATTCTGATTGGTAAAATGGGTTTTCTCTGAATGTTTTCATCAGTAGGGACTATAGGAAGTCCTCGTTGAACAACCACAATTGGACCCAGCAACTTGGATGTTAAATAGAGCAGTTGCAAAGTGAAGCCACAACAATGTGCTTATGATATTATTTATACTTTCCTTGGCTTTACAGACCTTGCAAATGTGATAATCGGTCATACAGTTACTATTTCATCATTGTCATAATTGCAAATGTTAAATGAATACTACCGTGTTTCTCCAACAATACGCCCCCCCCAATAGGATGTTTTTTAGGCATAAGGTTAAATTAAGCCCCTCCCCACACATTTAGGCCTAGTTTAAAACATGCGAAATGGGGGAGAAGGGCGGGGGGAAACTTGCCGTTAGGAGTGCCCCGCAGGCAGACATGCCTCGCCACCAGCTGCTCCTAATGGCCGATCATGGCAGAGCATGGAGAGCTCCCTACTCCCTCCAAGTACCTTTGCTGCCGGGGACTCTTGCGCAGGAAAGACGGGCCGCACCAAGAGGCAGATGCTTCCACTTTCCCATCTGCACAAAGGGCACTGGCTCCCCCCGCCCCTGCCACAGCCCTGGCAAGGGCGCAGGAATTGACTTTAAAACAGACTCCATCCACGTCGCCTTAGGCAGCCAGAGCAGGGCTTGACAGAGATGCCTTCGGCAGGACCGCAGAAGTGTGAGCTGCCCAGCCTGCTGCTGGTGCGCCAACCTTTGACCAATGCTTTGCTCTGGGCATGAGCGGGTGCAGCGGCAACCCAGCTCAGCCCACATGTCCCGCTCATCTCGGGGACTGCAAGCTCACTTGCCCCGCTCAGCCTGGCTTCCAGCGCTACTGCCAGCCACTCTTACCTTACACAGCAGCGGCGCCTCCTCCTGCTAGCCACGCCTTGCAGGCTGAAAGCGCAGCCCGGCGGTGCCCAAGCAGGGGCTGCACGCTTTTGCCCTTGCACCCTGCAGAGCCGGAATCCGCCGCCCACCACGCAAAACGCCTGCAGGCACAGTTGTGTATACTTTGGTGGCGGCTCTGTAAGCAGAGAGTCTGTCTCCTGTGCATCTCTGGGAGCACCTGAAGCTTGACAGGGCTGCCTGGGCCCTTGGTGGTCTCATGCCCTGTTGCGAGCTTGGAAAACAACCCCCGGACTTCCAAAGAGAACTTGTCGAGGGAAGAAGTCGGGGCAGGTTGGTCGTGGCCACTGCAACTGAATGGCGCAACTACATTCTTTTGGAAAGGTCTGGCTGAGAGGCTTGGGAAAATCCCAGGAGGCAGAGCAAGGAGGTTAGGGAAGGTAGAACAAAATTGGCATGTGAGACCGGTCAGCTGGTGTTCGCACTGGGAGAAGAGGAGCTGGCGGAGCGCTAACCGCAGTGGGAATGCCAGAAAGGCAGCCCGCAGTGACAGGAAGCCGGGCATTGCCAGGGCCGGAGGCTCTAAGCAACCCAGCAGTCTCCCCCCCCCTGCTATTCTCAAGCAGGGCAGGTTAAGAAAGCAGCCTCCTGAGTAACGGTTCCGAGTGCTACAGCTTGATCCGAGCTCAAGCATGTCCACATGGCATGCCGAATTTGGCGCTTAATGGAGCTCTGCAGGTTTGCCAATGCACTGGACCAAGAACTACCTGCACAGGCTGAGCTGGCACGATGCACAGGGTGGAAAGTGTTTGGCTGCGTGGGTGTTGTGGGGACACAGCCATTCACTGATAAAGGTGTAAATACGCAGGCACACACACTACCACCAGGCTGCGGTGGGGGGGGGATTAATTCACTCCTGGAAAGACGTCCTAGCCGTTTTTTCGGGGCTCAAAAAAAAAAAAAAAGACCCGGCCTTATTATATGAGAAACACGGTATCAGTAGAGGGGTGGACCTTTTCAGTTGCTGTACTCCTCTTTTTTCTTTTTGCATATCAATGTCCTTTATTGTTTGATTGGTTGTATTCTTTTTTAAAAAAATAATTTTAAATCTCCTTGGTTGGTTTCCCAAACTTTATTAAAATCTTTTTTTTTCCTTTCTGCAAATTGTATATTATTTTAAATTCATATGTTTCTAACTAAAATGTCTTAAATCAAAGAAGGTAAAACTTACCAGCTGTCAAAGTAAACTGTTTTGAAGATCTCTAATATCCATAAAGTGATTTTCAAATGTGATAAGAAAGTGACTTCAGCTGATTTAGTGTCCTTATGAAGGCTCTGCTTCTACTACGAGCAATGATGTGATCTCCTCATCCACTGGCATTCAACCTGTTGGAGATCACTGTTATCCATAACTCACATTGGAAGCCAATTGCTGGATTTGGGATGTTGTACAGTTTTTCTTGAATGGGCTATATGCTTGATTATTGTGTTTTATGTACCTCAATGCATAAGTATAGATAGTATAGCACATTGTTACTATTTATTATTGGTATTGTTGTTGTCATAATGTTATATTGTAAGCTGATTGTGAATGTTGAGTATGTACCTTGCTTAGAATCATTAATAACTGGAGCTCAGTAAATTAAATAAACAAACTGAAATGTTTAAGATAAGTTGGATGCTTTTCTATTATGGGATTGAGGCTGAAGGCTGTGTTTATGTTATTGTCTTTCCCTAGTTAGTTTGTGATTAATTGTTTTCTAATAAATAGTTTTGATTAGGGCTTAGTAAATTTGATGTTTAATTAGAAGCAGGCATCTTAACAGTGGTAACAAGAAGATTTTAATGTGGCCTCTATGGGAAAAACAGGAGTTAATCCAGACTCTGGGCACTGGCCGAAATATGTGGAGTAATTAAGCAGTTATTTTCTGGCTAATGAGATTGCTGATGGAGACAAGCAAAAAGCCCTGTTTCTCTCTATATGTGTGTTTCAGTAATACATATGTTGTCATGAGAAGTTTGTTACAGCCACAAATGCCAGGGGACCAAAGTAAATGTTCCTGTCTGAGAATTGTACATCCAAACTAAATATGATAATGTGATATACTTCATTCCATAATTGGAGAAAGGAAGAATGGTGAATTTAAATCAGAAGGTACTGCTAATTTTTTTAAAACAAACAAACAAACAAACAAACCACACGGAACATTGAACATTTGGAATTGTTCCAGAGGATATGTTGTGGAACAGATGTGTCTGTGAAATGGGGGATATTACTATCCAAAGTAAATTATTGGCTGAGGGGAATTTGATCTGGAATAAAAATATATAGACCGTAGCGGCTATGAAAACTGTAGTGAAAAATGCACAGGATATTCAGTTTAAAAAAAAAAAAAAGACATTCTGGGGGAGCTGATAAAGAAGTGGAAGAAAGACCACACATATCTAAAATTTAGAACCATGATTTTGAACAGTTTTATAATTATGGACCACTAATAGGAAAATTAGATCGGGGGAAGAAACTCAATTAAACCAATACCCTTCTTTATTTAAGAACATGCGAGCTCATCTTTTTTGAATATAAGAATGATTATTGCTGGATTTGCATATCTTTTCCCATTCCCCCCATTTAAAAACAAATTGGGTATCAAAAAACATAATCTTAAATTCATAATTCATATGCCATTTGCATTATATTATGTAACCCATACCATAATAACAATTCTTACTGCCAGCATGCTGACCAATCATGTTTTTCAATAGAAATCTCTAACACTAAAGGGCTATAGATGAATGGATCTGAAAGATAAAACCCCACTTTTAATTCCGCATTGTTCTATATTCTGTTGGGATCGTCTTTTGGGGTTGCTTATATGCATTCACTGTTCCATGTAGCATAGCATATTGCATGTTCAGTCACCGGTATATTTGTGATTTGTGACTACCGGTATATTTGTGATCTATTCACTATAGGAGATGACCAGGTAGAAGCTTAATTCCAGGTCAAATGCATCATAAGTTGGGAGTCGCTACATTTCCACAAGAGACCTAAGTCTAGCCACCTCCTTCCCATGAATTCCATTGATTGACCGTTAGTAGATCAGATTCTTGTGTATAGTCAGCAGGTAATAAACTTGAAGTGCTTTGAATTTAATTTCTGTTCCTAATTACTTGCACCTGACATTCACTATTGAATAGTTTTATTTCTAGTACTCCCATTTGGGGGAGGGTGCCTTAAAACCATCTTTGTCTACTGGCGACCTCCTGGACAACTTGCAGTTTTCTTGGCAAGATTTCAGAAGTGGTTTGCCATTGCCTCCTTCTTAGGCTTGAGAAAGAGTGACCGACGTAAAGTCACCCAGCTGCCTTTGTGCCTATGGCAGAACCAGAACTGCAGTCTCCCAGTTCCTAATCTGATACCTTAACCACTCTACCAAACTGACTTTCAGTTTGCTCTGTAGGATATTCCCACTGGTGTTAGTATTTTCAGCCACTGATCCATTCTTTGAGAATGAACTCAGTACTGCAGCATGTAGGGAGATGGAGCTAAGGTACCAAAAGATTCAGATATGAAATGGGCTTCCACCAACAGGTTGTTGTTACTCAGAGGGAAGTATGGCAGAAATGGTAAACCTAATTCTTGTTAACTGATAGCATATATAAGGGTGGGACTGAAGCACCAAAAAAGTTCTTAACAACTGTTGGTATGCATGGCCAGGTGAAACTCAATTGGTGAACATGCTCTGGCCCATGAATGTGGTAAAGGTTATGGCAGACCATTGAGTGGACATTTACAAATCACTGACTGTTTGTAAACTGTACTTCAAGAATTATTGATTTAGAAAATTGAAAATGTGTTTTTGTTGTTGAGAGCTGTACTCTGTTACAATCTGCAAGCATTAAATACCCATCTTTTCCAAGCATTTAGTTTGCAAGCATAACATGTGTTGGGATTTGTTTTACCTGAAAGGAATTGAATTTTGCAAAGTGAGTTAAACATCGAGCATTATTGCTAATGTTCTCTTGTTTCATTACAGCATGTGATTAATTATTTTACTTTATTTTAATTGTTAGCTGCTCTGTTAAATTATTTTAGGGCTGAAGAGCATGGTACTAATATTTGCAGTTAAAATAACTAGCCAACAAAGAAGTCATATACCGTGCTTTTATAAATATAAAAGTATATTTATAGATATGTTATGTTCCTTCCCTATGCCAAATAATGAGAGGCAAGGTGAAAAGACAGCCTTATTATGGCTAGTAGAATATATGTTTGGAAAGAGATAAGGTCATACATTCTTTTATATATTCTTCGCATTTCAGATCCTGGTTTTGTGGGAAGCTATTCAAATGGGTTATACCGGGTGTTGGCAACCTGCGGCCCTACAGTTGCATGTGGCTCTTCGGGCCCTCTACTGCAGATCTTTGTCCCATCACTGGCTGGCCCCACTCCTTGCCCTCCCCTCTGCCACCTGGCCTGAAGGTAAGGGCGATGGCGGGGGATGGAGAAGCAGCCGGAGCTGATTCTCCGGCGCCTCAGTCTTTGCTGGAGCTTCTTCTGGCCCTTGTTGGTGCTGGGCATGCCTCGATTGCTTGGGGAGATGCGCAACCTGCTTTCCGCCCTGAGACACTGGCCCAACCTGGCTGCGACCAACGTCGGCCTCACTAACATGAAGGCTAGTGGGGTGGGAATGGAATCTGGGAGGAAAGGACGATGGAAAGGGGAATGGGCCTGCAACACCCAGCCATGGCTTTAAGAAGTTCAGGGCATTGGGAAAAGGGAGCTGGCCCCTCCAAACCATGCATGTCCACCCCGACGGTCAGGTTTAGAAAAAGCTGGAGCACCCTCAACAAAGATGCTCACTTGTCAGCTGGTTCCCCCCACCCTGTCTCTGCATCTCTTCTTTCTCTCTCAGAAAGCCATGGCTGAGCCAAGCAGCAAGCTCTCCTTGGGGCTCTTTGCTACTCCTTTTATTTCTTCTTTTTGGAAATCCAGGCTGGCTGAGGAATGAGTGCCAGCTACAGTGGAGGCTTCCCTTCAGGTGACCCTTCTCCTCCTTCTCCCCCTCCTTCTCCTCTTGCAATTCCCTGGCTGGCTGTGGCAGGGTCTGGAGGGTGCATAGGCACAGGGCGACCCTCTTTAAGTGCGTGCCTGCCCACCTCACCCGTGCCTTTGCTCTACTTTGGCCAAGTCCGGCCACTCACTTGTGGTCAGTCCAGACGTCAAAAGGCTTCCTTCCCCCTTCCAAGAAATGCCTCCAGGAGAGGAGGGCCCACCAGACTGCAAAAGCCTCTTTTTCCCATATGGCCCACCGTCTCTCTGTGTCAATTTTTTTGGACACATAGGCACAAGGCTACAACTGGCCCATGGATTTTTTTTGTAGGAGCACTGCAGCGATGATGACATCATTAGCGTTCACTTGCAGCACAAATGCCTTGTCTGGGTCAGGGTGCAGCAGGTTTGGTTCTTTAGAAAATAGTTCCTTCAGCTCCTCAAATGCTTGCTGACACTCAAGCTCAATGGCTGGGTGGGTTTTGGTTTGGGACTGGTCCCCCCGGTTTTTAACAATTCTGTTAGTGGTATTGCGATTTCAGCAAATGTGGGAATGAACTATCAGTAGAAATTTGTGAACCCCAAGAAACTCTGAAGCTGTTTCTGGCTGCGAGGGGGCTGCCAGTTGAGCACCACTTTGACCTTGGCTGTGTCCATCTCAATCCCTTCATCTTTCTTTTCTTTGAAGAGCACAGGGGCTGCGACCCATGAACTTACTAGCTGGATGAACCCCCTTGCTAAGTTGGAGTCAATGTACTTTTTCAGTTTGTCCATCTCCCTTAGGGACATTGAGTACATTTTTAGTTTAGGTAGTTTTGCTCCTGGAATGAATTATATTGCATAGTCTGTGGGTCGATGAGGGGACAGTATGTTGCATTCCTCCTTACTGAAAGCCTCGGCCAAATCTTGGTATTCTTTGGGTATGCATGGGCAACACGGTGGTGTCTCCATAGTGTAGGCCATCCTCTCTTTCTTGCTGCCGTTCCTAGGTCCTAAAAGCATCTTGCTGGACAGGCCTGAGTACGCCTCCCACCCTGGCTCGAGTGGTCCAATAGCTCTGGTGGTTTTCCTGCCGCAATGGGTGACTAGGCTGCTGCCCCAGTGGGGGGACTGTGCTGTGGGAGACCGGGCCTGCCCGGCGCTGAGTGGAATGAGGCAGATACTCCGCTCTGGACTGCTGCACCTGCAGATCCTGAATAATGGAAAGTGGGCTGTGGCAGCACCCATCCTGGCTGAACCGCATGTGAAGAGGTCTGGACCGTGGGGCCCATACTCAGCAGTTCAAACTTTTAGGGTAGCCCTGCTAGCGATTGGCTCCTCAGTGCTAGTTGTAGCCTCCACTCTTGGAACTCACCAGCCTCTTCACTTAAACCTGTTTTCAAAGATGTTAGACTTTTACACATATGATAATATGCGTGTTTATAGCCTGGAGTAAAGAAATAAAAATCTGCACACATGACATTTTCAGGACACAATTCTGCTTCATATTGACAACTTTGACAGATGCTTTCAAAAGACCCAGGATGTATGTAAAATAATTGTATCAACACAGTACATTCCCATTAGGATTGAAATATTGCAATGAAATCTATATATGTGGAAGGATTCTGGCACTAACATGATCCACTGCACCTGTTTTATGCAAAATGGAAGATAATATAGATTGAATGTACGGATATTTCCGTGTTGAGTAACGTACTACCCCAATTAATTCAGGTTTGAAAAACTGATGAAACTGTTAGTCAAGAGACAGTACAAGACAGGAAAAGTTAACATAAATACCATAAATACCAATAACTGATTTTTTAAAATCCATTTCATCTCTCAATTATAGAAAAAGTGGGCTTAGAATTTTGAATTGCAAACTCTTAGATCCACTAGATGGTGGTGTTTATTAAGAAGATATGTTCTTCTATATAGCGGAGGACAAGTTTAAAATAAACTACTAGTTTTGCTGGGGAAAAGTATATGGGAGTGATTCATCACAAAGCCATTAATTCAATCAATCCTGATTATGTTGCACAATGAATATTTGATATGGACATATTTTAACAGATATGTGCTCACAGAACTGGCAATTTTGCAAAATTCCTTTTAAAAAATTATGGATCTTTACAGTGTTACTGATATCCACTTTGCATGATAGCAGCAATTTCAAGATCATGGTTAAAGAGTTGTTATAACTGAAATGGAGCATCAGCTATAGAAATACAAGCAACTGAGTTATATTTCACAGTTTAAAGCTCAGAAAATTAACAGTGAAAAAGCCCTGGAAACTGGGAGAGGGGAAGATACTGTATATTTAAAGTTGCTGTTGTTCAATCGCTAACTCCTGTCTGGCTGTTTGAGACTCCATGGACCATAGCATGCCAGTACCCCCCGCCCTTCCTGTACTATTTATTTATTTATTTAATTTGATTTATTTATTTGATGTGTCAATTGCTTATAAGATAATAGGTATAAGTATATATATAGTTATGTATACATGAAATGGGTACATATAAGAAAAATAAAAGAAACAATAGGACAGGGATGATAGGCACGTTGGTGCGCTTATGCACGCCCCCTACAGACCTCTTAGGAAAAGGGTGAGGTCAATAGTAGACAGTCTAAGGTTAAAGTTTTTGGGGTTTGGGGAAGAAACCACAGAGTCAGGTAAAGTATTCCAGACATTGACCACTCTGTTGCTGAAGTAGTTTTTCCTGCAATCAAGTTTGGTGCGATTAATCTTGAGTTTGTATCTATTGTGTGCTCTTGTGTTGTTATGGTTGAAGCTGAAGTATTCATTGACAGGTAAGTCATTGCAATGTATGATTTTATATACCATGCTTAGATCGGACTGAAGACGGCGTAATTCAAGGTTTTCTAGGTCTAGAATTTCAAGTCTGGTGGCATAAGGTATTCTACAACGAGTAGAGGAATGGAGAACTCTTCTTGTGAAATATCTCTGGACTTTCTCAACTGTGCTAATATCAGATACGTAATGTGAGTTCCAGACTGATGAGCTGTATTCGAGTATTGATCTAGTAAATGTTTTGTACGCTCTAGTTAGTAGTGTGATATTACCAGAGAAAAGGCTACGTAGGATTAGGTTAACAACTCTCAATGCCTTTTTGGCTATGTAGTTACCGTGGGCTCTAGCACTTAGATCATTAGAGATGAGTACTCCAAGATCCTTGACAGAGTTTGGATCATCGACAAGGTCTTGACTATTCAGCTTGTATTTTATTTTCTGATTTTTTTTGCCAATATATAAGACAGAGCATTTATTTGTTGAGATTTGAAGTTGCAATTTGTTTGACCATTCTGATACATAGTCAAGATCTTTTTGAAGGATAGCAGTGTTGTCTGTGGTATTGAACAGCTTTACATCATCAGCGAAGAAAATGCAGTTGCTCTTAATATGATCACGGATCTCTATCTCTCGGAGCCTGTCCAAACTCATGCCCACTGTGAACTAAAATTTCAGATCCAAATGTCTAGAGCTTGTGAATGAAGTGTTTTAAGAGAAGCAGCCATCAGGGACATCCAGTAATACTTCAAATAGTGAAAATGGTACTCTATTCTCTCGCTTAATAGAACCTTCCATCTCATCTAATGATGCCTAATGTGGGATATGCAAGCAAAAGAACTTGTCTTACAATAGAGTGCCTAGCCCAGATGTATGAAACACGTGGCCCAGGGGCTGGCCCTGACCCATGATAAATTGTGGAGTTGGCCCACAGGGCCATCCTGAAGATGATGAGGAACCATCCCCTGCTACCCCGGGCCCGACCACATCCATGCAGTCAGCTATGACTACCAGGTCATGCCTATCCCAGCCCCCCAAGCAAACTCCTTTTTAAATAAAAGTTTTTTATATTTATCACAACAACAAAAACAAACATAAAATCTTCTTTCTTTTCCACAGTGTGTCAGTTGACTACATATTTCTTCGTGCACAAAATAATATCATATTAACATGTATATATTTATAATAATTCTTATCAATATTTTATATCACATATGTCACTTATTCTATTATTCTTAGCTTTAAAATCCTTAACTTTCAATAATATATTTCAAGTTCATTTTCTTACTCTATCTAATTCATCTATTTATCAGTAATAATATATTATACTATACTTATATAATTCAATTCTTTACTCTTCTATCCAACCATTCATAAAATAGATTCCAAATTTTATAATAGTCTTTTTCTTCTTGTTCTCGAATTGCCATTGTCAATCTACTCATTTCTGCACATTCCATTATTTTCTTAATTATTTCCTCTTCTGTCAGAATTTTTTCATTTCTCCAATTTTGAGCAAATACAGTCCTAGCTGCTGTTAAAATATTAATAATCAAATACATTAATTCTTTGTTATAACCCTCAGGCAAAATTCCCAATAAAAATGTCTCTGGTTTTAAGTCTATTGGTTGCTTTATCATCATCTCCAGCCACATGTGTATTTTAGTCCAATACTTTTCAGTCTCTGCATGTCCACCACATGTGGTAGTATGATCCCGGTAACTTCTGACATTTCCAGCACTTTGCTGATTTATCTTCAAACATCTTAACAATTCTCATTGGGGATAGATGCCACCTATAAAACATCTTATACAAATTCTCCTTATAGGCCGTTGACATAGTTAATTTATAATTCTAGACTATGATATCTGCCATTTATCAAGATCTATTCCATATCCAACATTTTTCCACCACACAATCATTGTTTCTTTTACTTGTTCATCCTCTAATTTCACTCCTAGTAGATAACCATATAGTTTTTAATCAGCTTCTCATCAGTGCCTGTTAGGATTTTATCTAATTCAGCCAGTTCCTTATAAAACCCAGTCATCTTAATGTCTTTTTCATACCTTGTGCGTATTTGCAAATACAATACCAATTTATATTTATCCCTTGTAAGTCAAATTCTTGCTTTGTTTTGAGTTCACCTTTTTCATTTAAAATTTCATCGTATCTAATTATGTGTTAATTTTAAATAGCTGTGGATATGTAAAAGCTTCTAAAGTTGATAACCAGACTAGTATTTTCAAATAATGATAGTCTCTTATCTTTTCCCATACTGTTAATAGAGCATCTCTAATATAATGTCTCCTAAAATATCCATGTGCCTTACTTTCTTTATACCATAAAAATGCATGTCAACCC
Organism: Bungarus multicinctus; assembly: GCA_023653725.1. Taxonomy (NCBI): domain Eukaryota; kingdom Metazoa; phylum Chordata; class Lepidosauria; order Squamata; family Elapidae; genus Bungarus; species Bungarus multicinctus. The sequence continues at coordinate 213,899,661 of CM042834.1, forward strand.
AATTGTAAATCATGCCCTTCTAATGTTAGTAATATGACAGTTTTCAATACAATCCATTCCTTCATCTATATCAGTATTGTTGCCTGATAATATAATTTCCAACTGGGTAATCCAAACCCCCCTGTTAACTTTGCATCCTGTAATAATTTTATCTTGATTCTTGCCTCCCCCCCACCCCCCCGTCAAATAAATCATTGTATTTTAGTCTTCAAAATATTTTTTTTTCAGTATTATTGGAATTGTTTGAAATAGATACAGTATTTTTGGCAGTATGTTCATTTTAATTGTCGCTATTCTACCTATTAATTCAATTATCAATTATTAACCAATCCATCATCCTCCACTTAGAAACAAACAACCTACTCTCTAATAAACAATTTGGTTTCAGGAAAAAACTATCATGTAATCTGCAACTCTTACACTGCAAAAACATATGGACAACACAACTCGATCAGGGCAAAGCAATAGATACAATCTACATACACTTCTGTAAAGCCTTTGATTCAGTGGTACACGACAAACTACTCCTAAAACTAAAATCTTACGGTATTTCTGGATAACTGCATATCTGGATAGAAGCATTCCTGTCAAACAGACAACAAATGGTCAAAATTGGGAGCCTCCTATCAAATTCTGTACCTGTCACAGTGGTGTCCCCCAAGGCAGTGTTCTAGGACCAACTCTTTTCATACTCTACATAAATGACCTTTGTGATCATATCAAGAGCAACTGCGTTCTCTTCGCTGATGATGTAAAGCTATTCAACACCACAGACAATACTGCTACCCTTCAAAATGACCCTGACTATGTATCAGAATGGTTAAACAAATGGCAACTTCAAATCTCAACAAATAAATGCTCTGTCCTACATACTGGCAAAAAAAAAATCAGAAAATAAAATACAGGCTGAATAGTCAAGACCTTGTTGATGATCCAAACTCTGTCAAGGATCTTGGAGAACTCATCTCAAATGACCTGAGTGCTAGAGCCCACTGTAACTACATAGCCAAAAAGGCGTTAAGAGTTGTTAACCTAATCCTGCGTAGCTTTTTCTCTGTAATATTATACTAATAACTAGAGCATAAAAAACATTTGCTAGACCTATACTTGAATACAGCTCATCAGTCTGGAACCCACATTATGTATTTGATATTAATACAGTTGAGAAAGTCCAGAAATATTTCACAAGAAGAGTTCTCCACTCCTCTACTCCTTGTAGAATACCTTATGCCACTAGACTCGAAATTCTAGATCTAGAAAACCTAGAATTATATCGCTTCGGTACGATCTAAGTATAGTACATAAAATCATACATTGCAATGTCCTACCTGTCAATGAATACTTCAGCTTCAACCATAACAACACAAGAGCAAGCAATAGATACAAACTCAAGATTAATCGCACCAAACTTGATTGCAGGAAATACGACTTCAGCAACAGAGTGGTCAGTGTCTGGAATACTCTACCTGACTCTGCAGTTTCTTCCCCAAACCCCCAAAACTTTAACCCTAGACTGAAGTGTTCCACATCTAGCTGTCATTTGTACCCCTAAGTATTTCACTTTTTTTGTAATTTGAATATTTAGTTTGTCCATTAGTCTTTTCTTTTGTTTTTCTGTCATATTTTTCACCAAAATTTTTGTTTTTTCTTTGTTTATTTTCAGTCCTGCTACTTCACCAAACTCTTCTATTTCCTGTTTCCAATGGTTCTGCCAATATAAAAACCAAATCATCTGCGAAGGCTTCTAATTTATACTCTTCATTTTTTATTTTCATTCCCTTTATTTCTCCATTTTTTCTAATATTTCTATTCGAGACTTCCAATGTCAATACAAATAATAATGGGAATAATGGACAGCCTTGTCTAGTTCCTTTTAAAATGTTGACGTTTTCTGTCAATTCTCCATTTATCATTACTCTTGCTGTTTGCTTATTATATATCGCTTTTAATGCATTCGTATACCTGTCTCCAAAACCCATCTTCTCCAATTGTATCAACATAAACTGCCAATTCACATTATCAAACGCTTTCTGTGCATCTAAAAACACTAATGCCATTTGTTTCTCTGAGTGGGTTTCATAATATTCCAAAGTGTTCAATATTATTTATTTATTTTATTTATTTTATTACACTTTTATACTGCCTTGTTTCCCAAAAAAAGGACTCGGGGCGGTGTGCAGCCAAGATAAAAACGACATAAGTAGTAAAAAATTTAAAAGAGAGTTAAAAGAAATTTAACTAGTGGCTGGAATAATATTATAAAAGCAGAAAAAAGGGGTAAAAAGTTAAAAATATCCAAAATTTAAAACCCTAATAATTAATACTAGGTCAAACCGGCCTGTTGGAAAAGGTGTGTCTTTAATGCACGCCGGAAGGTCTGCAGGTCAGTGATGGCCCACATCTCCAGGGATAATTCATTCCAGAGGGAGGGAGCCCCCACAGAGAAGGCCCACACCCTCAGGGCTGCCAACCGGCATCGTCTGGCTGACGGCACCCCAAGGAGGCCCATCCTGTGGGAGCGCACTGGTCAGCGGGAGGCCAATGGTGGCAGCAGGCGGTCCCATAAGTACCCGGGTCCCAAGCCATGGAGCGCTTTAAAGGTGATCTCCAACACCTTGAATCGCACCTGGAAGGCTACTGGAAGCCAATGCAGCTCGCGCAGGAGCGGTGTAACATGGGAGCTCCGAGGAGCCCCCAGGATCACCCGCGCGGCCGCATTTTACATGGATGCTCTTCAAGGGGAGCCCCATGTAGAGAGCATTACAATAGTCTAAGCGGGAGATGACGAGACCAGAAGTGACTGTGCGAAGAGCACCCCGATCCAGAAAGGACCCCAACTGGTAGATCCGACGGACCTGACAAAAAGCCCCCCTGGCAACGGCCGCTATGTGCTCTTCTAACGTCAGCCATAAATCCAGGAGGACACCCAGATTGCGTGCCCTCTTTATGGGGGTCAAAATTTCTCCCCCCACGGCCAACGATGGAGTCAGCTGGCTGTATCAGGGTGCAGGAAACCACAGCCACTCAGTTTTGGCTGGGTTGAGCCGAAGCCTGTTAAGACCCATCCAACCTTACACGGCTTCCAGGCACCAGGTCATCACTTCAACGGCTTTGTTGGGGTGGCCCGGGGTAGAAATGTACAGCTGAGTATCATCAGCGTACTGATGGAACTCTACCCCAAAGCCACGGATGATCTCACCCAGAGGCTTCACATAAATGTTGAACAGAAGGGGCGAGAGCACAGACCCTTGAGGCACCCCACAAAACAAGGGCCTTGGGGTCGACCTCTGCCCCCCTGCCAACACATATTGCAAGCGGTCGGAGAGGAAGGAGGAGAACCACCGTAACACGGTGCCTCCCACTCCCAACCCCTCCAACTGCCACAATAAGATACTGTGGTCGATAGTATCAAAAGCTGCTGAGAGATCTAACAGGACCAGGACAGAAGAACAACCCCTGTCCCGGGCCTTCCAGAGATCATCCACCAACGTGACCAACGCCGTCTCCGTGCTAGCCCAGGCCTGAAACCCGATTGGAGAGGATCTAGATATATCGCTTTATCCAGGTGCTGAGGGAGCTGTCGTTCCATCACACTCTCAACAACCTTCGCCATAAAACGAAGGTTGGAGACCGGACGGTAATTCGACAATAATGTTGGATCCAGGGACAGTTTCTTGAGGAGGGGCCTCACTATTGCCTCTTTCAAGGTGGCAGGTAAAAGCCCTTCTCTCAAGGAAGCGTTAATAATCCCCTGGAACCAACTTCGTGTCACCACCCGAGTGGCCAAAACCAGCCAGGAGGAACACGGATTTAATAAACATGTGGTGGCATTAAGCCCACCCAGTATCCTGTCCATGTCTTCCAGGGTCACAGGATCGAACTCAACCCAAATGACCTCACCGGAATCCGCCCCCGCTCTCCTGCCCAGAGATGACCAGTCAGAGTCCAGCCCTTCCTGGATCTGAGTGATTTTGTCCTGCATATATCTAGAAAAATCCTCGGCCTGTCCTTGCAAGGGATCCTCCCGCACTCCCACCTCCAAAAGGGAGCGGGTCACCTTAAACAGGGCGGCCGGTCAATTTTCTGCGGACGCAATAAGGGTGGAAAATTAAGATCGCTTTGCCACCCTTATCGCCACTAAATACGCCCTAATATGGGATCGTAAAAGTGTTCGATCAGATCCGGAGCAGCTGGTCCTCCAACCACTCTCTAGGCGTCTTTTCCGACGCTTCATCTCCCTCAGCTCTTTGGAAAACCAGGAAGCCAATTGGGATTGGCACCGGGTCAGAGGCCACAAGGGCATGACCCGGTCAAGGGCCCCAGCAGCCACTCTATCCCAGGTGGCCACCAAGTCCCCCACCGAGTCGTGTGTACGAGTCTCGGGAAACGGCCCAAGCTCCATCAGGAACCTATTTGGGTCCATCAGGCGCCTGGGGCAGAACCATTTTATCGGTCCCGCCTCCCCGCAGCGAGGGGGTGTGGGATGGAAGTCCAGCCTAAGGAATGAATGATCCGACCATGACAGGGGCTCTATAGAGACATCCCCTAAACCCAGATCATCCTGCCACTGACCAGAGACAAAAACCAGATCCAAGATGTGACCCCCAGTGTGTGTGGGGTCCCGAATTAATTGGGTCTGGCCCAAGGCTGTCATGGAAGCCATGAACTCTTGAGCAATCCCCAAGGCCCCGCCGGCAGAGGGTAGGTTGAAGTCCCCCATGACCATAAGCCTGGGAGTCTCAATCACCAAGCCGGCTATAAACTCAAGGAGCTCAGGCACGGCCGATGTCACATAGCAGGGAGCCAGGTATGTGATCAATAGGCCCATCTGAACCCCGGAGCCACACTTCACAAAAAGGGATTCACATCCGGTCATCTGAGGAACAGTGGATTCCCTAGGATACAGATCTTCCTTAATAACCACTGCCACCTCCCCACCCCTCCCCTGAGCCCTCGGCCAATGGAAAACCTGAAACTCGGGTGGGCACATCTCGACCAGGGGAACACCCCCCTCCTGGCCCAACCAGGTTTCGGTAATGCGTGCCAGGTCCGCTCCCCCCTTACAGATCAAATTATAAATGAGGGGGGTCTTATTAACTACGGGCCTGGAGTTACACAGCATCAGCCAAAGGCCCAGGGCCCGAAGACTCGGACAGCCCGGGGAACGGGAAATAACTAGCGATCGGAGCGCATCACCTCACGCAAACAGTGGTGGCGCGCTCCCAAAACCTGATATGGCCCCCTATGTCCGCCAAATATGCCTCTCCCGCTTACTGTGCAGATGGACTGCATCTCTCCCTCCCGGAAATAGCCCCCCATCCTCGATCCGACCTCCCCCGACCCCAGAACCTCCCCAACGTGCTCGACCAACGATCTGGCCCCTGTCTCAGGCGGGTTGTCCCCCAACCCCCACCTGGTTTCCTCCCTAACCCCGATAAAAATTTAAATAAAACTGATACAGATGGGTATCATGCCCAGAGCGTTTCCTATGGCCATGCCACTTCTCGGGATCCCAGGATCCATCCTTAAGGTAGGCCTTGGAAAGTCCAGAGGGCCATACAAAGGAAAGGGGGATATTCCCCAAGGCCCGTAAGTCCGCCGACGATTATCTGATTGGGCTGGCTGTCCGCGCCTCCAATGTCCGTCGCCGAGGCCGGAGCCAAGGTCGGGTCCGAGGACACCTGGCTGCCATCTCCATCACACAAGGCCACCGTCGCACCGTCGCCAACGGGGCAACTGTGCCACCACCGCCACCGAGGTCTCCGTGGCCGGGACCACCACTCCTGAGGCTGCCGCCACCGCCGAACTAGGTGATGCCATCAAACTCCGGCGGCGTCACCGCTGCCGCCGTCGCCCTTGAGGCCTCCAAGCCGCCGTCGCCACCGTTGCCAGCGGGGTCACCAAAACCAAGGCCACTGCCACCGGGACTACCAGGCCATCGTTGTCACTGCCGTCGTTGCCGTCAAGGCCTCTGAGTTGTTACCATCTCCGTCACCGCCAAGGGGGCCACCTCAGCCAAGACCACTGTTGCTGGGGCCACCGCCACTGGGGCCACCACCGCCAAGGCCATCGCCGCCGATGGGGGCTCCCAGGCCAAGGCCGCAGATGTTCCCACCATAGGGGGTGCCACAGCCAGAGCCGTCACCACTGCCCGGGCGAGCCGTCGACGTTGCCACTGTTCGCACCGGTGTATGTGCCACCACCGCCGAAGCCGCAAAGGCCTCCCTGCTGAATCTTCAAGGCCAGTCACTGCCACCGTCGATAAACCCATGTCCCCGACCATGGCCAAAACACAGGCCGAGGCCGGAGACAGGGCCAGAGACAGGGAAGTGGATGTAGCATCGCCCGCAGTGGCCACAACGCTACCCGTGGCAGCCACAACGCCACCCTCATACTGTTTTTTATTTGTCTCTTGGGCAGAAATCCGTTTTGATCTGAATGTATAAAATAGTTTAAATATCTTTTTAGTCTTTCTGCTATTATTGAAGCAAATATTTTATAATCAGCATTTAGCAGGGATATTGGTCTATAATTTTTTATTTGTTGTGCATCAGTATCTTCTTTTGGTATAAGTGTAACATATGCTTAAACCTAACCCTAATCCCCAAGCAAACTCCTGATATGGCCCGCAATGGGATTCTGCAGCCTAGCCAGAATCAGAATCCAAGTTTCTTCCCTCTGAAATTGATAACGCATTCCAAGTACAGCCCTGGACTCTTGACCATAATTGAGCCCAAAATTTCTATTGCTATGTGAATTTTGCCCAGTTTTTTATTACCTTTCTTTTGTTAAGTGAATCTGGCATCCCCATTGACTTTGCTTGTTAGAAAGTCATACAAGGTGATCACATGATTCTGGGAACCGTTATAAATATGATCCAGTTTCCAAGCATCCGAATTTTGATCATGTGACCATTGAGAATGCTGCAATGGTCGTAAGTGTGAAAAATGGTCACTTTTTTCAGTGCTGTTGTTATTTTGAATGGTCACTAAATGAACTGTTGTTAAATTGAGGACAATCTGTAAATCTCAGTAGATGGATGACAATTCTCCTATTTCTAAAAGAATCTGCCATCCCTGAAAGGAGGATACAGCCACAGTCCATCAAGAACTTCTATGGAGCTACCACCCAGGGCTGCCAAACACCCAGGTAGTCACAGGAGGGTAGCCAGGTGTTTCTCTATGCTTAGTTTATTGGTTATCTGGATTTTTATATACTAGATCTGGTCAGTTAAGTTTTTCTTTCCAGGTTATTTGGGCAAATTGATACCAGCCTGCTGCCTCTTTTCCAACTATTTGTCATGTTTCCAGATCTGGCAATTGCTCCCATTTCTCCTGGCATTACCACAAAATATGATTCCTTAGGTTATGCTTTAGTGGAGTTGGAGACCAAGTCATTGTGGTTTATAGATCTTGGTTTATGGTATTAGCATGATGTGTGAAGAAATCCACAGTGGCTTCTTCAATAATAATAATTTTTAAAAATGGCTCAGTATAAGGGCTTACTTTAGGATGTCTGCATTCATGCAGATGTGTGGGGTGAAGCAGAGAGAGAAAAACTCTTTTGTGGTACTGGTAGCATGCTGCAATACACTTGTTTTGTTTTTTGTAAGGTTTTCAAGCATTTAAACAGTCTTTAAAATATTTATGTACTCTACAAATACCCCTGTGATCTTTAATTTTAGATTTGATTTCTCAGAAGGTGTTCTGTCCTCTACCTAGCCTCTTAAACACACAGACAATTTTGCAATCACTCATCCAGAGATGTACTGTTGCTTTTCTGCCGTACAGTTGTGTCTGAAATAAAACAGGCAGCGTGCCAGCCATCAACTCAAAGCAGAAGCTTTAATTTACAGTTGAAAATGATGTAGCTTCAAAAGCACAAGCAACATATGTTGCTGAGCATATGAATAAATCAAATACCATCCTCAACTAATGAAACACGCTCCAATATGCTTAACACAAATTATTTTTGATTAAACAGCTTACTGGGGAGACAAGTATAAACCACTGGTAGGTATGCTCTCTTCAGAATGATGTGATGAATCTAATTTGAAATGGATAAGAACTAATAATTCATTTTCTCTGCATATTTTTTTTACATATAAATAGCAATTTCAAGTGTGCCATTCAAAGTATACTAAGATTATTAGCACAGTCTGTATGTGTAGCACAAGTCATCACACAAATCAAGTTGAAATGATTTAATATGCTTACAGCCACAGATAGATAACTTGATCAATAATGTAAAGTTATGGAACAAACAGGCTATGTCGGAAAGCTATTAAATTTCTCAGTGTATGTTCAATAGAGAATATATAATTTCTCTCTTCAAATGGAAAATCTGATGAGCAGTTTTTTAAAATAACAGCATTAATTAAATAAAATCAGTAACAGAGTTTCAATAATTGCAGGATTGTAAGAAATCGTATCAAGATAGTAGGGGAAAAATACTGTAATGTATTTGAATAGGTCATCTTCCTTAGTCCAGTATGTAATGGTATCTTTGAGATAGACAGATAAATAAATGCTAAGAATTTGATTTAAGAAAACACATTTCAAAGTTTCAAAAGGAGCTTTATATTGGAAACTTGATATCAAAACAACTAAAGTTCAATTCCCTTTGGGCTATTGGATCAATAAATGATGAACACAGTCAGAGACTGGCCACGATAACTACATCGTTCCAAGGATCAGTGACAGGCTAATCCCCAGCCATTTAGCTGCCACAGCCAGTAGGCAGAACATGTGGCTAAGTTGACATGTCATAATATGACTTGAATGAAATTCCACTCAATCTTGAAATAGTCTGGAAATCTTTCTGGGAAGTTACTTGAGAACAACCAATAACCTTTACAGATCTGCCCATTTCCCATTATTTGAAGCTGTACTATAAACTTTGTTATTTTTTTAAAAAAGATGTCAACATTGAATAATGTTTTTCACAAAGAAATTTACTGATTAAAGCAGCTCTTAAACTTCCTATTTCAAACAGCAGGCAACAAAATGCTTTGGGCATGGAAACAAGCAGTAGACATAGGTTAATATTAGTCATATTGTATTGCACTCGAATGAGAAAAGTTTTAGCCTCCACCATTGTATCCACTGTCTTTGAGCTATAACTATGGGAAACCTTTATTGTGTCCAGGTGGAAATGAAAGAGCATGTGTCTTTATAGCTATGTTTATTAATGTATTTTTACTATGTTATTATACAAAAATTGTTGTCTTTGAGTTAAATGTTGATTTGGAAATCTTAACACAATTCTTTTCACAACTGTCTGGAAAGCATAACCCATAAAAACATTAAAACATTTCCATAATCAGTATCTTTGAACTCTTTCCAGAACTGCTCAAGGTCTGGTTTTTCTAGCAGAGAGCAAGTGATTGAAATGGATGGCTCCCCCTTTTTTCTTAAGCCTAATATAATGACTGTTGTGCAAATACCAACGGTGGACAACATTGTAAGCCTCGGGTTAATTTCAAAAATCCTCTGACAGTGATTAATACAGACCTCTGGCAGGAACAGTTTCTCCCAGGCAGAGAGAAAGATGGAAATGGGATGAAGTAAGAAGAAGTAATGAAGGGTCATAAGAAAGAACCAGAGCTTAAGCTGTCTACAGTATACAGATATGTGGCTCTTTATCAAATTACTCATGTGGGAATGCAATCCTTGAAAGAAGGAAGGTTTTTCACCTTCCAATGCTGATTAAACTTTAAGCCATGAAGATCATAACTGAAATCCCAAGTCAGTCATGATCACATTTAAGGCACCGCCACATTTAAGTGTAATCCTCAAAGCCCTGAGTTGACAGGAAAGTATTAATTGTGCTGCCCTGATGGCTGAGTCCTACTCTGTATCATTGAAATGGTTGATGACGCTTAATGTTATTATTTCTTTAATGGCACACATTAAGAAAAGCAATTAGGGATATTTCTCTGGCTTCATTTCTCCTTCTATTGAGCATCCCCAGTAAGAGAAACATCTACCAGTTGCTCTTTTTAACAAGGTGGGCAGCGCTGGATAAATGTAGGTGGATACTTTGAAGGGGGTGGCGGCTTAGATTGCTACATTGCTCAATCCTAGATTGTCATAGTGTGGAGGCAGTGGGGGCATTTGTTTCCCCCTTTATCTTTATCAACATGGTGCTAATTGATCTAACTCTCTTTCCAAACAATGCTAGGCCTATGCACGTGAGGAACCTTTATTGGTCCCGAAAAGACTTTCAGAAAACACTGGCAAAGCATTTTGTGGGCAGTGCTTCTATGAAAGCTAGATTTCTTCTCTCTCCTTTTAACCCACTCAAACTGGCCATAGAAGGTGTGCCATAGCAACCTAAACTGGCCAATAAAAGCTGGGCAGAACCTGATCCCTGATAAGCCATATGACTGGTGAAGCTTGCTAGATTACGTCCATGGCAGAAATGAACATACTAGAAGGGGGGACACACTACATTAAAATTGGAACAGCCAAAAATGAGTTCAGCCTCTTCAGCCAATAGGGTGGGAAATAGATGAAGATGATTTTATGAAGTTGTATCATATAAAAATGTTACTGGGGCACTTGAGACCTGTCAGAGTTTGCAGCAATCCAAACAGCACACAAGTAAATAATTCAGCAGGATTCATTTATAGAAGAAACTTGTTTATATACAATAATATAAAACATGATGCATGTATACAATACCCATGCAGTTCTTGCAACATGGTAGCAAGGACAAGAAGCAGAAGCAACCAGAACCAGTAGAATTTAAGCACAGAAACACAGAAGCTATATACAGTAAGCACAGAAGCCAGAGATGGTATTCAGCAGGTTCTGACTAATTCTGGAGAACCGGTAGCAGAACTTTTGAGTAGTTCGGAGAACCAACAAATACACCTCTGACTGGCCCCGCCATCGTCTATTCTCTGCCTCCCGAGTCCCAGCTGATCGGCTGGGTTTTCTTTTGTTGACCTGCACAGGAGAATGGAGCTGGAAAGCAGGTTAGTGGGGTGGGGAGGGAATGGAGATTTTGCAGTATCCTTCCCCTGCCATGCTCACCACGCCACGCCCACCAAGCCACACCACGCCCACCAAGCCACGTCCACAGAACTGGTAGTAAAAAATTTTGAATCCCACCACAGACAGAAGCAATATATTTATACAGATCAGTTACCCTAAGCCACGCCCAATATCCCAGCTCATAATTTTTATATATTGACATGGCCAATATTAAGAAAGTATCTAGACCGAGTTCTGTAGAGAAAGCGGAAAATGGACTTCAGTCTGCATCTTCCCAAGGCATTTGTAACATTTTCTGCCTTATTGCAGAAAATATCTTACCTAACTGAGTAACAGTTTATCAGCTCTACTGACAATTGATTAGTGAAATGACAGAGTATAATAGAATAGTCTTTTAGTCTTCCTTTGCAGATGGTTTAACTAGGAAACCCATCTGCAGATGTTTTCTTCTATTAGAAAAAAAGGTAATGAAAAAACTGGAATTATAAAAGGTTGGATCAAGATTTGGTTATGGTCAGACTGGACCCCAATTAAATGAAAGGCACTTACTGGTATATTAATTCTGACTTAATAATCCCCATCAATTTCAGTTGATTTGCTTTGAATGTGACATAATCCAGCTGATAGATTTTAATATTCTTTTATTTTTCATTATAATATATTATCTTTTATGACATTATAAGAAATCTATAATTACATTTTATTTTCTGTATGTTGGAATTGCTTATGGCATTCAGGTTTTCCACAAAGTAATTATATTAATGTGGAGTTTTTGTTTTTTTAGCAGCCAACACTTGCTATGTATTTTCCTAGGACTTTCCTCAATGTGCCCACAACCATGGCACAAACATGAATCTGCTTTTTCTGCCATGTTTCTATCATGTTCCCCATGAGCCAGATTAAAATTGTATTGGTGTTAAAGTAGTATATTTGCTCTTACTCTGACACTGTCCAAGGACAGCCACAAGGTATCCGAAATTTATTCATCACTTAAAATCTTGGAGAGATGTTAGATGGCTCTGGTGATTTGAATTAGAGGTGATAGGAGTTGGATCACCGATGGGAGTACAATGGCATACTTTGTTTTCTATTGACTCAAGGATGGTTGGGGAAAAATTCAAGTCATCAATAGAGTGCCTATAAACCAATAACAGGGAAAGGCCCATAGTGCCACGCTGCTTTATAAGAGAAATCAGATTCCCATGCATCCTAAATTTGTCAGTACACATCACTGAACTCCTAGTTGATGAGTTATTATGTTGACCTGCAAGATAGTTTCTAGATTAAAGAGCCTATCTTACATAGAATAGCATGGTGATGTTAGTTGGAGATAGGAGTTGAATGTACATTTACTTTTGTTTGCAGGTAATGCCACGCTCTTGACTAAGAATTTAGATCAGATGTCTCCAACCTTTGCAATTTGAAGACTTGTGGACTTCAACTCCCAGAGTTCCTCAGCCAGCTTTCCTCAGCCAGCTCAACCAGCTTTGTTGGCTGAGGAACTCTGGGAGTTGAAGTCCAGAAGTCTTCAAATTGCCAAGGTTGGAGATCCCTGATTTTAGATGAATTATAACCACTTCCTTATTACCCCATGGTCTATTGGGGAGCTGTTAGAGGGGAGGAATATTAATGATCACATAATACCCTTATTTGCTATTTTAGCTTTGTGTTAAACCCTAAGGCACATAAAGTTAACACACTTAATATTTCTGGCTGAACAAGTGAACTGTATTGCATGATTAGGCCTGCGTGTTGCATTAGAAGGACCTGGTTAGGGATAGCTCATTATGAAGATATGTGGTTGGTAAGAAATGATTCAACCAATTATTTCCAGCTTTTAGGAGGCAGCATCAGAATGGAGGCAGAAGAGCCTTCCCATAATCCAGAAGGGCATTGCCCAGAGTTTAGAATAGATAAGCATATCTCTAGCCTCTGGTTTAGCAATAATGAAACATGATCTAATGTTTTTTCTCCAATAGTCTCTCACAAATTCCCATCAAATTCTCACAGAATCATAGGGTTTTGCAAAACATATACAAACTCTCGTCATGAAGTCTTTTTGTCATTGCATTCAAAGTGTGTCTGTGTACACACACACATGTATGTGATGCCCAAGCCTTCTGAGAGAAAGTAGCATATACAATGATAAACTAATTAAATAAATAAAACAATGGGTGAATAGTTAGAGAAATGTTCTATATTGCTCTTTTCCCATCGTGTGCTTTCCACTTCCTGTAGGGGTGAGGGGGTAACTTCGTAATGTTTTATTTCTGTTGGGTGAAAGAGCTCTGGAAACTGAATATAACCTTGGCTTGCTTGTTTTAATTAGCAACAAAGCTTCCGGGAAATAAGCAGACAGACTCTCTATGGCAGTCAGTGGTTCCATTAGATGCTACAGTAGTTTTCCAGAGGACAGCTGTTGTCAGTCCCTCTCCCGAGGCTGCACTTTGGTTGGGCCAATTTCAGCAGCTAAATTCTCATTTCTGCCTTCTCCAAATTAAAACTGAGCATCTGTTCATTTTAACAGATTGTTAGAACCATTTTCCATGTGTTGCTAATAGCTGCTGCCATTGGCAGTTGATCACTAATCTTCCCATCACGCCCCTTGGTAGAGAAAGAGACAAGAGAAACCCAGCCAAATTGCAGGGATCAATTTACCTATCAATGTTTGTATCCCCTAAAAGCTCTCTGTCCAGAAAACCTAGATACTGATAACCAGCATGAAGCTTTGGCAAGATGCACACTTAAGGATCAGTTATCTCAGAGCTGGGTCTCTGGATTGTAGGTAGTTCTCCCCAAATATAGTAGAGTGGCATATCACAAATAGAAGCATTTGCAACAGTCTCATTTTTTAAATAACAGAAATTAAAATAATGTGGAGGGGAGACAAGGAAAACAGAAAACCACCACTGACTGAAAGATATAGGGCACAGCCAGATGAGTGCAAGTCCTTGAACTGGCAGAAAACTCCTCTGGCATATAATTTAATCTTATTCTGGTATAGGAACAAGATGGCAACTCTTCCTATCATTATTGTTGTAATGTAGAATAAGTTAAGGGAAGCAGTTGTTTGGGAGTTGAAGTCCAAATATCTTAAACTTAAAGTTGTCAAAGTTAAAAAGCACTAGCCAGCCTGATTGCTAATTTTATTTTATTTATTTATAATTTGTCAAACAAAAACAAAAACACAAATAATATAAAAATAAAATAACAGGGAAGATAGACACATTAGTGCACTTATGCAGGTCCCTTTACAGACCTCTTAAATATGAAGTGAGGTCCACAGAAGTCAATTTGTGACTAAAACTGTGAAACTGACCACTCAAGAAGTATTTTCTACTATTAAAAAACATTTAAGTCATTTTTGTGTCACAAAGTCACTAATTCTAGCCTTGTCTGTGGAGCAACAGAGACCATTTATGCTTTGCATGCCTCCTTAGGATTCAGCTTTTAGTATAATGCTCATCTATATCAATTTTTCAGCCCAAAGACACAAAATTGTTTACTATATTCGGTTCGTTGCTTTAAGTTGTTAAGCTGACTAAGGAGGCTTGTTGACTTTACATTCCTCTTCCTAATAGTCACACATTGAACTAAGCAGTATTGTGGTTTCTAGATTCCGATTTATTATGATTTGTGAATGCAGTCACTCTGGCTTGTAGATCATGTTTATGGCTTGGTGAAGTGGATTCAAAATATATTAGATAAAGAAACATAGCTTAATGTAATATATGAACTCAGCCCCAGATCTTATATTAATTATGTCGATAAACATGAAATTAAACATGTGCATGCACATTCTTCATTTCCATGTATTTGATGTTTACAAAAACATGTTTCATTAATTGAGGGTGACATATCTTTTATGCTTACCACACACAATTGTAGCTGGTTTTCTGTGTTTTTCAACATAGCATTTCATTGATGGATTCCTTGCAAAACTGTTTATTATTAAAAAGAGGGTGTTTGAAATATAAATAATTCTGCTGAAATAAATAGAAAATAAAGCTCTTAATGCTTTTACAAATTGCATACCGACCCAGAATCTACAGATTTGTATCTATAGTTCATCTATAAAAATGAATAGATTTGTTATATTTAAAAAATTAATATTTTTAATAGAAGGATTTGTAATATGCAAAACTGAACATAGATGTATGCTTAAAAAGATGGGATAGGCAATCTGGACTGGAACAACAAAATCTCATGATTACTATTGGGCTCATTTCCAAAATGAATTTATGAGCAGCATCTAAAAAAGGCTATTTCTTCAATGAAACACAAGAATAAATTCTGTATTTATGGGTAAGAAAATTCATGTCATCAAGCCCACTTTCAGCAATATGCAGTTTTATGTTTTCTAGGCAAGAAAACCAGTAAAATGGTGGCATGTGATTTCTGAACTAACCATACAGTGAAGTTTCTTTGTCTGTATTGTGTGGGACTCAGTGTGAGATTCACATGCAATAGTTCTAAAAATATGCTTTTCCTTTGTATTTTATTGCATTTTCCCTTTTGTAATAATAATAGCAATAGCACTTAGATGTATATACTGCTTCATAGTATTTGCAGCCCTTTCTAAGCAATTTAAAGAGTCAACATATTGCCCCCAATAATCCTCATTGTACTGACTTCGGAAGGATGGAAGGCTGAGTCAACTTTGAGCTGGTGAGAATTGAACTGCTGGAAGTCAGCAAAATTAGCCTGCAATACTGCATTCTAACCACTGTGTCACCACGATTCTAAATACAATTAGTGAGACGTGGGATGAGCAAGGAAGAGTGCCAATTGCCAAAGGATACAGACAACTAAATATCATGGGTCAAACATACTTTATGCAAATATGTGCTTGGTGCTTCTAGTCTTCTTTGGGCCAGACTTAAAATAAGGAAAGAGTCAGTTTGAATAGGGTTTGAATAGAGACACCAGCCCAGGAACTAGGAGACCATGAGTTCTAGTCTCACTTTAAACAGAAAGCCAGTTGGGTGAAAAACTTGGCTAGTTTTTCTATCTAAGCCCTAAAAAGAAGGCAAGGGCTGGATTCTTGCCAAGAAAACTGCAAGGACTAGTCCAGGCAGACACCAGAAGTTAACACACACACACATAGAATAAGAAATCTTGATTTTATTTTTTTAATACACCATCAGTAAAAGGTCTCTGAATTTTAATACTGGCTAGGGAAGCACGGAGAGGGCAAGAAAATAGATGTTTGAGAACATATGCTAGCCCTGCTTTCTACAATGTTTAATAAATGACTTTATCTGATGGAAATGTGAAAATGACAGAGTTGAGGTTTGGTCAGGATCAATGCAAACTGGAGTATCACTGAAAGAAAATTTATTACAGGTGAGGTTTCTGTTGTGATGCAGAAATGATAGTGAAAAACAGAAACTGCATTTTTCTTTTCTACATTTCTGGAACAGGGAACTTTTCCTGGGGCAGTTTTTTTTAGGCTTATACAGGGTAAGAATGTGTATCTTTATCACAATCTTTAACTGGGTACATGATTTGAGATCTACTCAGTCAAAGAGCTGTAGTTGCTGCTCACCCTGTTATTAGCATAATAACAGCTCTCTACATGGGGCTCCCCTTGAAGAGTCTCCGGAGGCTACAGTTAGTCCAGAATGCAGCCGCGCGGGTGATATTGGTTTCCTCTCGGAGCTCCCACGTTACACCGCTTCTCCGCAGGCTGCACTGGCTTCCTGTGGCCTTCCGGATTCGATTCAAGGTGGTACTGATGGTATTTAAAGTGCTCCATGGCTCGGGACCTGGGTATCTACGGGACCGCCTACTGCCATCGTCTACCTCCCGCCGCCCAGTACGCTCCCACAGGGTTGCCCTACTTGAGGTACCGCCGCCTGATCGTTGTCGGCTGGCGGCCCCGAGGGTGCGGGCCTTCTCTGTGGGAGCCCCCTCCCTGTGGAATGATCTCCCCCCGGAGATACGAGCCATGACGGACATCCTGACCTTCCGGTGCGCGGTTAAGACCCTATTTTTTAAACAGGCTGGCCTGGCCCAGTAAGGGTTTTTTGGGGTTTTATACCTAATTTTGGGTTTTAGTTTTTAATCTTCCATTTTAAATTTTTATTAATCCCGGATTTTTAAATGTGTAATTGTAGTTAGACGGGATGCAGCCGGTTCATCTATTTAATTCAGTTTTAAATTTTATTTAAATTATATTTATTCTATGTATTTTTATTAGGCTGTACACCGCCCCGAGTCCCTTTTTTGGGAGAGGGAGGGGTATAGAAATATAAATATAAATAAATAAAATAAAAATAGCATTCTGAGTTCATAAAATTTTGTCTTTGGTAAGGCTTCCAATGCAATCATACAGTTGCCTAATAAAAATAAGTCAGTGTGAGTTCAGTAAGCTTATTCCAAGGAAACAGACTGAGAAATTCTTACCTAGGTTAATCCTTTTTGGTGGTTTACCATAACAAAAAGAAAAAAGAAAAAGAAACCACTTTAAAATGCTTTACTATCAACTTTATATGTGCATTTCCTTCTTTCAGTAAGTAGTGTGAGAAAATAGGTTATTCAAGGCAACACATTAAATTCTACAACATGGGAGAATGTGGTTTTCAGGAGACACTAACTCTTATGAAGAAAAAGGTGATTCTCCTCCAATGTTTTTAGATTATGCCCTTCAAATGACTTCTTTTAGAGAAAGCTCTTCACAATATTTTAACAGCAGCTGTATTTATGTTGATGAATCTGTCACTTGAAGTGGAATAACGTTGAGCTGAATGGCTTCTCATGAAGTTTATTTTTAGCTGTCTAGTGGAGAGTTTGTCTCATCAGAGGCCTTCAGAGAGGAATTTGTTACTGAAGGACCATAATCCTAAATTAAAGTATACAATTTTCTCCATCTTCTAAATTAACATTTATAAAAACATGATGGTTATGGAGTTTCCAGCACTGGAAACTGCTTGCTTTTATTTTATTATTGGATAGAGAGGAAACCAAATTTCAGAGGCTAGAGAAGTTTTGAACTGTGACTTTGAGTAAGTGATTGTTTAGATATAAACAAAGAAGCTAAGGATTTCAACTGATAATGAGTCAGAGTTAATCTCTTAGAAAAATAGTTTGGGAGATTTTTTTGGATGCAACTTTGTTCTAGAGTTACAAGTTGCACCATAGTTTACTTTGTACTTTTACATCATCTTTTTCAAAGAACTGACCTGGCCATGGCTATCCAGATTGGACAGTCCTATATAGAGCCACTCATAGAAAGAATTGCAGAATTTCATCTACTGCAAATACTAAGGATACTGACTAGTAATGAGTTTGAGACAAGGGGTGATCTTCCTTTGCCCCCAAATCCATTTTTGATGCCCTCGGAACCCTCCGTGACCCGAGTGTGGCAGTTCATTGAAATTGGAAATATAACTGTAATAGTTATTAGAATGGTATATATGACCCACCATTCCTTCATCTTCCAGAAACAGGGAGGAAGGTGGGGGGGGGGGATACAATGTTATAGCAATAGCACTAAGACTTATATACTGCTTTACAGTGTTTTACAGCCCTCTCTAAGCAATTTACAGAGTCAGCATATTGCCCCCAACAATTTGGGTCCTCATTTTGCCTACCTCGGAAGGATGGAAGGCTGAATCAACCTTGAGCCTGGTGAGATTAGATCTGCCAAATTGCAGGCAGCTGGCTGCAGCAGAAGTAACTTGCAGTACTGCAGGGTTGAATTTGTCTTTTATACCCCCTTTTTCATTTAGTCCAAGAGGTGTTTGTATATGGAGGAATCAGGCTTTAGACATAGTTCAGACAATAAGCACCAGTCATGAGTACTAACCTTACTTTTACTGTAAAGTTACAATAACAGAATCTTGCAAGTCTGACTTCCTCTTCCCTTCTATAGTAAAAAAAAAATAGGGAGGGTTATTTCTGAGATATTTACCACATCCCTGTTACTTCTGCAGACTAACCTGCCTCTTATCTCACCATTCTCACAGACCTTTAGGGGAAGTCATATAAAATCTCATGCTTCTCTAACTCTTTCATGACATAATGTATGGATTGTATATATCATTCTGATAGATTCAACTATATATTTATCCCTTCCTACAAGACCACTGACTGCCAGGGTCTGGAAATCTCCTAGAGTTAATGTGCTGCATATAGTAACCTAAAGTACAAATGTCTGTGAGTTCAATTCCTGGTAGAAGGGTTGGTCCTCCCTAAAATAAGATCTGGACTTTTATGATTGATGATTCCTGATAAGGATGGAATTGGGCCTACATCCTTTTGGTCTATGTGACATAACCATAATGGAACTCCTTAGGCTTCATATAGAACATCCTAGAACATTCATGCCATCATCATGATCTTGCCCTTTACGTAATGCCTCTCTTTCTCACTGCAGAAGCTTCCAGTCCATTGCTGGAATTTCTAAAAGCTTTTTCTGAGTTATCAATCATAATAACAAAATTATTACTGTTGGAAATGAATCCAAATGACAAAAACCTGGATCGGTGGAAACACAGAGATTTTATTTTGTTAAGCTGTTTGCAAAGAGCGGGGGATCTCAGCTGACTTCAACATGAAGTTTGAGCCAAGAACCGTACCTAAAGATTTCAATACATTACATTTTATAGTTCTTCTGTCCCGACACCCCCCCCCCCACGGCCCTCCTACATCGACCCACTGACCGAGAACAGCTAATCCGAGACGCCTTATGGAGACCACATCATCTCCTCCCAATGACCTCCCATCACATCTTATCTTACTTGGCATTAAAGAATGTTCCTTCAGCAGGGCCTCTTTCTAGCCGTCTGAGAACAAAAATATCTATTCCTAATACCACACTTGTTACATATTAATGTTACATTCAGCCCATCTTAGAACAACATGCATCTCTAACATATTCACCTATGCAAAGTAAAAGTCTGGTAAACTTAAGCAGATGCTTTGAAAAACAAAATCTAACTTCAGTTGATTAAAGATTAGGGCAATGGTTTATCTCTTCTCCTATTGTCCTAATCCTGGAGGAAATAGGGGTGGCATTACTTGATACAGGAGAATGTCTATAGAGAACTGTCTTAATGCTATAATATACTATTCTCTTCATCTACATTTTATTTTTGAATTTTCTTATTTCTAACATTACCCCACCCTGAATTTGCCTATTTAGTGGGAGTAACAAAATAAGGCAAACTTTGGGTCTGTGTATTGAGTTCACTTTAGCTGAAACAAACTTGTAATAGCATTTGGCATCCTTCTTTGATGCAGGAAAACAAAAACTCTGGAAAGTTTGAATGTCTTACCGGAATGTCGCTCACTTTTCCAGTGTCCACTTTTTTATTGACATGTTTTTGTTGTTTTACTACTTGTTTTTGTTTTGTTTTGAATATCACTGTTCTGTTTCAAGACTGCTGACATGCAAACACACAGTATTTCAGAAGCAAGAATATTTACTGCAATTTAGGCAGATAACAGCAGACAGGAATGTGATTCAAATGCCTAGTAAAGAGGGCCTATCTGAATACATAGCCCAAGAATCAGTACTGGTAGTGCCGTCCAAAATTCCAAGAATCACAGGATGTCAAATTGGGTAGTCAGCCAGTCTATCAAAGGGTCAAGAATAACCGACAACAAGCAGGAATACAATTCAGTTGCTGGAGGCCAAACAGTTATCTCCAAGGTCTACAACCACAGGAGCTAACTAAATCCTTTCTGCAGCCACCTGACTGCAATAACTCATGCTTTGCCCTTTGTTTTGCAAGAAGCTTCAGCCAGGAACATTGTTCTGCTCACTTCTGTATCCGCCTAGACCCAGGGTTTGGGGGCTGTGTCTTGTCATTTGACTGCTCCAAATGAACAGGACTGACTGATCGGCTCCTTGAATCTTGGCTTACTGATTCCTGAAGATGACAATTCTGAAGCACCACTGTAAGATAAGAGTCAGACTGTGAATCATGTCTCATAAGAATCACCATAATAGCATTACTACTGTGGTAGATTTGAAAGCATTTTTTAATAAAATGTATGGGAAAAGTTGTATCAGTGATCCAATAAATATATAAACTAAGCCATCAACAACCTAAAATACATAGTCCAAGAATTTAGATATACTGTACATTCACATCTCAATAACCTTTCTTTTTTAAATTTTTTTATATCTAAATTTTATTATTTTTTAAACAAACATACACAAACAAAACATAAAAACATCAAACCATCTTCCACTTATGTACATACAGTGTGTTGGTTGGTTTACAAATTGTTTTGTGCATCCACTTTATAGTCATCACTTACAATTACTTGTATATGTTCTCATATTATCTATCAAATATTCCTAAATACATTGATATCATTGTTAATCAACCATTTGACTATACTGTTATTTGTTCATGTTATGCAAAATAATCCATATTTTAATTGATTTATTTTATGACAATTCATATTGTCATCCCAAATCTGATCCCATAGTTATATTATGATAATACATCTTTATATATTCTTTATATCCTAAAATTCTACATATTTCATTACCATATTTTATTGTCTAACCATTGATAAAACTAATCCCAAATCTTATGAAATTGTTTATCTTTTTGTTCTCTAATATCAAATATTAATCTACTCATTTCAGTTCAAGATTTTCTTAATAATTTCCTCCTGCGTTGGTATTTTCTCATTTTTCCAGTTTTTTGCAAATACAATCCTAGCCGCTGTTAATACATTTACAATCAAATATTTCAATTCCTTACTGTATATTTCAGGTAAGATTTCCAATAAAAATATCTCTGGTTTCAAGTCTATGTGTTTTTTTGTCATTTTTTCCAACCATGTATGGATTTTAGTCCAATATTTTTTAGCATCCGTACAAGTCTACCACATATGGTAATATGAGCCAGGTATCTATTTTTTCTTTTTTGAAGAAATGAGAGAATTTAGTTCATGCTATACAGACTGAATGTCTGCGGTAAAAATGCTATTTACGTTTTAATTATGTTGTTGGAAAATGAAAACTACTAAGAGAGCACTAATGGACTAATACATACATTATGGAATAGTGAATAAAACACTGGACATTCCATCTTGAATTTTACACATGATTTGGATGTTAAAGGAGTAAACAACATTAACTGCACATTTTAAGATAAGGAATGCAATGCAAATTTAAATCACTAAAAGGGTGATGATTTAAACAGCTTTCATCAATTAGGTCTTTCTGCTGATTATTATTTTTTCCTCCAAAAGAGAATTTTTGCTTCTTTTCAGGCTTCTTTCCACTCCCAAATCTCTACCTGTTTTTGTTGTATTATTTCTATACTCTGTGGAATTCATATATTCAGATATTATATCAAAAATACATGGCATAATTATGAAAGATTCAGTTTTCAGCATCATTTGGTCACATTTATTTCCCTGTTCATGCTCATAGTTCATATCCCATATTGCCATATTTAAAAAGCAAATCCCTTTCAGTTGTAATTACTTTATGCCATATGCTCATGACATTGACTTGTCTTATCTCCAACGAACAGCTGAAACAGCTTAAAGATGTCTTTAGACATGTTTCAATTTTAAAATAGGGTTTTCCGCTTTTCTCGCAACATAGAATATGACATGGATAAGATCTAACATACTTCAACAAACCTAAGCCTAAGTTTTGTTGACCATTTAGATTACTGTGGTCATCTCCATCCTACTCTCAGAAAAGTGCCCTTCATGGCTTTTTGACCGGCTGATTATCCTAGAGTATCTGACTAGAGCTTTCTGAAGCAGGCCTTTTCTGGGCTCCTTATAAACATGGGTTCAGTATTCTTTTGAAAGTGTACCAGACCTAAAATACATGATTAAGAGAGAGCTAGTACTATATACTGCAGAAAGAAATGAGAGTCAGGTGCTGCCAACCGTGTGTTGCTGATTCTATTACCTTTGAGTGTATTACAGATTTTCCACTGCTTTTGACTACAAAGGCTTCTTCATGGCTGTATTTAAAAAAAAA
The DNA here is from genome assembly GCA_023653725.1 of Bungarus multicinctus. Classification (NCBI taxonomy): domain Eukaryota; kingdom Metazoa; phylum Chordata; class Lepidosauria; order Squamata; family Elapidae; genus Bungarus; species Bungarus multicinctus. Next base: position 213,922,632 of record CM042834.1, read on the forward strand.
ACTCTTTTAATGTGTTGTATGCTTGGGGTGAAGTCATCTTGCTTACTGTCAGCTTCTTGAACTACAGGCCTTACATAGAGAGATTCAAGGACACAGCTCTTGATAAGATTTTATTGGAGACACTGGAAAAGACATTAATAACAGAGAATTCGCTGTTGCAAACTCTTAAGATTGAAGCCATATAAATTGTGCAGCCAAAGCTAACATTTTCCCCTTGTGCTTGGATATTTTAAGTAGGCTAAGAGTTACTTGTTTCTCAGTAGCAAGATAAATTGACAGTATACAGCTTTTATAATTAATCATTTTCATTTCAGACACTTTGCTTCTGAACTTGTCCATTCTAGCCATCACACTGACTTCATTCTGCTTCAATGGGCAGCCATTTGAACCAAATAATAAAAAGTGCCAGCACAGCCCTTCCCTTGCAGTACTAGTTCAAGAGCTGAATTCATTCGGTATCAATTGATCCTTCTGGCTTCATTGTGTGTTCCTTATCTATGCCTGTAGTCTATCAACTGATCTAATTTGGGACATGCTTTTAAAAGAGCACTAGACCTGTTTCCAAAACTAGCCCAACTGATAGTTTGTAGGTAAAGATTGCCTCTAGTTGGTCAGACAATAGATAAGCATGCCTTTTCAAGCACCCAGCTATGCTCATCAAATCCTGACCCATCCCATGTTAGGCAAGATACTTGGCACAGTAGTTGTTTTCTGACCGGCAGGCAATGCTTGCTGAAAGTTGAAGGAATCTAGCAATCATTTTTCCTTAGTTGTTCCACATTAAAGCAATAACATTAGCACCAGTCACTGACCTTATTATTGTGACAGTATACTTTATTCTGAGAAGTTTGCAATTTATCCAACTCAAGGATAGCACCTAGTTGTCTGGATGTTATCCAAATGAATTTGAATGCTTCCATTCATGATGTTCACATTCACATTCCACCATGCATCTCATTTCCAAAGAATAGCCTTGTGCTATTCTTATAAAAGACATGCAATATATCAGTGTAAGTATAAAAATGGAAACAAACTGCAAGCACATTTTGAGGTGTATGTATTTGAGGGAATATCTTTCTCTCATCTCATACAAGATTGATTGCAATGGGAAATAAATCGGGTTGGTATGATAATTACTGATTGATCAGGAAATATTCTATAATTTTTTTTTACCCACTGAAATGAAAAGAACACAACATGGCAAGGTCAGAATAGCATAAAAAAATCCAGATATCCAAATGCTAATTTGGGTTTTGGTAGCTGTTTGAGTCTTACCAAGAACACAAGAAATTTCTGCCTAGGAACTCAAACCCAGGAGCTTACAGGGAAGAATCAATGTTAGCCCTTTGTGGTAGTCCAGATAAGAAGCACAAGCAGGAGCATCAGTATTATATTTATTGTAAGGTTATATTTAACAGGTTCTAGGAAGACTGAAAATACTTCTCCCCTCCTCTCTTTAGTTTTCTTACTTAGAAAACTAGGGAGGGTTCCTTTTGAAATGCTTTCCACCCTTTCTCCCGACCTGCAGACTGACTGCTTCTTATTAGATTATTGCCTAGTCTGTGGATCTTCCTCCTGTCATCCATTCCCATAGGCTATCATTGTCAAGGACAAGTCTTGGATAGGTAAGTTGCTTTTATACTGTTTTCAAAAAACCCTGATATTGAGGAAGATTAGCTGTAGAAGCAATCAATCAAGTTCTCCATTTATAACAGATTAGAGTTTAAATCTTGCTTCTCTTTTTCCCATTCTTATGTGATGATGGATGTTGTTTCTTGTTTCCTGGCCTTGAAACTGGAGGGCACATCTACCCTGGATTTTGATGAATCTCCTCTGGTCCCAGGCTTCTAGCTTCTAGCCCTAGTAGCTTCAGCTCTCACAATAACAGCTTGAGTTGATCAATACAAAGGCTCTATTTTTAAAACATCCTAAAGATTCACTATAAACAATGCATTTATGCAAACTATAAGTACTGTTTGCTCTTTACTAACTCTGTGCAAATATATACTGCTTAATTAAATATTGAAGTGAGATTGATTTGTAGCATCAAAATGATTCGGTAGATCAAACTGGACTGATTTAGACATTAAGATATGAACTTAAATGACTAAATCAAATCATGTCCAGTTTCAAGAAATGGTTCAGATAAACCAATCATTCAAATTGAACTGGTTTTCCAAATCGATGCAGATGTTCTTATTGAATCCACCAAATTTACTTACCCCTGTTCTATTTGCCTCCTGCCTGCCTGCATGCCTGCCTGCCTGCCTGCCTGCCTATCTACCTACCTACCTACACACAAACACACATAATGAGAAGTAAGAAGAGAGTGCAAAAGATACACACACTTGCCTTTTTATTAGAAATGAGTTTTATTTCAGTCTTTACAGACATGCAACTGTCTGTATCAAGTGTTATCAAAAACTTGATTGATAATAAACTGTATTTTATGTACTTGCAAGAATAAATAATGTTCATGATACTTTGGAGTGTTCTTAAAGATAGGCTGTCTGTTTACAGCATAAATAATGTTTGTATCTGTCAGCCAACTCCAGAATCTAGGAAAACCTTTTGACTAGCTATTACTCTTAAGGGATTCTGAACCTATTTGCAATCAGAAGTCTGAATTTATCTATTCCACATGAATGTTCTCAGTGATCCTAAAGATATAAAAGCAGGTACAACTATTTCAAATCAATAAGAATAGTTCTTTTAACACTGAGTTGGCCTGATAATATCATTTACAGTCAGTTATGGAACACATGAGTGAACTTTCTACCACAGCGATTTATGGTATCAACTAGTGGGCTGCAAGTCAGCATGGACTTAGTCACATTCTTCAAGATGTCATTTAATTGTCTTAATGAAAGTGCATGAGTGTGAATCACTTATTCTGTTCCCTTGACATAACTGCAGTATTTGGGAAGCATATCTGCAGTCAATAAAAATTACATGGCATCTTAACTTACAATTAACTGTGATGATGATAAGATACCGACTGAGCAAATTCTACCCTGGCAACATCAATGGGTTGAGGACCATTTAAAAGAGAACACAGTAAAAGTAAAGTTGCATGCTTTCCTGTTTAATAATAATAGACTATCTCCTGTGGCAATGCCATAAAACTAAAGCATGGGACCTTTTAGTACCCAGGAAGCAACCTGTGATGTTGGCAGTAGCCTATAGGCTTGGTGTCCATACCTAGCAAATTAGGCTGTACCCAGCCCCTCCTTTCGGGCTAACAGTGATTTGCTATAGTGTTACTTTTTTTCCCATATATTTTTACAAATGTGATATATTTGGGGATGGGGAATCTGCATGGATATATACGTTCATTTTATGAGCCACAATATTCTTTTCTTTTAAATAGGGCTGCTTATTCTCAAATAAATTATTTATTAGCATGATTTTTGTGTCCATGGTGCTCTCTAGTTAACTTGAATTATGTACTTTCTCATTTATCTTATTTAAAATGAAGGAAAGTCTAACGTACTGGACAGCCAGAGGAAAGGCAAAATATTGTGTGTGTGTGAGTGAGAGTGAGTGAGTGAGTGAGAGAGAGAGAGAGAGAGAGAGAGGAAGAAAGGGGTGGGGGGAGCAACACTGCAAAACATAACTTACTGTTTAAGTGTATTGGACATATCCCCAGTCATGTCAGCTAAGTTGTTTATTTCTGGATCCAATTTGAGTCAGTCACCAGACCAAAGACTTAATCTTCAAGCTTTCAGACTCGTACTGGAGCCCATCCTCAGGAAACCTCTCTCTACTGGAATGTGTACTTTGGGCTACTCTATGCAACATATTTATGTGGTGCCTGGGTGTGGCTTCCAATTGATTGATTGGTATATTGATGGTTGGCTATTGGCTGTTGTTTCCTTGGGCTGCCAAGTCCTTGGTTCCTAAGTATCTGATAAGCTTTATAATAATGTGTAATATTTCTGATAATGTATATTTCTGCATTATAGTAATATTAAACCAAATTCTTGATGTTTTTCATATTTTACTTAAGAGGAATAGTGTAACTATGCAAATAAACATGAATATAAATTCTTTGCACTTAGATTATAGACAATCAGAATTGGAAGGAACCTAGTAGGTCATCTAGTCCAACCCCCCACTTAAGCAGGAGACCCTACACCATTTCTGATAAATGGCAGTCCAATATCTTCTTGAAAGTCTCGGGGGATGACGCTCCCACAACTTCTGAAGGCAAGCTGTTCCATTGGTTGATTGCTCTCACCGTCTGAAAGTTTCTCCTTATTTCCAAGTCAAATCTCTCCTTGTTCAGTTTCCATCCATTATTCCTTGTCTGGCCTACAGGTGCTTTAGAAATAGCTTTACTTATGCATTGCCAAGAGGAAAAAACAAGTTCCTTTAAGAAGGGTTTCATAAGTAAATTGGATTGGTTAAACTTCAGACTAGAAAAAGGTGTTCTGTATAATTTTCCTTGAATGCTTTGATAAATTAATAGCTGTCTTTGACAAGTTGCAATTTTCCTGTTTCATTATAAAGGTATTCTTGACTTTAATTGTCTTCTGTTCCACCATTAGTCAAAACATGTTATTTTCTATATAGCCTGTGTGTCAGCATTCCAAGTAAATTCTCTAGACAATTCAGAATTCCAAGACAAAGTCCATCGAAGTAAGAATATTTTTAGAGAAGTCATGTTGGCACACCTGGAGAAAACCCGAAATTGAATTTCCACATTTCCCCGTCCCCCCACAGACACACACTAAAACTCACACCCTGCCCCATTTAGGGACTCCCAGGTCAAATTGGCCAATCAACCTCTGGTCTGGGCTGCCGTCAAATTTCAGTCACTCCCCTCCAGGTGCCAGCAGCTTGTCCTTGATCTCTGGTGAAAGAATGTTGTTATGGCTATACTTCCTTCGCTACTTTACTTTTCCCACAGCTTGCCCATCCCCCACTCTGGCAGTCTGGAATCTGTCTCAAGATGGATCGATGGCTGACATTGTGTGGTTGTTTTAAAAAATCCTGCTTTTATTTTGTCTTCTTTTTTAAAAATATCCCAATGTATATGCCTGATACGCTAGGTCTTTTTCTTTCACTTTGTTTGATATCATTAACTTAAGAAACATCTTGTCACTATGTTTACTAGGTCTGTGGAGTAGGAGATTCTGGCTTTAAGGGAGGAATTGTTGAGTTTTAGTTGCTCCATAGTCTGGATACAGAATGGATCTTAAACTACGTCGCACTCTACTTTGGTGCTGTCAGAGTCAGACTCTGAGGGAGAGGAGGAACAGCCGACAGGGAGTGGAGGTATGGCTCCAGAGGTTGTGGAGGAGGAGGATGGGGAAGGGCAGAGGCCGGCTGGTCAGTCAAAGGAAGAACCAGGCCCATCTATGATCTATCATCTGCACCTCTATAACTGTCTGGTTTGGTTCTGCAACCCAAAAGGACAGACACAGACTTCAGAGGATAATTAGGACTGCAGAAAAAACAATTACTACTCACCTGCCTTCAATCAAGGATCTGTATACTGCACGAGTCAAAAAGAGAACTGTGAAAATATTTACAGACCCCCTCACATCCCGGACATAAACTGTTTCAACTCCTTCCCTCAAAATGATGCTATAGAGCACTGCATACCAGAACAACTAGACACAAGAACAGTTTTTTTCCAAAAGCCATCACTCTGCTAAAAAAATAATTCCCTCAACACTGTTCAACTATTACAAAGTCTGCACTACTATTATTGCTAATCTTCTCATCACTCCTTATCACCCATCCCCTCCCACTTGTGATTGTAGGACTGTAACTTTGTCTCTTGTATACTTACGATTTATACTGACTGTTTCCTAGTTTGATTTGATTGTTGATTGTACCCTATGACTGTCATTAAGTATTGTACATTACGATTCTTGATTCTTAATGAATGTATCTTTTCTTTATGTATACTGAGAGTATTTACACCAAGACAAATTCCTTGTGTGTCCAATCATACTTGGCCAATAAAGTATTCTATTCTGTTCTGTTCTATTCTATTCTATTCTATTCTATTCTATTCTATTCTATTCTATTCTATTCTATTCTATTCTATTCTATTCTATTCTCTGCATTCTAGGACACGCAGGGAGGAACGGAGAAGGAAACAACTTGGTTTACGAGAGAGAAAGCAGCCATAATCCTCCTCATTGGTTGCAGCTGGGGAGACTAGTATATAAGAGAGACGATTACAACACAGCGTTGTCAGAAGCAAAGCGTGTTTTATTTTGGGCAGAACTTATCTTGGTTGGTATCCTTCCAACAGACTGTGTCTTGTTATCTCCTTGAATTTGGTAATTACTTATCCTGGTCCGTTGTGGAAATTTCATCATTGTACTGTAGTTTGTTTGGTTTTTTTATTTCACCTCTATCTGCTCATTAAGTTCGGACTGTATTGCTTTCTTTTGAAGACTATTTTTGAGTAAATTTTATCTCCAATTGAGCATTATTGAACAGTGGGGCCAAGTTGGAGGCATTAAAGGACATTTATTTACATTTTGGATTTACATTTGTGTTACACCGGGTCATCACAGGTGCATTTGGACAAGAGGCTCACCACAATATGTGTTTAAACATACACTAAAAGCCTTTTCTCACTTGTATTTACCGATAGCACAAATATGTCCAAGCAGCTTTTTTTTCCTGCTGTATCCTGAGGATATGGTCTTCATCTGATCTATAGTTCCTAAGTTGTCCTTAACTGTGTTAGTGTTACATTAGTGCTTTCCCCTTCTCTGGCACAGATTTGATCACCCATACAATCTGATTCACTTCATCAACCATCAATGCCACAGTCAGATGACTCAGGGGAGAGGGTGAGACTAGTATTGGTCACATAAGGCTTTCTTAGACACTTTCAAATGTAATCAATTACAGCTAAAGAAAGATTTTCTGAGCAGCAGCATAAGAGAAATCTACTTGGTGAGTCAATGTGGATTAATTGTTTTCTGGATTAAAAAGAATAAAAGGAGAGTTTCAAAGATTTAAAAATTTGGGCAAAGAGCTTAACAAGAATTGGATGTGAAGTGCCTATTAAGACAAAAATATTAAGGGTTCAGGAAGACAAAATAGGGGAAAAAAGGAAGAATGCCTTTTAGTCTTTCTGTTGCAACTGAGATATTTTTAATTTTGGATTACAATATTACATTAGCAACCACCAGAAAGTGGCAAAAATAGCAGAGGGGAGGAGAGAATCACTAGTGCAACCTGCAGTAAGGCTAGTAAGGCTACAAGCCCCCAAAATTTTAAGAGAGCCTGCAGGAAGCCTAACAAAAACATCATTGATTTTGTTCAGTAACATAGATAGGGTTGCACTGAAAATAATGTTTTTTTAAAAAAATTAATGAATGTGATACTACATCTATAATACCATCCTGACAAACAAAAATACAAAGAAGAGTCACTTTTATTGTTCATTTACAGAATGGGGAATCTTAGTGTTTTAAATTCCATGGGCAAAATAAATACATCTTTCAACGCATTTTTTCCAGTAACATATATTTGAGACCTACTATTGAATTCAACTTGGGAGGGGGGGGGGGGAATAAATTGTGGGAGAAATTTTATTACTTCTAATGCATCCCTGTGAGAAGACTGTTTTCTTAAAACTAATGTTGTTTCAGCCTCAAGAATTCCAAAGTGTTGACAACATTCCAAGATATCCAAGTAGCTACACTATATTAGTCAAAGTTAACCACTACATTCATTGATAATTGGCACAATAAAGACCAGTTTTCCCCATTTAAAGACTATATATCACCTGTCAAATATAAGTAGTTAAGGCTGCAGGTGGAAATTAATGATACATGTAAATGATCAATATTCAACTAAGAATGAGTGTTTGTTTCCCTTTTTTTGGTGTTGGTTGATAAAAAGTTAGCAAAAAGTACCCATGTTGTGTCTTTTAATAGCTTATTTTTTTAACTCAGGTGTCACTTGAATTTCTGTTCACATTCATAATGAAACATCAAGGATCAAAATCAAGTCTGGTCAGCAATTTGGCTAAAATTTTCAATTGGAGACAGGTTATCCTGCATTTTGCTATTTTCACTGTTCTTCTGAAGCATCTTAATTTGATTTTCCAGCCTTAGAGTCCATTCATGTCGGAGCCTGGGAAGAAAGAACATACCCGTGAATCTTTAGCTAAATGCTTTTGAAGTCTAGGTCTTTTGTGTAATGCTATTGGCGTCCCTTTTCTTTCATCACCATTACACTTGTCATATGTTAATTTAGCATAGGTATCTCTCTGGCCTTCTGACTTGGGATAGATAGAGAATACTAACAGTATAACTCATCATCAGAATGAAGCTTGGTGACATTGCTAGATTCCAGAGGAGTCAAATAACTGGGAAAATGCTGTCATTAGAGATACAATGCTGTTTCTCCTTTGGGTATCCTCTGGATGAAGTATCTCATAGGAAAAATAATATAGTACATGTATTGGAAATGACATCAAGGAAACTTGGGGAAGCAAACTCTTTATAGCACACCATCAGCAGAACAAAACAAAACAAAAAAAAGAAAATAATATAAATTAAATACATTCGTTGAGTCAAGAAGGCATTATTTTTTTAATCAAAGTATTGATAAGACAGGTTCCCATATACCTGCTTTGGCTAATAATGTAATGTGTGTATAGAAAAGGTCTTAGTAAAAGGGAAAATATTCCTCCTCATTATAAACTTTCATGTTTTTGGAATTGCCCATTAGCCACTGCTTCCCAATGTGTTAGGAGAGGACTAATCTAGATGGAAGCATTCCACATGATGTGATGGGGAGATCAGAACCTAATCCCTGGAATCTGGCTGTGCATCTGATATTTTCTGTGCATGTGGAAATAGATTGGCACTATATTGTGGCAAAACATGCCATTTGGCCAGTGATGGTATTCAACCGGTTCGCACCACATCGGGTGAACCAGTAGCAAGAATTTGGCATGGGTCGCCGAACCGGTAGTAAGTTCTAGCTGGCCACGCCTCCGATCCAGTCACCCTCCACTTATTCACCCACCTGACATTCACCTAAGGTATTTCTTTTTTTTTCCCTCGTGACAATCAGCTGTACATAGATCAGCTGTGCCGGAATTCTCCTTGATGAGGCCCAGGAAGGCAAAAAATGGAGGGAGGAGCTCAGCCCCTCCCTCCATTTTTTGCCTTCCAGAACCCCAGAGGAGCCTTAGGGGAACAAAAACAACCCCCCAGAGGCTCCTCTGAGGCTAGGAAGCTCCCCAAAATGGGTGGGAGTGGCAAAAAAGCAAAAAAAAGCCACACCCACCCAGTCACATGGCCATGCCCACCAAGCCACGCCCACAGAACTGGTAGTAAAAAAATTTGAATCCTACCACTGCATTTGGCAAGGTATCCAATATTTTTTCAATAGTAATGATCATTTACGCATTACCATGGTGGCGCAGTGGTTAGAATGCAGTACTGCAGGCTAACTCACTGCTCACTCCGGGAGTTCAATTCTAAATGGCTCAAGGTTGACTCAGCCTTCCATCCTTCCGAGGTCAGTAAAATGATGACCCAAATTGTTGGGGGTGATCTGATTTCTGGAGGCCGATGAGCCATGTGCTGAAGACGGGAAGGTGGGGCAACCCTGCAGTCTCCCTAGCAAACCCATGTCATGGCTGCTGCCTCCGCATCGAGGAGGCTGAGCAGCATCAGGAAGAGCATGCACGTCCTGAGCAGAGATGGTATTCAGCAGGTTCTGACCAGTTCTGGAGAACCGGTAGCAGAAATTTTGAGTAGTTCAGAGAACCCGCCAAGACCACTTCTGACTGGTCCCATCCCCATCTATTCTCTGCCTCCCACTGAGTCCCAGCTGATTGGTTGGGTCTTCTTTTGTTGCACTGCACAGGAGAATGGAGCTGGAAAGCAGATTAGTTGGGTGGGGAGGGAATGGGATTTTGCAGTAATCTTCCCCCAGAAGTGGGATGGGAATGGAGACTTTACAGTATCCTTCCCCTGCCATGCCCACCAAGCCACGCCACGCCCATCAAGCCACACCCAGAGAACCGGTAGTAATCCCACCACTGGTCCTGAGCTGCAGGAAGTGGCTGCCAGCGATGCCTTCAGGTGACGATGTTGCGAGCGGGAGGCTTGATCCCTCCCCTCAGGAGCTGCCAAGTGCTCGCCACCCTTCTGGCATCCACCCTTCTGGCACCCACCTTCCAGCTGGGCATGTGAGTGCTTCTGGCGAGGAGCAAGAGAAGCATAGTGGGAGGAGGCTTGGCGGCTGCCAGAGGGGTGGCGAGCACTTGGCAGCTCCTGAGGGGAGGGGAGGGGGAGATCATGCCCTCCCCTTGGAGGCCAGGGAACACCCAGGAAGGGCTCTGATGCCGCAATCTCCCGTGTGTTACCCTCCCCATGTGTATCAGTCCATCTGCCGCTGGTATTATCCCTGTTGCAGGGGTACACGGGTGCACTGCAGACCACCAAAATTTTCTCATGGACCACCAGTGGTCCACCGACTACTGGTTGGTGACCTCTGCTCTAGAAGTTCCCTAACTGCCTGTTTTGAAAAACCTCAGGATGAGGAATTTGTTCACAATGTCTTCTTTTTGGGTTTAATTGAAACAAAAACACCAAGGGAGGGATGAATAAAAGACAAATATTCTCCCACATTTCTTAGTCACCATATAGCTAAGGCAACTGGAAGAGATTGTAAGAAAAGTTCAGCAAAATGCTCTCCTTTGTGGGTGGAAGGAAGAAAACTGTTTTCCTCAGGTGAAAAAAAATGGTTGAAAAAAATAGAGAAGACATGTTTGGCAAAGGATACTAAAAGAAACTGAGAATAAAGCTTCTATCAGAGAAGCAGCTACTAAGAATTAGTAAATTTCCCATTCAGTCTGATAATTTGATATTCTCTATAGGTCCTGTCATCTTTCCAAACCCAGAAAACTTGCTTTTGCTGTTGTGCTGCCTGGAACATTATTGCTCCTGAAATTAGATTGGCACTAAACCTACTGATTTTTCCAAAAGTTTGAAGATCTGGATGTGTGTTGCCAGGTATAGCAGTTAGATTCTTAGTAGTGGTCAGTGAGATTATTGGTTTGTAGTTAATTTATTTGTTCTTAGTTGCTATTAACATGCATTGGTTTTTGTGTTTTGTATTTGGAATTTAAGGGCCTTTAGCCATTCAGAGTTAGCACCCTGACATGGTAGCCATATACATTTAATGAATGAATAAAATTCTCCCTTCTGTGAACATCTTCTTCCCATCTCCATTTTTTAGTATCAATATTTATGTGCATTTTTTGCTGAACTACCCCAAAAATGTGAAAGGCAAAGTGCAGAGGAGGAAATGGAGTATTAAAAGAATGTGTGGGATCTTCCAGTGGCTTCCAAGCTGCCTTGCAGCCATTCCTCAGTAGCACTAAAAAAAAAACCCTTTGGTGATTTGTGAAAATAAAATGCGAATGTGTTAGCAATTTTGTAACCAGACATTTCCCCATAGTTGTGACCTTAGCTATGTGTTGTAGATATGGCTGGATTGGAAGAGAAGGAAGATGGGTTTTAAACATACAAGAGGAGAACAGCTCCAGGAATAGCACAGTGAATCTCTGGGGAAGAAAGGAGAGAGGATGATGCTTGGGTTGATTCCAGGAATTAGGCGCTGAAGTGAGCCAAGAGTTCCTGCCAACGGCAAAACAATTTGCACATGAGTTCTACCATGTCTTAGTGTTATATTCCAAGGAAAATAGCAGCTTTGCTGCTGTTTGTAATAAATAGCAGAGTCCAAAATAAGCTTGCTTCCTAAATACAGACAACAGGATGAGGTCAATCAGATGTGGAACCAGAGTAGTAGGAAAGCAGTGCCATGGAATTGCCCTATGTGTTTTAGACCTGAAGTGTGCATAATTACATTGCAGTAGTGAAGAGTAAACCTATGCATATTTCTTAAGGAATTGGCTCCATTTAACTTAGTAGACCTTACTCTAAATATACAGGTAATCCTCAACAACCACAATTGAGTCCAAAGTTTCTGTTGTTAAGTAAAACATTTGTTAAATGAATGTTGCCCCATTTTATGAACTTTCTTGGCACATTTGTTAAATGAGTCACTGCAGTTGTTAAATTAGTAACCCAGTTGTTAAGTTAATCTGGTTTCCCTATTGACTTTGCTTGTCGGAAGCTCTGAAAAGGTGATCATATGATCCAGGGACACTGCAACGGTTGTAAGTATGGACCAGTTTTCAAGCATCTGAATTTTGATCACATGATCATGGAACTGCCACAAAAGTTGTAAGTGTGGGAATTTGTCATAAGTCACTTTTTTCACGCCATTGAAACTTTGAACGGTCACTTAAATGAACTGTTGTAATTGAGGACTACCTGTAGTCCTTACCACCATTTTAGTTGATTGGATTGGCAATATATTTGGCATTTCTATTCTGTATCTCAAGTCATCAAGTCTGTGAAATAAAAATATTTCTTGACCAGTTGCAACAAATCCGCTTGGAATGGACTTGTGGAGGGGGCCTCAAATACATTAATATTTAATGTTATTTATATGATTTTATTTGGCTAAGCTTATCTTGGTAATCTGCACATTTTCTTCATAAAATAGAGGTATATGGTTATAATAGGACAATGTTATTTTAATGTTGCCAGCTTCCAGATGAACTAAAGCTCATAGAATAAATGGTGGCCTTGCAGAAATATGCAAAGGATCATCCATGTGGATAAATGAATCAGGGACTGATTGCTTTGGGGAAAAGACAATATATCAGCAATTCTGTTGTTGGCCTTTGGACTAGCATATCATTTATATAAGGCATCCAAAGATATATTTGTCCAGGCCTCTCGAGAAAGAAATTCTGTCTTGGCCAGTGAATTCTGTTTCTGAAGTGAGTAGTTCAGTTGAACATAGACTGATAAAAATATTAGATGTATCCAGTTTGAAACTTGTAATTCATCTTTGCTAAGCAGGTTGAATTTAATGCAGATAAAATCACTCACTTATTTAATGCACTTTGGTGCAATCGAGAATCTTCATCTTCTTTTTGCTTGGTATATGTTTCAATTATTTCTTCCCAAAATTTCTTCAAGCCTTGAGCATCACAGATTACTATAATGGGATGGTGTTTGGAGCCAATGTAGCTGTCCATTTTCTGAAAAGCAAATCAAAAGTACAAAGGAGACAACACTTCTTTTTTGACTGCTAAAAGAATAATTCATGTTCTAAGAAAACAACAAGTTTTTACCTTTCCTCCATTATAAAATGGCTTACATAAAGGCTTTTTGTGAGAATAATTTCCTACATTAGATTCTAATTAGATAAATATTTAAGCTAAAGTTATCTGAGTTGGATTGACAAAAGATACTGTTCACACCTTCTTAGTTTTGTTTGCAGAGAAAGTAACCTATATATTGTTCTACAATTACAGTGAGTAATACTGTGGAACAAATAGAAAATGAGCTTTACTACCAGATATTGTTGAACATCTGAACATGCAAAACATATTTTAACATCAGTTTTAATTGATAGTGTGGGCTGCATCTACTGGTTTCCTTTCTTACACCTAGGACTGTACATTCTTATTGTTCTTGAAGGATTTCAGGAAAGCAAGATAACATTCATGGTGTTTCTCATATAGTTATCAAAGTGCATAAAAAGATTAATAATTTGTTTATGACAATTTGTGATTTAGTCCCTAAAATATTGTGTAGGGCTTTTTCCTGATTCTTATTTACATTTTACATGACACACTATTATTTCAGATTGTGTCTGTTTGATATTTATGAACACAGCAGAAGTTTTTCTATCCATGAAGAAGAATAACATTATTGCTGCAGTCATAAACAGAATAATGAATAAATTAAAATAGTTTATTTAAATCTTATCGACTGTTCTAAATTGGGTTCAGTAAAAGGCCATCCAAGGTGAATTATCTGTTAGTGATTAAATAAAATAATATAAGAATAATAATGCAATCATTTTTTAAAAATTCCTTTTCTGTTCTGAATAGTTCAGAAATTATTTGGATTGCAAGTAGATACTATTGTGCAATAACTACGGGTTGCAAATTCGTGTAACACAGTCTTACTTTCTAACAAGAGTGCTCCTGTGCTTTTCTCTGGAATAATTTGTTTTCAATCTCCCCAGTTTTGTGTGTTTTTCTTTTCCCAATGACAGTCAACCATCCTAGGCAATTAAGCATGTGCAGACATCAGCACTTCTGTAAAACTAGAGCTTTATTCACACATGTCAATATCTCCCCCTTGTGTCTGCACATCTGCCAACACTAGCCATCTGGTATCACTTGATCTGCAAGATGCTTCCAGATTGAGGGCTTTTAGTTCTATACCACAGCTGAAGAGTTGCTCAACATTTCTGTCTTTTCTTCCCCCAAAAAACATTTTGTTTGAAAAGAAAAAAGATGGGAGAAGCATTGAAAAAATGTAGATGGATTCAAGTAGGTATTGACAAAAAATGGGGCATTTTTGCACTTTCAAAAATAACTCATTCAGAGATATCATCAGTTTTCGCCACAATCATTTGTGGCATTTGGAGGTATATGTTTCTTTCCTTTAATATAGTTTTTGTTTGTGTTGCTTCCGTTTTTGTGATGATTGTCCAAAATAATAAAGTGAATCCAGAAACTTAACAGAAAAGAAGAAATCCATAATTTTATTTAAAGTCTCAGTTAAAATTCCATTTCCCATGGAAAATCTTAAAGGAACTCAAGTATGGCACTTTTTAACCAAAACATCTGCATAATAACCTTGGGTCTATGGCCTAATTTCAGTTTGTCAATACCAAGCAATCAGTTTAATTTCAGACAGGTAAACCATTCCTAAAACAAATGGCTGGGTTTTTTTTCCATTCCTTCCTTCCGAATTAATTAGATAAGTGGAAATACAGCAAATATCTTAAAGTATATATGCATGTCTTATATTTAAGGATAGCAGTTTTTTTAAGCATAAACCCTCAGTGGGTAAATGAAACAATCCTTAATATGGTAGTTCTTAAACACTGATGAATGGGAAAAATTACTTTGTCTGAACGGAATTTTCTGATTAAATTTCCTTCATTAACTTTTTTTCACTTCCCTAAAATGGAAATCAAACATCTTTGATAACTTGGGAATTAATGTTTTACATATTATATATTTTATATGCGTTTTTAAAAGTAAGTTGTTCTATTGTGATCTCGTAAGATTCTATTCAGAAGTAAGCCTTACTGAATTCAATATGTATTTACTCCCAGCTAAAAGTTCATAAGTGCAACTCATAGCTCAATCTCCCTTGGCTTAATTTCCATTTAATATTTGCTACTGAATAAATATGTAGAATATTATGAAATTGGTATACTTTTATTAGGATTGATATTCTATCTTCAACATAATCTCTGTGTTTCCAGATAAAGCAGGCATTTTGCAAAGAAGTAATGTCCTCATAATTTTTTCAGGTTTATTTTTACCTCACAAAATATGTCAAGATAGGAAAATGAGGAGTCTGTAGTTATGAAATTGCATCTCAAATCAATTTTAGTTCATTTATGGGCAATTCACTACAGATTTAATCAGACATACGAATACTACAATTAATGGATCTTGTTTCTAGATTAGATGCAGACTGGAATGAAGCAATTATATGGCAATATTGAGTTATTTATTTATAATGATTTCATTAAAGCTGAACAAATAAGTTCCATATTCTTATTAGTATGCTGAAACTGTTATTTTACCAAACATAGTCTATGGAGACATCAAGCATGAGAAGACAAAGTTTAATTTGGTGTTTACTAACAACATATCCAAATAATTCAAACATCAAAGTACCTTAAGAAAACCAATACATTATTAAAAATCCAGAAATGTGTAAAACAATATGTACTAGATTGTGTTATTAATTGCATAAAAAGTTTAGCAAGAAGTCAATTACTGTGCTAAACATTGCAGTTTAATATAATAATTATTTTTTTAAAAAATTAAATGCTTACTTTAATAATAGAGAAGCTTCTTCTTCTTTCACCTGGCCTTTTGGAAATAGTTTTGAGATATGCTAGCTTTACCCTTAGGGTCTTCTGTTTCTAAAAACTCAAAGTGGTTTGGGTAGCTTCAAATATCTTTTTCTTCTGTCACTCATTTTTTATTTGGGTTTGATGACATGGCTATTTTTGAATCATTTCAACAGAGGGAAAAGAAATTAATCTCCTTCTATGAGATCTACAACATGAGGTGGGATTGCCAGACAGCTACAAACCATCAGCTCTGAATGCCACATATGACCTATGCTATAATTTTCTGGCAAGAGTCACTGATGTCATAATTTGGCTCAAGAGAAATAGTTATTCTTTGACAAATGTAGCATCTTAGGAACATGTCGCCATGTGACTAGCAAGAACAGGACACCATCATTTGAACAAATGGAGACCTAAATACTCTATGTTGTATAACATGGTTTGTTTTAAGACTGGGTTATTTGAATGAGCTGAAAGAGTGATAGCAATAAATCTTTTGAAGTAGTCTTGGATAAGAAAACCTTGCTGATTTCTGCTAAGACCCCAGGCATTGTTTACATGCAGTAGTCAAGAGTATGGACCCAAGAGCATTCTCAAAGCTTTTAAGAATGTGAGATAAATGTAACATGTTTCTTCTCTATTGAAATAATAATTGAAAGTTTTTCTTTGCTGTGGTTTTTGAAATTTCTCAAAATGAGATGTTCTCTCCTCAGTATTTTAAAGAATATTCTGACACCTCGTAGAATAAACTTACAGTCCTTTCAGAGTGCTAAAGTGTTTGGACTGGAACTATAAAGACCAAGTTCAGTCCTCCCCACAACCATGAAATTCATTGGTTGATTTGAGGCCAGTGATGTTCTTTCTCAGCCTGGTCTTTCTCATAAGCTGCCTTGTGCTGCTAGACAGAAGGCAGGATATAAATCTATCAAGTAGGTAAATAAATAATAGTGTCAGAATGGCATAAATGCTAAGAAATAAGCACATTAAAAAAAACTGAATAGAATTAGATCCATAATCCATCAAATGAAAAAATAATGCAAGAATATCATACAGTTCCAGTAAGGTAACTAAAAGAACTGTGGGAGGAGATAAACTGTAGTGCTCAAAACAGATCAGTGACTTTCCACTGCCTGCTGCCTCTTTTCCTCATTGATTAGCATGCTGGCTGGGGAATTCTGGGAGTTGAAGTCCACAAATCTTAAAGTTGCTAAGGTTAGTCACCCCTGATTTAATGCCTACTGATAATACCTGTTGTTCCTCAGTGCTGATCCAATACATTTTGCTGCCTGAACTGAAGGATTAGGTAGCATCACTTATCCTATTTATTACTTATAGTACCTGATAGAATGGGTATTTGAATCTTATTTCAGAAAACATATACAGGTACACTTTTCCTTTCTTTGTATGCTAAAGTAAACAGAGAGATGTTAATCTATTTCAAAATTTATTTTTTCCTATTTGAGTGCTTAGCAGGTGAATTAACAGAATGTGAAGGGTATATTTGTTGTTGTTATGTGGTATTTATAGTACAAATGTGAAAACATTCAGATTATTAAATTGTTCTGCCAGCAAAAATGTCACTGAATAAGAATGGTAGCACTCAAACATGTAATAAATCAGAGTTGTTTTTTCCCCCTTTCTCAACCTACTTTAAATAGACAAAATCATATTTTATAATCAAGCTATTAGAATGATATTAAAAATATAATCTTCATGAACAGCCTAACAAGTTATCATATATTACATTACTTTGTCTGACATTTTAATTTTCAAGTTCGTTGTTAGTGAATTGGCCCTCTTGATTACAAATTACATGAAAGCTTCTATATTCTTCATGTATGAAATCAACAAGAAAAAGAGTCACCTTTGAGGTCAACTTTAGATTTTGATTTATTCAATGAATTATAAAAGAACTATATTGAAGTCTTTAGAAGTGTTAACCCAAATAAGGAGTACAATTCTCTATCACAGTGATTCTCAATCTATGGTCTGTGGACTTCTGGGTGGGCCATGATGTTGTCACACGGGGTCCGCAAAGGCTTGAAGAAATGTTAAGATTTAAATCTTGAGTTAAGTCTTGTGGGATCCATGGCCATGAATCGTGGCCACAAAAGGTATTTAAAGGTGAAGAAAATGTTGAAAACCACTGCTCTATCATATTATCTGTTTAGCCAGTTTAATATCAGTATATATTGTATCATAACTATTATTTATTTATTTATTTATTTATTCCATTTATATACCGCCCTTCTCCCGAGGGACTCAGGGCGGTGAACAGCTCATCTAAAAACCCCACAAAGAATACAAAAGTTAAAAAATATTAAATTTCAATCGGCTGCTTGATAAAACTAACAAAACCCCACAATTCTTAGTGTTTAGAATTACAAGGGGTTATATTATGGCTGTGGTCCAAGTTCAAATCAGAGCTCAAAATATACTTTTAGCGCTTAGGAACTTGTATAAAGTAATATTATAAAGAATATTTGTTTGATTTCTTTATTTTTAACTAAAAGCATTGGTCACTCAATCCATGTGGGATTATGGATTAGGTAACGCTTTCATTTAAAGAAGAGAAATTACTAAAAAGTACAGATATTACTTCGTATATAGTTCGATACCAGTAGTAAAGTTCAATTTATAGAATCAATTTATAATTATTAGATCATCCTTTATACATAAATGGCTATTTTATGCACACTGGGGGTCAAAATTGATATGATATAGGAAGAGACAAAATTATTAGCATGAACAATATGAAAATACAGGGAGTTGCTCCAATTGTGCTAATTTTAATAATCCTTTATTGTAATACAAATATATTGATGTATATCTATGAATGGGTGTGTGGATGGATGTACAAGTTGCCCTTGACTTACAACTAGTTGCTTAGTAATATTTGAAGTTACGACAGACCCCTCAAAAACATCGTACAACAGAGTATAAAAGTTATGGTTATTTCAGTGCCTTGGCAATTGTTCACCTTTACAACTGTTTGCAGGGATACTGCAGCAGCTCCCTCCCCACTTATTTCTGTCATGCTTCCTGCCATGTCCTTGCATGCCAAGACTGCTTCCCATCCTGCTACTCCACCACCCAAGGGAGTGTAAAGCTGGGTAGCAGATACTACCAGTGCGGATGGGGCTGTGAGAGCTTATAGGTTTCTGTTGTTTGCAAACTAGGTTTAGCTTGGCGCAGATGCCAATCAAAGCCAGACATGAGAGGTGGGTTCAAGGAGCTTTTATTGATGTCCTTCAACAAAAGGGTCTCAGCAGCTAAAGTAGCCAAGACCCCGAACAATACACATTTGTACATCATACAACTTTTATACAGTTATGATTAAGGAAGTTAACACCCTAAGAACTACTCATTGGTTCCTTGAAATGCTTTTTAATTGGTTTCTTCGACTTTACCCTCCTTCATACATTGCATGTTTATGCTAATAAGCTTTCTTATCAAAAGAGGTGTGTGTTTTATCAAAAGGGGTGTGTGTTAACAAAGTTTATGTCTAAGTGCCTTAGCTAGCATCCTTCTACCTGCATCCTTCTAACTTGTAACTTTTTTGTTTATTTTTATTTATTTACTTTTAATTTAAACATTTTTATTAGGTTATAGAATAAGATACAAAATACAAAAGTAAATAGGAAGACACCACTGGGGTGGGGGAAAGGGGAAAGAAAAGTGAGGTGGGGCTGGGAAAAAGAAAGAAAAAAGTGTGACTTCTGACTGCCTTTGTTGCAGTAAAATGAAACATTAACATCAAACCACAACTTTTTGTTTTTCCATAATAATATAAACATAGCAATCTAACTGGTAAAACCTAAAATCAAGATTTCTTATAAATTTCTTGTTGCTAGGCAGTAGTGTCCCATTATTCCATCTTGTTACACTTATTGCAGCTGCAATTTTCTGCCTCCGCAATTGAAGAAACTGCTAATTCCAACCTGAAATCTTCACTTCAACTATCCACTCAGCTACTCAAGGAAGCCTAAAGCTGGGCATTTGTTAGTGCAGTTTGTGAACCATCCTTAAAAAAACAGATCCCCCGACAAGTTTGCAACAATAGTGGCTGCTTTAGAATATAGTACCTGCTTTACCTACAGACAGCCTCTATAGGAAAGCTGGGCTCGCATCATATCAGCTGGGCTCCTCTGCAAAAAATAGAAAGTTAAGTTGAGGGCTGCTGGGCCCTGGAGTTAGGCGAGCCAAATCCTCCAAGTCCCTAGATGGCTGATAAGAGAAAGCCTCATCCTACAAGGTCTCACTGTCAGGCATGCATTGGTAGCATCTGCTGCCTGGCTTTAGGCTCCCTTGGGAGACTGAATGACTGGGTAAGAAGCAGGCCAAGCATGCAGGAATCCTGAGGAGTAGGAAACAGATTATGTGATGCCTCGGGGTGGAGGAGGCCTGGGGCAGGCCAAGGCCTCCACTACACCCCTGAGGTACCTTCTCCTCTGCTTAACCACACCCCATGTTTATTTTATTGGCCCATCAGGAAAGCAGGGCGTGGGGGTTGTTAAGTGAGATTGTCTCACTTAACATTTGTCGCGTGACCATAATGGCCAGCCTCCATTATATGGTCTAAAGTTGAGGAGTATCTATATACTATTTATAGGCACTCTCTCTTTGTCTGAACTTCTGATTTAGGACACAAAGCCCTTTCCATACCCAGACTGCTGCAACATAGTCTATGTTCTGCTGTACTCTCTTTTTCAGCAAAAGAGATTTCTTGTAATATTTGGCTTCATTCATAAAAGAGTTTCTACTCAACCTAGTTTTATAGGTAGATTAATAATGTGCCCGTGAACAGCTTGATTCAATTTTCCCTAACATGGCACGCTATTCTTCACATTTATTAGGACAGCAGCTCCCCAGAGTTTTAGCCATCTTGGCTTTTCTAACCAGCATAAAGAATTCCGGGAGGTGTCATCCCAACAATCTGGAAGGCTGATGTTTAGAAAAGACATAGAAAGTACCACATCTAGAATCATAAGAATGCCATAAAAAAAGTTGCCTTGAAGTTCAGGCTATGGGATTTTTATACTCAAGAAATGCAACTCTTTATGATAAAGGCAATAAAATAATTTAGGTGTGATTTGAATCTTGCTCTGAAATTTTATAGTAACTGTAATATGAAAGTTACTTTGGCTGTTAAGCATTAGTAGTTTCACTACTATAGCATTTTCAGCATTGGAAACTATTATAAATTAGATTTTTTCTTATATTTCTATAATATTTGGAAAAACCTCTTATAATTTGAAGACTATCCAATTAAAAAATTACCTGCCAAATTTAAAAAGAAGAGGAAATATCAGTTTTTCTATGCACTACTGCCATTGCTTATAGAAAATAGCAATGTACAATACACTTCAAATGAGGAAAACAATTTTCATCTATTCTATAAACCAACAGTGCTTCAGAATTATTCTCTTTTTGCCACAGAAATAATGCTAGGAGTTAGAGGGAAGAAAAAAATAAGGATATTTTCCCCAGTTACAAACTAATTATCATTTAAAATATTGCCATGTCTGTGTAAAAACGAATGATTCAAAAACTGTATCTCTAAATCAAGTAATTTCACAGGAAAATAGTAAAAGTTCATCAAAGCTAGACAGTGCAAGATTTTAAAGAAAACTCAAGAATTTGCACATGAGATTTCCTGAATTCTCACAGCTGAATTTTTATGGGCAGTTTTTAATTCATTGGAACCAATAACTTATTTCCTACCAATCTTATTTCCTAAAGGGATGCTTCTATCATGTTTCTGATTTATGCAGCAGGGCAGAATTATCCCATTTTCAGAATATGCACCAACTATTACATAACTTAGGAAGAAGATAGGAAGAAACCTGTATAGTCCCCTCAGGATGGTCATAATTTTCAAACTTTACAAACCAATGTCCACAAAATGCCTCCAGGCTGAGCAATCAGCAAGTTACTGATTTATGACATAGCTTAAGCTGTGCAGAATGTGATACTATCCACGGCCTCAAAAAAATGTGAGATCCTAATTAAAGAGGAGTTGCTGTCATCACAAATAAGTTGGACTATATATAGGAGGTTGGTAGGCAACTTTCCGTCACCAGTGTCTCCCCCCTCCCCCTTACTTTCTTTGACACAATCCTAGAAAATACTTGCAAATACCAAAGAATTTCCTGCAGGTACATAAGAGCAAATTTGCACAAGCAAATCCAAGTGTTTTCAACCAAGTCTTTTCTCTATATATTACTCAAAAAACAGAAACCAAGCAGTCTGGGATGCCCCATACTTTGCATATCAGTACCATAGTAGTTGCCATGCCTGATAATAAATAGAATTATATGCCAGCAATATTCTGGATTCCTCACTGATTTCCTGAAGATGTTAGAACACTTTGTCAATCTGTCATCACTGGATTTGCAAAGATAGCATGTATATACATTGATGTGAAATCAATATTTCATTTATTTATTTACCTATTATTTTTATATTCATCGTCATCATTGCCAAGCTAAGAAACATATTTCAGTGTTTGTAGGTTTGTAGTGACTGTTTCTTTGATTATTGCATGTAAAATTCATCAAGGCAGTCCTTTGGGAATATCTTTTTTGATAATGGGTCTGAGAAATAGTGACTGACGAATACAGGGCCAAGTTAGGACTTGAATGAGTACAGCAACTTTAACACAATAAATCACAATTTATGTTATGTTAAATGTTATGTAAATTCAATATTTTGAATAATGCTTTATCATCCATGAATAAACTTGGTTTATACATTGTATGAATCAAACAGTTCTTTCTTCCATATCATTCTCATTTTAATTTTCTGACCATTTTGTTCTCTTTTTGTTTTCCTTATATATTTAAATTGTTTACCATAGTGAAAGCAAACACTATTTTTGTAGTGCAGATAGCCATTAACATTGGTCTTGCTTATTTCTCATTCTGAATGCTATTTTTTATGTCCATCAGTAACCAAGAAGCTCTCAGAAGTAGGGACAAAGACCACAATAGAGATGTGGGAGCTATGGTATTTCTGGATGGCAAACACTGGAAGACTCTTATACTGGAATTATTTTACAGAAATCAACCCACAAGTTTCTTGGACTGGCGATCTTATATAGAAATGTCAGCGTATGTAAGGTTATTCAGAAAAGCTAAGGAACGAGTATGATTGTACAACTTCCTATTTCTCAGCAGCAAACTAGCTGCATCTAGGAAGTACTGTACAAATGCAAAAAAGCAAGGTAAATAATTCTATGATATATAGCTGAATTATAATCCTTATCACATGAATAATTAGTTGAATAATGTTGTGGCAAATGTGAATATAAACGTGATATATAAATTAGCACCTGAATTATAGCTAAAGTACAAATTCCACAATTAAGAAATCATTATAGTTATAGACTAAATATCTTCTCTGTATATTAAGGTGGCTTCAAATCAGTCGAAACAAGTTCTAATTGAATGAGATTGGTTAGGAGATCAGACATTTCTGATATCTTACTACACATGTATTTTCTGGGTATTTTGAAGAATCATGATCTCAGTAATCTATGCATTATGTATCCTACTGTGAGCCTGACAAGGTAGACCAGCTCCATAGCAAGACTTTTCAGTTTATTGAGATAGACTGTATGTTTCTCAAACTCAACAATTTTAAGCTATTTGAACTTCAACTCCCAAAATTCCCTAGCACACATTTTAAATTTGCTGAGGCTGAGAAACATTGCACTATGGTAATACAGTATAATTTTGAAAGTTTCATTGTGCCTTTTCTTGCCTTTTTTCTTATATCCCAATGAATCAGTATGAGAGCTGAGGAATCCACCTGAATCTTCCTTGCTATCTCCTTTCCAAGGATTTAAGATATGCTTCAATCTTTTTTGTTTACATATTTGCTTTGAGGGTCCTTCTGGCTGTCTTTGCCTATAGCAGAGTTGTCAAACTCCTGGCCTGCAGACCAGATGCGTCATGCGCTGGCCACACTCATCATGGTTAAACCAAGGACAACCAGGACACAGAAACTTTAGTAAACCTGTGAACTTGAAACACCATTTCTGGAAAAAGTTGAAACACCATTTCTGGGAAAGGTGTTAGTATTGCTTTTGTATAGATCAAGCTTTAAAATAAAGTATTATATACAGTATTAAGTAAGAAAGATTATATATACTTGTATTAAGGTATGTATATGCAGTTATATTAGCTAAAGTGACCTTTAGTTTAAATACACACAGTTGATCTGAATGACTAAGTTAATTGCTCTCATATGTTACAGCTGCCACAGTCTGTATCTATGTCGTTGATTGGAGATCAAATGAAACCTAAATATTAGCTTACTGGTTTAAAGAGACCATTTATAAGGTAAGAGATCTTGAAAGTAAGCCTGACACATTTCACAGAGCAAATTGATTACAAACATGCATTTTGGGTTTATCTACAAATACAGTTTAATCAGGAAAATTGAAACATAATAGGTAGTAATAATAAATCTCAATTAATGTGTAACTATCTTGACTATCACATATTTTCTTCAATTTCAGTTAGAGATTTTAAACACATATATACATATATATATATATATATATATATATATATATATATATATATATATATATATATATATATATATATATATATATATATATATATATATACTTTGTATTAGCTGATACAGCTAATAGCCCAGTAAGGGTATGGCTAGCTGAAGAGAGCTAACTAGCTCGAAATAGATCTATACTAGTCTCCCTTATTTATTATTTAAAAATTATCAGCTTAAAAACCTTACACATATATATATATATATACACACAAACATAATCTATTAACAAACAATATTATATATGCATCTCAATCCATATTTACAGATGCCACTTTGGTAGTAGATGTAACATCTTCCACTGAAAGAACCATCACTCAGTAATTAAAACATCAAAAATGTAGACTACAGAGTTCATGCAAGAGTTGATAGCTTAATGATCATGTCAATATAACATTGCCTAGAATGCCCTAGATGGATAATCCCAAATACCATATATATCCTGGATTCATTTTGGCCAATATATTCTGTCTATGGTCTCTCTCCAAATCTTAATGGAGAAAATTCTTTCACAGTGCAACAGAATTTGAAAAGAAACAGGGCATGGATTAATTGCTTAAACCGCTGGGCTCCTGCTGCATTTGACAGAGTCTGGAAGGGAGTAACAAGCTTAGGCAGGTAATGAAAGCACATATATAGTATCTATTGACTCTTCTCTATCATCATGCATTCATGTATTTTAGACTGTTCCTTTACAAATTCTGATGTGAAATGAACAGGATCTAATCTTTGATCACTGAACATGTTTCAGAAATTCTGCTTTGTCATTACAATATACAAGTGATATCTTTTGAAGTAATTGTTCAGGACACAAACATAACAGGTATGCTTATCCTGATTGGTGCAAACTGTCAAATAAAACAGTTGAACAAAGAACCAGCTTTCTTCCAATTTATCCTGTCAGTCATGGGAGGAAATAATGAAGATTTCCAAAGATATGTCTCATGTCTTGTAGAAATGTGTTCACATTCAGATCTGGTTTCAAGATTGAGTTGAAGTAATTTCTCCTTTGCAGGATCTGAAGAACAACAAATTTATAAAAAGCATATGTTATCTTGGTGAAAAATAAAATACATGAGTTGCTTTTGAAGAGATCTCCCAAACTCTGACTACTCTTATCTTGAACTGAGTTGTGAAGTAAGAACTCAAAAGAACTAAAAACTCCTTGAGGATTTGCAAAGCATTTTTCCAACAGAAAACTTTAGAAAATGATTAATAGCATTTCAAGACATTCATATGCAAATTTCCTAGAATGTCTTTTATGTGAAGTGCCACTTTTTTCATGCAGACAAATTAAACAATCAGAGTGATAGTTGTAGATTTAACTGGGAAGTATAACAATGCTGAAGAGTGGGTTAGGATGGGGGTTGTTAATATAAGAAAACATTAAATACAAATTTCCTGAATTTGGGCTTTTTCTTCAGAAGCTTGTTCCACTGTGTTCATTGCATGGTTTAAATTTACATCACACCTTTATTTTCTATAGTTCAAAGCAGTTTGCACAGTTCTTCCATTTCTTATTTTGCTTATAACAACAACCCTATGATGTAGGTTAGGCTGAAGGAGATCAAAATCATCCAACTAGTTTTTGTGCCTAAAGGAGGACTAAAACTCCTAGTTTGTAGTCTAGTACCTTAATCACTAGACCAGAGTATGCTCCTTAGTTTGTTGCTGAGACCTTTAAAAGCCCATGTTGTTTGATATTCATATACCTGCAAGGTTTTTCCTAATATATTATTTCTCTTAATTTCAATATTTATTGTTTTACTACTATCCTTATTTAATTTTATCCATGGGATTAGGAATGAAGTCATTTCTCAGAGATTTTATTTCAGTAATGCTAGCAAATTGTGACCCACCTTCTAAACCAATAAAGCTATTTTCTCTTTTATATAAAAATATATATTATCACAATAGAATTAAAGTTAAAATAATCATGCTTTTTTAGCTGCCTACCTAAAACTCATTTGGAATGGAATCAACATGGCCTTGATCTGAAGAAATCCCACAGGGTCCATGCTAAAGGCCTAGTCTCATGTTACCATTAATTTAGACTCCCTTGGCAGTGGTTCACAAGGCAATGCCTTTAATGAAAGCTGCCAATGATGCAAACTCAAATGGAAAGGAGAAATGCTTCAGATAAGACGTTTAACAAATATGCATGACCTTGAAGAATGGACATCCCCTATTTGAATTGGGCACATTTTTCAATCTCTGTTTCCACATTTTTCTCTAATCTGGAACCCAGCTCAGATGCAGAAGCTAGCAAATCTTGACTGATTTTGAAAAAGCAAGGAAAATAAAGTTCTTGGATGGGAGACCATTAGGAGATCCCATAATTGTAGAATGTTCAAAAAAATCTGGAAAAAAGTCAAGTTCTGTACTGTTACCTGATAAACTATATGAATCTATTAAAGTCACAAATAATTGAATTTAATTTCTGCAAAACTGTTTTATTACATTTTGGAAGTATGCACCAAATTTTTATCTCTTTTTTGTTCCTTGTTTTTCTTTTTTTTCTCTACCCTTTTTAGAAGCATTTAAGAAAAATGCATTAAAATTAGTCTAGCCTGTGGAACTTTAAGAACTTCATTTAAAATCTAGAGAATTAAACCTTTTTGAACAAAAACACAAAATGATCACATCATGTGAACTTCAGGTACTCAGCCCCACCAATGACAGGAGGTTTGAAGAGTAGGGAATAGAATGGAGTAGGCAAAATGATGCTTCTCTCTACTGCATATTACTAAGGGTGACATAAATGACTATAGTTCATTGAATAAACAACCATAGGAGCTACAGCTACATGACAGTAATCTTAGGAGCACTGAGTCCTAAAGACAACAGTTGTTAAATCCTCAGAATGTATAATGATATGTGAGAAAAACTTCGAGAGACAGGGTGAGGGAATGCTGTCCAGGGAATGCTTAGACAAGAGAGGTCATAGTTCTCCACATAAAGGTTGGAGAACAAGGATAATGTCACTCTTCCCAGATAAACCAGGAAGGAAACATCACCAGATGAGCTAACTCCACATTGTTGTAAACCTGCAATAACAGAATCTTGCAAGTCTGAAAGTATAAATCTCCTGCCCTCTCCTTAACAGTCTGAGAAGCTAGGAAGATTGGTTCTCAGTCTCTTTCTGTGTCCATTCTGCAGAGGTGAGCTATGACTTCTCTTATTTAACCATTATTTACCTCTAGGTAACATTTCTTCACCCTATCTCTCAAGGTTTTTCTCACATACCATTATAGAATGTAGTGAAAGTTGTGCAAATAGAAAAGTGTGGCCCATGGAAACCTCTGGTACACAATGCAAGCAGTAGCTACTGGGCTAGCAACATAGAACAGAACATTCAAGCTGTCTGGCACAGAACTAGCACACTTTCAGAATAGCATGAGACACATTTTAAAGCAAAAGTCTTAAATGTTCTTTTCAATAGAGCACTGAATTCATGAAGATAAAGAGAATATGGAAGATCCAATAACTGCTATGAAAAGTGCCACTCAGACATGAAGTGTGTATATGCCCCAAAGAAGCCAACATGGCCATGAGGGTAACTCAGAGGCAGGATGGTAACAGTGGGGTATGGGCCTATAGCATCTAAAAGTGACCATCAGATCTGGGTACTTCTTAATCTAAATGCATGAACAACCATATCATCTGTGCCAGATTGCATTCCTAGGAAAAATTGTGCTGTGAAAAGAGGATAGCTGTGGATGAGATGAAGTCAAGACAATGAGGAAAGGTCAGGAAAAAAGCAGTTATCAAAAGATGTTTAGAAGTCCATAGGCTAGATGCCTTATGGTAAATCAAGTCCTGGAAGAAAGGCAGGATATAAATCTAATAAATACAGCAATGATCTGTCCTATTTCTGAACTGCTAAATACTCAAAACTGCTGAACTGTTAAATACTTAAATAACACTTAATGTTATTTAAATGAAGTCTTCAGATACAGGTTTTTATCTCTGCAGTCTTGTTCTATGCCCATGCTGTCTTAGGACAATAAAAACTAATACTTACAGCTAAAGGCTCTCCTTGAATGTCCAGGTCATCTGGAAACAGCAGACTCTAAATGAGAAGAATGTCAGAATTAATATTTTCTTTCCATGAAATTAACAGACAAAACTGGAGGAGAAATTAGAATTTTTGATCTATCAGTGGCATGCAGATATTTCAGTTTCCCTATTAATTATTTCCCTCCCTTTCCTCCACATAAGTACTCAAATAAATTTTTCAGTTGGCAGTTCAGTCAGCTCAGCTTTCAGAGTAATAATTCAATTGCTTCTTACCACATCCTTGCTTGTGAACATTAGGCAGGCATTCTAGAGTCCCATAAATACAGCGACATAATTGGCATTCTTCTTGAGACCACTCACCATGTTCGAGGGAACCACAACTCCTAAGAAATCACAATGATTTAATAAATAGGAGCTTGCAATGAGTTCCAGAGGCTCTCAGAAAACCCCATAAAATCACAAAAGGGAACCTTTTCTTTTCAGAAGCAAAAAGGAGATACCCATAGGACTGACAGGAATTCAACAACATATACAAAGAAATATACAAACAGTCGCTAGAAGTCAGGCAGCATCCAAATTGAATAAAGTAAAATAAATCAAAAAGTGTGAGAGGGAAACTCAAGTTCGTCTGGGTTTTTAACTCCAAAATATGACTAAGTTAGATGCTACATTTGCTTTCCTTGGGAGCTGCTCTTCAGAATTAAAGTCTTTGGAGCTCAATTTTGAGAGGTATATTAGAATTGAATTGGTGGATTATTGGAAAATAAAGAGAATTTTAATTGAAGGATAATGGAGGTATCAGGTCAGATAATGTTTGTTTTACATACAAATAGTCAAGAGTTAAACAGAAGAGATAATTTTAAATCTCCATTTGACTATAGAGCTCACTGGATGAATTGGGCTAAGTAAATTTCTTTCAACATCATCTACCTTAAGAGTTGTTACTGTAGGTATTATCTAAATCAATGTCTCTCAACTTTGGCAGCTTTAAGATGGATGGATTTCAACTCCCAGAATTCTAGGAGTTGAAGTCAACTTATCTTAAAGCTGTCAAGCCTGGGAAACACTCATCTAAAGGAAGTCGTTCTCCATGAATGTTGCCTTGAACTCACACCGAGAAAAAGTGGATAAAATGCAATAAATAAATTCCCCAGGACAAATGGTACTGTTAGTGTTATTTACATGCTGTGCCTCTCCAGCTCTCCCTCCACCCAACTCATTCTTTCTGGAGCAGATTTGAAAAAGGAAGAAAGGAAGAAGAGAGAGACAGGATTATTTGTGATTGTTGGGTGTGAAAAAGTCCACTATCACAATGCTCAATGGATCCCAGAGATAGATAATTTTCACATACCTAATCCTTGTATCATATTCACAGTATCTCCCACTGAAATGTTTTGGGCATATACAAAAAGTTCCCAGGAAACAAGTTCCTCCATTTTTGCAGCAATCTTTGCTCAATTTGCCTGCTAGTAATAAACAGGGAGAAAATCATAAACAGTATGTCAAATTTCTTTGAAAAAATAGATCTTCTTAAAAACTACTGTCCTACAAATAGCAAGCTGCTACATATACATACATAAGTCCACTAGTTTCTCTTCTGTTGTGCCCATTGTAGAGTTAAGTGACCTTTTTAATTTTATTAGCCACTTTGGTCTAAGTGTTTAAGACAGACTGGAAACCAGGAGATTGTGAATTCTAGTCCCGCCACCTTAGACATGAAAGCCAGCTGGGTGACTCTGAGCCCAATTCAACCCAACTCACATCACAGAGTTGTCATTATGGAAGAAAAGGGAGGAATAAGCAGTATCACTTATGTTTGCTGATTACTTCTAAAATAATAAACGTGGGATAAAAAATTTCTAATACATAAACTGAAAATAAATACATTATAAAACAAAGAACAGGTTTGTGGAAGCTATGGTCTGTAGATTGTCTTCTAATACAGAGAATGAGTTACTCTTTATAACGAGTGTTCTATACAAAAGATTAGAATTTATGTGAGATTGTACAGAACAGTTTAATTATCTAGTAAAAATAGTAGAGGAAATTCTAGCCACATGCATATTTCGAAATGTGGTCCAGCATGGATCAACTGAACAATTAAGAAACTTTATGAAATTTTGGATATGCTGTACTGTGGATCAAATTTACCAAAATGCTTTGAGGATATTAATTCATGAAAAGAAATTTAAACTTATAAAACATCAGAATTCTGTTCCTTTTTTAAAAAGGGGGGGGGGAGTAAAGATTTCAGATGGTTTCAAATTTATTAGAAATCCCCAAAACCTGCAGTAACTTGTAATTAATCCACAGAATAGATGCTTATCTCTTTTTTTTTTACTGATGGTATACTATATAATAGCATCACAAGCAATTGTTACATAAATTCAAGATTATGTGATGCAATCAGTGATTGTTTGCATAGCATTGTACTTATCAAAGTTCAGATCCAGAAACAGGAGCCATTCTGACCAGTTGTTAACACTGTAGGAATGGCATGTCATGTTAAAATGGCTGTCAAGCATCCTGTGCTCATGGATTGCAGCAAAGTTGCTCAAAAATTCATTACATAATTAAGGCCTGGAGCTAATGGAGGAAAAGAGTATTCATTACTATTCTAAAGATAACAAAATAATAAATGGAAGATGCCATGAATGGTTCAAAATGCTAGGAAATGTTATGTGTTTATCAATATAAGGGGAACAAACTTCCCAATCTGACTACCTCTACATTACAAATACTATTGTTCAGAGATATATTGGTAGTCATTGGGTTTGATGAAGATGTTGAAAATTACAGTCCAAGAAATAATAGAAGGCACAAGCTAGGTGGAAAGAGGGTGTAAAAAGATTGTTTACAGGTAATGTATTTTTGAATCCTATTTATCTGTAAATTCACTTTTATCTTGAGAAAGTCATTATCTGAACAGCCATATTTCTCCCTTGCAAAATAGGTACAATATAATTTTTCTTAGGGCTTTTATGGAAGAATGCTGGAATACAAAATATTTTAAAAATTCTGTATAAATCATAAGATAACAAACAGCCTTACTGTTAATATTGATGTCAATGTAAAAAGTTCCAATTTTTACATGGAAGTTAGAAAGCAATCAACTTTTTAGAAGCTTTTATAATAACCAAGGAACATTCTATGTAACACTTTTCCTTTAGGAAATTGAAATTTATTAAGCACACATATTACAGATTAGCTTGACATTATCTAAATCTTGTGTATTTAATACAGAGACAATATTAAATAAATAAATATTATTTTGAAAAAAAAATTGATTAGCATAATTGATTAATGATTTGCTTGATTTCTATGAACCAGTCAATCTGATTATTAAAGTGTTTTTAGGAGCACTTTTAAAAAGATGTCAAGCAGTAGCTAATCAGTTATCTGAGTATTACTCTTCCTTGAATTTTCCTAGAGATTTTATACTGAGGCTTGGTTCACACATTGAATTAATTCATAGCATAGTTCCAAACAGCCACATTCCTGTACTTTATAATCTGCTTTTTTGACTTAGCACAATATATGAATCCAGGCATAGTTGATATTAAGAGATGCTCTTTCTAGTAACTTTTATGCGATTGGAAAAGGGTTGCATTAAACAATATTTAAAGACACCTTCCAATTCTGATTGTAGTATAGTTAATATAGAACTTTATTAGAATCAGTCTGAACCCACTAGATAGAGCATCTTTTAATACCAACTAGAATATACACAGTAAAGTTAATATACCATTTATATATAACTCAGTTGTAATCACAATTTGGATTATAACTTGACAGGGTACACTTTTTCAGTTAATATAACCTCTCAAACTGTGTTGTTAACACAATTGTGCAGTTCAAGACAAATTTCCCAGATAATTGGATAATGCTTATATCAATGGACAAACATTGGCTACTATAGTAACAGAAATGAGTATCTCTAGAAATCAAGGAAACCTAAGTTTGAATCCTCAATTACATAGTTCAGTACACACAGTTGGGTCACTTATTAGGTGTTAATCTTACATCAAACTATTACTTGTACCCAGCTGCTGTGGTATATAAATTATAGTTCATAGCTTAGTTTATTAGTAACGTGGAATTAAATTCAGTCTTTCTTTTAGGAATTCAGGTAACATATACAGCACTCTCTTTTTTCCATAACAGCACTGTAAATTGGCTGTCTTACATAAAAATACCTACTGGATTTACAAGACTAGGGGTGGACTTAGATCCTGACTCAAATAACTTTATACTACCCTACTTGAACTATTAGATCACAGTTCATAAACATACTTAATTGTGGTTTAAGAAATCATGATTTATGACTATATGAACTCAATCTTCTTTACAGATTGCTATTAATGTAAGAAGTGAGAACTTTATCCTAAAGTTTTTCCTCTTGAGAAAATCCAGCTGGACATTTAGTAATGTTATTTTTTTAGGTCACTCAATAGCTGAAATTCTCTGGGTGGTTTACAACCAAACATAAAAATCTACAACAGTTTATACACTTTGCAAAAACTTACTATCTGTGATCCCAATGAAAGGTATAACATTGGATGGATTGTTCCTCCTCTTTTCAGAATTAAGTTGATTGAGAACATTAAAGGTTTTCAAAGCATGATTCCTATTCGTCAAACTTGGGGCATCATTGTCACAGTCTTCGCTTTCGCAAGCTTTTAAAAGAGAAGAAACACATAAAATTCAATAATGCCCATACTACTTGCCCTTCCAGGGCTACCATCCTCAGCCCTTATGTTTTTATTAGATGTTTTGTTACATCAAGAAAACATATGCAGTATTTCATGCATTTCCTAAGCTAGTTTTGATTAATTTTATCAATGAAATTATGAAATTGTTGTTTAAAACTCCTTTTTAAGATTCAACATATGTATGATAACTTTTAAGTGGATAGCATTGCATTTGTGCCCAGTCCAATATATATAAAATAAGGACAAATTCAGGACTTCTAATTTTTCCAAAGTAAGTGTGATGGGAGTGGGGAGAAGACACTGGTTATCCTTTCTCCAATTTCCTGGGTCTCTAGCTATTGGAGACCAGTAGCCCATCCCTTAAGTGTTTTGTATTTTAATCCTATGAGAAGCTATTCTGGCTAAAAGCGCTGCATTAAAAAAGGAAGGCTAACAGGGGCTCAACACTGCATTTGTTAAGCTTTACAAGAAATCAATTTACAGGGGAGCTTTTGATGGACTGAGACAATTAAAATCATATGGCATAAATTTACTTACCATATGTCATCTGGATTACATATACTGTCATGGTCATCAAAAAAATGAAATGGAAAGATCTAAACAAGCAGAAACCATAAGAGTAATCTTAGGATATTTTTGTCATCATTTTCAAACATCAATATATACTAACAGAAATATATACTAACAGAAAAATACATTAATAAAAATAAATAATAAAAACCATTAATATCTAAACATTATAACATTCATGAGAGCCAGTTTGATATTATGGTTAAAGCACCAAGTTAGAACCTGAGAGGTCATGAGTTCTAGTCTTGCTTTCAGACACAAAGCCAGCTGGATGGCAAATCACTTCTGAAAAACTTTGCCAAGAAAACTGCAAGCGCTCTCAGAAGAAGAAAAAAATTAATATCCCTGTATCACTGTCAATTATATACAGATGGAAAAAATGCAGAATATCATAGAAAAGCATCTTTTAATTAAAATTATATATTTTAATTTGCATTTCAAGTAATAGGTTATCTATTCATTTACCTTAAAGTCTGCATGTTCTTTTTAGTAGTCTTCAGAACAAGCAATCCTGCTGCTAAATTTTCCTGTGGTCCAAAATACAAGCAACTCTTATAGAGGAATGGGTTTACAGTAATTTATAGAAAAAATAAACAATGGATACTCTCTAGTTTTCTCCTCCCTTTTTGTCACATGGCTGACAATGTAATAAATTGCCTGGGGCTCTGACCTATGTTGTGAGGTAGGATGTAAATTCAAAAGCCTTGGCTGTGACATACATTTGAATTGGATTTGTTTCCAGATAAATTAATAGAACTTATTTTACACCTCTTGTTCTGCTACTAAGATTCTAGAAATATCTTATATATTATTTGCATTTACCTGATATTCTTGATAAATGGAAATGAACTATAAAGAGGTGAAAAAATCCTTTAAAATGATTAGTCTCTCCTTGTTAGCATTTTTAAAGGTAATTCAGCCTCTCACTTTTATAGCATTTAGTTGCTTAAGCCTTCATTCATACCAGGAATTAAACATTTATTAAAATAAATACAAAATTACAGGCTCTTCTGGATGAGTCCTTTTTCAAGTTATTTGTTTTTACTATTTAAATTTTGCTTTGCATGGTAGAATATATCAATCCAGGCAAAATTAGGAATTATTATCAGATCTCATGAAAAATTGGAAATAATCCTTTTAGCTAAGCAATTCACAGTGAACTCATAGGATAAGTATAAAACTGAAACATAAGCTAACCAGCTATATTTTAGCCTAAGTAGTATTTAAACCAGACTGTATGGTGAGATGATTAATGAGTAATAAGTAAGCCATAAGTAAGTATACTGAGCATATTTGTATGATCACTTTTTATACCACATGTGTTTCTGTGCCAAAATTCCAGCATCTCTCACATTGGGCCATGTTGGTTAATTGTCATTCAAAATTATTGTAATAATTGGAAGATTATTATTTCCCTATCTTATGATGTTGTATTGCAGATGTCACTAAATGTGTAACTTTCAGCATCCTTCACTATTGGCCATGATTCCTAGAAATATTGTTCAGCAGTATATAGATTGCCTGATCTCAAAGTAGAAAATTTAAGAACCAGGCATTAATTATTGTTTACATTATTCAGTTTATATATGTCAGAACTGGTGCTTCACTGCTTCTGTGGATATCAGTGGAATAAGTCCTACTGGATTCAGTGAATAAAACTGAATAATATCATCCTATGAGATATGGAAAAACTGCTTAAGTTTACTTCCACATGCTGGCTTAATTTTTTTTTAAAGCAATTGATGGCTTTTCCATTGTGCCATAGAGAATAAAAGCCCTAATTATTTGGCCCTAATAAGTGGTCATCAACAACTTTGCAGATATAAAACTAATGGGATATAGAATGTGAAATCTGAATGAATAATTAATGAGTGCTTTTAAGGAAGCAAAAGAGTTCTTTTATGCATAGGTATTGTGTTAAATTAATTCCCTTGAACAGAAATGTCTTTAGTCCTATTCTTCAGAGGTTTTTTGTTTCCACTAGAAGCTGTTTGCTAAAGTTCATTAGGGCATTGTTGTGTGAGGGAAGATTAATTTCTTTAGACTAATTGTTTTATAATTGATTCTGAAACTACATTATTATTGATCATTTCATGTTGTTTGTTTCCATTTGTGTATCATTACTGCAAAGCATAATACCTAATGGGATTGCCTGCAATTAGGCTGTTGATGATGATGACTTGGGGAACAAAAAAGGGAAAGAAATGGTTTCTCCTCTGAATTATATGAAATTTAAATTTAAATGGAACAATATTGAGAAAACCCATTCTTTGAGAAATGGGCAATAAGGATTAGTTGCTTGTTAAGAACTAATAGATCTAAATTGAAAAGAGCTGCTGCCCTGCCAAAGGTCCTCCCCTTTGGCCTTGCTGAATGACCAGAATAAAGTTGTCATTTTGCTTTTCCAAAATGCAAGATGGAATCTAGTATATCAGGACCATTCATTTATATCTCTCTGCCACTGTGCCAAATTCATTCATTTATCCTAATAAAGTTATTAATAAAATTTCAAAATACGTATACTTTTAGAATGTAGGGTGATCATGGCTTTGTTTTCTTACCTACCTTTTCTGTAAGAAGCATTGCCCCCTTAGCACATGCGTAACAGTTAGAAAGTGAACAGGTGTTATGTACAGAAAATATTTAGAAAGTTTGTATTTGATGGATATAACCCTTTGTCATAAATGCTGCAAGAACAGAATGCATTTATTCAGGTAATGAATTAAACAGGCAAAAGAATGGTAGTTAAAGGAGTTTATTGCTACAGAACACAATGATTAGCAATATTGGGAAAACCTTCTACTTCTATCAATAAGAGCCAAAATCAGTGCAGTCCTATGCTCCATTACATACAGTGGCTATGCTTGTGAGAATTGTAGTTCATATAATATACCTTTTATATGAACTACAATTCATTGTATCTAAGGTGACTACAAGAAGGCATCCCTGCAGTTTTCGTAGCAACAGTATAGAAATAGTTTGCCAGTTGTGCCTGTAATGATTCCCTTCTCTCCACCCAAATCCTTTCCTAGTGCGCAACCTGGATTTACTGATTTTCTCCCATTTAGGGGCTAATCAGAGCTAATCCTGTTTAGATTTGTTAAGATCCACTCCTGTTGCTTAAATGCTGCACCTGGTTCATTGCCTCTAGTCCAGCCTTTCCAACCGTGGCAACTTTTAAGACTTGTGGACCTTCCAAAATTCCCCAGCCAGCCATGCATGTCCACAAGTCTTAAAAGTTGCCAAGGTTGGACACCCCTGTTTTAGTCCTTTACAGGACAGATAACCATATTTTTTAATTCACCAAAAGGTGGAAAGGGAAGAATGTCTTTAGGCCAAATGTCAAGAATAAAAGATGGCAACCTGATGAAGTGAAAATTTGCAGCACAGTGGAAGAGGAGCTATAGAGAGTTTCCATTTCCATTTTCTATTTCTTTATGTTCAATTAGTTAATTTGTTTTTAATTATTTTCTGTATGCCATGCTTAGTTATGCATTTGTTTTTAATAGTGTTATGTTTCCCTGAGAAGGATAAGATGCTGCTGTATTAGATAAATAAGTAAATAAAATATATTGTAAAATAATAGTTTAAAAATCTATTTAAATAGAAAAATCAACACTACAATTCAATCAATAGGGAGTATAAAATGACATTTTAATCTAAATATCACTGATAGGTTAAAATATTCTTATTTTCAAATACAAGCCAAGAACATTCCACAAAAAAGCTTATGGTCAACCAAATTTTTTTAAAGATAATTCTAAAGTTTATAAGGAATAGAATTAATGAATATTCAAGAACATATTTGTTTTGTCTCTGCAGGAAGCTAATATTTGAAATAATTTATCTCCAAGATTGCGATGGCCTGGATATTTTCACTGCAGTGATACTCACAGTTGCATTAAAACATAATAAATTCTGTCAAAAATGTTTCTTTTGGTTGACAGAAGAAATTTTGTTTTTCTAATGTAATTATTTGAAATAACTACATAAAGGCTGAAGCTTAAAAAGAATATATTACATGGGTGAATATTGGTGTTACACAAAAAGCAAACTTTCTGTTGCACAAATAACATTATCTAGTATAAGTAAAATTCAGTGAAAAGCAGCTGAAATATAGTGATTCAGAAGTTGCATGTGAAACTCTGGTTCAAGACTACTGTCAATCATACAATATCACTGAGCTTTTGCAGAAAGGGGATTATAAATCTGACAAATAAAGCGATAAATAGATGTGAACAAAAGAAAAACTTATATTAATGTGGTAATGACAGCATTCATTTCTTGCCTTTTAACCAACATGTTCTACTCTCATTTATTTCATATTCTATTTCTCTCTCTTTCTCAATAAAAATTGTCATACATTTTATCTCCATATCTAATTATCACACTTATTTATTTTGCCTTTAAACTGAGGAATACAAGAGAATACGGACCTCTGAATTTTAGAGAACTAATTAAAATGGCGTGTTTTTCAAATATTTAAGGCAAGAGAATTAATTCAACTTGATTAAAAGAAATGTAAACTAAAAATGCCCTATAAATGGCATAGGTCACTTTAAAACTATGGTCTTATAAGAAGCATAGCTGCTTTAAAACTGGCAATATTGCATAGATAAAATGTCCATTGTAGCCCTCAGTGCCTTCTGAGGAAGAGAGTGGGAGAATTTGCAACCTCCATGTTCTTTGCTTGTCAACAATGGTGGCTTCCAAGTCTACTTCACAAGAAAAGATTTTCCCCATGGTCTCCCTTCCACATAATAATTTGAGCCTCTTTAACTTTTGAGCTCAACCAAACTCAGGTAGGTATTGCCATCTGGGGTGGCTTCTAAGTTCTACAGTGTGCACGGAATGCAAATGCACATGTTGTGTGCAGGTTGGCATACACTCTGTGCCATTAAGTGTTTATCTTTTCCAATGGATATGCTGAATCTTTGTATCTGCTCAGTGTATGAACTCATGCTTCAAAAACCATGAGTGAAAAAGGTAACAAACATTACTAAAAGCCCTTTGGATAATCTTCTGAATTAGAATATTTTTCCTGTTGGCAACTTTCCATAGTTGGATACCTCATAATTGAAGGCAATTAAAAGGATGCTTTGGAGGCCTGATGGTTACAAATATGACACTAGGCTGATTGTGCTCTCTGATGTTGGTTATCCCTGATTCTATACTGAATACCTAAATAATTACCTCTCCTTCATTTTGGGATCCTACTGATTTCATTGATTGTTTGATTGATTGATTGCATGCCATGTATGAATTATCATTTCTGCATACCAAATCAAAAAGTCAAGCTACTGGAATTGAGACTTTAGATCTGCAGAAACAGAAGGCTGACATTTGCTAAAGAAAACACTAATTCTGCCTGTCTTGCCAAATATGGTTTATTATTCAGGGTGTGAATTTTGCCACATGCTCCAAATATATTTCCCACATAAATGATGCCTATTGATCTATCTCAAAAATCCTCTTTGAACTGCAGCATTGCAGTTATAATACTGAGTTTTAGATTTCATAATTTATCATTCTTATAATCTGGAACCACATCCAGCTGAATTTATTGAAGATTCTGGAATGGGTATAGGGTGATAGCAAGCAATTATATCAACATTTCTTTGGTGTCAGTATTTTAGCAATATAAGCTTTCACCTATTTTGAATTGCACCAGAATGGTATAAAATCTAACTTGTGGAAAACCTTGCTTTATTTAATGACAAACTGCAATTTATGAAATGTTTCCTTTGAAATAATTCCCACTCTGTTTGGAACTATATACAGATAGATGATTATAAAATTGAAGTCTTAATGGATTAATCAATATATAGTTTCTGTAGTGGTGTTTTGAGTAGCATAGTAAAGAACATTGAACTACTCTTTCAAAGCCCTGTTTTAATAGGGTTAAACCATAAGTTTCATTGTAAAAAAGGAACATGCAAGTCAGAAGTATTAATAATTTATTCTAGAATGCAATTAATAAATTAAAACTTCCCTCAGGGGAGGAAGTATTTTTTCTACCTACTGGCTAGTCAATAATGAAGGGATATACCCCTGAACAGAGAAGAGGCATACAAATTGTACAAATTAGACTACAAAACACCACACTATGAGATTGACTGCTGAACTTCAGGATTTACCCAGGAAAGGAAGACTGTCCTGTCCTGTCCTGTCCTCAACGCCAATCCTTTGATTTCTGAGGAAGACTAGCAGCAATGAAAAACTCCTCAGGCAGCTCTTCATGTAACCAAATCAAAACAGAGGAGGGTAAACTAGACTGATAAGTTGGGAAAACATTCTAGAAGTAGGCAATGGTAAACCGCTTCATTTGTTGTTAAGAAAACTATATGGACATCTTGTAGACTCCAGGAATTAAGCTCCCCTTGAGAGAAGCATTATTTTAAAATTGGTGAGTTGTGCTTTTTTTCTTTAAACCTGAAACTTTGAAGTCTAATTTTTTTTCTGTCAGTTTATAGTACAACATATCATATATATTCATGTGGCTTGAAAATGAAATGATCCAGTAGTATCAGATTAGAAGCACATCAAAGCCATAATTGATGTTCAGCATTATACAAAGCCTCTCATGTTCTTTTTGATTCTGAGTCCTATGTACTGTACAGATTATAGTCTTTATGCAGTAATTATTATAAGCTACACTGTTGTCAGTCTAGGGATAGATCGGCCTTTGTGTGATTAATTCTTGTTTCAAAAAGGCTTTGCAGTTGTCACGTGTTTCTATTTTCCTTTACTCACAAATTGTGGTGCAGCTAGATTATATTAGACTGTGGACTCACTGATTTTATTGGGGTTGGGGCTTGCTTTAGGAACTAATGGTACTTGTGAATAAGCATCCTTTTGTTTTAAATGCTTACGTAACCAGGAATGTTACTAAACAAGCACCTGTATACTTTTGAACATGCCAGGGAACCAGCTGCTGATCATTAAAAGTTTTATTAAAATAAGAAATACTGCTGGTGTTTTTCAAACATGGTAAGCCAAGTCATTGGAATTGTTTATCTCCAGGGAAAAGCTCAGAAGAAAATAATTAAAAACTCTGGTAGTGCTGGAATTGAAATAACCCCCTCTCAACATATATTCCTGGGCATTTCATCACTCAGTTCTTCAAGATTCTTTCAAGTTTTCCTTTTCCTTTGTATTATTTCTTCTCTATCCTCATCTCTCTAGCTGTCAGTCAAAGTTCTGCTGCAGTGTATAAAGCATTTGGTGTGGCTATTTGCAAGTCAAAGCCACCATAAATGAAAAATCCAGATATAAATGATCCTTTCACATTCTTAAAACTCAAATCTTTTGTGTGTTTGCCTGGAACTAAATACCCTTAAATCAGTTGATTTCAGGGTGGCTCTTTTGCACCATATTTAAAATTTGATCACTAAAATGCTCAGAATTATGGAATAATATATCGCAGAAGTTGTAAAATCAATTTTAAGCAGAACTGTAAGGAGATTCCTGCTTTTCATTTTTCAGGAGAACTGAAGAATTTTAAGCCATAGAAAAAGCAAATGCGCTTTTCATTTGCTAGATATTGGCCTCTTCAGCTGCCTGCAGGCAATATCTCTAGAATAAAACCCAGACTTATTTTCACAATGAAAGAAATACAAGAAAGTTCTTAAGCATATGCTGAGGCATTTTCCCAACATGCTGAAGTCATACTAGTATATATCCTTCCTGTAAAGAAATGTAAATTAAGAAGAGGCTATTTCTCTTTTGTAGCTTAAATTGGACAGCACTACTATTTTGTAGTTCATAGGGCATGCAGATAAACTTGATGTAACAGAGCTTATCCTTTGCATCTCAGTAACTCTGGGAGCTCGGTTATTATATAGTATATCATATTATTATAATATACTTTTAAGTACTATGATTGAATACATCAAAATACTATTTTTATGAGTGAGAGTTGAGGAGGTTCTATTGATTGCTTATCAAATTTTCAAGATGACACAAAATAACCCAGTATAAATAATAAGTTAGAAAACATAAATAACATGTATAACATGATACACTAGAAAACCTGTTCAAAAATAAGAGAATAAAATTTAGTGAAGGCAGATTTATTACTTGGGGGGGAAAAGTAAACATAGATGTTCAGTATGAATGGCAATAGTACTTGTGAAAAAAATGAAATAGAAATAATAGGATCATAGTGTGGCTGCAAAAAACTAGAAATTTAATTTTTGGGCAGATTCAGTATAAGCATTGTTTCAAAATCACAGAAAGTAATATGATGGTCAGTAGGGATCAAATTCTAGTACAAAGACTGGATCCAATTCAGAAAACTAGAACATGTTTAGACTAGGAGGGCATTGCAAATAGTTAAAGGGATTAGCAACTAAATTATTAGGAAAACAGCTGGACTAATTTGAGAATGCTTGGTCTTGAGAATGTACCACTGTGAGGACTTGTCATAGCATTGTAAATGTGTGAAAGGATCTCATGGAAGATATCATCTCGGAATGCGGCACTTGGATTAATGAATTTAAACTACAAGAAGGCAACCTCTAAGTGAATATTAGAAGAAACATAGTAACAGTAAAAGCAGGCTGACAGTGGAACCAATTACCCTTCCCCCGAGGTGTTCAGACAAAAAATGTACACCTATTTAAAAGGAATTAATTTGAATTTCTGTGATGTGCAGAGTGTTGAACTTAATGTCTTAAATGGCACTTTCCAGTTCTATAATTCTGTACTTAGGATCAAAATACTATGGTTACTTATATGCAGTTAGTATGCTCAAGTTAACCTTTTGCAGCCTAGAATAGAATGCTTTATTGGCCAAGTGTGATTGGACACACAAGGAATTTGTCTTGGTGTAAATACTCTCAGTATACATAAAGAAGGAACATTCGTTAAGAATCATAATATACAACACTTAATGATAGTCATAGGGTACAATCAACATCAAATCATACTAGGAAACAGAGGATACAAGCAACAAAGTTACAGTCACAAGTGGGAGGGGATGAGAAAATTAACAGTAGTAGTAAACAGGGTCCTTTTTTTAAAACTAAAAACATTTAATTCAGTGGCACTTGATTGCAATTAAAGCTGCACTTTTAATAGGGTAAAGATAGCTTGTTATTAACCAATACATTTATTACAAACTATATCTTTTTCTCAATCATATTTTGATAAAACAGTGAATGAATGAAATGATGAATTATTTATTTCTTTGTATTTTGCTTTTATTATTTTTATAAATATCTCAAAGTGGCGAACATATCCAACAAATCTTCCTCCTCCTATTTTCCTCACAACAGCAACCCTGTGAAGTGGGTAGATTGGACTGAGAAAGACTGACTGGCCCAAAGTCATCCAGTTTGCCTTCATGGACTTGAGGCAGGACTTGAACTCATGATTTCCTGCTTTTTGGCCTGGTCCCTTAACCACTAGAACA
The DNA here is from genome assembly GCA_023653725.1 of Bungarus multicinctus. Classification (NCBI taxonomy): domain Eukaryota; kingdom Metazoa; phylum Chordata; class Lepidosauria; order Squamata; family Elapidae; genus Bungarus; species Bungarus multicinctus. The sequence goes on from CM042834.1 coordinate 213,965,904, forward strand.
AACTGGTTCTGTAAATAATAGCACATAATTAAAATAAAATCATACTATACATATGATTTCTCCATAGGATACCTATGGATAATGTGACATTATCTTGCTCTCAGACTCCATCAATATTATTCATATTGTCCCTTCCATTATTTCTATGCAACATCCTAGAAATGACAAAACAATAACACATTTGTCTAACTAATTTCTACTGATATTGGATACATTCTGAATACTTGGTTTCTTCAGATTGTTCAACCATAAAAGGATGACAATGGCTAATGATGTAATTCTAGTAGGTGATTGTCACATTTCCTTTTCTATTTTTAATATGTTTATTAAAATTTACAAATACAAAGATAAAAAATGAATGTATGTATATATGCATGAATGTGTGTGTGTGTTTGTGTATGACTCCCCTCCCTCCAGACAAGTGCAAACAACTTCACCAACTTATCGCTTTCTTTAAAAATACAACAAAAGAAATATCTTCTGACATCTTATTTGCGATCTATAAACAAATCTTAAAACAACATCATTCAGTTCCAGTAAAAAAAAATTCATTGAGAGCTACCAGGGTATTTTAACCCTGTTCAAATAAATCTACTTTATATTCTTTCTTTTTACATTTAATAAAATTAAATTAATTGCTTCAAATAATGTTCCCCAGTTTGATTTCTTATTATTTTCTCTTTGCCTCATTTCAGAAACTCATGTCTCTTTTGTAAATCCATGGTAAGGAAGCTGTTCAAGTTTGTCTTCTGATTTAATATTTGTATGTTCCCTTTCATCAGTTAGTTTCATTTATAAATCCAGTGTGGCATTTTTTGGGTAATCTTGGATTTTTAGATCCACATTTAAATAAATCTCATTCTCTATTTTGTCCACTAGAATCTGTTTCTTTTCTGTAGCCTCTTTTAAATCTATTTTTATAGTGGTAGACCAGGGCTGTCAAACATGTGGTCCGTGGGCCGGATACATCATGTATTGGCCATGCCCATGGCTGGTTTAGCAAAGGGGAAAAAAGTCACGATACGTCATGTGATGACGCCATGATGACATTAGTTTGACACTCTTGTGTCAAACAATCCTAAGGGCAATTTCTGACTGTATTGTTCCCAAATATCCTTGAATTTTTCCATAATCAAGATATTGTTCCATTGTGTTAATGGATCTCTTTAATTGTAATTTTTAGTTCTCTTTTTTCCCTTCAAATGAACTTTCAAAGTCCCCTCTTATCATGTGTTTTTTTTCTAACCAACATTTTCCCACTCCCCAGAGGATTTCTTGCTGTTAATTTCAAATTATATATGGGTGTGTGTGTGTGTGTGTGTGTGTGTGTGTGTGTACATACGTACGTACGTACGTATGTATGATATTGAATAACCCAAAGGGAAAAGGATATTAAATAACCCAAAGGAAAAAGACAAAAAGTCCATCTGGCTCCTTAATTTGTTTATAATTTTCAACAATTAACATTCATGTAACTTTACAGACTTTATCCATCACCCTCCTGCTGTTTATTAAAAAATGAAAAATAAAGTCTGTAAAATTACATGAATCTTCTTTCCTCAAAGATAGAACGAAATTCACCCAGTGTAATGAAATTTGCCATTCTGAAGGTTCTTAATATCAAAAAACACAGTATTAACAAGCAATTTGCCACGGTTTTCCGGAGAGGAAGTATGTAAACCTAGCATTTGTTTGTAGGTGCTAAATCATGGCTTAATCAAGATTACTTTTTTCCTAGCTCCGTCAGCATTGCTAGCTGGGGAATTCCCAGCGAAATTCTCCAGTTGAAGTCCATAGGTCTTGAAGTTGCCATGGTTGGACACTCCTGTTCTAGAGCTCTAAAATTTGTTTGGACACTGCTATCTTATGGTCCCCCATGGGAGCCTCTGAATGGAACATCTCTGGACAATTCTTGTGCCCTCATTGGTCTGGAGAGAAATTCCAAGAACCTGATCCATTCATTAGGTCCTCTTTCTACTGTGGCCACTGGATCTATCTTCAGTCTATCATTGTTTTCCTGAAAGTTCTTACATGGCTTTTCCAGAAAGTGCAATGAAATTTGATCAGGTTTGATCAAATAGCATCAAAATAGTGGTGTTGATTTGAAGATTCAGCCTGAAAAATAATTTTTGAGAAGTATTTGAAGCAGTGGAATCAGTGAAACAACTTGCTTCCAGAATTTGTGAATGCTCCAACTCTGGATGTTTTTAAGAAGAGATTGGACAATCATTTGTCTGAAATGGTATAGGGTTTCCTGCCTGAACAGGGGGTTAGACTAGAAGAGCTCCAAGGTGTCTTCCAACTCTGTTATTCTATATCTCATTCAATACTTGGGCAACCAATTTTAAGAGATGGAGATGTCATCAGGACAGGATTATCTGACAGAGCCTACCTGTTCTCCCTCAGCTAAAAGAGCAAGGTGGGACATGAACTAACTATAGCTAACTAACTATCTAACTATCTATCTCTATCTCTACCTATCTATAGCTATAACTATAACTACAACTACAACTATAAACTATAACTATAACTAAACTATAACTATAACTGTGGTTTGGTTCTGCAACCCAACAGGACACACACAGACTTCAGAGGATAATTAGGACTGCAAAAAAACCAACTTGCCTTCCATCGAGGACCTGTATACTGCATGAGTCAAAAAGAGAGCTGTGAAAATATTTACTGACCCTCACATCCAGGACATAAACTGTTTCAACTCCTTCCCTCAAAACGACACTATAGAGCACTGCACACCAGAACAACTAGACACAAGAACAGTTTTTCCCCGAAAGCCATCACTCTGCTAAACTCAACACTGTCCAACTATTACAAAGTCTGCACTACTATTGCTGTTAATCTTCTCATCACTCCTTATCACCCATCCCCTCACACTTGTGAGTGTATGACTGTAACTTTGTTGCTTGTATCCTTACGATTCATATTCTGTCTCCTAGTATTATTTGATTGCTTATTGTACCCTATGATTATTATTAAGTGTTGTACCTTATGATTCTTGATTCTTGATGAATGTATCTTTATGTATACTGAGAGTATTTACACCAAGACAAATCCCTTGTGTGTCCAATCACATTTGACCAATAAAGTATTCTATTCTATTCTATTCTATTCTATTCTATTCTATTCTATTCTATTCTATTCTATTCTATTCTATTCTATTCTGACTAGTGAATCATATCTTGCAGTAACTGAAGCAATACACATTCATTTCTGAGGAAACTGCTCCCCCAAAAGATTATTAAGTCCAAGGCATAATGTTGATAAGTACACAGTTGTATATATACTCACAACATATTATATAATAAAATTTGCAAGAATTGGTCAACATGATTTTCCTGTTATGACCTATACTTTTAAGAAGATCACGTTTTTGAATGTACCCTTTTTTTTACGAGTATCAATCCTAATAGTCTCACTCTTAGAAGTCTTGTTTTTATCTTTTGTGAAAACTATAAGCTTTGTTTTTGCTTTCTTTGATATTTTTTATAAAGACCTTCATGATGAATTAAAGATTTATTCTGTTGTCTTTTCAGCTTGTCATGGACTTTCCAGAGTAATGTTCCTCCTACTGATTAAGTTTCTTTCATGCCATTTTTAGACTTGAATTTTAGCTCTATTTTTTCCTGATTGATCTTAAATTATATTAGTACAAGGGTAATACAGAATTCGACTTTCAGTCATTTATAAAAGTGCTAGCCCGATTGCTCTTTGGGGAAAAAAAAAAGAAATTGAGTTTGGGATTTTGGTGCTTGTATAAATATAGATAATGTGACCTGGAGTCCTAAATTTACTACTACAAAATCTGGTTCTAAAATAATTCATTTTAACATTACAAGTGAACTATAAGACAAAAAATGAAAGCAGAATTGAATCCAGCAATAAATATGTTTCCAATGTCCTCATAAAGAAAACAGAAATCAAAGAAACTTCACATATTTCATTTTATTTAATTGCTATACTTGTGGCCTCACTCATAAGATGATGTTCTGAACATTGAATTTTGAATTCTTACATATTATGTTTCACATTAAGATAACACAATCATAGATACTTCTAATTGCTCAACTTAATTTTAGGGCACTCTTGTAGAAGGACTCCACACTACTTCAAAAACAGCTCTGTGACCTGTGATCTCATTATATTGGGCTGTGTTCCAGAATTAAGCTGGTTTATTTCTGGTTCCTCTACAGTTTATTAGAAAATACTGTATACATAATTATAGGTAATTACATAGTTGGTCTTTTTTTTAAAGCTGCGCTTCAGTGAAGCTTGTGAGTTGTCTGTTCTCCTATTTGTGGGAGCTATTTTTTCTCCATGCTTTCTGGTTCTCAGGTTTCAGGCCTTTCAAGAGGAAAGGCTGCTTGATAGCTTGATAGCTTTCTCTTTTTGAATTGTTGGGATCCTTCCCTCTCCCCAGACAAAGGCACACAACATGAAGTAAGGGAACGCATGAGAAGGTTACAAACAATTCATTGTACATCCCTGTTTCATGGAGAGCAAGGGTTTGGCCATTTCTATCAAACAAGATTCTCCTCATTGACCTCCCCTGCCCCAGGTTTCCTGGTGAATCACCAGCTCAGAGATGCGGATCAGACTTGGTGGTTGTAGAAGTGGGGGAGTCTTTATCCTGAGAAGTAGAAGATCCCTGGGGTGGCTCTCCTGTGAATAATTGTTGATGGGCAGGGCTGGTTGGTGAAGCAGGAGAGCCACTGTGGCTCAATTGTCCTGGTATCAAGTTTTAACACATGGCTCTACCTATCTGTCAACACTTACCTCCTTCCCCAGTTACAATCCCTTCCCACATTAAAAAAATTATTAATGGCTATTTGTTTCCACCAGCTGTTGACGTTTGGTGGGAGGAAAAGGAGACAAAGCTGGGGAATCCATGAATCACTTAACGTACTCTGCTCACAGGAAGTAAAAACAGAACTATTTGAGAGAGGGTTACTTTAGTTTGAAGAGGGAGCGATAATGGGGACAGCAAATGTTAAGTCATTGTAAATTTACTTTGGCTGAAGGATGGGTTGATGAGACTTTAGCTTGGTCCTGGGGAAAAGCCCTTTGTATCTCACTTCAGGTGGCCAGTGAATGAATGGATGATGTCAGATTTGTTCAGAAGGAAGGAGGGAGGGAGGGAGGGAGGGAGGGAAGGAAGGACCTTTTTAAAATATTTAAATATTTATAATACTTCCAACACATTCTAACATTATGGCAATCAAAACAATGCATTATAAACAAGCAAAGCTCATTTTCCTTAAGTTTCATTTTAAGTGAGATGGTGGCAATGAGTTATAATTCATTGTATATTTTATAAATTTACTTATAAATTGTATTAAATAATATTGTTTAATGAAACATAGCAGACGACTTTTCCCATGTTTCATTATTCAATATTATTTATTTGTTCGTATTTCAAAGGCATATGCATGTAAGGGAACAAGCAGCTTGTTTGTTTGTATGAATAAATAATAAATATGTCATTTGATTTATATCCTGCTTTCCCCCCAAGGAGCACAGGTAATAAAGGTAATAAAACCGATAACTTCATTTCAATCCTATCCTCCACTATGAGCAAAAGAAAAACTCCATCACATTTCACTCACTGATATTCAAAATTCTACCTTTGTAAAAAGGCTGAACTGTGATAGTGTTCTTATTTCTTAGTTTTTGAAATATGGAACAAGTTAAAGAAAGCTATTGGTAGATTCTCCTATTTCCCCCACCTTTCCATTGAATGTCATTAATCACTCTCCTTAACATGTGATGGGGCAAAGAGGTGAATAGAGGCAACTGCTTTGAACAGCTAGTTTATCCAACTCTTACTGCCACCAACTAATAGATTGAAGCAGGGGTGGGATTCAACCGGTGTTACTATCGGTTCGGTGACTACATTTTGCGTGCACTTGCGTGCTTTGCGTGCACATGCTTGTGTAAAAAAACCTTAAGTTGTACCGCCTGGACAGCTGAAAAGCCCTGTACACAGGTGCGCAGTTTTTGAAAAGCCTCTTTTTCCCTGCTTTTTCAACCTCAGCTGTGCCACGCAAAGCAGCTGAAGTTGAAAAAGCAGGAAATAAAGGACAGGTAAGAGCCCGGGTGGACAGGTGGGTTAAACAGCAGCAAACACAGAACCAGTTCGGTGCCTGCTGCTCTTCAGAACTACCGGTTCTTTAGAACTGGGCAGAACCGGTAGCATCCCACCCCTGGATTGAAAACAGGGATGTTCCATGCCTGTTACCTGTTAGTTCAGACTCTTTCCAAACAGATTTTCTGAAAAAACACTAAACCAAAGTTTTAAAAAAAATAGTTTAGCTGGCAGGTCACAGGTGTGGATAGGTGAGGGTAAACTGAGAGAGAGTGATCCATGATGAGACGAGCTGTGTCCTCAACTAGTTCTGGAAAAGAAATGGCACGATTGTGAATAAACAGTCACAGCCAATAGCACATATGATATTCTGAAAGATGGCAAAATGATATCAACCTAAAAGAAATAAAACTAGTAAGAAGGTTGCCATACAAATTCTCTTATGGTAAAAGCGAAGGAACACTCATTACACACTCACTGGTATCCGAACCAGTAGTCAAAGATTGGCAGAGCTACCTACCTCTTTTCCCTTGCTTCAGCTGAACATCTTTGCAGCTGAGGACTTAAGCTTAGCCCTGGTTTTTTTTAAACAGAGACCTTGTGCTCTCCCTCCACCCCCCACCCCCAGAAGAGGAGACATCCATGTATATACAGAATTCATGTAAGACCTGACAAATATTTTGGAAAGTGGCAGTCTAACACTATGTGGTAGACAACATAAACCAAGCATTTGATAGAAGCCAAAATGGCCAGGGTGAATGGCAGGGTCAGGAGGAGAACAGAGTCGTGCTAATGGTGGCTTACAGAACTTAAGTACATCCTTACTCCTGGTTATATAATCAACCACACTATTGAAGTATCCTAGATGTATCCATTGGCAATTATTCCGGAAGCAGTGAAAAACATTAAAACCAGATGTCTAAAACTGACTGGGGATAAGATGAAGGCAGTGTCAGGAGAACATGAGAAAAAAAATGAGCTTGTAACCATTGTATGAAGTCTTTTAGGCTGGGAGATAGTGACTATTATTATATTACCATTCTTATACAGTATCACCCCACAAACTCCACTTCAATATAAGGATTTTTCCATCTCCAGGCTTGTGATTCTTGGATTTGACAATCAGGAAAGCACAAAACTGGAAAAAGCTGGCATATACCCTCAAATTCATGTGATTTTATTAATTATATCAGAACCACCCTCTAATAATACATCAAGAACAACTGATAATACTGTTCACGTATCTCTGTGTGAATCATTTAAAAATTTACCTTGAACTAAATTTTTCCTATCTCTGTGTCTTTTTCCATTCTCTTTTCTCTTGATTTTTCTTATGCATACAAAGCATGTTTTTTTAAAAGACAGTAAAAATATCATAAGGCATCAAAGATCTAAGACAGTAACTTGGCTTCACATTATTTATTTAGCTAATGCCTTTGGCTATGAAAAGTTGTATAAATAAGTCTCTAGAGAATGCCTTGTTACAGAGGAAAGCACAATTTAATTTAAAGGCCTGAATATAGTGTTTCATTTCTGCTATTTCATGTAATATGTGGGTTCTGTTTATAATTCTTTTAAGCGAGGTTGGGGTAAGAAACCACATGGAAGGAGAATTAGTCTGTTCCATAGCCAAATTTGCTTTTGAGTTTTGCTATCCTACAAATCTGACAAAAGACATATATATATATATACCCTTATTGATCTAAGAATCATGGTTTCCTGGTCCCAGTTTGAATTGGCAAAATGAAAAGAACATTTAAATATGTATATTACAAGGATCATATTTCCCACCAATCTGCAAATACTTAACATTGTATGGCACAATAGTAACCAGAATAAACAATCATTTCAGAACATGGACTGCTAGTAATATCATAAGTTTTAAGGACAAATTTATTTTATAACATTTTTACATTATTTTTACATTTTTTTCAAAAATTAGAATGCTGTTAGTTAATTATGATATAAAAGTTGCATATAATGGGAATTTTTGGACACCTCCAAAACTGGCATATTTTCAAAAACCTGCGTCTTATGAGTTTTTGCATGAAATCATTTCTTTCTTTTTTTATATTGTAATATTAAATAAAATATTTATGTATAGGACATGTTCATGCAATTGTGCCCAGTGTCACAGGAGTAGCATCCACTTATCTATTATCCTGAAGCTTCTGGTTATTCCTATGTTACTAAAACTAGCTATAGATACAGGTAGTGTTCAACTTACAACCACAAATCAGACTTAAGTGGGGCAGTTGTTAAGTGAGTCATAACTGATTTTATAACCTTTTTTGCCATGGTTGTTAAGTGAATCACTGCAGTTGCTAGGTGTATCATGTAGTCATTAAGTGAATCTGGCTTTCTCCATTGACTTTGCTTGTCAAAAGCTGGCTGGGTCAGCCACACAGTTGGGTATCCCATGACTCCAGGATGTTGCAACCATCCTAAAATCAGGCCATTTTTCCAAGAGCCTGAATTTTGATCATGTGATGCTGCACCATAAGTGCAAGGACCAGTTGTAAGTCACTTTTTCAACATCATTGTAACTTTGAACCAGTGGTGGTATTCAATTTTTTTACTACCGTTCTGTGGGCTTTGTGGGCGTGGTTTGGCTTTGTGAGTGTGGCAGGGGAAGGATACTGTAAAATCCCTATTCCCTCCCCACCCTACCCCACTAACCTGCTTTCCAGCTCTGTTTGCCTGTGCAGGGTAAAAAAAGATCGGAGCTGGGACTCCAATTAGCTGGGACTTGGGAGGCAGCGAATAGATGGGGGTGGGGCCAATCAGAGGTGGTATTTACCGGTTCTCCGAACTACTCAACATTTCCGCTACTGGTTCTCCAGAATCTGTCAGAACTGGCTGAATACCACATCTGCTTTGAAGCCTCGCTAAAAGAATGGTTGTAAGTCAAGGACTATCTGTACTTATAGAAATAATAGAAATAATGGAGAATTGCACCCAGTGTGAATGTTAAAGTAACACTGAATACTGTAAATGGAATGGAACATGCTGCAAGCTTATTTTTTGCAACAAAAGATAATTGCAATAAGTGAGAGCATGGAGTTTGATTTAGTAATAGTGCAATTCTACATGGAAATGATGTTGCTGGCATCTCTCAAAATAATAATGTGAAAAGTTGCAGCTTTACAGAACTTTCTTAACTCTCCAGGCCTGCCACCATGAACATAGAAGTGTGGGAGAGACAGGAATGCTGTTTCCTCATTTTTTTTGCTCCCAAGGCTAGTTTGCTTTATTTTTACAGATAGCTTTGCATTGAAACTGATTTAAGGAATTTATTAGTCTTAGTGGATAGCTGGCACATCTAGAGTCCAGGAAGGCTGGATTTACTTACTTCTGTGACACCTCTTGATACTTGGAGGGTGATATCCCCCAATGTCAAAATAGTAATGTGTGCAAGAGGTGTGTGGACATACTTCCCTTCCAAGAATAAAGAACTGGGAGTACAGACAGATCCTCTGGCCTCAGGGCTATCTCCAAGGGACAGCTTTCATACATTTGCAGTTACATATAGCTCTAATGACATATTTAATGTTTCAAAAGCAAATGTTATGTTTCAATAATCTTGATCAGTTGCCTTTCAGTCTGAAGGCCTCCTAGGGCAATATATAAAATTATAAATTGATAAGAAAAAAAGTATAATTCTGAAAGTTAAAACAGTACGCTAGACTCTAAAAAAGTGGTGAATAAGAAAAAAGCAGAGAAGTGTTTTAGTTGAAGAGCAACTCAAACTGTAATATAATCTATCTATCTATCTATCTATCTATCTATCTATCTATCTATCTATCTATCTATCTATCTATCTATCTATCTATCAACTATCTAACTATCATCTATCATCTTTTTTCTCTCTCTTTCTCTCTCTCATATCAGGGCATTCTAGGATTTCTGCCTAGACTGGGGATTCAGGAGAAAATCTTAGGAAAAGTACAAACAACATCTGTATTGTTACCAAGAAAATTGCATGAACATGTTCGCAAGATCATTAGATACTGAACCCCTCTTGAAAGGAAAACATTACATATATTTCTAACATAAAGTTAGGGATGTTCTTAAATCATTCTTCCCCATGGCTGATAGCCTCCAGGTATGTTACAACTATTATGTTGCCTAGGAATTCTGGGAGTTGTGGTCCAAAATATCTGGAGAGTATTCAGTTCTGGAAAGTAGCTTTAAGCAAATGCAAGCCAAACACTACAGCTTTGCCTCAGTGCAAATTTTCTTCTTTCAGTTTAAGCCATTTTTCAAACAATGTACATAAACCTGTGCTTTTTCTTCATTGAGAGACTTCTTTGTTTTCTTCATGTTCTTTTATCATTTTTAATCTTTTTTCCAGCATTGCTTTCCATTCATTTCTGAGTCTGTTTGGAAGAAAGGCAGTTGGTTAGCAAAGGCATTGCTTAGCTAGCAGGAGCCTTGCTATGGCCAAGTCAATGGAGAATGCACTACCTTTCTATGTTAATTTCGCATAACCAGGAAAAGATTGCTAAACAGATTTTTAAAATTTCTCTTGAAACCTTTCTACTCCTACATTTTTCCAAGCAATTCTTGCTTCTCTCAACTGGGTATAATTGCCTTAGATAGAATATAGGAGAGTTTGTTGTAGTGATTAAGACATTGGGCAAAAATTTGGGAGACCGTGAATTCTAGTTCCACCTTAGGCACAAAGTCAATTTGGTGACCTCTTCAGCCAGTCACTCTCTTTCAGCCCTAGGAAGCAGGCAATAGCAAATTATTTCCAAAAAATTTTCAAGAAAGTTGCGGGAACTAGTCCTGGTAGTTGCCAAGAGTCAAAAAGTGACTTAAAGGAGAAAGAAAAGAAGGAAGGAAGGAAGTCCAGATCTTCCTCTTCATTGCTATGCCCAAAAAGTCCTGCCATATTGCCATTCTGGGGAATAGGGCATTATCTTTTCTCGAAGTCAAAAATTGTTCTGGTCCCATTCTCACGTATGTACTGCATATATTGTTTATGAGATTTGCAAATAAATAAAATCAATCACAAATGGTCAACCAAGTACACACTCACTTGGTCAATGCACTTCTCTGTAAACGGTCTTTCTCGGCTTTCGAATGTTGAGTTTGCTTCTCAATGGTCTTTTCCCAGAAGATTTTCAGCTCACCAGTCTCACAGGCAAGGACTTCGTAGCGAAAATATTGATTGTTCATTTTCTGTAAAGGGGAAAGAAAAAATTTCCCCCACCCCAAATTAGAAATTAAAAAACTGCTTCATTCTTCCATGTCTCTGCTATGGCCTATTGTGAAAGGCACTCATAATTTCACAGAAACATATTAGGTTGTTTTTCATTCCTAAAGCTCCTAAAAATTGTGATATATAATTGTTCATTTAATAGAGAATGTGATTAAAAAAGCAAAACAAAACCGTCCATCTTTTGCTTCCATATAACTGCAAGCATAAGAAAGATGTGCCATCAACTTCTGCCATCATCCAATTACATTTTAATACATTCTGAAAAGAAACTAGTTTACATCCATGTGATTTGGCCCTATTATAACTAGACTATAAGTTCATAGCAGACATTTAAATGTTCAAAGCCTATGATTCTGGAGAATATTCTCCTATTTTTTGTACCCAGAATAGTCAGATAAGAGAGGAAGCAAGAAAAAGCAAGTTAGAAGCTTCCTTTATTTGTTTTTAAATGTTTAAAGGAGATTCTCGGTAATCCAAGTCATGGTTTCAAGAGGCAACTGGACTTTCTGATTTTACTTTGAAGATGTTTCACATCTTATCCTCATCCTCATCCTCATTTTGTTTTTAAATGAAAAAAAATTCCTCATGGAAAATTAAATTCTCTTAATTCTCATGGGAAATTGATACTCCAGAACAACCATAGAGAAATTGACAATCACAAGTAAATCTTTTCTGGTCAAATTAATGGATAAAAAAATGATGCTAGTATTTTAGGTCATCTTATTTTTAACCAGCCTTCCAAAAATATTTACACTCCTGAAACTGCTGAATGGCAATATATTCAGCTAAATTGACTACAGAATTTGGATCAGATGCATTAGCAGTATTCGGAACTCCTAAATTTTTGTTTTAATTGAAAAATAACTTGTAATGATCTAAATATTCAGAATTTTATGATGATAGACATGGCAGGTTACAAGAAAACTAGAACCTTCAAATAATCTGTTTTACAAGTCAATGGGGATAGCACGTCAAAGAATGCTAAATATGTGTCTTTTGATCATAAAATGCATTTCATCAAATAGAGGATTCTTTGTTAAGTGTATTGCATTGTACTGATTATTTTGTCATCAGTCTTGCATGGCAGGGATATTACTGTGATGTGTGAACCCAGTCAATGAACTGAAATGGTTTTGCTGAATTAGGGGATGAAGTTGGTTGAATGCCAACTTCATTGATAAAGGATGTCTTCAATGTAGGGAAGGACATTGGTAATCTGCTAGTAGAGATGTCAGCTTGGAAATTGGCCTTACATTTAATGACTTTCTACTTTCTCCAGACTATTCTTCAGTAATGTTTTAGGTCTTAAGGACAAACTACTTGTATAACGTGAAGGTGGCATATCCCTTTACCTTGTAATTACTGATAAGAGTTAGGGTCTGAATTAGGATTGTAGCATGTGACAAAGGAAAATTGAAACTTCCCATGTGTAAAAATTTATAAGAAGAAAAAATGATTGCCAATTGGAAGTTTATGAGTGTTTTTTAAATGTTTGCATATAGATGCGTTTCTGAATGTCTGTAATGGTCAAGGTCAGGAAGGAAACAGCATCTGATTCTAATCCTAATTAGGAGTCTGCTATTTCTTAATAACTATAAAGATTAAAAACTACAGATGATGTCCTTGAGAAAATAAAACCCATGTAACAAACTACTATTGTGTTATAATTGTCACAAATATTTTTGGATTATTAGTTCTTTAAAAAACCAGCAGCATACTTTTCTCGCTTACTTCTTTATATGTATGATCTAGCAAAACTATTTTTATGAAAAAATATTGCTAGAGTAATTAAACCACAAGAGCTAATTTGATTACACTGTAGTTTGAAGGAGATAAAGGGGCCACTGGGGGACCACTGGTTATGAAAGTGAGATCTTAGGAGGTGGGTTGTTTTATTAGGAGATAATTCTCATTGAATGCTCATTAGGGTTTGTTCTGAACGACAAAATGTATTGATTTTTTCAGTTATTCTTTGCAGTATATGGATTAATTTCAAATTAAAGCGAAGAAGGTTAACTGCTCATGACTGCATAATCGTGTTCCCTTAAAAAATATAATTTCCTTGGAAACAATAAGCCAATACGTTGCCTACTTTTTTAATGTTATTTCTTTGCCAATCATTTCTAGGCAAATACTGTTTTATATCAGGACAAAAGGACTGCATAGGAGTGCATATCAGCACCATCTCTATTTCCCTCTGCCTGCTCCACTTTGGTTAATGGCACTGCAATTAAACCATTAATAAAATTGAGAAATTATCCTGAAGTTTGTTATAACAAAAGCTTGTTTGCTGCACAATGGTTCTCAGCTTATTTGTGTATATATAGAACAGCTTTCCCCAAGATGAATTGGATTGCAGCTCTCATATTTTACAGTAAGCAAGCAGTTGACACATGACACAATTGAATAGAGCAGCTAATGCTTTCAAAGTTAGGAGTGAAATTCAAACTTATTTTGCTAAACAAAATTCAAAAGGCACTTTAAAGGAGATGCAGAGAAATGGGAACCTGATCAAAGAAGGGCAGTGGGTATGATCAGGGAACTAGAAATTAAGCCCACAAAAAAGGTGATTCATGGAGCCTGCAATCTTAAGAAAAGGCAGCTGGAAAGAAGGAACACCTGTAGTAATTGGAGGATATAAAAGAAAAGAAGTATTAGTAATTGTTCTTTGGACAGAGCTTTGGACAGACAACAGCGGATTTAAATTGAACAAAGGTGGATTTTAATTCCATGTTAGACAAAAACTACCCTACCATAAAAGCAATTCAACCTAGAGATGAGGGTCTCGTTTTCCATGGATATGTTTAAGGTAGAAGAATTGAACACACTTTTGGTCTGGGGATCTTTAATTTGGATTTCTGCAGTGAGCAGGAGATCAATGGCTTAGATCAGGGGTGTCCGACCTTGGCCATGGCTTCCCCATGGCTGGCTGGGCAATTCTGAGAGTAGAAGTCCACGGGTCTTAAAGTTGCCAAGGTTGGTCACCCCTGCCTTAGATGCTCCCTTCCTGTTCAGCACTTGGGATTAAATTCAAAGAACTGAATGATAAAATCAGAATGATTATGACTTCAACACTCTGCACTGACCAGGAATCCGTTAAAACATCTCCAACAGAGAGCTCTCCAGCCTCAGTTTCAATGCATCGGGGAAAAAAAAAGCGGGGGGGGAGGGTTTCACAATCTCCCTTAGCAATCGATATGATTCCTTTTTTAAAGAATGCTGTATTGTATATAGTAAACTGATGTTATTTCCTAAGAAATATAGAGGTGAAATGATATTTCCTATTCTATCTGTAGCAGCTGACTGAACAACCTTGCAAGGAAAATAAAATTATTTGCTTTTCAGTTGCTAGTTGCCTCCCAGATTGTGCCACCAATTGGGCACTGCTTGCTTCCTTTACCCTCACTGTCTTCTAAATTTCTTTTCCTAGAGCAAATATGAAGACTAACTTTTATACCATAGTTCAACCACCCATAGTCTCTGCATTCACCCAAAGATTTACAGTCCATCTCAATCAGGGCAAGAAACACAAAGCTGAGAACTTTTAATCTTCATATAAATTAAATCACTGGGTTGGAAATTCAAAGATCTTGTATGTCAAGTGCAGAAATAAACCCTTTGAAGTGGGCAGTTGTTTTCAAAGCAATTGCTTGAATGTGCCCTGCAGTGTTTTGACTTTTTTTCTTTGAAAAACCAACCTTGTGCCATGTTGTAGGTTGCCTGTCGTGCTCTGTTCAGTTCTGAAAAATAAAATGGATTACAACAAGGCAAGCATTAGATGAAACCCTGTAGTCCAAATCCCTCAGCTCCTCTATGGTTGTGGGCATTGGGTCTTTTATTGTGGGTTCCTCTTGTGCATTTTTATATGACTGCTTATGTATTATCTCTAATCCTTGAAGTCTGAGGGAAGAATTGTTTTTGTATTAGTGACTTGCTTCCTGGGGTTGCTGCAAAACTCTGAAACACTATTATTGGATTTCGCAGTGGTTAGCATGATGGAGCCTAAGGGCCCTTCAACACCTGTACAGTTCTTGGTTCCCAAACTCTCAAAAGCAATGTGAAGACAATCTGTGATTTTCTTCTACTGTCTGGAATAGCTGAGGATAGAAAATGTCCTCCTCTGAGCTACTGCAGATTTTGCAGGGAAAAAACAACAACCAAAATACCTGACAGAAAAAAATATTGCCACTGGTAGTCTTATTTTTAATAATAATTTTATTAATGGTTACAATTAAAAAGAAAAAGAGAGTAAATACAAAAAATAAATGCAGAAAAGCAAGAAAAATAGAAAATATAGTAAAGGGAAAAAGAAATATACAGTATAAACAAATAACTTCCCCATCCATCATAGTAAATACAATCTGTTTTCATATTACTCTCTCTTAATATACAACAAATGATCTCATCTTAGAAATAAAGGAGAATAATGGCTTGGAAACTGCAAACACTCTACTAACTCCACATGACCCATCCATTTTTGAGTCACCAAAAGCATGATGGATCCAAAAATGGATTCAAAAAATTGCTGCTGTTTTTGGATTGGGGACTGGAAAAATGGACACCTTTTAATTACTGTACCAATTTCACCCCTTAAACAGATCATGGCCCTGCATACTTTTGTAATGTAATCCTGTATTTCTATATAACTGCCCTACCTCAAGTATTCCCAATTTGTATTTGGAGACCATAATATACTGTAGATGTCTAATCTCACTACCAGCATGCTACCAATCTTTCTTGATGCACTAAAACAGATAAATAAATAAATGGTCCAAATCTTGTGAGATTGTTAATTGTTAATTGTTGCAAAATACTGATTTCTCATTCAATATCTCATGAGACTTCAGAATAAGTCTCTAACCCATGGTATCAAACTCGCCGTATCATGTTGCCATCACTTGATGTTTCGCAATGTTTTTCCCATTCCTGAAGCTGGGGTGGGCATGGCCTGTGCATGACTCATCCAGCCCTTGGGTCACCAGTTTGACACCCCTGTTCTAACCTCTTGTGAGGTTTGACAATTTCAAAATAATTTGACATTTTTTAAAAAATGGAATTTTGAGATGTTATAGGAGAACAGGATTCTCTTGTATAGTATGCTGCCTACAGGCTTTGTAGTATTACTAACTCTTTGCTTGGGCCATGTTCCTCAAAGACCTTTAGTGACAATAGATGGATTTACCCAAAGAAAAGGATTGGAAACTGCTTCTTTACATGACAAGGGTAAGGAGGAGAACAAGTTCAAAAACAGAGAATGTAGCTTTAAGTAGCAGCTACTCCTTGCCTACTTAAATGCCGGATTTTTAAATCTTTGAAGATGAGCAAATAGTAATGTTCTGAAAACTATGCAAACTGTTTCAGGCAACTCTTTCTGTAAATCTCTGGGGTTACTCCTGGCCTGTTACTGCTGCAGAAGTTCTGACTGAATGAGATTTAATTTAAGCCTGCGGTGACCTGCTTGCCAAAAGACAAGAATGAGAAACCTGCTCCCTGGCAATAATTTCTGACACTGGACTAGTTGTAAACAGGCTGAGCAGATGCATCGGCTGCCAGATGAAAGAAACAATCGGAGTTCAGAAAACACTTTTATTATACGAGATACCATAGGAAAGCTTATTTTTAGATTTAATCATATTAAATTGCAATGATTATTTTTGGATTGAATTTGCAAAGATATGGCTCACAGGGATTGGACAACCAAAGAGGTAAATGAAATTTAGAAATAGTACTAATGTTGTTATGTGGAAAGCAAGATAGATCAAATGTATTTCAAGATAGAGGAAAAGATGAAAAAATAGGAGCTTCCCTCTGGCATTTACAGCCATGTCCACTATATAAGGATTATGGCAGGATAGTTTTCAATTTCCCAGAAGCCGTTGATTTAGGTAATTTTCCCAGTAATCATGTATAGCATTTTCTAGAGTCATCCAGAAAATATTGATATGGAACTTATAAGACTGATGGACTAGTGGCATGAATATTTCTAATCCTCATAATTTATGCATAACATACCTAACTTTCCTCTGGCCCAAATGGTTAACCAGGAAAGGCAACTGGCTTTCTGACTGGGTTCAGATGCTGGGTTTAACATGCCTGCTTATGCTTGCTTAACTATCATTATTGATCCAATGAGAATTGGCTGAGTTCACAAAACGCTAAACCAAACCAAACGCTCCACTGCCTGATTTAGTACAATATATGAATCTAAGATTTTATGACGATGAACCTTAGTCTTCTTCAGCGTCGTTCTCTCTAGAAATTTTGGATTTCAGATTCTACTATTGATTATTAATATGGTAAAAGAATATGCCACAATGTAATTATGGGGACTGAAGTTCAGCACATTTAGAGCTCAATAGTCAAGAGAAGAAAAGAACAGAAGGAACATACCTTTATATAAGTCACTCCAGAGTTCGTAATTGTATTGCAATTTTGCAAAAACCTATGGTTGCAAGTAAATATTTTAAATCAGGATAATTGTGTGTTCCAGCCCATCAGAATCTAGAGAAAGTAGGAAAAAAGTATCCAATTTTGAAAGTCATCCCTGAAATGGAAAGTTTTCAGATGGAGACAATGGTAAATGCCAGGCCACTCCTACCTGTAGAATCTGAAGCTGATATAGGTGTAACCATGTTTTAGCGTAGCCATTTCTTATTCTTATTCTTTGCTTTTCCTAGGCATTCTATTTAGGGGTTTAACAATGCTTCAGGCTTGCCACAGTGTGGTAGCAGGAAAGGGGGTTTATAGAGATAAGGGGGGATGTTGTAGTCGAAATAACATTCTTTCCCATGGGAACTAAGGGTGTGACTGCAGATGGTTGGAGGTGGAGTTTGGAGGCACCAGATTGGATGGACTGAGAGCTGATTGGGGAATGTGACTTTGGGGAGTAGTTTTGAAAGTTTGCTTTTTTACTGGGTGTAAATCCGTGGTGCGGCCGGAGCCAGATTTACACCAAGATCTTGCCAATTTGATATATTCCTAATAAAATGATCTTTGAAGAAAAGGCCTACATTGGACTTCTCGTTAACGGGGATGTATTACTTGGAAGCTTGACATTACCATTTCCATTCGACTGAAGCAAATCACTAATCATCTTCACTTTTGTTGACCTTACAACCCAGATAACTTGCTGGAAGTGCTACAAGCCACTTACCAACAGATCAACAGGAGAATTTAAAAAAAATTACCCGATCAAATGACACCCTGCACTGAATTTGACATGATAAAAATCTGCCCAATTCAATTCCAGACAATAGCATAATAGCATAAAGTGCTAATATGCCCATCTATGTTTCTTGGAATGTTTTTTTTGTGTGTGTGTGTGTTTGTGTTTGTGTTCCTGCTCTCTGTCTCTCACTATCCATCCAGGTACTTTGAGATGAAGCTTCCCAGCTGACATTTCTCTGTTGTATTTAAAAGGCCCTGTGAGGTACAAAGGGGAAATCATCAGTAATTTTATAAGTATACTTTTTTTTTCTTAACAAGCTGTAAACATTCTAAGATGTTGCTATTGTAGCCAATGGGAATCCTGGAGTTTTTGTGGGAAGGTATAAGTACCAACCAACAATTTCCTGGAACTCTAGAATGCTGAACCTTTATGGGATGATGGTAAGGAGATACCTCTCTTGAATACAAGACTTTGGAGGTGGGCTGTTATGAACTAAGAGGGAGAGAGCACCTGGATGTGGATTTCTCTTAAGCGTAATCCTGAGTTATAACAGAATGCAGGCAATAGTTGAAAAGTAGACTTTTAGGAAGATTGACTGTTGTTTGCTAGTCAAGAAAAATATCCTTCCCTGATGACAAAGGTCTAGCCATCAAATTTATCCAGTGGCCAGACCACCTTCTTAATAAACTTAGGTTGGATGATACAGGTAGTAACTAGTTTCTACCCATTAAAAACAAGGCTTTGGGGAACACTGTTGTGTCATGACAGGTGCAGTGGTTAAGACACTAAGCTAGAAACCAGGAAATTGTAAGATTTAGTCCCACCCTAAAGGCAAACCAATTGAGAAAAGTGTGCCAAGAAAACCTCAGGGTCTAATACAGGGAAGTTGGATCAAAAGGCCAATGTAGAAGATTCCTGAAGATGTCTCCAACTCAGAGTTTAAGGAAGAAGATGTGATGAAGAGCAAAAGACGAGCTACATTTGAAAACCAATAAACAAAATGTATCAGTGCATATTGATCTAGTAGATGGATGATTTTATTACTTTAATTATTACAGCAAAGCGTCTCACATTTGGGCTGGCATGTATGATCAGGAAACCAAACTTCAAAGAACTACATATTCTAGTGCTTTAAAAAACACATCC
Organism: Bungarus multicinctus; assembly: GCA_023653725.1. NCBI lineage: Eukaryota > Metazoa > Chordata > Lepidosauria > Squamata > Elapidae > Bungarus > Bungarus multicinctus. The sequence goes on from CM042834.1 coordinate 213,985,545, forward strand.
CGAAATATTCTGATTTTTGAAGCACTTTTAGCAAGATATTTATTAGTACTGCATTGTTGTGCTTTCCTATGGGAAGCATAATTATGATTGATGTAATTCTTCTCTGGTAACATTGTACTGCAAACCAGGGCATACAAAACCTTTGCCAGACCAATTCTCAAATACAGCTCATCTGTCTGCAATCCACACTGTATAACGGACATAATACAATTGAACGAGTCCAGAGGTATTTCACAAGAAGAGTACTCCACTCCTCTATTCGCAATAGAATACCTTATGCTACCAGGTTTGAAATTTTGGACCTAGACAACTTAGAACTATGCTGCTTATAGTCTGATCTAAGCTTAGTGCACAAAATTGTCTGCTACAATGTCCTACCTGTCAATGACTACTTCAGTTTCAACCTCAATAATACATTGTATGTGGGCCTGAGTGGACACATCCAGCTTTATCCTCCCACATGTTTGCATTGCTCCTGTACCCCAATACAGGCAGTCCTTCCTTAGCGATCACAGTTGGGGCTGGCAACTCCATGCTAAGCGTGCTTAGCAAGCGTAATTGCTAAGGGGAAAATCATGTGACTGTGACAAGGTTATCATCTCAATTCCCATTTGGTCATTAAGCAAGTTTTTAAGTGAAACAGCAAATGACCACAACTTGTGATTTACTTCTACATTCTCCATTAACTCTTTTGTCACAAATTGGTTGGGAAGTACACGGAGGACAATTATGTGACTGTAGGACACAGTGACAGTAATGTGAGGATTGGTTGCAGAGTTGTTTTTTTACATCATCGTAATTTAAAATGGTCACTAAATGAGACAATCAATAAGCAAAGACTATCTGTATATGCTACCACAATTGAGTTGATCTGCCTATTCTGAACTCACATTGGCTGGTTGACACTGTGTGCTAAACCTTAAAATATTCTCTATAAACCACAATGACAGGATTTCCAATTTCCTAATGTCAAGCCAAGCAAAACATATCACAATTTACTGAGATTGGTGAATCTATTACCAAATACTGTAAGTCTGTAGGGGGCATGCATAAGCGTACCATCGTGCCTTCCGTTCCTATCCTATTGTTTCTTTTATTTTTCTTATATGTATCCATTTCATATGTTCATAATTATGTTTATACTTACGCCTATTATCTTGTAAGCGATTGACAAATCAAATAAAATAAATAAAATAAAATAAATACAATCTTCATTCTTAAACTTCCTGTTTTCCTCTGAGTTTATTAATGTCTTAAAGGCACTTGCCAAATGGCTAAAGAAAGAGAAACTTGGAAACATCTTTCGTTTAATCCGAAAGATACAGTACCCATTGGAGTTAGATTTTCTGCATAAGCAGGGAAGGGAGAATGTTTTCAAGCCACCTCTATCAAATCAGGTAATGGATTTTCTTTTCTTTTTAGAATTACATATTAATTTTTCTGAAGATACTTACATTGACTATTGTTCTTTTCCAACCATCTTTTTACCATTAGAAAAAAATTATACAGCTTCACCAATTCAAATAGTGACACTTGCACATTTTTTCATTGCATTGTCTATTTGATTGATGAAAAGCAATCATTATAATGACAAGATGAAGCACAGGACCATTTACAAAATCAGGGTTCGGTTCCAATCTACACATGGACTATTTGCTTATCAACACTTTAAAGGTATTCTCTTAGAAGTTTGTACTGTCATTTTCGTGAAATATATTCTTTAAATGTAAATGTAATCTTTAAACGTAATCTTCCTATGTATAGCTTCATGATTCCATTTGCATAGTAATTTTTTTATAAGCATGACAGCATTTTCTGTGGTGCTACAACAGTGTCTCATTTTGAATCAATATCAACATTAAGTAATACAAGAAGCATTGAGATGATTGGTATATATTTGTGTATGTGTTTAAGTATTTAGATATAATATACATGGAAGGCTCAAGGACAAATCTATTACCAAACATTTGACTTTCACTAAAGTTTAAAGAAGAAAAAAGAGTTCCAATATAAAAGTCTCTAAAACATTTAGATTTAACTAGCATTGTACATTTGATGTCTAGATAGATAAAGATTTCCAAAACCATGAATTAATTAATCAACTAATAAGGATAATGTTATTCTGCCCCCAATATCAATGTGAGATATGTATTGTGATGTTGGCTGTTAACTGACATTTATCTGACACATAGTTGATTTTTTTAAATGAGCTCCCCAATTATTGGAAGGCACTTCAATGGAGAAATAGAAGTGTTAATTATGTAAAGTCATTTCGGTTACAGTTCTCTGTGAAATGTAACTTTTTAGGAATTCAAAGAAAATCTTATTCCAGCGAGGATATGGAAATCAGAAATCACTTACGTTCTAGCTGAGATGTTTGTGGCTGCTAATTACTTATTCTTTTCTCCGTAAGTTTAAGATTATGTATGTAACTTTCCCATCTCACATTTTAATGTTATAACAATTTTGTCAGATACATTAAGCTAAGAAATATGCTTCCTTTAATTTTTTAAATACCAAATTGATGCATATTTTTTGTTTTATTTATGTTTTCATATATTAAACTTTGAAGAGTTTAAGCTATTTTAGTAGCATATTTATTTTAAATTAAACATATAATAATATGTAAAATTAATCATCACAAGAAGGATTTCTGCAGTTAGAAGACAATGCATGTTCTCAGTGTAGTTATAGTATGATAAGTATTACTTACCATAGTATGATAAGTATGATAGTATGATAAGTAATTAGTTTTACAGCCTAGGCTGTAAAACTAATACAAGCAATTTGCACAAACACATTAACTTTGAAATATTAATTAGCTGTAATAACAAGTTTGGCATGCCATTTTTTCACAAACTTTATAACCAGAAGCCTCTGTTCATATAGAAGACTATAAATTTTTATTGATTTTAAGACAAAAAGAAAACACTTACAAAAAACAAACACACACTTCAATTTAAAAGAAGTTAATACTAACTATTATTTAAGAAACTTGTTATCTGAAATCTGTTTAGGAGCAAGCCTAATTGAGCCTAAATAAAAAAAAACCCATAGTTCATTTATGCTTCATAGTTCCTTTATTCACTAAGATAAAACCAAGTTCTAATTAAATGCATGAAACTTTGTTCTGATTCATCCATCTATATCTGTCTTCATAATGTAAGACCAACATTCTGAAATAATGAGTGATTCCAGGTTCACAATAGGTGCATCTCTGTAACAAGCCATAAATTATTGGTTTGCATGTTTATGGCCATTTTCTATATCCAACCTCCAGGGTAATCACACCACCAGCTGCAAATGAATGAGTAATACATATGATATACACAAATCACTGCTCATTCTTTGCTTAAAGAAAATATGATTGGAGTGACCTGTAATTGTTGATAGACAACTACAATTAAACAGTACTGTAACTTCGAGTGTTTACAAATCTTTGATTCAAAGTCCCATCTATATCCAAATCAGAAACTCTGTTAAGAAATAAAGTGAAAAACTCCATGTATGTTAATATTGTGTTTCACTTAAGAATGTGGCTTGATTTATATTACCCAGAAGCATTTGGAGGTATATTGTCCATTGGATGTGGTAAAGGACATAGTCTTAAAATACCTTCTCTGCATCAACAGTGCTAAGTATTTCAGAATGGTGTTAAGCTGAGAATTTCTCCCTGGCTTTTCCTTATGTTCTTAAATCTATTTACAAGATTTGAACCAATGATTTACTCTAATGTGGCCAGTAGCATCTTACCTTTGGTTGCCATATATTAAAGCCACATGTGATTCATAGGGCAATCAAAAATGTCTTACTTACTTTTTAGATGTATTCTGTGTCACCCCAACCGATGACAACTATTATAAAAATGGACCTTGCTTCAGTCCAAGAGGTGTGAGAACAGCAGTGAAATGCATATCGTACCTCTGTACTTTTTATTTGAAGTCAGGGTGGGGGAGGACGACATAAATCCTTCATCGCAGGAAGGCTATTTTAGAATAACTAGGAGACCAAATTCATTTCCTGAACATTGCAGCCCCCTGCCTGAGATAACCAGGAAACACAGCCTTCTGGAATAATACTATCCCTCCTACATTATCTGATTCCACAGGGAGAAGAGGGTGTCCATTGCAAAGTCAGGAAATCAAAAGGACACTTTGAACAATGTTCCTCCTCTTAAGTTGCTCCTCCTCTTAAGTATCAAAGGAAAGAAGGAAGGAAGGAAGGAAGGAAGGTTATATAAATACATTCAGAATGAATTTTAACATCTCTCTCCCTCCCTCCCTCCCTCCCTCCCTCCCTCCCTCTCTCTCTCTCTCTCTCAACCTTAAAAGATCCATGGAAGCCATATATCTATTTATTTTAGAAATATATACAACTGCTCAATTTTAGAATGGATGATGAAAACACATGATTTTTAGAATCATTCTGCATTGTCTTATATTATAGTATTTATTGTTCTATCATCAAACATCACCAAAACTTACAACTTTCTCTCTTTTAAAAATTTCTCAGGTCACTGACAAATGAAGGCTGTTGGTCTCAGGTCAAATTCCCCATGCCATTGGCAAAATTGAAACCTACTAAACCTGAGCCTGTATTTCATGGATTCACTTTAACCCTCTAAACTGGTTTATCATTAATTGAATTATGAAACAATCTGCTTCTTAAGAACTACCTGTGGTGAAATCTAAGGAAGTGCCAATTTACACCTCCGCCAACTTTTGCTCTTTTTACTCACCTAATTCTTTTCCAATAACTTATCTGAGATGACTAGTGCATTAACATGGGTGAGATAGCAGAAATTATTAGAAAAACCTTGGACTAAAGCTTCTCTAAGTAATAAATCAAAGCATTAAGTTTATTTACAAAAGTCAACATAGTGCTGAAGTCAGGGAACAAATTCATGATCATTTCAACTTTCAATCCATTACAAATTGAATTTTTGGATGTGCCAGTTCAGCCTTGCAAAAAATTTCAAACTTTGTCTCTCCATATTGAGATTGCTAATGAAACTTGTCTTGACCATGGGAATCAATAGACATTCTGATGTAAACTAAGCAGGGAGTACTGAAGCATGCTTATCATTGCTCATACAGCTGCATTCCATGTAAAGCTTCCGAGTTTGACATCTGTGTTCTAGAGCAACCTCATGTAGCGTTCATTGCAGCAATCAAGCCATGAGGTGGTTAGGTATGAGTCATTGTCTGTAGTCCCACCTCCACCTTAATGTGATTCATATCAGAAAACAGCTTTCTGTTAGCATTTAAACTAAGTTGAAGAGGAACTGTAGATTCCAAACCTACATAAGAATACAACAGCAAAGATTTATTTACTGAATTTATAAACTGTCCATAGTAGGAGAAACAACATTTTACATATTAAGCTGAAGCTGATGGTTGCAAGATGAAATCCTACCTATTTTGTGTTTATTGCGACATCAAATATGAGTAGAAAGGGATGAGGCTTTGGTTGCAGTGTTGTAATTTCAATCCTGACTTTTTAAATCCACCCTCCACCTCTTACTACTAGGTCAAATATTTTGCAAATATGTTCTATGGTACTCATTATGCAGTTTTAACATATTCAGGAATGATCAGGTATAACTTTGTAAAATAAATGATTGAATAAGAACTCTCTTACATTAGGTACAAATTCTGCCCATACTAAGTAGTGTTCTCATAGTGAGAAACTGACCAGCCTCGTATACAGTTCTGAGAAACTTAGTTATTCCAAGCCACCTTTTAAAATGCATTACATTTTCTTCTATTCCATCTTCTTACATAGCTATGTAATAGCTCTGCAAGACTGCTGCTCTCATTACAAATCTATCTGACTGCTAAAATCTGCCCTACTTAAAATGTTCTGGCTGTCAGCAACCTGATTGTGTGGCCTATAGAAAAGGCTTAGTCCCAAGGTTTGCAATGCATTCTGTTTTTTTTTTTTTTAAAGGTACCCATGTCTCTTTTGACAGCTTTTGATTGATTGAAAATTAACATTTGCACTGATATTAATTTGTGCTTTTTCATTTTCATCTAATCCTGGATTTTGTTGATTGTTTGCTACCTTTAATGTCAAGTTTCAGAAGAAATGTATGTGTGTGTGGGGGGGGGGGGGGAGGAAGGAAGAGAAAGAAATAAAAGAGAAAGAAAAAAGAAAGAAAAAGTTGAGTTGCTAATCATAGATTTCCTGTATCATGTGTAATTGAGCACTCATTAGACTATAAACAAGGGCACACCAAAGCAGAACTAAAAAGCTGCCTACTTACATTAATGCTGTGTTCTTGAATGTCATTTTCTCATGGCACTGTCATAAATTTGATATTCAGCAAGTCAAGGCTCGTTTGAGTTATAGTAGGCAAATCCCAGTGGGCCGATTAAATTTGTACCACTGTAACTTTTTAGCTTCTTGAGAACTTCATATCATACAACATGTCTCAATTCAAAATATTAAGATCAATAATAGCACCTTGAGTCTCCTTTTCTATGCATGTACTGTCTAGAGACCTATTGCCCTTATTATCTATCCTTTTATTCTCATACAGCATCTGAATAAGGGTCCTTAGGGGAGGGAGAGGATGACAAAAATGGATGTCATTGACATCCTATGACTTTCATACTAGCATCAGCCATCAGGATGCAAGTATGAAAGGCTGTGGATTGTGTCTAAAAGTTGTCATTTTTTGTCATTGTAGTTTGTACTGGATACCCATGTCTGTGACTCAAGGAGCTAGAAACAGTGATAAAAATGCAACAAAATAAACCAACGTAACAGTTTAATTAAAGAAAAACAAAGCAGAAAGAAACCCATTCCAAATGGCAGCTGGTTTGAAATTTATAAAAACTGAGGCATAAATAAAATGCAGATGTCTAAAAACACTGCAATCGTTTTTAAAATAATTGACATAATGTTCATGGGGAAGGAAAGATATTTAGAGCTTTTTCTGGGGGCTAAATCAGCTATCCACTAAAGGCTAAGTCAGTAGAAAACTCTAGGGACGTGACATTTAATGTTCCCATTCCAATCTTTAGTTTGCTTTTGTTGCTTCGGTTTTAGAACTAGTAATAGCACTTAGACTTATATATCATCCCATAGTGCTTCGCATCCCTCTTTATAAAGTTGGTGTATTGCCCCCAACAATCTGGGCTCTCATTTTACCAATCTCGGAAGGATGGAAGGCTGAGTCAACCTTGAGATGATCAGGATAAAAGTGTTGGCAATCAGCAGAGTCAGCCTGCAATGCAAAACCACAGTGCAGTTTGAAATTATTACAATAACAACTTCGATAACATCTTTTGGGTAAATCTCTACTTTAACATCTGGATAGTGAAAGACCTTTCACAGGCAAGCTAAGATCCAAAGAAGGCAATATTATAGGAAGATGACAGAACAAATATGATGCCAGGCCTTGCTTGGGCTGTGGTTAAATGCAAGTTGAGAAGAGCAATGAGGGAAATAAAGCTGATAAGCAATATATGGAAGAAGCACATAAAAAGGAGATTAAAAGAGTTTATGGTGCTGAACTATCTTAGAACAGCTCATCTGGAAATACTACTTTTTCTAAATACCTCAGTTTCTAACATACATAGAAGGAATATTGTTGCGTTCGTATCCATCCATTTCAACATTTCTTAAAGGGCTCTTGTAGGCTTCCATGAGAACAAGTGTTGAACCATCTAAGACGAGGATATCCTACTTGCCAATTTTAAGACCTGTGGCTGGCTGAGTAATTCTGGGAGTTGAAGTCCAAAAGTCTTAAACTTGCCAGGGTTGGACACCCCTCATCTTAGCTGTTGATTGGGCTAAGAGTAACCCTTGTTATCATCTTGTGAAATTGAACATTAAAACAGATGAAATGTCAAACAAAACATAATTTTGAAACATCCACATCCACAGAATATGGATATAAGAGCTACATGGAATCTATTAATGGAATCAGCATGCAACTGGTTTACTGTCACCAAGTCCAAATATCATAAGTGCCTATTTAATAATATTATTCACATCAACTTCTGTAATATTAATACACTGTCTAACCACACAGCATTAACCTTTGCCAGTGTAGGTGTGTTGTTTTATGTGCAGCTATCATATTATCTTTTCATGTTCAGGATGCATTCTCATCTTTGCATGGGTAAATTGGCTGAATTTAAATGACAATGTACTTGCCATTTCTGACAATCAGAGGGAAAATATATCAAATGGCTTATTAAATCTGCATATCTAACAGCAGCCCCTTGTTCTGATGTGCAATTGGTATCATTAACAAATGGAAAAGAAGGCAAAAATTATGTACCTTAGGAAAAAGTGGCAGTTGTCAAAACAAGCACATTCTGTTTATTAGTTTAAATATAACTATTTAAATGTATTGAGTGAATATATTGTTACAATGTTATACACAATAGAATCCAGGTAGGAGATTCCATAGAAGATTGTGGAGAATAAGAAGTACTATGGGACTTCCAGATTTAGACAGACAAGCAGGTACCAGCTAAACAACCAGATGTTGTAATAGTAGACAAAGACGGTAGTTGTGATAGATGTAGCAGGCCAGAGGTGGTATTCAGCAGGTTCTGACCAGTTCTGGAGAACCAGTAGTGAAAATTTTGAGTAGTTCAGAGAACCGGCAAATACCACCTCTGACTGGAGATTTTACAGTATCCTTCCCCTGCTACGCCTACCAAACCCTGCCCACAGAACCAGTAGTAAAAAAATTTGGATCCCACCACTGTAGCAGGGCCAAGTGAATAGCAATAACAGGAAGAAGTATGACAACAGGGAGAAATTATGAAGTAGGAACTAAAGAAGATATAGAAAGTAAAAATCAGATTGGTCCCAGTGATGGTAGGACCTCTTGGGGCTGTGATTCTTAAATTGGGAAATTGGCTCCAATAGATCCCAGGAACAAAGAGTCATGGTATGATGGAAAATGCCCCAAATTCTGCTTCTTGATCATAGTTAGAGAAAGGAGTTTTTTCTGTTGCAAAATCAAGTGGCTTTAACAAAACAAACAAACAAACAAACCTCCAGCTACTTCATACCTCTCCAAAAAGCAGCTGATCATATAGAAAATGAATGTTTTCATTTTATAAAATAAAACAAAATAAAAGGAATGTTTTTGCTATTCTAATTTCTCAGCCCTTTCTTCTTCATCTTGTCTTTCCTCAGTTTTATCAAATAAAATCAGCCAAAATCAGCCAAAGTCAAATGCAATTTGTATGTGCCATGTAGATCAAATGAGGTGTGATAAACAGAGCTCATATTTCCTGAAGATTCTGGACAGTTTGCATGGAAAATTCTTCATATTTTAAATCTTTATTTAGAGTCAAGAGGTCACACTATACAACTTAGTCTCTCTCTGAAACCTGTTCCTAATTTACACTTGCCACAGATGCAAAATAGATGCACTGCCAGCTTGGCTGTGATTCAATGCCTGAGAACAACAGCTGAAAGAAACTGACATATTTCTTGGCTGTACTCTCTGATCATATGATTCCTGCTCAAAACCAATTCTTAATTGTTCAGCACAGTGCTATATACTACTCTGCCTCCATCCACTTTCTTTTGTTTCCTTTGTTCTCTTTTTCAAGGGAAAGATGAATGATTGCCAACTTTCCAGGTTCAAGAATTTTCTAGAGACTCCTCAGTGAAATGTTCAATGAAATACAGCTTCAAATGTGCTCTTGTGATCCTGGCTGATAATACAGACCTGAAGGTCAATAGAATAAACGATATCTTGTTTACCCTGTAAAATCTGCTGGCAGTTTTGGATCCTATTGTTTAGGAAGCATTTGTTCATAGATTGTAGCTAAACTGGATTGTTTAGGAACTCTCAAATGACCAAGCTATATGTTTGCTCATCTTTTCTCAGCATATATTCTGCATAATTTCTTTTGTCTTTTGTGCCTTGTCTGTTGTTCAAAATTAAGCACAAAATTAGAATTTGCATTGGGCTGTCACTGGACTTCGAGGATGCTCTTAAGTATTCTTTTTTGTTTTATTCTCCTGTAATGCAAATGATTAAATTGCAGATTAAAAACAAAAGATATTTAAATTGATAGGTCTGGAGGGTGACTGCATGTATTTATGTTTACATAAGAATTACACATTACATAAGAACATATGTCACTTGCACAGAAGACACCAAAAGCATATGGGCCTTTTTTCATTGCCATATTCCTAGTCCAAATCATGACCTCCCTTTGGCAGCAAAGACACTTTCCTCTCATTGGAAATATGCAATATGAAAATCACCAGTTTTGATGAACCTATTAGTCAGATACATATAGTTCTCAATTTATGACCAAAATTGAGTTCTAAATTTATATTGCTAAGCAAGGCAGTTGTTAAGTGAATTTTGCCCCTTTTGTGATCTTTCTTGCCATGGTTATTAAGTGAATCACTGCAGTTGTTAAGTGAAACTTACGATCATTAAGCAAATCTGGCTTTCCTCATTGACTTTGCTTGTTGGAAGCCAGCTGGGAAGATTACAAATAATGATCACACGATCCCAGGACAGTGCAACTATCATGAGTAGGCCACCTTGAGGTAAGATGGGCTGCTTATAAATTTTATAAATTAATTAAGACATGCCAGTTGTAAAACATCCAAATTTTGATCACATGATTATGAGGATGTTGCAATAGTAAGTGTGAAAACCAATCATAAGTAACTTTTTCAGATGTAACTTCAAATAATTACTAAGGGGATGGTTTTAAATTGAGGACTACCTGTATATATTTAAACCTTATGGCCATACATGCCACAATGGCATTAATCCAACTAAGAACCATGTTACATCCTTTGTTTTAAATTAAATGCACTGAGTGGATGTTGTGGCTAATATTCTCTCTCTTATATTGAGGTGCAACTGAAATAAAAGCTGAGAATACAAAACAAAGATTGCATTATTTTCTTTTGGGGAAGATCCTAGTTTTCAGCATTTGAATTAAATAGGAATTAAGTGGGGTTTTTGGGAGGGGATAGTGATATTATATTTTAATGTTACATATCATATATTTTTTCTATGGCAAGCTGATACAATTCAGTCTTAATTCTACTGAATTAAGTCCACAGAGTATTTCTAAAATTAAATTAATCAATTTGCAAAAACTATATAGGTAGCGTAATCTCGCTTTTTAAATGTTGAATATTTAAAATACTTTGTAAATGTATAATGCTCCTACATTTTAACCAGCTCAACTTAACCAACTCAAAACAAATAAGCCGTGCTCCCAAATTAGGATTTAAAAGTATTTATCAGCAATACAAAAATAAGAGCAATATAGTGGAACCTTCGGGTCACGAACACTCCTGTTTGCGAACAAATTGGGTGGCAAACAAAAAAATCCACCTGATTTTTGAATCAGGTCACAATTCAAAAATTGGGTGGCAAACAAAATCAGCTTGGGAAGGTTCCCTTTCTGTGCCAATTACTCCTTTGGCACCATTTTTTTGACTGTGTGCATGTGCAGTCGGTCATGCTTCTGGACATGACCAAATCAGGTCGCAACCAGAGTCTGGGAATGGATTATGGTCATGACCCAAGGCTCCAGAAACAAGCACCCACACCACAACCATTTAAGCCTCTTAAATACTATCTTGAAAATTAGATCCTGATTTTGCTGCTAGTTTCATAGATTGACATTAATTTTTTTCCATATGAATTACAAATCTTCCCTTGGTCTCTTTGGTTTCTATTGAAATATAGAACTACATGTCTGTTTTTAATTTTGTTTTACAGAAATACTGAAGGTTAGAAATCAGACTGGACAAACTTTTCAGCTGACTGCAAGATGTTTTTTTTTTTTTTAATGAAGGTATAGGAGTTATACAGTCACTTGGTGCATATTGAAAAAATAATCTTGTTTTTTATATAAACAGATGAAACAAGAAGCTTGTAAAGAAAATCTTTATGAAGGTGTATAATGGCATCTAGTATTCTCCTAAAGCAAATAAACTCTGACTATTCTTTGGAAGGACAGATAATGAAGCTGAAGCTCAGATGTTTCAGCCATTAAATGAGAAGAGAGGATTCATTGGAAAAGACTCTGATGTTGGGAGAGATGGAAGGCAAAAAGAGAAAGGAATGGCAGAGGATGGGATAATTAGATAGTATCATTGATGCAGTGGGCATGAGTTTGGGTAGTGGTGGATGGGGGCCTGACATGCTATGGTTCATGGAGTCATGGAGAGTCAGACATGACTTGACAACTGAACCATAACAATTTAGTATTGTGATGTCACACGTGGACGACTCCTCAGAATCTTCTTCAGAGGTCAGCTCAAAGGAGAATGAGCTCATTCCTGGTATGTCATAAACTGGGTGAATTAATGACTTTGAAATGCCAGCTGAAAGAGATTTACAGGAGGCTATGGCAAGGGACAGCTTACAGGGGCAGTTGGTCAATGAAGAGGAGGAGGAGGAACTGCCTTCTATGGTAGATCCAAGAGCACACAGGGCAGAGAAAAAACAAAGCAATGGAGATCTGCCAGATTACTCGGGAGAAGGCCCCACCCATCTTGATGGGCTGCACCGGAAAGCTATTTATCACAGCAGGCAGAGGAAGGCATTGCTGGGAACAACATGTTTGGTTTCTGGAAGTGTGTGTTTGTTCCTCGTGCTTCCTGCTTGACTTTGTGCCTTGGAGACTGAACTTCTCTTGCCGAGTGTGCTCTGGTGAGTGTATTTCAGTTTTGCCTGATGGATTTAAGTTTGTCTGGTGGACTTATTTGTTGGAGCAGCTTTTCATTGTTTTATGGATTATTGGACATTGCCTTGTGGACTAATCTTGGCCTGCTTGTGGCTGGATTTATTTGGGACAGTTCTGAGGCTGAGTGAAGGAATTGCTGGGGAACAGTAATAAATTCTCTAACCCACACTTACATGTGTGAGTGAGTAGGGAAGCACAGGTATCCATTACTTGGCCATCGAAGAGGACAAGGGTTGAATTCCAAATGTGTGTGTATGAACACATTAGAGGGAGGAGAATGGACACTATTGGTGAAACTCCTCACTGCAAGCTACATAACTGGCACACATTTGTCTCAAAAGGATTGGGGAATTTTCCAGAGCATTTTTTAAAGAAGATATGTAGGGAATGAAGAACAAAGAGCCTTTCTATATAATTAGGAATCTGCTGAAATCACATAAGATGTTCCTCGATGCCTTCTTGATATTTCCCCTTCTGATGTTCATTCTAGATGGCATTGCTGCATTTGGGTCTTGAACTAATGAGGGGAATTCTGGGAGTTGAAGTTCAAAGGTCCTAAAGTTAAAAAGATTGGACACCCTTGGGCTAGAGATTAAGGTGTCATTCCACCCCCCAGCCCCCCACCAGTTCTCTGAAAATCTGTGCAACTGCAATTATTCATTGCAGTCTCAGTGTACAAAGTGGTGTCATCTACACATTTTCTTTGATTGACAAAAATCCATTTGTAGGAAAATGCCCACATATTGTACTTCAGAAAATTGAAAGCACATCAAAATAAAGAAGGATAAAGATAACCAATTTCTCCATTGTTCTATTTTCTCTTCTCCACCGTGCAGACATTTAAGAAAAGGCTACCATGATCACACCACCCCCAGAATTTGAAACATTCTGCCCAGTAAAGTGTTGGCACCAATGTTACTGGTTTTTCAACTTAATAAAGTTATTTTCCCGATATATTCATATGTTAATTTTAAATGCATTGAAATGGGACTATTGCTTTTATTGTTTGTGTGATTGTAACATTCAAACAATGGGTTTATTTTATCACACGTCTCAATTATTTAAGTGTTAATGTATTTTAATCCACATGAGGTAAAACTGAGTGTGAAAGGTTATATACAAAAAAGCAAATCAAAGGAAATAAAGAAAGGATGGAGCAATACAAGAAAAGTCAAGAAAATAATTGAAATGGAACACATTGTTCAGAGTAAGGGTCTCCAATCCCTAATCTGTGGTCCAGTACTGGTCTGTGACCCATTGGGAAGTTGGTCATACATGCAGCATGAGAGCATGCAAAACCATGTCCTGTCCTCTCCCCCACCACCACTGCTGCCAGTCTGTGGAGGCAGAAAGGTTGGTGATTGGTGATTTAGGGGACCTATTTTGATGCTGATGATAGTTCCAGTCATATGAAGACAGAGTTTCTTCAGTCAACCAATTGGTAGCAATGCGGTTCTTTCACATGGGAATAATATTACTCCATTATTGTGCAACAGTTAGCAGCATAAATACTCCATTTAAGATCCACTGACACTTCTCAAATTCTTCAAGGGAACCCTCATATAGACTGCATGATATGGATTTTTCTTTGCCTGTATTAAATAGGTTTGACTTTCTTTTAGAGTTAAATGGAGGGAGGGAGGGAGGGAGGAAAGGAAGGAAGGAGGGAAGGAAGGAAGGAAGGAAGGAAGGAAGGAAGGAAGGAAGGAAGGAAGGAAGGAAGGAAGGAAGGAAGGAAGGAAGGAAGGAGGCATCCATGTTCTAATTATATTACTATTTACCTAGTTTGGCCCAAATGTGTTTGCACACTAGAGTAATGCATAAATTTGTGGTGTTTTTCTGCAACAACACTCAAAAAAATCACAGTTGTGTTGTCTTAATGTCACAATAAAGCATCACAGTCAAAGCTTGTTGTAAATTTTGGAGGATTAAAAATTGAAGTATTTATGGGTTGGCAGAATCAAGAACATTACAGCAAAGTTAAAAGAAAAGAATTCTTTTATCAGATTTTATTATAATAATGAAGAGATACTGAACAGATACTAAAGACAGGCTCTCCTTGGCATCCGTGATTAGAACCACAGTTATGATCTCTCAGACTTGCCAGAATGGCACTGAATTTCACAGAGAAAGCACATTTGTTCCTTTGCTTTAACTCAATAACTTAAAGAGATCTCTTTAATATTTTCTCCAACATTATAAAGTTCAGTCGGCATAAGATATTAATAAGCTTTTCTTTAAATCAGTGTATGCTAATTTAGGAGTTGATGAAATGTAGTTGAAACCCTGCACTATGCTTGCTTAAATATGAAAAGAGATATGGCATGAAGTGGACCTTTGCCAGCAAGTTTTTTTTTTTGTAAACAAGGGGATATCAAGCCTTAGAAGTCTTTGTTAAAATGTCTTTGATGTGAGCAGCCCTTGGAACAGAAAACCAGATGTGAAATGGAACATATAAGAACATCATCTTTATTAAAAAGCCGAAGTCTTAAATGTTAGATTGATGCACAGATATCCACATTTGGTAACAATATTACATAGGAAATATGTAATAGCAGGTGCTGATAGATCTTTCATTTTTGTTAATTTTAAGGCGGGGGTGTTGATCAGATGAACTTTGATGAACATAAACATACGTATGCAATTACGTGAATTACAGAGGTCTTCATTTGGTGAGCTATTATATCTATTTTCTAAATAGATGTGAACCCTGTTTTCTCCATTAGTTTATATTTATATCTTGTCTTTCTTTCTGGAGCTCAAGTCATGTATATTTTACTCCTATCACCTATTTTTTCCAAAACAGGTATTCTATGGGGTAGGTAGGTCTGAAAGAGACTAGGTGGCCAAGTCATTCAATGAGCTTCCATGACTGATGATAGATCTAAATATGAGTTTCTCTAGTCATAGTCTGATACCTTCACTTCTACGTGTAAGGGAGTATCTAGGTGAGAATTATTCTTATTTATTTTTATCACCTCTCCTATTTTAGAGTATATCAATTCTATAGAGGTAAATTCTAAAGGCAAATTTTACATGCCTATTATAGCAATAGCACTTAGACTTATATGCCACTTTATAGTGCTTTACAGCCCTCTCTAAGCGGTTTACAGAGTCAGCATATTGCCCCCAACAATTGGGGTCCTCATTTTACCCACCTTGGAAGGATGAAAGGCTGAGTCAACCTTGAGCCTGGTGGGATTTGAACTGCCAAATTGTAGGCAGCTGGCTGCAGAAGTAGCTTGTAGTACTGTACTTTAACCACTGCGCCAGAGACTCTTTTATTTTCTATTGTGGTCATTTATTCTTGACTCCTGTGACAAAAATGGAACCTGTATACTGCCTCCAGTTTCTTAACACAGTGTACAGTATAATTATTCATCCATACAATCATCCATACCTGTAGTCCTCAACTTATAACTTACAACAGATCAACAGGCCTGAAAGACAGTCTCTGGGAAACAGAATGACCTGAAAGACAGACTCTGGGAAACAAAAAGAAATAGATATATGTACCACTGATGTTTTATATGAGCCATTTCGCATTTTCTTTATTTCTGGGCATCTTCTTTTCACGAAAGAGATTGGGCATTTGTGCATCTGTCAAGGCACAGACTGAGAACAGACTGATCTTTTACAAAGATCACAGAGACAGAGAGAGAAAAAGGCAGAAAAAGGAATCAATTATGAGGAATAACTTGTAGGAAGTTAGCTTCTTTTAAAATTAGAGAAAGAAAGTCAAACATTTATGCAAGATCAAAGATGCAGATTTTCATTTTAAAGCCAAACATTCATACTACTGCAATGTTTGATAGATAAAGATAAAAGAATCAAAAAGGAAGAAAATGTATCTCTATACAAGAAAAAGAGAGAAAAATAAAACATTATAAAGAAACTTCTTAGGTACAAATTATACTTTTCTCTATCATTATGTCCCAACTGATATTTGCATTTAAAACATTTATAACCATTAGGAATTCTCTCTGATTTCTGTTTCATCTCTTCCCCTTCCCCTGTCATGGAAATTGTCCTCTAAACTATCTAAATTTGCCTTCTGCTATGTTGTCTTTTAGAGTCAGTTTGGTCAGTAATTAAGGCATCAGCCTAGAAACCAGGAAACTGAGTTCCAGTCTCCCCTTAGACACAAAACCATTGGCGAGTTCTTTCTGTCAGCACTAGGAAAGAAGCAATGCAAAATCTTCCAAATTCTTGCCAAAAAAACTGCTTGTTATTTTAAAAAAAAAACTCCGCAGTATTTAGCAGGATGCTAATATGATTCTTTACCTCTTATTGAAGAGAAAAGTACATTATTTCTTCATTATACCTGCTGCTCTAGGTGAATTCTTACCATCCAACATTATTAAGTATACATTATTATTTGAATCTTGTTATACTAGGAGTTACCACTAATTTTGTAGGCTCTGGTTGATTGTGCCTGAGTTAATAATTCTCTTTTGTGGTTATGTTAATCACACATAAAATTCCTATTGGAATTAGGTATGGAATTGATATAAGGAAAAAAAATCCAGATCCAAGGATGTGACCCTTCCAATGTACATGATCTCTTCATTCCTGACTTGGGGGAGGGGGGGCGGGTGGGCTCAGCAACTTCCCAGCACTCCTCTGCACCCTCCTGGTCCCTGAAGCAGGCATTCGTAGAAATCATCACACTTCCTCTGCTTCCTCTGCTCATTACAATACAGTAGCAGAGCTAGATTTGAAAGGACTATGCTCTAAAGCAGAAAAAGAGGATGATGGCACACCTGTCTAAAGTGACCATAACTGTTGGGTGATGTTATTTTCTAGGAGATACCTACAGAACGTTTGCTGAAGCATGTTAGTTTGCATCCACAGCAAAATCTTTATTGGGATAAACAACAGCAATAGCGCTTAGACATATATACTGCTTCACAGTGCTTTACAGCCCTCTCTAAATGGTTTACAGAGTCAGCATATTGCCCCCAACAATTTGGCTCCTCATTTTACTGACCTCGGAAGGATGGAAGGCCAAGTCAACCTTCAGCTGGTGAGACTGATGGCAGTCAGCAGTCAGCAAAATTAGCCTGCAATGCTGTATTCTAACCATTGTCACCAAGGGGCAAAGCACAGTTTGAACATGAGTACAACTAAGGATGAGTTAAGTCAGTTTTATGAAGCTGTGGCAAAAAAAAAAAAAGTTGCAAGCACACGTTTGTGCCACAGCTAAATATAAGTCTCAAAGTGAAGCAAAGTGGGGGCTTCCTTTTGCTCTATAAAATGGTGTACATCTGTGCCTTGCATTTCAGTGCAATTATTTTGCTTGAAGCATCATTGAAACAAATTACCACATCAAAGCTTTGTACATCTTTATTATCTAGGCAGTTCATTTTATTCCAACCCGTTTTTATGAGTATAGCTACTGGCATTTAATACAGCATTCTGGATAATTGTCCTATATTTAAAATAGTTAGATGCCATAGGGGCTTATACTCCATCTTTGTACCTACTGCCAGTTTCATGGGCCTTCTCGTTTTCCTTCCTTTTTACAGCCTATTCAAATGCTTAAAATTATCTTTCTAGTCTTCATTGAGACTTTAATAAGGGTTATCTAAAGCACTAAATTATCATTTCTGTGGACACAGTTTTAATTTTTACTCTTTTTAAAAAAAATCTTTGTCTTTCAGGGAGTGTCATTGGAAGGTCATTTCAGGCCACTTGAATGATTTCCTATGATTTCATCAGCTGGATCAACTGTATCAAGAATACCGAGAAGAAACCCCTTAGGGACCTATCACAAATGGAAAATAGAGTTGGGTATCAACAAATATTTTCCCTAAGTGTTGATGTGAGGCGTGAACATCCCACATGAACTTGAAATAGAAAAAATGTATGTGCTCTTAGTCAATGGCCTCATATCACTTTCTCAATTTATTTCAGTCTTTATGATATAAATCAGTTCCTGCATTTAGCATTCCATATAAGGAAATTAAGCTACTTTGGAGTTTCAGTCTGCTGATAATACAGGGACACTGTCATTAATGAGAACAGATTTCATAAATGAAATGCAACCACATAAGTATAGAAAGAGGTGATTCCCAGATCATATTAATATATTTTATATTGTGGTAGTTTTGTTTTAATCCTCAATTAACAAGATCTATAGTCCAGTAACAGCTATGAACTCAGTTTCTGATCTCCATATTACCTGCAAAAACTATTTCCTTTTTGCATAAGGATGGAAGGAATGATCAATCTTTCCTGGAGACTGGAATTTCATTTGACAGATTTAATTCCTTTCTCAGTAGCAGTAAGCCTGGGGCTCCTAAAGAACTGCATGTGAGGTATCTCAGAGAAAGATAAGTTATTGTGTACAAGGTTTCTTCAAAGTGCTATCAGTCTTCCTCCTTTAAAGCATAATTCTAGGAATTCTGCCACAGAGGCAGTTTCCTCTGCAGATGTCAGTGTGAAGAAATATTCCCTGAAGGTGGACAAATTGAGAGGCATGATCAGAAGAATCTTTCTAATGGCTAATATATATAACAGACATTAGCTCAAGAAACCTTTCATAATAATATAGACAGAGCTATATGTTGTATACCGTTAATAGCTTTTAATGGGCTACTCTTAAAAGCCTATCCTAAAAAGAAATGCACCTTTGCATCAAACTTTATAAATATGAGCAACTTCCATTCTGCCTTTTCCATAAAGATTGTTTTGATCTCATCCAAACATTTAAGAAGGAAAATACAAAATATTTGGAGATGTTTCAATCTTCCATTGTGACCTTACATAAGAAGCTTTCCAATATATGTTGAGAGTCAAATCTGTCCCATCATTCATATGTTAATTTTAGTCCATAAATAACTCAAGTGACTTAAATTTTTATTCCTTACTGTCATATATATATGCTCCTTTCTTGGTTTCTTTCTATGATAACTAGAACCCAACAATAGGACTTGTATGTATTTATCATGTTAAGTACCTAGAGTACTTTTCCATCTCTGAACATTAAAACAAGAAAATAACAATGGAATTATATAATGATGTAGAAAAATGAGGTCAGGTGAGTATGGCAGTACCATTGAAAGGAAAAGATACTTTTCCCCCAGGCTAAAATAATTGTAGGTAAAAAAGCAGTATAAATTTATAAATGCTATCTTATAATGTCATTACTAAAATTCTAATGCAAAATTCACAACGTTTACATTGTGTACATATACCAGTAAATTAATAGCATTGGAAGAACCCCTTCTGTGAATCAGATATAAAGCTTAGATGCAAATACTACATCCAATATTTAGAATAGATATATTTTCTTCTGCTAACCAAATTATCCTGTTCTTCTTGGACTTGACATTCTTTAGGAATAGCTGCATGCACCTAGTAGCAAGAACAACTATATAGCAATAATACATGAATGGAAAGGAAAGACTATTAATGGGTGGCTCCAACTTAGAAGGCTAATCACATGGTGTGCCATTTGTTTAAGCTCTGTAGTAACTTGTGGGGAGTGAAAGAGCAAATCTTTCAAGGACCTGTGAAATACTTGATAAATATTTCTCTTTGCCATCCGTTCCCCCAAATCACAGTTACATGGCAAGGAAGTGGATATGATGAATGTGAGAAAACCAAGGCAGGACTGACTGCAACCCTCATTTAACTGAGCTAAGTAAAGTTGTGCAGAACTGTAGAGCAAACGTTCCTGTTTGCTTTAAATAACCTTCACTCAAGTGCTTGCAATTTGCTTTGTGAAGAGAAGGGGGCTTGGGCTCTGGAGTAAAGAAGCCTTTCCTTTTATCTACACTCCCGAACAGCTGGAAAGAGATAAGAGTGGAGACATGCCAACCTAGTCAGACTGCTAGAATTCCTTTGACTTTGCTGCTTTCCAATTGGATGCATAAAGGCAGACATTTTTGGAGAGCTGGTGTAGTTTTCTTCACCTTGTGTCTTCACTTCTATTAAAACGCATAGCTGTTCTTTTTTTTTTTAGTGAAATTGAATTGGTGTGGGTTTGACCCTGGAGCAGGCTGATTTTTGAACCAGAGAGATGCAGGGTTTTTTCAATATATATTTATATATACAGTATATATATTGTGCATATATGTAATATATACATATACATATATAAATATATATTCTCTCTCTCTCTCTCTCTCTCTGTAAACTGTGTATGTATGTGTGTATACACATTTACATACACACACACTGAGCTAGGCTCTACCAAATAGCTGATTTATAATGACCATCTATGACAGATGTCATGCTGCACGTGCTAATGGTCAAATATTTTATCCCTATGGAAAAGGAGATGGAGATAGTTTAAACATTTGCATATTTACTTGAGTAAATACCTGTATATTTGTCATTCTATTAGTTTACATGTAAACAGAAATGCAACAACCCATAAAAAGCTTTCAATAAACCCATATTAAATACATAAACCAGATAATTTGCAAAGGAGCCTATAGTGAGCAATTGTTATCTTTATAAACAGATGTTGAACATTGAAATCTAAATGGTGAGTTATTCTGGCATTTTCTTGGTTGAGCATGAGTGGCATGTGATTGATAGGACATGCACAACTTCCTGGACACATAACTAATTATTACTTAAATGATATTACTTTGTATTCAATTTGCTTAGTACAATAGGAACTGACCTCTAACTTGATCCAATTTTCCATCATGAGCTAAATATAGAACTTAAAATTTATTTAAGCAATGACAGCTGTTTACATTCTATGACTTGTTTTAAGAAATTTCCTTTCTGGGTTTGTATGCTGTATGTATCTAATCTGCGATTCAATTTTTATTTAACAAGCTATGATCTGTACATGGTAAATGTTATTGTTCAGATTTTATCTGGGCAAATTATCTATGCACATGCCTGTAGACCATGTCTTCTTATTGAATCTGCCACAATTTAATAATAACAGACTAATACACAATCTTTATAATTTATATTCCAACTTCACTCACTTGGGACTACCTGTCCTAAGTGAGTATGGAAAGATGGTACAATTCCTTTTAAAAGAGTTTTGAATTCTGTAGATGAAGCAAGGGTGCTTCATTGCATAGGGCATTATTTCCCACTCAGATACTGATTGGACTAGGATTACATTTTCCTAGTTACAAAATAAATTGTGCATTGATTGTATCCACAAAGGGAAATGTCTGAATAGCAAAAAAGCAACCTTGGAAGAAATTGTGCAGATTATATGCAAAAAAATAAATGTTTGGTCATCATGCTGAAAAATAATCATTGCACAGCCATTGTGCTCCTGAGGAAAAGGAGGTCAGGGTCAGGAAAGAATTTAATTGGCTCAAAATGTAATCTCTGTCCTTTCCTGTAGATACCAGCCATGCATTCATAACCCTGGAATATAAATTCCTCAACAGAGGCCTGAATAATTAGGCCCCTGCTGGGGGCATTGGAGTCAACATGTCTGCTTCTCTGTAAACAGTGACACAGGATGGAGAGTTGGGGGCGGGTGGGTGAAGACTTGTTTCTACAACATAGGTAGTCTAATCTGGCAAATTTCATGAGGGAAGATTTTATCAATGGGCCTGGCTGCTATCCCAGAGCAAAAAAAAATCCTATCCTGAGACAAATCTCAAATAATAAATTCCATGACCGATCAATTACAGATAGAAGGAGTTTTTTTTTGAGGCGGTGTGTTTCAAACTGTAGGTTTGGGCAAAACATTCTGTGAATCTCATTGGCCTATATCTCTGTCTATCAGTTTTAAAATGAGAACTGAGACAAACAGCGAAAAAGGTCGGGATTTATTTCAAGTCACTATTAAATAAGGGCTTTCATTTCCATTATATGCCAGCAGAACTCATTTTACTTTGACTTTTTTCTACTTTGGAAATGGCCCATTTATAGCTATAAGCACTGAATTTCACAACATGATGTTAACAGGGTCACTCAGTACACAACAGAAACACCAAAATTAAATGTTGGCTGCCCAAAGGCAGTGTCATTTCATGGCAGAGGAAAAGAGGATACCAATCAAATGAACCCTAGTGAATAAGAAAGAATATTAAAAAGGAAGAATTACAATTTAACAGTGGTCTTTATATTACTGGCTTGAACTAATGACAAATTTATTAGATCAATAAAGATCTGATCATTTGAATTTATACAGAATCATCATATATTTTAAAGTAAGGAATTTAGAGGCAGTCTTTATTTAGCTATGTTTCTCTTCATTGTCATTTGTTTTACCCAGCCTCTAGAACAGCATTTCTCATTTAGTTGTGGGGACTTCAGTTCCCATAATTTCCTCTCAACTCCCAGAATGGAGAATTCTGGGAGATAAAATCTACACAATTTAAAAATTTCTGAGATTGAGAAGCATTGCTGGAAAGACCAGCTGGTGGACCACCTAAAGACTCTCCTCCTGATCCTGGTCATGACTAACCAAATGTCTGTTAAAAGACATGAATACAGCAGTACCTCCTGCTTATATTTAGAGGAAATTAGAATCACTTAGGAGAGATGGGTGGTGTAGAAATTTAATGAATAAAATAAAATAAATTCAGAGAAAGTTGCTCTGGATCTGGTGAAACTATTGCTCTGTTTTTGCAAAACAACCTCCCCCATTCATTTTATCCTCATGCACTGCTGGAAAGTAGATAAAGAATAAGCAGAAATCAATCACCATCACAGGGACATTTTCCTGTTGTTTTTAACCTCAGTCATTCCTCATTTTCTCAGTAAGAAACAAGGAAACAAAACTATGCTTGGTCTACATGCACTTGTTATATGGAAGTTACATTTTAAGATATGTTTTTAGGTGGCAACTAAGCCCCAGTGATTGGTATTGCTCTGTCACAGAATCATTTACCACGTGTTCAGGAACAGACAAAAACCGTTCTTAAGATTTAGTACATAAATTTCATCTATGCATTTCAGTAGCAAAACAACTGTTGAATACCCTGGCAACTAACTATACAGCTCTTGATCTGATGTATCATTGTCTTGCTGTTGAAGTAATTTCTCATCTAAGCATTATGTCACATGCAGTAAAAATCACTGAAGACGTATTTCCAGGCAGATACATTCTGCATGACTGTATCTATATAGGAAGTTTTGTGAAAATCTTTCTGAAAAATCAGTGTTCCTTTTTTTAAAAAAAAACTCCTCGGTTTATTGTCCCTCCTTGTAACTCAGTCTTCTACTTTTTAAATCAAATCTAGGCCTTTTGGACTGGAGTGGGTGGCAGGGGAATGGTCTTTGATGGCATCTTTAAAAAAATAATTGAACACAAATATTATACTATTACTTATTATTATAGTATTAATATTGTGATGAATACTATTGTAAACATTTTGATTACGATTGTCTAAAACAATTGTACCCAGACAGTACACTTTGATTGAAATTGAATTTTTATGTTATATAAAACATTAAAAAAATTGAACTTGATCACTCTAGTCATGTAGGCTAGTTTAATACACAGTGCTTATTGAGGATTCCACTGGCCTTTTCATGTTTATCCAAATGCATTAAAGTCACTGCAAATTTGATGAATACGGTTGCAAAACATTTTCTTTTGGAGTGTGTGTGTGAGGTACAGTGTTACAGTTCCAGGGAAAATCAGATGCATGTAAGAAACATTACAGCTTGGACCATGGAAACAAAAGCATAACATTGTTCCAATTTTTCAACTTGGAGGCATTGTTTTTTAAAAAGACATGCTTGAGGAACTGAATGTATGACATATTGATTTGTTAACTTTGACATTTCTCATCATGTAATAGAGGCTAAGATTATATTAAATGGAACCATGTATCAAATAACTATCAAATTAACTTACACCAAAGATTTCTGACACACGAAGAAATCAATGCAGTCAACTGGATTGTTACATGCAATTTCCATATTTTCAGTACCCCAAAGTTAAAGGCTCTCCTCCTGTATTGGCAACATGTGACCTTTGGTACCCTCAAATCAATTAGGAGTGTTTTTTTTTTTTTTTACAAAAATAGGTGGAAGACTATTAATTCTTTCTTTTCTTTTTACACTATTAGATATTTGTTAAGGCCTCATTTTTTGCAGGCCTCTAGAGATCAATCTTGCAAGAGGCCGTTAAAGTTCCAATAAGTTATTCAGGCTTCATGGTCCACAAGGATCTGTGTTGGTCCTCTGGATTACTTTTAGCATGTAGACAAGAAAGCCAAACATAATCAAACATGTTATGTGAACATGACGATCCATATGGTGGTTTGGAATAGAATGGATTGAAACAAACTTCCAGAATATGAGATTTTTACCTCAGGTAGAGAGAACTGAAACATTTGCCTTTTATGAATTCTGATGTAAACCTAACAGATCACAACATATTAATCTTGATTTACAAGCCTTTATATTTGCCAAATATACCAACTCTTGACTCCAAAGATGCATTAAAATAAATTTAATTTAAAATTCATGCTTAGAGAAAACCAATTAGAAATGTGTAATTTATATTATGTGTAAATTACATTAAATGCACACTTCCATGCAGATATTTTGAAAAGAAATGGTTTGTCTTTAATTTTACAGATTAAGACAGAGAATAGAGCTGATGTATCAATGAACATATATGTTACCTGAATCAGAAACAGAATGTCCACATTCCTAACAATGTAATAGTGATGTAATGTAACTGATATGAAGTAGAAAAAGTGGAACCTCTAATAAATAGTTGCATTTACAGTTTGAACATACACTCTTAAAGAGAGCTAGACAGACACATTTGAAAATATTTTAATGTCATAGAATACCTAAGTTTACTTCCACTGGAAGAATCATTATTGCAATAGATAAAAGTTTTATACTGCTTAAATCTGATTCAAACAGAAGTAGTATTTGTGCAACATCACTTTGTTAGTTAGTTTTGATTAACAATAACTTAACTTTGGTTTAACGTTTAGCAAATATGTGAAACACTACCGGTGTTTTTGGTTAATAATTGGATGGGAGAATACTACAAAATCTTCAGCAAGTAGGGAAGATAAAATGGGAAGTTGGGGGAAAAGATATCAAGGTGGCAATCAAAAATTATTTTCATAGTGCCACAAAAGAGTATATCTCTCAGGTCACTAGAAACTAAACTCACTTAAATATTTTGGTTTTACTTTTCATTGATGCAGATTTGTTTACAACTAAATACAGAAACATTCTCAGTGTGGTGCTCTTGAAATATCTTGAACTGTGATTTTTAACATGGGAGCTGAAATTCAACTATTTGAGGGGCAGCAGAAATGGCAGGGTTGAATTAGGTCTTATACAAATCCTTAACAACAAAACAACTGCATCTTTTCTCCTTGATATGATATAGAAAACACTATTGGAATGAGGTAATTAAGGGTGATTTCACCATAGAAATGTAACTGGAATTTTATGAAAAGAAGTAAATAGCCTAAAGCATTCCTGTTAAACAGGTAAAATAAATAGTAGAAATGCAACAACAGTCTTTGTTTCTAGCCTTCTTGCATTCTGTAGATCCATCTACAGGATTTCCAGTCCAAATAAGTGAGAACTTCAAAGTTGATAGAAAAACTTTGTGCTGAACCAAGTAAAAAAGCAGCCTAGTAGAAGAATAAGAAAGCACATTGTTTGCTGTAATCTTGGACAATTTGAAGTTAAATAGATGAATTCCTCTTCCTTATTTAAAGCTGAGAAAAAAAGGGGGAGGGCTAGTTAAGGAAATCTGCATACAAATTGTTTCAACAATACTTAGTAATTTCCTCTAAACTCCTCTGGAAGTACTTAAGTAAAATACTAAATAAAACAGTATATAAGTCAATGGCTGTTGAATTCTCAGAGGAGAGGTGCAAATGGGACTCGTAGGAGCCTTTGAAACCAATTAATAGTAACTTATCAGCATTAATCACATCACAATCAAAAGTAAATAGAAATCACTAGTTAAGAAGCATTGCTAATAAAGAGAATTGTAGTTCTTGGCCCTTCCGTCCCAGGTAAGGAAAACAGGAAACAAGATGAGATTAACACTTATAACTTGTTGACAAGACTCCATCAAATATTATACTGGAACTCAGCAGCAATCATACACATTCCTAACAGGATTACTGGAAGCAAGATTTAGATTAAGAAAAATGGTGCTAGATAAATGGCTTACAAAAATGTTACATCATTATCGTATTTTTTGCTTTTATTTAACAATGATAACATATTGTTTACTAGAGATTCCAACAGATTTTGTTTCATATAAGCTGATTTGAGACAGCCAGTTTGGTGTGGTGGTTAAGTTATCAAGTTGGAAAGAAAGTTTGTTCTAGTCTTGCTTTAGGCAGGAAGCTAACTGGATGACCTTGGACAAAGGGCCTTCAAACTTGGCAAGTTTTAAGACTTGTGGACTTCAACTCCCAGAATTCCTGAGCTAACATGACTGGAGGAGGAAATTCTGGGAGTTAAAGTCCACAAGTCTTAAAGTTGCCAAGGTTGGAGACCCCTGATCTAGAAACATAGCTCTGTCGCCTCAGTTATATAGAAAAAAAAATTCTTAAGTGGTTTTTGCAGACAACCATTCTTTCAGCATAGGAAGCAGGTAATGACAAACCACTTCTGGAATCTCCCAAGAAAACTGCAGAGATGTTTCTAGGAAGTTACCAAAACTGACTTGAGGGTATTAAAAAAGAATACTTTTCCCCTACCTCCACCCAGGTTTGGGAATGCATAGTAAAACAAAAATAAATAGTGCACTTTTTAAATATAAATAGAAGGTAGCCATGAGTAGTCATAGTTCCTTTTCAAACCTAATTGCCCAGTGTATAGTGAAAAAGTAATAAGGTATTTGAATTTGGGAGATATACTATATAACTACCTTTACAAAACAATGAGTACTTAAGACTTGAAGGGATTATTATAATTGCTTCTCTCATGTATAGGTAGCCCTTGACTGTTTGAAGTTACACCACTGAAAAAAGTGACTTATGACCATTTTTCACTTATAACCGTCACAACATCCCTATGGTGACATAATCAAAATTCAGATAGTTGGCAACTGTCTCACATTTATTATGGTTGTAGTGTCCTGTGGTCATGTGATCACCTTTTGTGACCTTTTGACAAGCAAAGTCAATGGGTAAACCAGATTCACTTAAGAAACATTTAGCTGATTTAACAACTGCTTTGATTCACTTAACTGTGGCAAGAAAGGTCATGAAGTGGGTTAAAACTCCCTTAACAAATGTCTCACTTAGAAACATAAATTTTGGGCTCACTTGTAATTGTAAGACAAGGACTACCTGTATTCATGTAAAGCAGGTGGAGGCTTAGCAATAGCACGCAATAGCACTTAGACTTATATACCACTTTATATTGCTTTATAGCCCTCTCTAAGCGGTTTACAGAGTCAGCATATTGCCCCAACAATTTGGGTCCTCATTTTACCAATCAGAAGGATGGAAAGCTGAGTCAACCTTGAGCCTGGTGAGATTTGAACTGCCAAATTGTAGGCAGCTGGCTGCAGAAGTAGATTGCAGAACTGTACTTTAACCACTGCGCCACAGAGGCTCTTATTAGGGCCATTGGGAGGGGTGGCTCTAAAAATTCAGCCCTAGGCCACCAACTATGAATCAGTGTCTACAACATCTGAGAAGGCCCTTTCTTGCCTAAACCTGATCTAGAAAGGCCTGACTACACTAAATCCCCTGAGAAGAAAAAAAATCATTGATATAGACCAATGATTGACATTTTAGAAAGTGTTTCACATAAAATGGATATATAGAACAAAGTGTTACCTCAACAAGCTCACAGAAATCATATTTGGATTTTAACTAGATGAGACAAATTCAACAATTCAGAGTAGCCCATAATAGTTCATGTATAGCTTCTCCTTTAGTCTTTTGCAATAAGAAATACAAAACTGACTGACATCTTAAAGACTGACAAACAACCTAAGCTTCACTGCAGAATATTTTGTGCCTTAAAAATGTGTTCATGTTTCAGATATAGGACTCTTGATTTCTTTCTTTCTTTTTGCATTAACTACAGGCGGATTTTCCCTGTATGTTCTTACCACAGTTTTGTCTTTGTTCAGATAAACACTGAAGAACACCATAAGCACATCGACACAGTTGGCAATCCTTCCATATCCATTCTCCATGCACAAATGAGCCACAGTTGCTGTCAATGATAAAACAGAAGATGCAACCTTATTACCAGCTTTCATTGACAAGCCACAATCACCCCAATATATTTACTTTCTTTACCTTTTCCGTTCATCATGCTCACAGTATCTGCCAACAAAATATTGGGGGCATGCACAGAAACTGCCGAGGATGCAAGTTCCTCCATTTTTACAACAGTGCCGGTTAAGGGTCCGACCTGAAAAATGAATAGCCCATAGTTGACAAAGAAACAGACTTCTTTGAACCTTCTTTTTCACTTGCTTCTGCCAAGTCTTCCTAGCTGCCAAAGGCCTGGTTCTACTCGCCTTAAGGGGACCATAAAATTAGCTGCCTGTTAAGGCTGTTTGTTCAGCTAAGCCCAGATTGTTTAGATAAGGATTAAAAGCAAACTGCTAGAGATTACTGCATGGCCAATCACCACCCCATGACTTGTTCTACTGCAGAAGCTTCTTGTCAAACTGCAGATTTCACTCCAGCAGAAAGTAATAATCATACTTGCTTTTGGAAATAGCACTATTGATATTTACCCCAAAAAAGAAAAGAAATATTATTTTTTGCCAAATGTGCAAACATTTATCATCTTTTTAGCTAAACTGGCCTTCAAAGAAAATCATATATATGTACCTATTCTATATCTATTTAACTATAATAAAATCATTATGCTATAATATGCCTATCTCCTAATTTGCTTGGCAGAAAGAATTATTGCAAATAGAACTGTAGAGCTGATGAATATTTTCTTTAAGGTCAGTCCTGGATAAAGGGAGAGGCCAACATTTCCCAGAAATAAAGCAACTGAATCTTACTTTTTGCCACAGCTCATTAGAGAAATGGTACCAGAAAGGTGTCAGAGCAGTACAATAATTTGTCATCCCCATTATATTTTCAAGTGAAGAAACATATTGATTTTAATCTCTAAACATATAGAGGGTTAACTGCCTACAGAGCAGAGCAGCTTCTGGGTATTTATTTAAAAAAAATATACCACTGACTCAGTAGAATATAATTTAGTATATATACAAATTGTAGCTTATAGCACAAGTCTTAGTAATATTATTTTCAAAGGTTTCATAACATTTTGGCCAGCCTCACCAATGCAGTGCAAAGATAGGCTACACTGGATTGCAGTTGCAGAAATTCTACTAACCAAAAGACAGTGCAGAATCCCATCTCATTGGGAGCAGGGCAATGCATAAATTGAATAGAAAACAATTTAGAAAATCTCATTTTACCTTGCCTATTCTCCAGGGCAGATAAGTTATTTTGGAGAAACAGATTTTTCAATGGACATACTGTGTGTCCATTTGTTCATGTATATTTATTGCATTTTTATTGTAAAACATACATTTTATCCTTACCACATTCCTCAGAGGTGGGCAAAAGTAGAACTGAATGCTTGCTCTAAAGACCTCATAAAAAACTCATAAAGACCGCCTAGAATTAAAAGTAGTAAACAATAACTATGGATAGGACTGCCTAATAAATTTCATGGCAGAACAAGCATTTGAACCCAAGCCTTTCTGCTAAGTTCATGTTAGTACTATGCCGGTTCACTGGTATTATGGACACTAGATTGGAGAAATCTGTTGCTATAATAAATTCAGATATCAAGATTTAGGGAGCATGTAAGAATAAAGAAAGTAACTTACTCTTTGTTAGCCCAGTGAAAGGTACAATTGGTCTCAAGTTGATCTGCTTTTTATACTTGGAGCTCTGATTCATAACACTGTAGACTTTTAATGTGGTTGCTCGCTCTTTTGCACTGTGCTTTTGAATAATGACATCCACATTTCCTTCAGGGTCATGAGTGTCACCTTCTTTTCTAAGGCCTTTTGCAAAGAAAAAATAACATAAGAGAGTGCACTATTTTACAGACAGCAAAATTGGAACCAAATTATGAGAAAATTCCTCACCTTCTGCAACATTAATATTCCACAAAACCAGAGTTATTGTTAAAATAAACCTGGAGAGACAAAGTATGCACAGACATTAGTACAGTACGAAAAAAGTAAGTGTGAGAACAGGGCATTCAGTCTACCCCATAAACCAGTACTATTAAAATACTTTGAATTTGAAAAATGGATAATTATATTTAGGAAGGCAGACTTAATTACAGACAAAGCAATCTGATATTCAATATGCTTAGAACAAAGTAAAGTCAAATTGAATTGCCTGAGACTTCTTTCTAAGAGCAACACAATCCTAGGGTACGGATAAGCCACTACAGCATGAAACATTATTAAACATAGTTATAAGATCCCAGCTAAATAGTTCTATTCTTTTCTTTGTTACTGAGATAATTGCTTCAAAATCACATTTGTAGCCCTGTTACCAAAGCAAAGCACTGTATTATAAAAAGGCAATAGTTCTGGAAATTATATTTTACTCTCACTAGAGCCAAAATGTGCAATATGTTATATCTCTTGCTTCTACATGGATTACAATTTTGCCTTTGTGTATATAAAGAATAGAAGATGCAGGGCTGAATACAACTTGATTATAAGGGTATACAAATGCAAACTTACCTAGTATTTTGCCTCCAACACATTTTCTTAAGATGTTTTTCTCCTTCAAGCCCACTCCAGTTCCAATGCTGTTTCCAAGTAAGTGTGGTTCAGATGCCTCACCCCAAACAGGAGCAGCTGTTTCACGTGATTAGATGGACTAATTAAAGCAGAAGAATCTTTTTTAGCTGTTTCTCATTTCCTTCAGGGGTACATGCCTTCTAGAAGCTCTTCTTCTGTGGTTAGATTTTCAGAGGGGTATAGTCCATTCCAAAATGAGTTAGTTCCTATCCCTCCCCTCCATAAATACATCTTGCTGGGGGAGGAGCAATCTTTCACACACACAGCAGGAGGTAGAGCTTTTCCTTCCCAAGGAGTCTCCTAGCATTGGTCTTCAACTAGTAGGTTGGTGCTGATAAATTGCCCTATTTTATAGTAAAAAAAAAAAAAAATAGAATGGGCCACTACCTATGCCAATAATACTTCATTCTTGCTTGCATTGCGTTTTTAAGAATGGGAGAGACAGTCAAATACAAAGGAGGACAAGGGGATTCTGCACTTTTAAATTGCGGAATATTTGACAGTCAGATGAAGCTTACCATGTAACAGGAAAATGTTCTTTTCGATCTCCTTGTAAAAGACTCTTTGCCACTGGTTATCATAGAGATTCAGAAAGTTACCCCAGAAATTTATTTCATATATGATAATAAAAATATGGCCATTGTTTGGTCATAGATCTGAAAAAGGTGACATGCTTTTCATCAAAGAAAATGATGGCTCAAAACTTGATTATTTAGCCATCTGTTTTTTTTAATATGTACAAAGGGTTTTGGAAGTGCTTGTGGCTTGTCTTAAAAAGAGTTGCAAAAAATATAAATTATGCACTCATAATTTTGCTGCACTTAAGAAAAACACACTAGAAATTGAACTGATCCTGTTCTATAGTAGAAATCTACTGTCCTGCCTCTTGTTTCTATTTCAAATCCCTGAGCCCTCTGACATCTTGAGATTTCCCATGGATCATGCCAGAATAAGGGAAAAACAGTTAAAGAAGACTTAAGAAGATATGCAGAGAATGTGGGATTAGCACTGGAGAGACTGAAGTTCAAGTTGTCCCTCAGCTGTTGAAGCTTGCTGGATGATTTTGAGCCAACCACCACTCAAGAACTACCTCGTAGGTTTCTCATATAAACTATCTTGAACTCCTAGAGAAAGTGTAGGGTCAACATTTAACACATGTCGTGGAAAAACAGCAAAGCATGTTTGTGCTGTGTGTAGTCACAAACAAAGCATGTTTGTGCTGTGTGTATTGTGGAAATGCTCAAAGACTGTATTCTGCTTGTGATTGAAAAATCAAGCTGCCATTTAACAAACAGATACAGACTTAGTTCAATCTCTGTATTTCAATAGTTTTTAAAATGTATCCTCAGTTTAACTTGGGAAACCTGGGACTGAGAATCTGGGCATCTTTTCCCACAGTAAAGTTCTGTCTGATGAATTATACTTGATGCATCTACAGGTAATCCTTGACTCAGAACAGTTTGTTTAGTGATCGTACAAAGTTACCATGGTACTGAAAAAAAAAATGACTTATCATTTTTCACATGACTGTTGCACCAACCCTGTGGTCATGATTTAAATTAGGAGGTTTGGCAACCGGCTCATATTTATGACTGTTGCAAAATTGGAACCAAATTATGAGAAAATTCCTCACCTTCTGCAAAATTAATATTTAAAATTAATAATTATGGTCCAACTTTCACATCCATACATTACAACTGGGAAAACCATAGCCTTGACTATACACACATTTGTTGGCAAGGTGATGTATCTACTTTTAAGTATGCTGTCTGGATTTGCCATAGTTTTCCTCCCCAGGAGCAAATTTCTTTGCTCCCCAGGAGCAAATTTCTTGACTGTAGTCCCCATCTGCAGTGATCTTGGAGCCCAGATTGTAATACACCTACAAAAAGCAACAACAATAAAAGGAATAAAAGGCATTGTTAAGGGGAGAAAAATCCCTGCAAGCTATAAAAAGTTGTATCCCAACATAGCTAATGTTTTTAAATGCCTTAAACGTAAAAAGATAGTCAGCTTGGGATGGGAGGCAGTTATTTTTTTATGTATTTTACTTTGCAATAGATTTTTACTGTATGAATGCAAACTGGATACTTAAGGAAAGATACAGATCTCATTAGTTCAGATATTTTACATTTTTTCCTATAATTTGGCAATGTAAATGCAGGTAAATCTTTGTTCAGTTCTTTGAGGATCTCGAGTTTTGGTTGCTGTGATAAGATAAGTTTAAATCTATTTTAGTTTTATTTAATAAACCATTCTAGCCTCAGATGTCTTCTCTTTGAAATAAAAATAAGATTGAATCACTTTATTTCAAATTTGTGAGAATTGGATAGGATAATTGGCACAATTTCATTTTTAGAGAGCTAATCATGTAGGCCTTTTGCAACAAAACAATGAAATCTTGCAACAGTTTGAAGGTTAATGAATATGACATATATTCCCCCTGGGTTCCCTCATTTTCCAGGAGAATTTTATGCTCAATTGGCAACTAAATATTCAGTAAGTGGAATAACAATCACCAGTGGGATCAGATGGCAATGGAATGCATAAAGTAGCCTATTGTATTTAGGAGGCAGTGATAGAAGCACCAACATTTTGTAAATAATGATCATTTGAATGCCCACATTTTCCTAGCTACATGCATCTGCAAATTAATCAGCCAAATCATGAACTAATGAAATGTACTATATAGTCTAATGATTCCTAGCCTTTTCCATTTCATGGAGCACTCTGGTGTTAGTGAAAACTCGTGAGGAGAACCACATAAGCCAGATGATGGTAATTTGGAGTTCAAATATGCTGCTATCATGTATAGAAGGGATGTCAGATTCAAGGCCCACGAACCAGATCCAGCTCATGGGGTGCTTAGATCTGGCCTGCGGGGACACCCTGGAAATAGTGAAGGACTGGCATATGGTGCCTCTAGCAGCAAAAATGGAGCTTGGGATGGCCGCCAACAGCCCTCCGAGGCCCAGTTTTTGGCTATGAAGGAATCCTGCAGTCTTTTATTACCAAAAATGGAGCTCCCCCAACACAACTGACGTCAAGGTGGCCATGCCCACACTAGCCACATACCCCACCTCCGAGGTCAAACAGAACCCTGATGAAATCGAGTTTCACACTCTTGATGGACAGTATTTGACAGCTCCTCAGTTTTTATTTATTTATTTATTTATTTTTGTCAATTGCTTGCAAGATAATAGGTATAAGTAAAAACATGGTTATGAATACATGGATACACATAAGAAAAATAAAAAATAAAAAAAATAAAAGAAACAATAGGACAGGGATGGTAGGCATGTTGGTGTGCTTAGGCACACCCCCTACAGACCTCTTAGGAAAGGGGTGAGGTTAATAGTAGTCAGTCTAAGGTTAAAGTTTTTGGGGTTTGGGGAAGAAACCACAGAGTCAGGTAGAGTATTCCAGACATTGACCACTCTGTTGCTGAAGTCGTATTTCCTGCAATCAAGTTTGGAGCGATTAACCTTGAGTTTGTATCTATTGTTTGCTCTTGTGTTGTTATGGTTGAAGCTGAAGTATTCATTGACAGGTAGGACATTGCAATGTATGATTTTATATACTATACTTAGATCGGACCAAGGGCGGCATAGTTCAAGGTTTTCTAGGTCTAGAATTTCAAGTCTGGTGGCATAAAGTATTCTGCAACAAGTAAAGGAGTGGAGAACTCTTCTTGTGAAATATTTCTGGACTTTCTCAACTGTGTTAATATCAGATACGTAATGTGGGTTCCAGACTGATGAGCTGTATTCGAGTATTGGTCTAGCAAATGTTTTGTATGCTCTAGTTATTAGTGTAATATCACCAGAGAAAAAGCTATGTAAGATTAGGTTAACAACTCTTACTGCCTTTTTGGCTATGTAGTTACAGTGGAGTCTAGCATTGAGGTCATTAGAGATGAGTACTCCAAGATCTTTGACAGAGTTTGGATCATCAACAAGGTCTTGACTATTCAGCCTGTATTTTATTTTCTGATTTTTTTTGCCAATATGTAGGACAGAGCATTTATTTGTTGAGATTTGAAGTTGCCATTTGTTTGACCATTCTGATACATAGTCAGGGTATTTTTGAAGGGTAGCAGTATTGTCTGTGGTGTTGAATAGCTTTACATCAGCAGCGAAGAGAATGCAGTTACTCTTGATATGATCACAGAGGTCATTTATGTAGAGTATGAAAAGAGTTGGTCTTAGAACACAATATTACTTTAAAAAACACAAAAACAAACCAAGAATATTAAAAATGACAACATGTTTTTAACGGTCAAATCTTGTAAGATACATGATGATATCATTATGATCATTAGTTAGGTATATAGTATATGACTGATAAAGGACTATTTTCTATATGTTCAGGAGTCATGGACTGTGAATTTGACATCTCTGCTTACTCTTTAAATAAATCTACAATTATATTTTTATTTTAGTCTTTGAAGGGCAAAAGGCAGGTATTTTTTACATTGTTAGAAGTTTTAAAGAAAGGCAGTTTATGCAATTCTACTTGTAAAAAAACCTACTGAGCCTAAGTGAACTTTGAGTTAACTATATATATATATATACCTTAGTAACATTTTCCAAAGCACCAGAAGGCAAGACATGAAACAATGGATGGAAACTAATCAAGGAGAGAAGCAACACTAAGGAGAAACTTCCTAACAGTGAGAACAATTAATCAATGGAATAGCTTGCCTTCCGAAGTTGTAGGTGTTTCATCACTGGAAGCTGTTTAAGAAGAGATTGGCAGCCACTTATCTGAAATGGTATAGGATGTCCTGCTTGAGCAAGAGGTTGGAATTCTAGGCCTCCTAGGTTCCTTCCAACTCTGTTATTCTGCATTCTATTCTGCAATATACTGTACTTTCCTTATAATGTAGGGATGTAATAATAGCAAAATCTTAATAGCAAATTTCTTTAAATAATTACAAATGCTTTCTGTCTTCCACCATTTCTGTTGACATCTCTTATAGAATATAATACTGTGGAATTTATTAAAAGGTATTTAAGAAAATAATTAATATATTTTTATGTACATCATTTTGAGAATGAATCCTTTTAAATTGTGGGTCAAGTATCTAAGGCATTCATAGGGCTGGCATGTATAATTTATATAAAGTAGAAAAATAAGTTCATGAATAAACATGTATATGATTAGTGCACAATTCTTTTACAGTCTGCTTAAACTTTCACAATATGTGTAATTGCCACTCATTGAAATACATTGATGATACATTGATCATCCTTCTCCATTATTGATAATTTGAAAGGAGGATGATCAAAGTATTTCATTGAGAGGCAATTACACAGATTGTGAAAGTTTAAGCAGAATATAATCTAAGGATTGTTGAGGGAAGTTTGGCTAGGTCCATGTATCCGTGCTTCTTAATACCTGTAGATAGCACCTGTTATTTTGCTACCATCTTAAGAAATATAAGAACTGCACTCTCTTCAACATTCAAGATATGCATTTGCCCTTCATCATAAAATTGAAGAGGCAAAGCAAATGCCGAGTTAGAATACTTATTCGTTTTCAGAAAATGTAATCTTTCTTTAAATGCCATTACTGAAATGGATATATTTCTACCGCAGACCTCAGAAGCAGAGAGCAGTAATGTTAGAAATATGAATGACATGTCATACCTCATGCCATTTGCTTAGGATTAGAAGTTTGTCTTAAGTGAAAGATCTAATAGTTCAGTTCACTGAAAATCAAGTGAGAAATATTTCTCACCCTCTTGTCATGTGTTTTCTTCTGCTTCTGCCAGAAAGAAGGAATGGGCAATATGGCTACAGATATGTTACTGCTGTTTTCTTTCTCTGACCTGGAAGGAGTTTGTCATTACAAATACTGAATAGCCTCCAATGTTTGATGTCAAGAAAAGTCCATCAGGAAACAACTCTACAGGCCCCAAAGCTGACCAGCACAGTAATGATATGTCCTTTTTTCATTCTTCACTTTTATCAGTCCTCCTAAACAAGATAAGATTGGGAACTCGATTCAGAACTGACCCTAGAAATGTCATTCTGTTTTCGACAGAAGACCATGGCAACATTTAACAAGGGAATATGTCATTCTCCTTTGTTTGGCAATAACTTAATGGACCTCAAGAATGCCTGATGAAAAAATTTAAAGGTAGAATTTATATTTGTTGAATTAATCTTTGAACACCATTAATGTTGATCTGCAGTGCAATTATTACCAAAAGGAATCTCCATGTCAACTTTCAGGAAATTTGTGGTCCTCCAGACATAATAATTTTCAGTACTCCTACCCAGCATAATCAGTGATGAGGGATTATGGTGTTGCAAAATTGGGCTCAAATGTGATCAATAAGTCATAATACCATTATATGATACAGGACTATATAATTCAGAATCTGTTTTTAAAAAAAATAGAAGTAGAATAAAATATTTTAAAATTTGTTGTAGTTTTAAGTTCCTTGGTATTTTTAACTTCGTTTTTTTTTTAACCAATAAAATAACATGGCTTGGGAGATGAAATGATTTCAATGGGCTTTAAGCAGAGCCCAAGAACATTGAATTCCCCAATGGGCTGAATGAAAGGCAAGGAAGGAAACTAAATCTAAAACTAAATCAAAACCTTAAAAAAAAGGCAATTTAGCTATTTACTGCTCTCAAATAAGAATGAAGGCTGCAGATAAATGGAATTGTTTCTGCCGCCTAAGTCTTTTCAGTTTGCTGAAAGTTGTAAATTTGAAAACAAGATTAGAAGTGATGTATACAGGAGCAACAAAAGGATTTGGTAAGAATCTATTCAAATAAATCCAGAGACTTAAGAGAAAACTGCTAAAGAACATGTTAAGGTTTACTTGAGAATTAGCTCTTAAAATTGCTTTTCCTCTTTCAGGATAAAGGAGCTGCCTGAAAGCTAGCACACTGAAGAGAAAGTGATTGGTATCACCTTAGTCAAGATTTTAATTGTACTTATTAAATGATAGCCAGGGAGTTTATTTTAACAGCCATACCAGCTGGATTGGGGGAACATAGCCAGCTGGAAAGAAGGTGGATGCTGCTGTCAAAGAAAAATACAGGTTCAAGAATTTGATTAACCAACATATCTGCATTTTGATTTTGTGCAAATTTATTATTGAACTGTCTCTAAATGATGATTGTGATTGGAGGCTGAAAATGAATTATGATGTATGTATTGTTATCTTGATGAGATCTACAGTTGCAATGGACACTCATGGGAGCAAACCCACCCAACAACTTTCCTTCTGCTGATATTCTGTCACTAATTTCATGAATTCCCCAAACCATTAATCGGATAAGATAAAATAAGAAAGAAAACAACATAGAAGGATTAAACTCCCATTCCTCCAAATTGGCAATATCAATGTAGTTATCGAGGCAGGGAAATCTCATCATTACATCATAACACAAGAGCTATAGCTAATGAACTTCCTGTATTATCTTTAGGTTGGCCTTGGGCCTCAGCTACCTTATTAGTCAAAGTAAAAATCAGAGTGATTTCTGATAGTGTTCTTACAGAAAATGTGTTTCTCTTTTTCTATATCAACCTTCATTGCACATTATCACTTTATCCAACTTAATTGCCTTTCATCAAGGGCAAAAGTAATAGCTTCAGGTAATATAGGTAAATAACTTTACCTGAAGGTAATATAATTTAATCTTCCTAAGACAGATAGCTTTCAGATGCTATCTGAAAGCTACCACTCCCAGCATTTTGACTGATCATGGTGATATCACTAATAACCACCCTTGATAGCATGAATTATAGTTTAATATTCCAGGACTGGAAATGACTTGGGAATTCTGGGAAATGAAGTCCACACATTGGTTAAGAAAATAATTTCTAAAGTTCTTGTTCAAGAGGAGTCATAACCTGCTGACTTTCCAATCCACAAAGCTATCTTTTGCTGTATCTAATCTCCATTTACTGTTTCCAGGTGTAAAATAAAAGTGAGTTTCATGTTCTGTTCAACACAGCTGTGTGTGTACGTATGTACGTATGTATGTATGTATGTATGTATGTATGTATGTATGTATGTATGTATCCATTTATTTTATAAATCCATGATACTCATATCTAACTTTTTCTCCAAGAGTTCAAAGTATTTTTCATGGGCATTTTGTCTTTCTTTGGTTCTCATAGCAAAAACAATAGCATCCTGTGAGAAAGGTTGGGTTGTGAAAAAGCAACATTGAATTTCCATGGCTAAAACCAGACTTGAATCTGGGTCTACTATATCATTCAATAACCTAAGCACTAAACAATGCTGCCTCTGATTTTATCTAGGGCCCAGTCTTCAGGTATTGGGTTTTTTTCTCCAAGCTTTGTGATCCCTTCAATTCACAAGGCCAAAGCTTTCCAGATTTTAAGGTATTTAACTTAAATATGTTGCAAGAAACAACCTAGACCTAGCTATTGTATACAATCACTTTGAGATTCCATTGCTCCCCCACCTGTTTCCTTCTTAAACAGGGAAAGTTTGTAAAGTTATTTGCAAATTATCAACATATTTGCCAACAGGCAGATATTCACAGGATTTCTACATTGTTCAGCAAAACCCTACAGCCAAAGCCAGTCCTTGGGGGAGGGGAGGAGGGATCCCTTTAAAAAGCAACCTTAAATTATTTGTAGAAGGAGGAAAAAAAGGGGGCTGTTTGTAAGAGAATAATTTTTCCTCTTGTGGCTGTTTTCAGAGTGACAAAGCCAAAGTGTTTGTCAGAAACATTTTGCTGTCTTCCCCCAACCAACATCAAACTCTATATTTATGCCAGCTAATCTGTCTCTCTCCCTCTCTCTCTGACATGCTGGCAGGGAAATTCTGGGAGTTGAAGTCCACACATGTTAAAGTTGCTAAGGTTGAGAAACACTGATATAATGTTAGCACCAGCCCTGCCTTCATTCAATGGCTGAAGTTATGAAAGCTCTGAATAGAAGTTCATTCAAAATAATAGGTCCTTGAAATTACAACCTTTGCAGTGCCCTGATGGTCACATGATCAAAATTTGAGCACTTGATAGTATACGCACATTTATGACTGCAACATATGCTCCAACTCTACCCACCTGCCAATTGTCTTCAACTTTGTCACTTTGGCTGTCCTATACTCCCTCCTGCAACACTGCCCTGCCATTTTGCTTCCCTGAACCTTGTGCCTCAGTTGGGCACATCATGTCACCAGCAGGAAGAAGATGGGAAAGGTTGGATGGAGGTGGTGGGAGAGATAGGGAGTGGCTGTGTAGTACAGGACAGCCAAAACAGCAAAGATGCCAGGTTGGAGGGGGGGGGGGGGAAGACAGATGGGTATGGGGGTGGGTTGTAACAGAAGTGAATGTGGCAGGCCAGGAGAAGTATGAAGTCCTTGGCTAACAACTGCAACAGATGTAGAAATGCTAAATGGGTGTATAATGTTTCACCTGAGGACTGCTTTCACTTGAGGAGCTGTGGTGGCACAGTGGTTAGAGTGCAGTACTGCAGGCTACTTCTGCTGACTGCTAGTTACCTACAATTTGGCAGTTAAAAACTCAAGGTTGACTCAACCTTCCATCCTTCAGAGATGGGTAAAATGAGGACCCAGATTGTTGGGGGCAATATGCTGATTCTGTAAACCACTTAGAGGGCTGTAAAGCTGTATATAAGTTATTGCTTTTGCTTCACTTGGCAAATCCAATCCCAATTAAGATCATTAAACAAGAACTACATGTATTCTGTTCTACAGCACCCAATCTAATCTGCACCCAGTCTTTTGTTCTTAAGGGTCACAAACTAGTAGAAGCACTACATTTAATGATCTGGTGATCTGCAATGCTAGGAATACCCCCACACACATATACCCACTCACAGCCACAATAGAATCCTATTTTCAAAGTCTTTGAGATTATTTTTGACTTCTGCTTCAGCCTCCTGTCACAAGCACATAGATAACCCAGACTATTAAGCATAGAAGATTGCTTTCTTCAGGAATGACCAACATGTTTGATGTATTTGTGTTAATTCTGCTATGCTCTGCCAAAGAAAATAATGTTGTATTAAGCAGTATTTGGGATTCTGCAGCTCTCTTTTTTCATGTTGAGGGTCATAACGTTCCTGACTTTGTCCCCCTTTCTCTCAGCTTTTAAAAATGCTATTAACTTTTAACAAGCAAATACTCTTCTGTTGCATATAGAGAGCCTGCTTAACCCTACAGGGCTGTGTGTAAACCTTTTCTCCTGTATTACTAACTGTAGGTACCTGAGGATGACCTATAGGCTTTTAAAATAAGACCATGTGTCTCCATTGTCCTATTATTCTGGAAAGTGAGGATTTATGTTCCCACTGTAGATTCTGAGACAGAATAGAAACAGAAAACAGTAATGTGAATTGTTCAGGTTTCTTGGGATATCTTTGGCGACATACCATTCTAGGGAATAA
The DNA here is from genome assembly GCA_023653725.1 of Bungarus multicinctus. NCBI lineage: Eukaryota > Metazoa > Chordata > Lepidosauria > Squamata > Elapidae > Bungarus > Bungarus multicinctus. The sequence goes on from CM042834.1 coordinate 214,027,377, forward strand.
AAAGCCCTTTGAACTTGCTTTGGAAATTAAAACAAAAAATAATGAGGACAAACAATAGAAGCTGAAAGTTGTTGTGAGAAAACGGGAGTGATGTTTTTAAAAACATTAGTTATAAAATGGAACTGTCATTTGTCTCTTTCACAGTACGTTTTTCTATAGTTTTCATTGTTGCTGCAAAATTGCTTTTCTAACATGGTTCCCCCACTTTAAAAAAGAAAAACAAACTCCAGAATGTCATTACCTACCATTTTCAGTTAGCTGTTTATGCTATTTGTATATGTTTGCTTATTTAATGAAAATGTCAAAAATTAAATTAAAGCTCCCATTTCTTACTGTAAAGGCTAGACAGACAAGACAACAATATCCAGCACACATAGGAAATATAACCTTGTTGCTACTGAAACTCATATTGTCATTTCTAAAATATGAGGTTTTAAGCTGAAGACTTTCTAAACTTCTAATGTTGAACCCACACAATGTACTGGATTGTGGATACTGGATACTGAACTGACCACATGTTAGTCCAAATTAGCAGTCCACAACTGGCACCCTCCAGATCTATTTTTGGCCATGCTGAGCTAGAAATTCCGTGAGCTGCAATCCAGATACATCTGGGAAGACAGTAAATGAAATCAGGCTAGACTAAATTATATCTGGCGGCCTATGGAACATTAGAATTTTCCAACTTTTCTATTTATTCATTAACAGAAGTAGGAAATATGTCACCAATTTTCCCAGCCTTCCTCCTTATGGTATTTTTTTTCTTCAAGCTGATTTGGATAGATGACTGAAAGGTCTGAAAGGCAGACAATACTCAAAGCAATTGAGGGAATTTCCCTCAACAGCTTGCTTAACAGGCAACAAGTTTTTTCTGATGTGAAGGTCTTCCTTTGATGCTATACATATCAGCAGTCTCCCCTTACTTACTTAAGAGTAATCTATGCCTACTCTTTCCTTGTAAGGGTCCCAGACTTCTCTTCAGAGGAGGAAGGTGGCTTCTTTTCCATAGGCAGAAGGAAGAAGAATATTTTTAAAAATAATTTTGCACTTTGGGTAAAGAAAATGGCTGAAGGGTTGACTCTTTAGAAAAAAGACCCCTATGGAAATTCTTAGTTGGTTCTAAGGATTAAGTAAAGCAAGTATGGCAGGAGTCTCATTCAGCCTAGAAATTCCTCACTTCTGTTTTAAACAAATTTAAAAGACTTAAATTCGAAGAATTTCAATTTTAAGTTTTTTACATCACTACCAAGATATCAAGTGTTGTGCATATCAGCCTGGTTTGTATCATCATTTTTATCCAGTTTTTTTTTTTTGCATTGAACTAGAAAAGAATTGCATATTATCATGTCAAATTTTCAGCATTTATTTTTATTATCATCATTCCATTTAATGATTGCCTGGTCTATTATGCTACACATAGACACACACACAGATACACACACAGTGGGGCAATTGTTTAATGTAATAATATATATACAAGCACAATGTACAAGATTTCATTCCTAATATATAGGATAATGCAGCATATTTAATTCTTCTTTACAATATTTGATTTGTTTTCATTTATAATATTAAAAGCATTTGTATATGTATATACTCAGAGACTTCTCTAAATTAGTAAAAAGACAATCTGTATATTAATTTGTTATTGGTACTTCATCCACTTTTTAAAAAGTTCATCAGTGCCTTTCTTCATACAATACTGACTTAAATCAAACATAATGAGGACTAAAATACACCTGTTGTCCACCAACGCCTCATCACATTTTCAAAATATAAGGCATAGTGTTAGACTACATGAGATATTGCCTTGCCAGAATTGAACTGCTTGCTTTGTGGAAAACTAAGCTTCTTAAGGGGTCCCTGCTCTCTGAAGTAAGGATAACAATGACAAGATGGCAGGTCTTCTTGGTAATACCACCCACATTTTGGATGTACTTACATGTTCATAAAGGTCTGTCTGTCACTCATAGCTTTGAGAAGATATTTAAAAACAGCTTCATTTCATCAGACTTTCAACCTTAGCTAAGCTAAGCTATCTTCCAAGGAGAGATGATTTATTGTTGATTTATAATGTGGATCTACTTTACTGTTGTATTATCATTTTGAGTTGTTGTATCCTATCTAGAGTCTTTTGAACTAAGTGGATATAAAAATGTTTTTAAAAACCTAAATGAAAAGTAGGTGTAAATAAAATCTGTGGAGTTTATGGTAGTAGTATCTTGAGTCTTCATGTCTATGCTATAAGTAACTACATTGCAATCCTTAAGTATTCAACTTTCCTGAACCTGTGATGTTTGGAATCAACTTTATGTCAATAGTTTTCTGCCAAGGAAAAAACGCTAGGCTGTAAATTCAGCTTCCCACTTAATAATAGAACTGTTTCATGCAAGATCTCCTGCTGAGAAGATCCATCCCTTGACAAATAATCAGTGGCTCCCAGAGGTAGGTCACATTATTTCACAGAAGCAGACAAGAGGCTTAAGGCAGACAACAAGAGAGTTTTAAGGATACAATTTCCAGTTCATATTTTTACAGGCCAATGCCTTTCATATGGATGGAAGAACGAAAATGGTGTTTGTGTCCACCCAGCAACCAATCTGAAGGATCCAATTCAATTATGAAGTGAATTTGGTCTTGTTTTAAGCTTACAAGCTTATTTATTCACTTTCCACATTTCATTTCCCATAGATTTATAGGCATATGTTGCTTAATGTCAAACAAGTACTAGCAAAATTCCCATAGAGGAACTAAATTATATCTGATCTGGATTGATATAGATTTAACCCCCAGTTTTTAATGTATGCTGGGTGAGACACATCTTAGAGCAAGATCAAACAGAACTCCTCAGGTTAGGACCACCTGTCCAGCCAACATTCAAAGTTACAACAGCACTGAACAAGTGGTACTTACAGTACAAGTGCTCCTCAAAATTTTGGCCATTAAAGCACCCCATGGTCACATAATTGTGGTTTTGATGCTTGAAAACTGGCTCACCCGATGGTTGTAGCATCTTGTGGTCACACAATTGCCATTTGTGACCTTCCCTGCTGGTTTCTTATAAGCAAAATCAATGGGGAAGCTGGCAGGGAAAGTCATAAGTTGCCTCCTTAAGTCATTTCCATCCACTATTCTTTTTTGGACTCCATTTCGGAGTCAGTCCATCTGTCCACACTCCCAAGAACCCTCCTACATCTGTCGCTGGCCTTTCTGCAGTCCCCAAAGATTCATTGATATTCCACACTGCAACTCAGTGCCAACGTTTGTGGCATGTCCTCACTTCCTTGTGATGTTCACACACCCTCTCACAATCCCACCTAGAACTCATTGTTCAATGTTAGTATCCTTATTACAGGGCAATTTAATTTTATTCAGTTGGGGAAGAATGGGCGTATTGTGTGCCATTAGTAAAAAATAACATATCTACTAAGTGTTAATTATACTGTAGAATTCACTACCATCAGATGTGATTATCAATCTATATTCATAATTTTAAAAAGAAAGAACTGGGTAACTTCATGATTGTAAATCTTGATGGCCTTATATCAGAGGAGCAACAGTGGAAGTTGTCTCTTATCTTGCTTTTTCTAGATTTATCAGTTTGGCATTGAGATACAGAAATTCTGGATTAGTTAGTGAGGCCTTTTGTCTAATCTAATAAACGTCTTCTTATTATCCTAGGAAAGGAACTAATAGATGTTTTGCTAAACAAGTTCAGTGTTTCTAGGAGAAATATTGCTAGAGTTTCCTCTTTGGATATAGTGCTGCCTAATTGCACACATTAGTTCAAATTCCAACAGAAACCTCTAAAGTGAATATTGCAGCTGTCTGAGAGGGAATAAACCTCAAACCTCAAATGTCTTTTCTTTAACATTATCAAAGAGGGGTGTTCCATTTAGAGAAAGGTAATTTTTCTTAATATACAAAATTTTCTTTAGGCAGGAAAATGCATTCTGGGACATCCCTTTGTGTTCTTATCTTGGTTTTGGAAAAGAGGTGTGCAAAGTTACAAGCTTTCTTTCCTCCAAAATATATTGACATCAGGGTTTTTCCCCCTCAGAATTTTGTGTATAGCTGTCTCTCATTTTTATGTTGAATAAATCTAACCCCCAATCAGACTGTTTGAAATCCATAATTTTTAGAACTATGGGACGGTTTTGAAATTTATTTTAAAAAGCAAAATGCAAAGATAAGTAGCACTAGCAAGAGAAAAATGTGGATTAACTGTGGTTTTACAGTAAAGAAGAAAAACCTAGATGCATTATGGCAATTCTTAGAAGTATAGCAAGTGTGAAGTTACCAAAATGGAATGATTGAAGAAGTGGCAACATCCTTTATTAGTTTTTAGCCTTGTTAATCTTCTCTAGATCAGTAAGAGAGGGTAAATGTAGTTTGGGCCATTAACAAAGTATGAAGTTCAAAAAGATTCTGCATTTGAAAGAGACACATCCATCCCTTTGACACCCCATCCCCCGCATCCTCTAAATTTATTGCATCTTCTTTCTTTTCTAGTTGCTTTCAGGTTCAAGCTATTCAGAATGTAATTGTTCTGCTCAAATCACGAAATGAGTTGCAGTGTGGATAAACCTCTGGAGTTTTGTCAGAGGTCCATAACTTCACTGTACATCTCACCCTCCTCCCCAATTTCTAGGCAATTCTGTCTGTGAATATTTTCTCTGAGGCTGCATGAGATAGTGGACACCTGGGTTTCTGCAGGGCCACCTTCCCACATACTGTAATGCCTAACCAGTATTTTCCATAACATTTATCAGATCTTATTTGGGTTTATTATAAATATGGGTTTATTGATCCTGTGAAAATGCATCTGTCTTTCAGAAAGTCAGTTTAAGAGATCAGTGCTTTTGTCTTGGATGCATTCTGCAACAAGGGATCTTATGTGGAAATTTTTTTTACAATTTATATTCTATTTATTACCCCGAGACCTGTGTAGAAGTGCTATGTAGCTATTGTCCTAACTGGGCAATTGTCCTGGGACTAGTCTCTCCCACTGCAGTTTATACATCTGTTTCTGCAATGTACCACGTTTACAAATCTCTCCCTGATGAGGGGAGAAGATACCCTTTCATCCATTCCCTTTCAAGATTAGCAGCACTAGGTTCCATGGAGATGATTATTAACTACTATGTATGGACCAATCCCAATTGTGAAAATCCAGAAATCCATTCTAGTCTGTTCCTTTTCCATGCAGTGGCTACTTCTGGTTAGTAGGTTATGATCTGGGCTTCTTGGTCTGTTGTGCCTGCACTGCCATTCCCTCGTAACACCATTCAGGGACTGAGCCCAGCTGTTGATTGCTTTCTTCTCTTTCACCCATTTCCCTTTCTTATGCCTTTTACCCTGCAAGCTAGACTAATTTTGAACAGGGATTTAACATCCTTTCAGAAGAGGATGCATCCGTGTTCATCATCAATTCCAGCCAACTTTCTGGTATTTTCTTTCTCCTCAAACTATTTATTTATTTATTTATTTATTTATTTATATTTTATTTAGATTTGTCAATCGCTTACAAGGTAACAGGTATAAGTATATACATAGTTATGAATACATGAAATGGGTACATATAAGAAAAATAAAAGAAACAATAGGACAGGGATGGTAGGCACGTTGGTGCGCTTATGCACGGCCCCTACAGACCTCTTAGGAAAGGGGTGAGGTCAATAGTAGACAGTCTATGTTTAAAGTTTTTGGGTTTGGGGAAGAGACCACAGAGTCAGGTAGAGTATTCCAGACATTGAACACTCTGTTGCTGAAGTCGTATTTCCTGCAATCAAGTTTGGTGCGATTAACCTTGAGTTTGTATCTATTGTGTGATCTTGTGTTTTTATTGTTGAAGCTGAAGTATTCATTTACAGGTAGGACATTGCAGTGACAGGTAGGACATATTATGTACTATACTTAGATTGGACCGAAGGCAGCGTAGTTCTGTAGGTTTTGTAGGTCTAGAATTTCAAGTTGTGGCATAAGGCATTCTGCAACGAGTAGAGGAGTGGAGAACTCTTCTTGTGAAATATTTCTGGACTTTCTTAACTGTATTAATATCAGATATGTAATGTGGGTTCCAAACTGATGAGCTGTATTCGAGTATTGGTCTAGCAAATGTTTTGTATGCTCTAGTCAGTAGTGTGATATTGCCAGAGAAAAAGCTATATAGGATTAGGTTAACACTATTGTTAACACTAACCACTATTGTTTCACATATTCACTCACACTCTGATTCAGTCTGCATTCATTGTTTGTGGAGTAAAAAAACCACTCCACATATTTCTTTCATGTTGCTCATTCATTTTTATATTCAGCCCATAGCCATTCATTCAACTCTCATTCAATCTTTATACCTTTTTGTTTGCTACACTTCTTAAATACTTCATTCCTACTGCATTTAACTTACTTTTATGTTCCTCTTGACATGTCCAATTTTCATATAATAGTGTATCAAGCCATGAACTTTAGCTTCTGTTTTGCTACTTACAACAACCATACAGTTTTTCTCATAACTTGTACTTGGTTCTTCAACTGTCACTATTCACTGGATAGTAACAGCAATAGTCGTGATGGCACAGTGATTAGAAGGCAGTATTGCAGGCTAAAGACTAAGTCTTACTGGCTCGAGGTGATGACTCAGCCTTCCATTCTTCCAAGGTTGGTAAAATGCGGACCCAGATTGTTGGGGGCAATATTCTGATTCTGTAAATTGCTTAGAGAGGGCTGCAAAGCATTATGAAGCAGTATAATAGTCTAAGTGCTATTGCTATTGCTAATAGTCACTAACTTAAAGATTCCTACATTCCTATGAATGATCAACAATCTTTGTCAGGTTATTTTCAGATAGGATGGCAAAAATGTCAGATGCATCACAGGACAAAATTGCAGGCAATTACCTCAAGATAGCAACCAGTTTCATGACTTCATTATTTTAATTAGATCTTATTCAATTCATGCTTTAGAACCTTTTAGTCTTGAATTTCAGCTGAACATGTAGCCCTTTCATGCTATGTCTTAATATTTTTCCCCAAATCTTTCTTACTCACCAAACTTACATTTATTTTTCAATTATTGATCATTGATCACTTCAAGTGTAAACTTAAAAAAAATCACTGTATATCTTAATGAGAAATCATTAAGGGCAAAACAGAAAAGAAAATTTAAGAATTTGTACTATATTTAAAATATGAATGTTATATTAATTGTATCAGCTAAATGATTATTGGGTTTGTCCTTTTAGCTATAAACCTAATGGCAGCAACTTTTTAGTTATTCTGAATGTCACTTGGAATATGTTTAAAATGAAGGTGAAGAATATATGCTCCAGATAAATGAGCAATCATTAAATTCTTTCTAGGGAATGTAGGTCACAATATTGGAAAGAAGCTACATTTTACATTAAGCATTTATATTATTAGAATTAGTCATTCCTTTAAAAATGACAGTTTTATTAATTTTGCTTTATAGAATATTAAACTTGCTTAGCAATTTATCAAATAAAATATGTCTAGAATGTAATATATTCATATAGCCTATATAGGTACATATAAGACTCATCGTTTTCCCACCAAGCAAAAGCCTTATTTTTTTTACAATTCATTATCTTACTGAACAAAACTTTATCTTGGCTCATTTTTCTTTTGCATTTTTTTTTTAGTTTTTTTTTAGCCAATTAAATTATAGTAGTCTGAAATCAGGTAAAATTAAATTTGATTTTTTCCAATGAAATCCATTTTTATATTAAACTTTCTTTTTCAATGGCATATAATGAACACTGAGAAAATGGATATATCGATCATTCTCTTTATCTGCAGTGGACAAATATTCCAGTTTACAGACTACAATATTTAATCTGAAAATAATTCTGCTTGAATGATGGTTGGCAAGTTTCTTCTTTGAACTGTCAGACAATATTTTAGGAAATCATCAGTTTTGGTTTAAAATTAAAAATTTTAAGTATAGGTATAAGGTAAGATTGTCTTCTAATATCTCAATGTGGTTGTCACAAGAAACTGTTTTTAGAAGACAAATGATAATTAAACAAAACTGGTTAATAAGCTGATGTATTTATTTATTTTTCTCTCAAGGAGAATTTAGCTTAAAAACAAGAGAGGATTTAGAATTCGAAGTTAACACGCATCATTTGTTTTCCTATGTTCAGTTAATGGAAAGATTTCAATTTGATAAGAAGTAAAATAGTAAGATTGATGTATTTGATATTTAATATGTGTGTGTGTGGTAAGATATTTTCAAAGCCTTCATACCAGAGTTCCTTGTGTAGTTATATGACCATGGAGAATTGCAATTCTTCTTCCTTTCATTTCAAGGGAAACATGCTTCATAGAATCATAGAATTGGAAGATATTATAGAGACATACAATATCCTGCTTCATGCAGAATCCACTAGAGCAGCATTCCCAAAGGTGGGTAACTCTGATATGTGGACCAACTCCCAGAATTCATCAGCCAATATGACCTTTGTTTAGGATTCTGGGAGCTGTATCTCATATACAGTATCTCAATGTTGCCTAGGTTGGGAAATGCTACTTTAGAATATCTCTGACAGGTGACCTAACAAACAATTCAGCATTTCTTGAGGAAATCTGTTCCACTGGCTGACAGATTGTCATTTTTCTTTAAGATTTCAAGTTCCTGTATCTGACTTACCCTTTTCTGTAGTCTGCCAAAATCCACTGTTCTGAAGTCCAGCATAAACTCTCTCAGTTCCTCCTTCCCCAGATAATATACATTCAAAAAATAACAATTTTTCCAAAATGCCAGTCTCTTCCTCAACCAACTTTTAGTGAGAATTAGATCCAGGATAGCAACCCCCTTTGTTCTTTCTTTTGCCTTCTGACAAAAGAAGTTATTAACAAGAGAGGACAAAGATTTGTTGAACCTCTAATTGTTGACAGAGATTCACAGCTACTATAAGATAATTAAACCTCTTATTATCACAGTCATATGCCTCTTTGAAAGATTGGCTATCTGATGCAAAAATGCTTCATCTGTATCTTTGACTAGTCTCACATACGACTTTTGTTCCATTCCCCTTTTATTCTTACACAAACCCAGAAAACAATCGGTAATTCAGTCCCTTAATTTCTATGCAACTTTATTTTTTATTTATGTACAGTCCAACAGTCTTTTGTGTCTGCTCCTTCTGAATAAATTGTAGTCTTTGATGTTATGTAACAATCATGAGTGTCAGTACCCATGTACTGAAGCATCAAATTTCAGTAATGCCTATCACATATAATGAATTAGTATCGCTAGCACTACCTGTTTATTGCCCATACTCTGTGCATGGATGCATTAATATTAGTATTTGATATTTTGAAATGGCACTCTGTTTTAGTTTCTTTCAAAACTCTGAGTCCACAGCCTAGTCCCCTCCTTATTCTGCTTTCTTAACCTCTTTTGATCTAGTTTAATTATCTTCTGATGAGCTTGGTGAATCAGCTGTCAAATATTTCCTTCCTAGTCTTTGAAATATGTGGCTCATGCCTTTCCAGGATTTCTTTATAAAAGACAAAAGTTTTCCTTTCCTTGCATAGAATCACCTTTTTAAAAACAGGATGGTACAAATCTGAAGGCAGGAAATTCTTTTTCAGATTCAGGTTCCTACTTTTGCATTTCCGTAGACTCCTTGGTTAGAGCTAAAACCAAATTAGAGAAAAATTTCAGGGTTTAACAGTGGTAAAATAAAAACAGTAATGTTCTATATTTGCATACTTACCCGCATTTGTTCGATCCAACAGTGGGAAGTTTGAACAGCTGTCATTGGCCGACGAGCCATGAGCAGCCGGCATAAGAGAGGCTGCCGCGGGTCTGCCGGTGCTCAGTCCTAGGAAATAAATAAAAGGAAACCGATCAACTGGAGTGTGAGTGTCTCATTTTCCTGCCACAGAACACTGGCGACGAAGGTGGGATTTGAGAAAAGGAACCCAGTTGAGCACGTGGCTACAAAGTTCAACCGAGGCATGATGTCCGGCAACAACTTGCCACCTGCACAATTCAACCCGGCCAAAGAAGAATGGCAATCTTACGTAGACCGATTTCTAATGTTCCTGGAGAGCAGCAATCTAAATGGAGTTTCAGAACACAGAAAAAGAGCTGTTTTCCTGATCCATTGCGGACCTGCAGTATTCTGGATGCAAAGGCAATGGCTGCACCCACGGACATTAAAACAATAATGTGGCCAGAATTGGAGAAGCTCCTCCGGGCTCACTACACACCAACTATATCGAGCCTAATAAAAAGGTGTCTAATAAAAACTATCTGAGGAATCAAAGGGAGGATGAGAGCATTGCCGATTTTGTGGCAGCCCTGCGGGACATCAGCGGAGAATGTGAGTTTCTCAATTTTGACAAGGCACTGAAAGACCGCGTGGTCCTCAGTCTAAAGGACCTCACATTACAAGGCCGTTTGTTAACCCGACCTAAAATCACCATGAAGGAGGCAATAGAAGAAGCCACTGCTGCAGAAGCCACCCACAAATCGGCCGCAATGATGAAAAGAATTAACAAAACAGTGGGAAATAACAGCAAGGAGTTCCAGAAACCAGAAGTGGACAAAGAGACAACCACCACACACCACGAGGACGTCGAATCGGGGACCAGAAGTGAGGAGGATGACGAAGAAGAGGTATACTACCTACGATCGGGGAAAAACAGAAGGGAGCGGAACAGGAGAAAACCTGAATTTGAGTGCGCTAGATGTGGGGGAAACCATCCACGCTTGGAGTGCCAATTCAGTGATGCTATCTGCAGGAAATGCAATAGAAGGGGACACCTAGCAAGAGTATGCCGCTTCAGGAATAATTACAGCCCCCAACAGAGATGGAGCCCATCTCAGAGGGATAAAGAAAGAGACAAGAAATCTGGGAGCCATTGGAGCCACGAGGGGAGGAAAATCGCAGCATGGATAAACAAGGGATGGCCAGAGTCAGGGACCAATGAAACAGTGAAGCCTTTTAAAAACAGACAAACTGAACTTTCACTCCTAAAAGGATGCATACTTTGGGGGGATCGGGTTGTTATACCAAATAACCTAAGAGAAAAAATATTGGACCTTTTACATGAAAGACACCCGGGTATAGTGAAGATGAAAGCTTTGGCCAGAAGCTATTTATGGTGGCCGGGGTTGAATAAAAACATAGGGGAGTGGGTAGCGAGTTGTAAATGTTGCCAGGAATCCGGACCCGCACCCCACAGGCACCAGCTACAGAATGGGAAATACCCAGGGGACCTTGGTCGAGAATACATATCGATTTTGCGGGACCAACAAGGGGGTATACATTCCTAATAATCGTGGATGCTTACTCAAATTGGCTAGAGGTGAGCATCATGCATTGGACCTCCACAGATGCAGTAATCAAGAAACTCCAAACATTATTCACAACACATGGATCACCGGATGTATTAGTATCCAATAACGGGCCACAATTCACATCAACGACATTCAAAGGGTATTTGGCTAACCTGGGTATAAGGCATGCACTAACCGCGCCGGCACATCCGGCAGCGAACGGGCGAGCAGAACGAATGGTTCATTTCACAAAAGATAAACTTAAAAAATTGGGCCCGGGACCAATACAGGAATGAATAGATAAGCTATTAACCATGCAACACATGACACCAAACACAACAACTAACAAAAGCCCAGCAGAACTATTAATGGGCAGGAAACTAAAATCACATTTAGACAGATTACACTCCACATACTGCACAGAGAAACCAACAGATTCCTCCAGCAAACACCGAACATTTAATACCGGAGACTTATGCAAAAGTCAATATGCAAAAAATTTCTCAGGGGACCCGTTGTGGATACCGGCAACAATTACGCAGGTAACGGGACCCCGGTCTTACAGACTAGTCACAGCAGACAATAGGGACTGGAGGAGACACATAGACCAGTTGAGATCACAAACACTACAGAGAGACACCGACAGACCAGGAGGAGAAGGGGGAGACCCTTCAAACACAAACCACGAGGGAAATAAAAATCAAACCACAAACAAGGACAGGAGAGAAGGGGGAGACCCTTCAAACACATACCAACAAGGGGGAGACCCCTCAAACACACACCAACAACATACAAGTAGACGCAGGCAGGAAGGGGGAGACCCTTCTGGCATAAACCAAAAACAAGGGGATGAACAACCTCAAGCAATAGAAAATACCCTAACACTCCCACAACCACTACTAACACTACCCCCGGTCGAAGTTCGCAACTACGCACCTGCAGCCAAAGAGAAAAACACCTCAAGCAATGTGGAATGGGCACGAGAAGAGCTGCCGGGAAGAAACCTGGGAGGGAGCGGCCTAGCCAACTCAACCGACCGAGCGAGGCCTGGCAGAAGCGGCATGGCCGGCTCTACCTTCCAGGAGTTTCCATGGGAAGAGATGGAGAAATCAACAGGTCTGTCCGCATTGGCCACTGGCAAACTCACGACTGACCTGCACAGGTCTAGTCGGAACCATAGGAGCCCCGCCTACTTACGTGACTACGTAACCTAGGGGGGTTCCTGATTGGTCGGACTAAACCAAGTGGGGAGGGGTGTTCTATATTTGCATACTTACCCGCAATTGGTCGATCCAACGGCGGGAAGTTTGAACAGCTGTCATTGGCCGATGAGCCGCGAGCAGCCGGCATAAGAGAGGCTGCCGCGGATCCACCGGCGCTCAGTCCTAGGAAATAAATAAAAGGAAACCGATCAACTGGAGTGCGAGTGTGTCATTTTCCCGCCACAGAACACATAAAATGCACATTAACATTTGAGATGAAAATTTTTTTTCTTTTGATTTGGAAATAGTTCCTAGAATTGATCTTTCTCTTTTATACACATATGTATATCATTTTTTTCTCACCTTTCTACTTACAGTTTGAAAGCTGTTATATTACCATAAAACTATAAATTACTGGTAGTTTTGTTTATAATTTCAGAAATATCTCATAATATTATTAATTCCTTTTTGGTTATTGTTGGGAATAAGAAAGTATCATGTATAGTTCTTGGTGATTAATGGAGAGTCTTAAGGGGCAACTTGCTGCAACAAATCCAACATTTAGTGCCAGTCCAAGGGGATTTCCCCCCCTCTCATTACTTTCTCTCTTGTTAATTATTTTAAACTTATTGTTTTATTTCTGTGTAAATCATGCAGTGAAGTCAGTAGTTCTTATGTAGAGACTTTCTTTATATTTTCATCCTCCGTGATGGATTCTATTGTTTCTGCTTGTAATTACTTTTGAAATTGCTTTTGTAGCTCTTGCCCTTCTTTTTATTGCAAGATTTGCATGGCAGACCAAAAACAATATATTTAATGGAAAGCACCTTTATAGAGCCTGTTATTGATATGACAAACACTTCAGCACTATTAGTGACATGCTGAGAAGCAGCCTTTCACTAAATCCATTCTCTTTTTTCTTTTCCTTGTTTGGAAGGTTGATTTGTATAGAAACGCACATCACCAAATAGCTAATCAAACTGAATGTCTGAACTATTTTTGTTTGAAGATCCTCCTCTGAAGGTAATGCCATCATCCTGTTCCCTAATTGTGATACAAACATGCCCAGGCAGCTATTTTTGAATGGCTTAATCATGATGTTGCCATCACCTCATCCTCACAGTTGAGACATTTTAATGTTGTTTTGATTATTCCAGCTTCAAAGTTGGAACTGTTCCATTTACCCTCCTGTCACAATTTTTGCCATGAATGTATTCTAATACAGGTAGCCCTTGATTTACACCAGTGATCATTCAAAGTTATAACGGCACTGACAAATGGAACTCATGACCGTTTTTCAGAGTTATGAACTTTGCTGCATCCCCATGATCATGTGATCAAAATTCAGATGATTGGCAACTGGTTCATATTTATGGCCTTTGCTATGTTACAGGGTCATGTGATCACTTTTTGTGACCTTTTGACAAGCAAAATCAATGGGGAAGCCAAATTCACCTAACAAAACAGACTACTAACTGATCAACTGCAGTGAGTTACGTAACAACTGTGGCAAGAAAAGTCATAAAATGGAGCAAAACTCACTTAACAATAGAAATTTTGGGCTCAATTGTGGTCATAAGTCAAGGACTACCTGTACAATATTTTTCCACCTTGAAAATTTAAGATGTATGGACTTCAACTCCCAGAATTCCACAGCCAGCCATGGTAGCTGTGGAATTCTAGGATGTGAAGGACCACATATCTTAAAGTTGCCAAGGTTGCAATACATTGTTCTAATATATTCTGAAAATAGGATTTCTGATGCAGTTGGGCAAGACACTGTCCAGTTCCTCTTGGCCACTTTTGCTGCCATGGACATGTCATATTTTGCCTCTTAGAACTGCCCTCTTTGATTATTTGGGCTTAGTCTCCAGGAGAGACCAAACAGTTGAATTCTGAAAAGGCACCTGGCTACTGAATATTAAACCAATGCTTTCCAAAGTGCTTGTTAAGTCTTATGCTGACTTATTATAAATACAAGTTTAATCTTCTTTGAAGCAGCTCTATAGAGAAAGTCAGCGTGTTTTACAAAAGTCAAAAGTTAAACTGAGAATGCCTGCTGTGTGCTGCTTGTTCCATCATCATAAGATGTGTTACATATTTTTCTCTGCTTCTTTCAACTAAAGTTTTCAGGTGGCTATACTTTTCATTAAGCATAGGAGGAGGCAGAATCATTTTGCCCACATCATCTTGGCTCCATGATCAGAATGGAAGAAAGGATTGAACAAGCTGTCCGTTCCTGTCAATCCCTTCAAGCCCTAAAAAAGTTTGCTTGTTATTTATTGCTATCTCTATTGCTATTCCACACTCACATCTCTCCTCTTCATGTGAAACCTGATGCTAAGTTTAGATCCAGGCTTAGCATTCTTTCAAAACAGTGCTAGATCTACGTTCAGTAATAATCAAACTGATAGGACACAGGTACGGGATGCTCCACACCTATGATCTGTTAATCCAGCATTTAGCAAGAGGCACCCATCTATGCTTGCTCAACCTTTTCCCACCACACATTAAGGACAGGGATTGGTTGCTCTTTCCCTGCCAGCAGATGAAGCTTGGTAGAGGGAAAATGAAGCTGAGGGGATTTGTCAGCCATCTTCTTAACTTGCCCTTCCAGTTAAAAGTAAGGATAGTATCCATCACTGCACTTGTTATTGTTACAAAATAGGCAATGGGGTAGCAATTTTCTGCTGCTGTCAGCTCAAGTGTTGGTGAAGAGCAGTTTTACATTGCTATTTGACACTGCCCATAATGAAATTCTGAAAGAATGAGGGATTTTGTGAATTCAAGAATGCCATTAATATGCTCACAGAGTGCAAAATTTCTGTCCAGTTGCAATGTATTGGAGTTTTCTTATGGACAAGTGGTAAATATATTACTTTTGATATGCGTCTGGGGGTAGGATGACAATTCTAAGTAGTTGTATCCCTTCTTTTCAAGGTTTCAGCACAAGAGAATATCCTACTACTGTATATCCAGTTGGTTAGAATTTCTGAGTCCTCAACCTGTTTCTAGAAAAAAATTAGACAGATGCTTTGATTTCCGTGCTCTAAAGCCAGCTATTCAAAGAAATTCATGAACTATCTCCAAGGACAGCTTTGTAATTGTTCAGATTTATGCATTACAAACATTTAAAAAAGAAATTTACTTTAAAATAAGACTGTCCTATCTTCAGATATGAAAAGTTTATTTGAGGAGAAAGAAAAAAAACAAGAGACTGTAATAAAGATAAAGAGATAATCCCAGATATAATCAATCTAAGCCAGTGGTGGGATTCAGCCAGTTCTCATCAGTTCGGGAGAACCGGTTGTTAAACTTCCTGAGCTTTTTCGGTGAATTGGTTGTTGGAAGAAATCATTAGGGCAGAGAACTGGTTGCTAAATTATTTGAATCCCACCACTGATCTAAGCTCATTTGTTAAATGTTAATTGAATGCAGTCTTGAATTTCATAGTGTATGCAGAATTTTGCATAAGAGAATGGTCCTCATATAATACATTAGAAACAATCAGAGAGCAATCTTGCATATTTATAAGAATAAGATCAATGAAACCCAGGGTTTTACTGGAGGAATATTTACAATTTTCTATTCATTTGAATCATTTCTGGTTTTTATTGAAATATGTAAGTTTGCCAAATAAAATATTGTTTGAAGAAAAAGAAATCCCATAAAGCTTTAAGTGTATGTTTGGGAGCAAAAGATCTGGCCCTTCTGAATTTTCAGCATAGCGTCATCTTAATAAGGACCCTCAGGCCCAGTGTTGTTCTGCTGTGTTTTAAAATAAAAGGGATTTGTTACAATTATATCTTCCATTCCTTCATGTTGTTAAAGTATCAGGCCTGATACCTTCCCTCCTGCCCATTTTATTTGATTTTAGTGCGTTAGTAAGGTGACCAATCGTCCTCCTGTTGAATTTGAGAGAAATCCCCTCCGCTGGGTTTGAATTTCCCGCCGGGAGGAAACGCCGGAATGGCGCAAGAATCAGATTGAAGCAGCTGATGAAAGCGAAGGTTTTTTATTTCAGGAAGAAGTACACGCGGTGCGGAGAGGCAGCAACGGTACAAGTTCCTGGGCTAGCAAACAAATGGTGAGTAGCCAGGTGTTTGTATACCCTTTTTCCCTTTTGTTTTTGTGTTGCAATGGTTTCGTGTGTTTGCTACCTTAAAAGGTTGGCGTTTGGCTTCTTTGCTTTATTTGGAAGTAGCCTGGGGCTGGTGAAAAGGTGCTGACCTGGACTTGATTGGTTTTCCTAAATTAATCCTTTTATTTGGTCTACGTGTCAGGTAGGGTGATTGACTTTGGGTGTTGCTTTATCTGTTTCCTTTCTTTCCAAGGTCAGTAGCCCTAGGTGTTTTCTATATGCTTTCCTTATCTTGTAATCCCCTTTGATTGCCCTGTCTTTGTCTCATTCTTTCTGATTTGGGGAAATCTTGGTGTTTCTTATTTTAATGTTTTTGTGCTGATTAAGTTTCTTCCTAGACTCCTTTAGGGAGGACAGTCCTCCTTTTGTAAGTTCTGTCCTCCCTCAAAAAGTGTCCTCCTTTTTGATATTTGAAGACTAATATGTAAATCTCCATATTTGATCGATGCTGATCCAATCCGTTGTGTGCGATGTCACGTATTTGTATTTGACATGATGATTCATTAAGGCTCGTACAGTGTGGCGAGATGCGATTATGAGACGCATGCGCTCCACACAGGAGAATTGTTTTGAGAAAGTGTGCCATGCGCAAGAGTTTATTTATCTTTATTTGTTCTTCTAATCCAGGGATCCTCAAACTTGGCAACTTAAGGTTGCCAACTTTGGAGACTTCTATTCTAATCACTGCACCACACTGTCTTTCTGACTTGGGTGGTATTCAAGTGCAGCTTTACTGTGGAATAAGCCTTATTAAACTGAGTGGGCCTTGTGAGAGATTCAGCTCACATTCATTTATTTCTTAGCTGGTTTTCCTGGCTTTCTATTGAGGCAGCTCTTCTGGAAATTGTGCTTACTGTAACAAGTTGCTCTGAAATGCAGAACTAGAAAAATCATACAATCCCCTGAAATAAGTTCTTAATCAGAAGGATTGAATTAAACATTCGTGTAAACTATAGTTACAAAGTTTAGTCAATTTATACCAATGTGGGTCGCCCCCCACTTGCTGATATGGAATCCTTTGACATATGTGAATAATACAGGTAAAGATATTCTTCAGCCAGCAGATGGCACTGTTAGCCTCACTGTTACTATCTGTAACCATTTTGCAAAGTTATTTTCAAAAGAAAAATTCCAGGAGAGGGATATAATTCCAATGGTCTTATATTGGTATATGCTTTGACAACAATGGTGAGGTAAAAGCTTTGTTCTGAATATTTATTGCATACATACCTCACTCATTCCTTGGTATCAATAGCTAGCAGTCTGACTATCTGCTTTATTCTACCTTCTGAACCAGTAACTAGAGGGAAAGGGCAGAAAAGATCATACCTGAAAAGCAATTTAAGAAGTTGTTTCTAAAAGAGTTTAAAGGCAGTAATAATTAAATGTTGGATATATTACAGCAGCATGTAAGGAGACAGTCAATATACTTTATATTAGAACAATGCATTGGTGGTTCCTTCTAAATCCAAGATTAGATTTTGAAATACCTGGAGTCATTACCTGAATACCTTTGGAGGTTGCCAAAGTGAGGAAAACTGTGTCAGACAACTACCCACAGCAGCAAATTTATGTTCATCAGTTTGGGGAATGCAAATTTTCTTCTTAAAGATGCAGTGGAAAACCTGGGTGAATGTTTGGCAGCTCTGCTATTTGTCATTCTTCCTCTTCTCTGATCCAATCTTTTAAACATAATTTAGTAGCCAAAATGTTGGATTCAAGATCAATGGTTGAATCACTGACAATAGTTAAAAGTAGTCTACAACTGGCATTATATCATGTTGATATGATGATAAGGCAAAATTTGGGGGCAGAGGTTCAGGGCCCCTCTGAAAAGAATGAACAGGAAGACCACTGAAATATTAAGTAGTGGGCTTTTCACCTCTTTTATTTATTTATTTATTTTATTTGGTTTGTAAATTGCTTACAAGATAATAGGAGTAAGTAAAAACATAGTTATGAATACATGGATACATATAAGAAAAATAAAAGAAACAATAGGACAGGGATGGTAGGCACGTTGGTGCACTTATGCACGCCCCCTACAGACCTCTTAGGAAAGAGGTGAGGTCAATCGTAGACAGTCTAAGGTTAAAGTTTTTGGGGTTTGGGGAAGAAACCACAGAGTCAGGTAGAGTATTCCAGACATTGACCACTCTGTTGCTGAAGTCGTATTTCCTGCAGTCAAGTTTGGTGCGGTTAACCTTGAGTTTGTATCTATTGTTTGCTCTTGTAAGGTTATGGTTGAAGCTGAAGTATTCATTGACAGGTAAGACATTGCAATGTATGATTTTATATACTATACTTAGATTGGACCAAAGGTGGCATAGTTCTAGGTTTTCTAGGTCTAGAATTTCAAGTCTGGTGGCATAAGGTATTCTGCAACGAGTAGAGGAGTGGAGAACTCTTATTGTGAAAGAATTTAATAGGCAAGATAATGTGCATTTACCAAAAAAAGAGAAAGGGACACAGACTTCAAAGTTTAGCATTTAATATTGCTCAATTACACTACAAAGACATTGAAACCCTAGGAAAAGGTTAATAATAATTACTGCTGAGACACTGTGGAATTTTTTGCTATTGGAATGGAAATGAAAGCTTTTAGAGTATTACCATTAGTTGTCACCAGGGACAAGGCTCATTTTGAAAATGCAAAATATTCCCAGTGCAATATGAAAGATTTGGCTGGGATACGTATTAAGTAAGCTGAAAAACAACTGAAAATGTATTGTGGTCAGAATCAGATGGAGTCAGAGTCTTCTGGGTGGTTTAAGGAAGACCTCAATGTTCAGAATAAGAAAAAACCTTTATAAAGGAAGAAATAAACATGCTTGTGAAAACATGAAAATATATTTCTAAAATAATAACAGAACAAAAACTCTTTTGCTTTTGGGTTTCAAGCGTTCATGCCTATAAACCTCCCTTCAGGCATTTTAATAAAAACAACAACATGCCCTTTCACTTGTGTTGACTTGTTCATTTTGATTCATCCGACTACTTACCAAAGCTGAGCTTACTAAAGCCAAGATTTTCTGGGAGCAATTCAACTTTTTTATTGATTTAACTGAAAGATAGATAGCCTTCCAAAACTTGTCTATTCTAGATATATTGGGGTTGCACCTGTTGGTCTGCTAAATTCTGACACAACTTGATGGACTTCAGTTGGGGATGGGTCGAGAAGTGATTTGTTAATGGTTTTCTTAGACATTTTGTCCCTTTGAATGTTAAAGGACTTCCAGTACTTTGCAGATGGAAAATAATTCTAATCTATCTATGGAAACTCATTCTAGAGAGACCTCTAGGTATAAAGTTGTTAGATATCTGAGTGCCCATTCTTATCAGACAGCAGTAAATAGCTTGGTTGGATTGTTGTATATCTCCGAAAAGCTAAAGTGATTGAGAATTTTCAAAGAAGTTCAAACTTCATTGAAAGCAAATTGAACAAGAATACTTATCATGGCTAGGAGAAAATCTGATATAAACTATGATCTCCATGCATAAGAGGATGTTGTCCATCGATTTGAAGAAATTATATGCTTTTGAAGTCATTTAAAAAAATAACAATAGCACTGGGAAATACCTCCCATGACAACTGAGTGTGCTTGATTAAGTGGTAGGATGGGAAATGTGAAAATGAAGAACAGGGAGAATCTGACAGTATTTTGGTGGAGTACATGGCTAAGTGAAGAAAACTTTTCACACAGCATCTGTTGTGGTCCTGCTTGTTTTCTCTATTCCTGATGTTCTGGCTTGAATACCTTCCTTGTGCATCCCAAGCACCAATATTCATGCAATAGGAATGTATTGGCAAGCTTGGAGAGAGATTCTAACATTCTCAAAAATATGTTTTAAAAAACCCTTTAAAGGAAGCAATTTATAAGAAGGGTGGGGGGAAGGGGGAGCTTCCAAAACTGCCCAGTTGATTGATTACTTAGTAATGAAGTGCAGGACTGGAATGTGTATGTGTGTGAGAAGAGCCATATAACGGAGAAGAGATTCAGTGCTTAGATATCTTTTGGCTGCATCTTTGAAAATCAAATTTCCCTAGAAGAATCTGGCTGCCAACAAAGTAGATTGCTTTAGGCTAATGGAGAAAGGCTTGCTTTTGGATTACTAGTTGAAATCATCTGTATGTGACTCTAACCAGTTATCCTCCTGAAAACATAATCAGCGCTATTACCTCTTTCCTCTTCTGTGTAGTCTTGAGAATAATTTTTAATTGTTTGGAATACGGGGCCCTTATTTTACAGTGCTCTTATTAACAAGTTACTCCTTTTCTTTTTTTCTTTTTTCTTTTAATACTTTTTATTAAACATTTTCCAGCAATTTATAACATCATCCCCAGCCTATGGTTTTTCAGT
The DNA here is from genome assembly GCA_023653725.1 of Bungarus multicinctus. NCBI lineage: Eukaryota > Metazoa > Chordata > Lepidosauria > Squamata > Elapidae > Bungarus > Bungarus multicinctus. Next base: position 214,048,394 of record CM042834.1, read on the forward strand.
TGTGGGGGAAATCAATTTTTGACTTGAATGGGACTGTTTAATATACAAATGTAGGACATATTCTTTATACATATTCTTTATATGTCCTACATTTGTATATTAAACAGTCCCAAACAAGTCAAAAATTGATTTCCCCCACAACTGAAAAACCAGTAGGCCAGGGATGGGGAACCTTTTATGGCTTACTCAGGAATTCTGGGAGTTGAAGTCATAAGTGATAAAAGAGCCAAGTTACCCTACCCCTGGCCTAGTGGAACTATTTCTCTAGTGCAGAAAAGGAGACATGGGGACCTAATTAGGATTACAATTACAATGGCACTGAAAGCTACAGCAACACTGAAAAAGTGACTTATGACCATTTTTCACAGTTATGACTATTGACATGTTCCCATGCTCATGTGCTCAAAATTTGGACACTTGGCAATTGACTCATATTTATGACAGTTGCCGTATCCCGCAGTCACGTGATCACATTTTGCGATCTTCTCACAAGCAAAATCAATGGGGAACCCAAATTCACTTAACAACTAATTTAACAACAGCAATGATTCAATTAACAACTGTGGCAAGAAAGGTTGTAAAATGGGGCAAACCTCATTAGACAACTATGCCACTTAGTCACAGAATTTTTGGGCTCAGTTGTGGTTATAAATTGAGGACTATCTGTATGTTGAGGTGAGACACAATGACTGTTTCAACATCACTTTCTGAGATTCCATAGATGAAGTTGGACTTGAACCCAAGCCTCCCAGATTCAATTCAACACTGTTGCCACAGTGGTTCTGTGTAGTATAAGAAAAAATGGTTTCTCTTTTTGTCTTTTGCAGATCACAAATCACTGATCTGTGAGCAAACCAAAGCCTTCTCCAACTGCTTTCTGTTGCAGCCTTAGTAAATTGTTTACTTGAACAGACCTTTAGCTGCATGGATTCCTGGCACCTCTTCTCCACATAGATTGCAATGCAGCTACCTCAGAGATGAAGTTCTGCCAGGAAAGACCAGCTGGATCTATTCCTTCAAAGATCTTTGAGACTATATCAGGAAGGTCAGAAGGTCAACCTTTCTCTTGAAACATGTGCCTGTCTAGCTGGAGTGTCTTGTAGGTGGGGATTTGGGCTCTGCAATGTCCCTCCCATCAGTCAATATAAAAGTAAACAGCCTGGTTTCACTTTTCTGCCATACGGAGAGTACTGTATCTAGTGCTTCCGAATAATTTTAAATTATGTTAGGTCAGACTAGTGTTATTTCTATCGCTCTAGTGGAAGTATGAGGCTTATCATATTAAAAGTATTATTCTGTTCTCCAAGTGAAGCTGAGGAGTGTTGATATTCTGTCATGCCATTCTATGTCCGTGGCTGCTTTCAAACTACAGATCAAATTAGCACATTACAAATATAGAACATTAGCAAATCTGGAAAGCAACATTAGCATCCTGGCAAGTTTAAACAAATAGAGATGTTGAACTGACCAACAGCTATGTTTCTGTAAACAAGCTCAGAGTTTTCCAATATACTTACTGCACAGGTACATTGAGGAGCTATACACAAAAGTGACCCTTAGGTGCAGGTAAGTGTGTATTGGGATAATGACTGAAAATAGGAAACTTGAAACTTGTGGGAATCTTATATATGAAATGTCAATTGCTGCTAGTTCTGGTTGGATCCTGCCAAAATGTAAATGTGTTTGGGTTCAAGGAAAAAAGAGAAGCAACATAAATACACTAACATCACTCAGATTATTATGAATTTTGAAGCATGTAATATTTCTGATGGGTAGCTTAAAAGGCTCACGCTACTCAACAGTTTCATCTGAGAGTAAATTGATATATAGTGTATTAAGTGTGGTTTTATCAAGTGTTGCTACTAATTCTGCAGTTTCCCGTCAAGTAACAAAGATGATACTGCTATATCTCTTAGATACCTAAGTTGGAGCAACAAGATTTATTGTAAAAAATATACTTTGAAAGAAGAACTTTTTATTTTTTTGTGTCAGAATGTTGAGGGATATTTAACAAGTTATAGAGTATCTGCTTTCCAGGTCTATTTCAATCAAATATTTCTACATGAAAGAAAAAAAATAAAACCTTTACAAAATATTGCGCGAGGTCATTAAATTATCAGCTAGTAAAGTTCCTTTCACTTATAAATGTTAGTTGAAAATATGTACTAAACTTTCATGAAATAAATATTAAGAGTGGAAAGAGACATGGGGTTTAATGGCTATTATGATGAGCATATATTTGAATACCAGTTGCTGGAATATAACAAAAGCGGTATTCACCTCAGTGTATATATATTTCATATTGGCATCTTCTTGGTCAGAATGAGAAACAGGATAATAGATTATCTGGATCTGTGATCTGATCCACCATAACATGTTTGCAGTAGTTTATTTCTCCCTTTATACAAAATGGATATGAAAAAGAATGATTGTTTCTTGTGTTACACAATGATTTTCTTGTAAAGATATACTGCATGAGTCAAAAAAAAAAGACTATGAAAATATTTATAGACCCCTCACATCCTGGACATAAACTGTTTCAACTCCTTCCCTCAAAACGACGCTATAGAGTCCTGCACACCAGAACAACTAGACACAAGAACAGTTTTTCCCCTGAAAGCCATCACTGCTAAACAAATAATTCCCTCAACACTGTTTAACTATTTACAAAGTCTGCACTACTATTACTGCTAATCTTCTCATCACTCCTTATCACCCATCCCTTCCCACTTGTGACTGTATGACTGTAACTTTGTCGCTTGTATCCTTACGATTTATATTGACTGTTTCCTAGAATGATTTGGTTGCTTATTGTATCCTATGACTACCATTAAGTGTTGTACATTATGATTCTTGACTCTTGACGAATGTATCTTTTCTTTTATGTATACTGAGAGCATTTGCATCAAGACAAATTCCTTGTGTGTCCAATCACACTTGGCCAATAAAGAATTCTACTCTATTCTATGCAGATCTTTCTATTGATTCAAAGTTTTGTTTGAAAAAAAAAAAAAGAGATAGGAGAGATGGGAAGGATCATGCAGTCATATGCGAAATTAAAGCTGTGATATACAATATGACTTCAAAATTCACGAAAGGTATTTCCTCTCCCAACAAAATTGCATTTTCAGCACCTGCAATGTGCTGTGCCAGCCTTGAACCTTTAACACATTTGGAAGGCCCTGTTAAGCTGTCTGCAGTAGGGGTCTCCAACCTTAGCAACTTTAAAACTTGTGGACTTCAGCTCCCAGAATTCCTCAGTGAGCAAAGCGGTTGAGGAATTCTGGGAGTTGAAGTCTACAAGTCTTAAAGTTGCCAAACTTGGAGACCCCTGGTCTGCAGGCACTGGTGGGATTCAACTGGTTCAGTGAGTGTATGCTTTGCGCATGCAGCATTTGAAAATCACCCATTTTCAGCTCTAAAAGATACCTTCTACTGCAGCTCTGGTGAGTAAAATAGCTGTGGCGTGGCAATCCACTGGGCCGTGCGAATCAACTGGGCTGCAAAACATGGAAATATAGGACAGACTAAGTCAAGGATGGGTGGGAGGGGCCAACTGATCACTGGAACTAAGGTTTTGCCTGAACCAGTCTGAACCAGTAGCAGCCCATCCTTACCTACAAGACTATGAACTGCAGTGGTCTATGTACTCAGTTAGAATAAATGGCATCAGAGAAAATATTCAGAAACAATAAAAACATCTGTAATTAAACACTGAACTTGACTGGAACAAGCTTAGCCCCAACCTATGACATTTGAAGCAAATATCTTGGTCCAAGGGGATGGCTGCTATTTGATTACAACCCTAGGAAGTAGAGTTTGCTTATTGTAATCAGTATTATTAAAAGGTTGATGTCAGTTGTCATGCAAGTTTTTATTTATTTATTTATTTGTCAAGCAAGTATTAGATAACAGGTATAAGTATAAACATGGTTATGAATACATGAAATGGATGCAAATAAAAAAGAAGCAATAGGACAGGGACGGTAGGCACGTTGGTGCGCTTATGCACGCCCCCTACAGACCTCTTAGGAAAGGGGTGAGGTCAATAGTAGAAAGTCTAAGGTTAAAGTTTTTGGGGTTTGGGGAAGAAACCACAAAGTCAGGTAGAGTATTCCAGGCATTGACCACTCTGTTGTTGAAGTCGTATTTCCTGCAGTCAAGTTTGGTGTGGTTTACCTTGAATTTGTATCTATTGTGTGCTCTTGTATTGTTGTGGTTGAAGCTGAAGTTGTACTTGTCCATCATCAGTCTCTGTTACAAGACAAATAACTACTCTGCCTTGAAAACCAGGAGGCAATGGTGGCCAAAGTTATGGGCTATGTGTCTCACTTTCCTTGTATCACAATCCCTTAAACTGAAGAATCTTCCCTCGGAATCAGCATCAGGAACTGAATCATGTACTTAATTTTTCAAATCTTAATAGATGTGCCAGGTTTTATTGCGTACTAGGTCCTCTCTGTTGTGAGGTTATGGGTTTTCTTCTCATGCCCAAAGCTGAACCCTAACCAGTGGTAGAGTGAAACATGTTTCATTCCCATGCTAATAGAAAGAAGTCTATTGCAGAGGTGAGGAACTGTGGCAACTTTACGGTCTGTGGGCTTCCACCCAGAATTCCCCAGTCAGCCATGCTGGCTCAGGAATTCTGGGAGTTGAAGTCCACAGGTGATAAAGTTGCCATAGATCTCCACCCTGATCTAGTGTAAAAGCAGAAAAAAAGCATCTTTTCAGAATCAGATACCCACAGTTGATCCCAGAGCAGAAACATGCAGCCTGTACATGGGTCCCAGTCTATTCTTAACTTTCAAGTCTATCTGCATCCATTCTTTTGCCATAGGAATAGGGAAATTCAGAATTAAATAGCTAAACATGCCAGCATGTCAGACAGGTACTGTATTCTTTATAGTTTCATAATATCTTACCAGAAATGAGATTGGCATTTGTGGTCTAACTTCTGCTCCAATGAAGCATAACCACTGTTGTTTGCCAGAGGATGCTTACTTGGCCTGTACTGTAGTTTTTAATCTGACACTTGTCACATGCTGCATCGTGATAATTTCAGAAGGGCCAACTGGCCTTCGGAAAACTTCAACTTCTGACCTGGCTGCTTGCTCTAATCAAGTGTTTACTTGAGTGTAGGCCAAGCTGCTCTCAGGTTATACATATTGGTATTAAACTTGGTTCATCAAAGTTTTTGTCAATAACATTAAAACTCTTCAGTTATCTCACAGAAGGCAGAATCCTTTTCCAGAAGATGATTGCCAGTTCATGGAAAAGAAGGTGGGAATCTGTCAGTTTACATCCCTCAGCCCAGTGGCAAAGATATTACAGTAATGCTGAAAGTACAAGAGGGATACCAGAAACCCTCTCATATCAACCACTGTTTAATCCATAATTAAAGATATTAATTAGCATCTCTGTGAGGAGTTTAGACTTGACAGTACAAAGACTGCAGCTCTCAAGTGAACCTTAATGATGAGATAATTTTCTTTCATGAATCCTGAAATATCTCGCTGGAAATTCAGCATTAGTGGCACTGATGCTTAGTACCTCACCAGGGATGGCAAGCTGTGGATAAAATTAGGAATTAACTCTGTAGCTCCTCTTTGCCTTTCATTCTGCCTGCTCTTTGTCTTGAGATTTTTAATCTTAAGCTCTTTGTTACCAAGGTCTGCATGTGTCTACTTATGCACACACTCATTCACACTCTCACACACACCGAGACACACAAACACATATGCACCTACAGAGATCCTAATGTCCACAGATTTACTTCCTGATAGGCTTTGCCTATCTTCACTATTTCTTTAAATAAATATTTTTTTACAGTATATTATCAATCTACTTCACTAATCCTTAGACTACTTAGACTAGTCAAATTCATGATCATATTAATGCTAATACCTCTGAATATTTATTTCCTTACTTTTGGAGGTGCAATGCTATGATCTATCTACTGAGAAGACTTGGGTTTTAAAGTGTGGTAATCTAGAACAGCGTTTTATTAGAGTAATAATTATGCTGTTAGACTTGGAAGATCAACTTTGAGAAAGTTAATCGTGTACAAAAGTTTCATTATTCAAAAAGAACATCAGCCTCTGCATCAAATGTTAAATTAACTAGGTAGGCTTCCTACTGTATTAATAAATTGAGGAAAATATGTGAACTGCAAAAAGCTTACCAAAAAAAAAAAAAAAGGAATAATATCAGGACCAATCAGTATAATACACATTCTGTTTCTGAAGTCCTTTACAACACATCATCCTGGGAATAGAAATATTTTTGATGTGACACCTGGTAGCTGTCTGTTGAATAAAACACTATTTTAAATTGAGCAATTATGAAAATGATAGCAGCTCCTTTGAAAATGTGTATATCTTCTGGTTTTTATAAGCTTTAAGAAGCAAAAAAGGGTTTTGCAAAAGCAATGACTTTCACGGTTGATGCACTGACTCATTTCTTGCATAAATCTGTTGAAACTCTTAGAGGGAATGAATCTAGCTCATTGTGTTAAACATGAGAGCATTGATTGAGGCTTGGTAAATTTTTCATGTATAAACAGCCTTTGCTAACACTAAAATTACCCCTTACTGTAAACTCTACATAGAGACTTTTGTCATTCATGGTGCCATTATAAGTTCCTGTTCTCTGTTTTTTATAGTCTTAGACCATATCTTTTCAGTTTGGAAGCTTTGGTTTCTTTGTAGATACTGTGAAAAGACCAAATTTCATAATCTCTCATGACAAATAAATTACAGAGACATAAAATATTACAATAAGGCATTAGCTAAGAGAAATATGCCATGACCTAAACAGATGTCCTCTAAAAAAGTTATATTTGCCAACAAGCTTTGCATGGGTATACTTTAAGCTATATAGAGACAATGGTTAATTGTTCTTCCATTCAAAATACAAGTGGTAGAAAAAAACACATCAAAAGGAAGAGAAAATACATTTCTGGCTTACTAACAATTTCTTCCACACCACCAAAAGCGAGACCAAAAAAAAAAATATCATCCAGATGTTCCTTGTACTGACAAGATTTTCTTTTGCTATAAGAATGCTGGTTGATTATTTATGAGCACTAATGAAAATGATAAATTGTAAAACAGTCAGAGGGCAGTTGATAGAACAGAACATAAAATTAAGGAAGCTTCCCTGCCCATAACTTCATTTACACCAATAAGAATCCATAATGCTTAGGCACATAGAAGAATTGCTCAGTGTTATGGGCAGGCCCTTCTATTTTTACACATTGTGGTGTAATAATTTCTCTTTAGGAAGTGATGTATGTATATTTCTTGAAGAAGTGTCTGCTATATCTCTTTATATGCTATAGTCTCTGTTATATGGAAACCATTCTCACAACCCATAAAGCTGATAAAAAATAAAATAACTCCAGCAAAGGAAGCAGTGAGAAAGTCCTCTTAACGGAAGTATGACAGAATCCATCAGTTGAGTTTATGTATTCAAAAAAGTCTACATTATCCCCAGCCAATGGCACTTCAGAAGAAGCACAATTCTATTTCAGAACAATTTTTTTATTGTAAAAATATCCTCTATGTCTGTAACTATGATCATTCCTCTATAGTCCTTCTCTAGCTATAATAATAATAAGCTACAATAAGGAAATGATCAAACAAAAGAAACATTGTGATAAACAACGTCAACCATAGTGGGCTCTCTAGCATGCTTATAGTCAGCCTGGGTATTGGTTCCAGATCTTGATGTGCAGTGTCATTTTTTTCTTAATGCTTTATGAAAGTATCAGCTTTGTGTTGACTTTCCTATTATAAGGGAAATATATTTGAATCTGCAGTGCAACTTTAGAGAAGTCTCAGGTTGTCTGTTATTTCCAGTACGACGACTTTTTCAGGTAGTCATTGTACTGAAAATCGTATTCTTGTCCTTAACATCAAAACAGTTAAATACAGAAAATCCACTTCACTTATCAGAAAAATGAATTTGACTTCCATCTCCCAAAGGATCAGCCACAGGGTGCATACTTCAGGTCCTACCTACCAAAAATGTCACCCAACAGACTCAGGAAGCAGATCACAGCACCTCCCCTCTGGAATAGCATCTTCCCAGAAATCTGCATGGCTCCCATTCAGTCCATGCTTAAAAGGTCCCCATGGAACCTTGTTTTAAGCTGGCTGGTGAGTCTGTTATGTCTCTCTCTCTCTCTCTCTCTCTCTCTCTCTCAGTCTTTCTCCCTCCCTTCCTCCCTCCCTCCCTCAATGTGTGTGTGTGTGTGTAGAGATGTTACCTGGAATCTTTCCTCTTCATGATATATACATCGTTCTGTTCTTTGTTTTACTGGTTCTTAATTTTTTTATGTTATTTGCTACCTAAAGACTTTATGGAGTTGGTCAGCTTTCTAAATTTAACAAATACCAGTTGGGGAAAAAAAGGTTGCTCATTTTTGTGTCTTCTTAAAATACTTCAAAATATATTTCCCCCTCAATTTTCTAGTTATATATTATACCACTGCATAATATTTTGCTTGGATGCATGTCTAGAATAATAAATTGCCAATTGTCTCTAGCTAGGAGTTGACATCTTTGTCAATAAACAATCTCTGCAAATATTAGGCTTAATGCTATAGTGTGTTTATGATATTGTTATGAGCTCATAGATACTTTATACTATAACAAGCACAAAATAAACAATGAAAGCATAAGCAAATATTACTATTTCTGCAGCACATGCTATTACAGCAAATTTGAAATAATTGATAGTACTAATTGATAGTATTGGTACTAATTGAGGTACCAAAAGAAGCTTCTTAGATGCGAAGTGAAATATCTTCAAAAAACCCCTCCCAGAAAATCCAGTTGCCCTTTGAAAAAGCACCTTTGTGATTTTTTATGATAATTTTAGCCTATCTTTTGGAATATGGAAAAAATCCCATTTATTTTTAATTATCTCTTTTATGAGCCCTATCATTAACCAGACTGAAGCAGTAGCTTCAATTAGCAGATGCTTGGAAGTGGAGAGCAACTATAAAAACCTGTTGTGCTTCATGGCTGTGGTGCCCTATATCTCCTAAATTAGCTTTTTATCTTTGGGTGTAATGAAGGGTGCTGGTCTGCAAACAGTGTTGAAATATGTTCAGCTGTCAGCCCAATTAGATTTAAATTGAGGGGAGGGAGGCATCTTTATTTCAAGCAACAATATATCTTTAAGATATATCAATGTATCTTTAAAAACAAAACAATATCCCAGACCATATAATTCTTAAAATGGCTAATAACAAAATATCAATTGAAACAATCATAATCAAGAAAACAAGACACTTTCTCAACATAGCAAAAGGAAAATAAACAAAAGGGGAAAGGTACCTGTTGAATATGCTAATGACGAGTGAAGTCAAGGAACAAAGGTTTCACTCAAGTCCGCTGTCTTGGTGAGAAATAATAAAATCATTGGACCGCCATGCAGGCGGGAAGATTACTTAAATCCTATCTTTAAAAGAGAGAGCTGTCGGACAATCAGGGCATTCAGTTGTACCCATCTACTCAATAAAGAGCTGTAATTACTTCCCCTTGAGTCCTGCTTCTTCAATCGACCCCAATCTAACGGTATCCTTAAAATCAACAGCACAAATTTTACTATGGATGGGAGAGAATAGACTCAGATTACATCCTAGGAAGACAGCTATTGCTACATACTGAAGTTTCTTGTGTTGTCTCTGGATGGGGTTATACTTCCTGTGAAGGAACCATTCCAATCTGCTGGATCAGTAGGGAGGCCTTGCTCGGGGGACCTTTGCCCCACTAATTTGGGGTATCAAATTGTAACTTTACTTGGAGTGGAAGGATCTGACTATGGTGGCTTTCTCTCTTCACTTGTTTCATAGCAATGCACTTTATATGGAACATCTTTAGAAGACCGTCTAGAAGTTTCAATTGGTACAGAACATAATGGTCCAGGTGTTTATGGGTGCTGGCCAGTAGGTTCATGACACACCTATTCTGTGGTCCCTGTACTGGCTTCCTATTAGCTTGCAGGTGCAGTTTCAAGTCCTGGTTTTAACTTCTAAATTTCCTCTGGCTTGTCCCTTATCCCTTTTACTTGTAGAACCACATCTCTCAATTGGAGTTGGTCTGATCATTATGATCTTTCAGGAGAAGCAGCAAGCTGTTTTCCATTTCTGGGAGGTAAAAAGCCTGAAGCCCAGAGATTATGCTTTGCTATTTCAAAGCTGTCTCTTACGAATGGCCTCCCAGGGAGGTTCATTTGCTTCAATCTTTCAGGAATAGCTGAACACTGAACTTTTCAGGGAGGCATTTGGATGTTGTCCTGATCTGATGTGAAAGCTGTATATCTTTTATTTTTAAGTTTTTATGATTATGTTATTGTTCTTCTTTGTGAGGCACTGAGAGTTTATTATGATTGTAGTGAGATATAAATCTGATATAAAGAAGTAACAAAATGTCTTGCAATACAGAAAGCTTTTAACTGCTTGCAAAAAGGTTGGTCATAGATTAGAATTATTTATAACAATAAGAAAGACTGAAAATCAGATGGGATAGAACTTGGAAAGATAATAAGATATGGAAAAGAAGCAAAACATTCAGTAGAAAAAATGAATGAAGAAGAGCAAGACACTTTTTACTCCTGCATTCAAAAGTTCTATACATCCCAGAAGAATAACTTCAACAAAACTATTCATTCTGTGCTGTCCAACATACTGAACCAATATTCAGAAAATGAATAATGTCTTTAAAATTTGAATATAGTCAGAATGACTAAAATCCTTCATCCGTGAATATATCTAATCTTTAACAAAATGAAGGGAGAAAGGTTGATTTGTCTTTCATTGGATTGACAGTTCCTGACTCTCTATTTAACTTTAATAAAGATAACATCTAATGAAATTTCAAGATATGCAAAAAAAAAAAAAAAAAAAATCTGGGTTGAAGCAATTATTCTTGAAAGGCTTCTTGACTTCTGTGTAACATCAGAATTCCTGCAAGCTGGAATGATTTTATGAATGAGAAGGCATAACAAAAGCTCAGTCCAGATATATTAGTTGTACTTCTTTATAGAAATCACACTGAAACAGTGACACCTTCAGCCACTGATTCTAAGCAAGGGAGAATAATTCACTATTAGGCTTAGATCACTGTTAGTGACATCTCTGGCTTGTCACTTTCAATATTAATAGTGTTTCGGAGCTCTAATATGACACTCTACTGGAGGTCATGTCTGTGGACAAGATAGAAAGGCTGGATCAGTTGGTTGTAAAAGAGCTCACTGAGCCCTTTTCAGAAACAGATATGTTATTAATCCCCTAGCCAATTATAATTGGAATTTTGCTGCTGGCTTTTTCAACAGATGAGCATCAGCCTCTGAAAGCAATTAATTCATCCCAAATTTAAATCAGTAGTGACTAGACAAATTTGTGCAGATCTGGTAGATGTGTCTCTCCTGTGTAAATTAGAATGTGCATGCATTTTCTTCTCCAAGCAACCCCAAGTAGGATTTGAGCAATCTGAATACCATGAAGCAATTGAGTAACCCTGGAGAAAGATACAACTGCTTTAATAGTATGAAACAAGTCACTCTTGCTACTTATGGATGGATGTAACTGCATATCTTTTCAGTCATCAATCAAATAGGAATTGGTTTCCAATGCATTTCTTGCAGACAGTGCTTATGTAGGAGAAAGGTACCTACACTTCAAACATCTTGTGCCCCCAATGTATACATTGCAAGTAGAATGCACATATCACTTCTTCTCATGAATTGAAACATATAATAACTTTAATTTGTTGTCAATCATTTTGGAGTTTTTAATATAGGTAATCCCCAACTAACATGATAGCTAGAGATTATGTGGCTTGGACTCCAACACACGAATGCCAGTGTATCAGATTCTGCCTTATACCAGTTACCATAATATTTACTATCAAGCCTGATTAACTTTAGTTAAAGTTTATGATTCTCTAAGATTATCCATATTCTTTTAGCATCGAAGCTACAAAACAAAAATCCATGACAGGCAAGTCTCCCAAGTTGAAAAAACTGAATATATAAATTAAAATTATTACCAATTTCACACTCTTTTATGATGGCCAAATCAATTGCCTTATATGTCTGAATCTAAGTTACAGTTGGTTCATAAATTAAGCTGCCTCTCCTCATGCGTAGGATGATAAATAACATTTGATGGATAAATCAATTCAGGCACTTGTAGGATTGAAAAAAATATATAACTATGTATCTTAAAACAATGTACACTGTGTGGCATGGTGTTTGCTGGTTTTTGTTTGTTATTTTACTTACTTAAATAAAATAGCTTTCTTAGTATTAAATAAGACATTCCTGTTCCTTATCATGACACTTTTCAAATAAAACTGTTTCTCCCCCCCAGATAATCTTAATGCCAGCATTATGGGACATCAGGTGATAATATTTGATTTTTCAGCCATAAGAGGTTTATGGGAGATTCGAGTGAAGAAGCACAAAGAAAAACAGAAACAGGAAAAAGAACGAATAGCTCACAGTGCATTAGAGAAGTAAGGAAATATTTACTATATTGTTATTTCAATGTTATTGTTACTTTTTCATTATAAATTAAGCCATTGCACATCATAGCCACCAACAGCTGGCCTTTATTTCTTTATATTTCTTTTATGACTGTTCATCTCGGCATAGTGTTTCTGATAATTAATAGTCTGTATTTAATTGGAATTTTTGTTTTGGGAGGATAGGATTCATATGACTATATTGACTGTTGCTATTTTCATCTGCTTACACTGTTCCCTGATCAAGCTGATGGTTGATGGGTTATAGAGTGAAGGTACATCTGCAGGATTGAATATCTCACGGCCTTAGACCATTTGAAAAGACCCTTTTGTTGGGCTTCTTGTGGAAGAATATTTAGATATTTATCATGTGTATTTAAATTGGGGAGAATTTCTCTGTCTTGATTTCATTTTGCAAAATGGATTACAACCAACTCACACACCACTCTAATACCAAATGTGATCCTCAACCAAGGAAGAGTTGCACTCTCCTATCTTAATTCAGGAAAGCACTAAGGAAAAGAGCAGGATAAAAAAGGGTGAAAGGGTATTTTGTAAATTGAATAACATAATTCTCCATAATAAGGGTTTGGGCTTAAGTGCTGTGCATGGGATATGCATGTGAACTTAAAAAGTACTCATTCAAGTAGCTTTTAAAGAGCTTACGGATCCCGAAGGTATTGTTAATGGGGCAGGAATTCACTATGTTGTAAAAAACAGTCTCGTTAATGAGGTCTGCAACTCTTAAGATAGTTGCAATGTGCTGAAGAAGCCCGTTATATTACATGTTTATGACAATTTACTTTTAATTGTGTGAGAATTCTCTCTCCCACAAATAAAGTTGCTTTGGAGATAGCTTTAGGCAATGCATAATGCATATCTTATTGGCTGTACTGTAGGCCTGATTATGTTAGAATTGGATATTATGCACAGCAAATCAAGGGTCATCCATAGCATGTCTGAGATCCCAGTATTTTTCCACAGTGGTCCAGAGGGAACCATGAAAAGCAACACAATCAATTCATTTATGATTATGAAATGAAATTTAAAACTTAACTTTCATATTCTGTTAAGAGAACATGTAACTGGTAATTTGTTCGACTGGAAAATGATTCTACCCTAAGGAAATTGTAGTTGTATATGACCATTGTCTGTTTACCTTAACACTTTGCACTTCTAAATTGTTTTCATTAAGAATAATTGAAATCCTCCCTCCCTCCTCATTTTTCTTCAGAGAAAATTAGTATTGATTTGTACATAGAACTAGTTCAACACAGAAGTCTGGTTTATAACCTGCTAAGACATATTATGGCATATTTGGCTATGGATAGTGAGTTATATGTATATAGCTTCCATACTTTGAAAATCTTAGATTATAGCTTTTCATTGGGGGAAATCAACCAATTTTGATTCATTTAAAACAAACTACACTTTGTGTGAATCAGATCAGCTTGAGCCCAACTTCTAAAAAGCTACCATTTCAAAAACTTGATAGGGAAGTCCTCTTTTGTTGTTCCATGAAACTATTTCTGTATATGAAGTTCTAGCAGTTGGAGAGAAACCAACTAGGGACTTACTTCACCTTAGATAGTTTGCAATAAACCAACAAAATATTTTCAAGATGGATCATAACAGTCATGAATTATAGTGAAACTAACATCCAGGGGTGGGTTTCTACTGGTTCTGTCCACCTCTGTAGAACCTGTAGCTCTGTAGAGCACCAGACATAGAACCGGTTCTATGTCTGCTGTTGTTTTTGCCCACCCACCCACCTGGGCTCTTACCTGACCTTTATTTCCTGATTTTTTTCAACTTCAGCTGCCGTATGAGGCACAGCTGCAGTTAAAAAAGCAGGAAAAAAGGGCTTTTTGAAAGGCTGCTTCTCTGCACGCAACATGCTGATGACGATTTACAGACACGCCAGGGAAAGCACATCGTAAATCACTGAACCTCGTAAATGACCGAACTGGTAGTTAACCCTATTGGATCCCACCCCTGGTAACATCCTTTGCCTTCACTTAAGGATTCATACAGAATCAATAACATTTCCATATACTCATATAAATGAACTGAAGATGCAGTAATGAACAAAGATAGGGCCAGAATACTCTCTATCCTGATTTTGTACTACTTGGCTGGTACAATTTTTAGATTCTCACCACTGGAATTATTGTTATCCCCTATTATTTAACTTGGAAATATTCTTGCTTACAGAAATGATTTATGAAATGGCAAGCAGTGAATTGGACAGTATTTTTCTTGGCCAGAAGTCTGCATCAGTACTTTTGGTTTGGGAAGATGACCTACCAGCTCAAATGGTGACAGTATGTGATCTTAAAATAGGCAGTAACTCAGAAACTTATTTTATGACCAATGGTTGAATAAGTTGATACCGTGTTTCTCACAAAATAAGGCAGGGTCTTATTTGTTTTTGAGCCCCGAAAAAACAGCTAGGTGTCTTTTCGGGGGTGAATTAATTTCTCTCTCCCCCTCATCAGCGGGTGGGCAGTGGTGTTCCCACCAGCATGACAACAGCAGCAGCGCCGGCGGGTATGTGGAAGCGTTTCTGCCGCTGCTCGGGTGTGTGCTGAAGAGGAGGCTTCTGCACACACCCGAGCAGCAGCAGAAACGCTTCTACGTTTCTGCAGGCGCTGCTGCTGTTGTCATGCCGGCGGAAACGTGGAAGTGTTTCTGCCGCTGCTCAGGTGTGTGCGGAAGCCTCCTCTTCCACACACACCTGAGCAGCGGCAGAAACGCTTCCATGTTCCCACCGGCGCTGCTGCTGTTGTTGTGCCAGCAGAAACGTGGAAGCATTTCTGCCACTGTTCCGGTGTGTGCGGAAACCTCCTGTCACACAGGAGGCTTCCGCAAACACCCGAGCAGCAGCAGAAACGCTTCCACGTTTCCACTGGCACTGCTGCTGTTCTCATGCCGGCAGGAACTGTGGAAGCCATGGAGGCAGCTCCCCTGTCCGAGAAGCAGCAGAAATGCTTCTACACTTCCTGCTGGCACGAGAACAGTGGCAGCACCGCGCAGGACACTGTTAAAGGCAAGTTTCCCCCCCCCCAACCTTCCCCCCAGCATGTTTTAACCCCCGGCCTCCCCCCCAGCATGTTTTAACCCCCGGCCTCCCCCCCAGCATGTTTTAAACTAGGCCTAAATTTGCGGGGAGGGGATTAATTTCATTTCATGCCTAGAAAACATGCTGGGTCTTCCTATTGGTGGAGGCCGTATTGTTGGACAAACATGGTAGATAGATAGGTGATAGATAGATAGATAAGATAGATAGTAATCCAGAGGCTTCTGTAGGATCAAAACTATTTTTTGTCTCAAAATAATGAAAGTGTTACTGTGTTGGCATGGTGCAAGCAAGCTTCATCCTTTCATATGTCTATGTTATGTCACAATGCACATACTAATGGACTGGATCTCACAGAGTGATGCTGTTTTTGTCATTTGCTTCCTTGATGCCCTTTGAAGTGAGGGTGTCTAAAAGTGTTCTCTTTTTGTATTATGGCATCCAAACTTTTGATCATTTGGGCTGGGCTTGTAATATCTTGCATTTCCCTTGAAGAGTTTAACAATCTGTTGTAATTTGTAAAGCATCACATTGAAAACAGTTTAAAGCTGTCCCAAATGGCACTGCAGCATTAACCTTGATTAATTTTGCCTTTTTTTGATTGCGGTCAAGCTGCTGTGATAAAAAATGTCTAGAAATGTTACCAATACAGCCAATTTGTGGTTTCTCAATTTTTGCATGGAATTTTTAAAAAATGCATAACTGTATTAGCAGTTAGCATGGTCCAAATAAGAGCAAATGAAAGGAAGCTGATTAAAGGAAGCAGTTGAAAATATAAAAATATAAAATCAATTACACAATCGATGTGAAGCAGCGTTTTAAATCATAATGTGATGTATTATTGTCCTGTTTATAGTTTATGTCTGTTTTGAGGCACAGCTCTCAAAGATTGGCTTACCTAATATGAAAATAAACACACACTAAAAAACAGAATGTTAAGATTTGTGGTTTTCTGTTTTAAGATAAAATTGAAGGCAAATTTGTCACCCCCCCCCCTAAGATTCTTGTTTTAAATTTTGAATATTTGTAAATGAATGCCAATTCAGAATTTCATATGTTGCAATTATTGGCTCTGATTTTTTTATGTAAACTTCTTTAGAGTTAGGGTTATTATTTTTTCCAAAGCGGTAAATATATATTGTGATGAGACATCCTCCCCCAGTTCAAATTGCAATACAAATTCTTGTACTATGCTTCCATTATCCCATTCTTGGTCAAGGCTGAAGTTTTTCCTGCTGGCTTGTACTTGCCTCCTGGAGTTTAAGAAATTTGATGTGCTTTGCAGATAAGGTAAGCAGTGCTTCCTCCTGCAAAAACATTTGTTATTTTTTAAAAAAATTATGCAGCTAGCTATTTGTATAAACAGGGAAAACAAATAAAACGTCATAAGGAGCTAAGAAACAGAATGTCCCAAAGTCATCAATGAATCTCCATATCTGACCCTGGATTTGGGTTTTTCTGCTCTTAGACTTACAACTTAACCATTACAACACATCACATCACTTCTTTACAGAGAATATTAATGGTAGGTTTTATTTTACCACCAAGAATAGATATCTCTTGTCATCTGCCCAGTAGTTACAACTCCCTTTGTTTTGTAATTGGAGATAGAACAGTATATATTATTGTCTCTCCAGGCTCCATCATCAAGCCTATAACTGGTGATCCTAGAAGACTAGTAAGCATATTTGGGAAGAGAAATTAAAAATGATATGATTGTCCCAAAGGTGTTTTTTTTTTCTTTAAGAGGCAACTCGACTTCTTGGTTTTTCTTTGAAGACTCAGAAAGTCTAGTTGCCTCTTGAGAAAACAAAAAAGCGCCTTTGGGACAACAACCATGACTTGGATGTCTGAGAATCTCCATAGACATCAAGTGATATGATATTTGTCTGTAGCAGGTTCTTGGTTCCCTTCAAATGCATTGAATTCTCCTAGAAACTCCAGAGAGTTTGGTGAGATTTAAAGAGTTCTGGGAATTGCAGTCCCAAATTTTCGAAAGATGCTATATAACTTTACATCAGAACTGCACTAGAATACCAGCACTATTTAAACTCTTAATTAAACGATGTGTGTGCCTTAAAGATTCTGAAGTAATCTATTAAAGATTATCAGTGTTCATACTTGTATTTGATCTTCTTTAATATATTAGTTCAAGGTCTTCAAAGCACAGATGAAACAAGAACATACCTGAGCACCCAAAAACACCTTTAGTCAACAAGAATAACTGATAATGTACTCTCTTTCTTTTTATATTTTGCTGAAAAGGAAGCCTTATAATTTAGAAAACCAGGCCCATCTTATAAAAACAGGCTGAAGTGATTCAGTTACATTTGGCACATATACTTATACAAATTACTAATTTGATTTGACATATTCCACAATTTGCTCATAATGCTTAAAAAATCCCACTTGTGATTTGGTTGCAAAACAAGCTTTTACAGCATTGGTTTATTCCATTGTTTGCTCATTAAAAAAAAAAACCTTAGAATTCTAATCAATTACATCTCGGGAAAGTATTGTTTGTTTTTACAAGATGTCAGTAGCAGCCAGATATTCTTTTCATTTTGCATTGTATATTGTTCTCCATTGTGCCTCATATTATTTGCTTAATTGCAAAGGAGAGTGAGAAGCTTTCTCTCCCTGACAACATGCAACTTGGAATGCTAATAGAAAAAGAGACATAGAACTAGGTCTGGTGCTATGAATCTTCTTCAATCATCTAAGCAAGTGGAAATTAATGAGTGGTTAACAGCAAAGCAACTTGTAAGTAACTTAAGCAGATTAAGTGAGTCTAATGTTTGGAATTTTGCTAATAGGTTTGAGACATTCCAGCAAAAATAATATGTAGGATAATCTGCATCCCCTTTTATCTTCTTTAAATCAGTATTTTTGGAATGTATCTATATGAGTACTGGATTCTCTAAAGAACATGCTGAAGAACTAGATAAAAAACCATTCAAATATGACAAAATTACCTTACAAGAACTCCATAAAAAGATTTTGTGGCTGAAGAATGCCTTTTAATTGCTGGAACTGTGACAGCTATGTTTGAGCAAATGGCCATAATCTGTAGGAATTTAGATGAGTTGAAATACATACGTGAAGTTTTGGCAAGCCATATAATGAAGATCCGAACTAGCTTCTAAAGATAAACATTTTAATACCCTGATTATTAATAAAAGAGCACTGAATCCTTTGATTAAAATGTAGCAGATCCCTGAAGTGGATGGGAGAAATTCCTAATTCTTATAACCAGATCAAATAGCATTAAGCATCTCTTTTATCAAGACAAAGGGAAATGGCCATTTAAGGGAATCATTATTTACTTTCTAAGCAACTTCTGAATCACAGAATAATTGATCTTAAACAATTAAACAAGTGGAGTGGTTGCCAAACTAGAAAAGAGTTTTGCTAATGATTGTACATGGGTTACAACCCTACTGAAGGTAGGGTTGACAATTTTTGATAGCTTTCCAAAGTATGTATTCAAAGAAAAGTGATTCTTCCAAGCAAAGGAAAACTATCATCTCTAATTATAAGCATTCAATATTCTTGGAAAGTTAGGCATGAACAAGTATTCCGTACTATCTATGACTGTGTTGGAACACGATCTAGAGGCCCCCAACTAGTAACCAAAGAGAATCATGCCTGGGCTTATTTGAACACAACTCCTTAAAACTATTGTCTTGATGCCAAGGAAGGAACCAGTGGACAACCTAGAAATGACTGATGAACTCAGGCAAGGTATCTCCATAATATGAAAGGCAACTGAACCCCGGCATAATTATTCACCACAGAAGAATAAAGGAAATATAGCTGGTCCCATAAAATAACAGTTAATTTCCAGTCAATTAAAACTTGCATTTTCCCCATTAACCAAGATCTTAAACAGAGCAGCAATGAAGATTACATTCAGTCTCAAAGCAAGGAGCAGCAAAAAGAAATTTTGTTAGAAATAAAATGCAATATAGAAAGACAGGCTACAGAATGGATTAATAAAAGAATAATGGAATCAAGAGGTTTTGAAGAGGATCTTACTGATTTTATTCTAGCCGCACGTCAGAGGAAACATTCCAATGTCAAATTCTGTGGAAAGTACAATATGGAAGTCTCAGGAGGCTGAAGTAGGGATGGTAACACCAATCCCTAAGCATACCATTTATCCTGGACAGGGGAAGTCCTGTTACATCCAAGTCCCATCTGAGGATGACATAGCAAATCATGGCTGATTTTTTTTACAAACTGGAAGTCTCTTCAGCAAATTATCCGAGAGTGCCCATTAATTGATAATGAAAACATTTACAGGAACTAACCATGGTTTACCAAAGAAACAGAGCTTACTGCATAATCTCTCAAAGCTACTGCACCTAGAAAGAGGAAGAATACAAGTGGAGAATTATGTATTTGTCTCAAAATTAGATCATCAGCAACTGAATTGAAAATCCATATAGCCCATTTGCTATGGTTATAAATTTCCAGTTTAGATTTTGCCATGTTATAGTTATTTTTATTTTCCTCTTAAGCTCTTACAAAAACAACTGAAAGAAAAAGGCATGAATTAGAAATTATGTAGCAACTTTAATAAACAGCTGCCAAAGGGCCTGGTGATACTAGCTGTAGAATTTAATGCCAGGATTGGTACAAATGATTATGTGCTTTATGAACAGTGTAACTCTTACCTTGCTTTAAATCCAGAGAGAGACGTCAGCCCCCTCTCTTATATGTAACTGCAGGGAAAGAGGAGTTGGCTTTGCAGAATAGTGCCTGACTCAATTGGTTAATATCTTAGATTTGTTAATCTTGAATGGTACCTGGAAGAATAATATATCTGGATATTATGCTTTCTGGGAGTGAGATTCCCATGAAATGATAAATATGATCTTTAATTTCAGAGTTGGTTTAGTGACCACTTGACTTTAAATTTACATTTGGTTTCAAATGGACAAATTATATATACTTAAAAATCTTATTGCATTGAATAGTCCTCAAGTGCTGAAATACATTTGTGTAAAATGAACTGAGAAGGTGGAAGGAACATGGAAATCTATATATAAATCTGGCAAGGGAGAGTTTGTACAATTCTTTAATTAAAGTCCCCCAAAAGGATTCTTAACACAGTTTGTACTATTATTACATTTACTGATTTGCAAAATTAAATGAGCTCTAGCAAAAGATTATTCAACTATGGTTTGATGAGAAATGTGCAAAAGGAAATAACTCTTCAATTGAAAATTTGCAATTAATATTAGAATAATGAGTGCCCATGACTCATGAACAAAAGAAGAGAAAAGAACATAAAGCTTTGCTAAAAAAAGAAAAAAAAGGATATGAAAGTGTTGGATAAAAATCACAGCTCCCATCTCTATCTCCACATGGGAAGTTGTAATCTAAAGAGGCACAGATGGATTTGCCAGATTGGTAATCTGTTATCTAACTGAAACTACTAAACTAATATCACCACTGAAAAAGGGAAAACTTCAGGAAGTAGCAGCATCGCATCTGAGTTGTGAAACTCAAATCTTCACTGGTTGACACCCATTTTGATGATTTTGGTCATGGTCATAACCTTCACCTTGAAAAATCCAACCAGGTACAATAACTCTTATTCCTATATTAAAAAGGAGACAGATCAAATCCTTCCAAATGTCTTCTGATTGGCTCTTAAGTATTATAAATAAGCTGCTAGATACTTGTTTTGGAATCCAGTGGACTAGAAAGAAAAGCATAATTGCTGAGAAGCAGGCCAGGTATAGGATAGAACATCAACTAGGTTTTATGAGATTGCACTGAAAAATATATATCAGTCCCCAAAGAAGCCTATCTATGACATTCATTCACTTTGAAAGAGCTTTTGGCTTCATTTATACATACATTTCTAATTTGTGCTTCTGTCACAGCTGCTACCCTCTGAAACAGCATCCCTTGGAAATATATATGCTTCCCATGCTTCAGATGTTCCAGATGTTTGTGGAGTTCCTGGCAATCTCCCCCTCAATGTTATTTACATGGTTTTGCCTGGGAAGCCATGCCACTTTTAAAATTAGGCATTCCTTTAAATATTGTAAATTGCCTTTCTGATTTCTCTGGAGTTAGCAGCTTCAAAATCCATCAAGCAAACAAAACAATTCAGGAACACATTAGATATGTTACCTTTGATAGACAATTGCTAGCACTACTTAAAACATTGCATGAAAGTTCATTGACCATCACATTTACCATCAAGATAATGTTGGCTCTAAGCAACCAGACAAAATGACCTTCCCCAGAAGAATCTGTCTCTAATTTGGGCTTTCATCAATTTTAATATGAATCTGTGCCCATAAACATTTATGGGCACAGATGCTTAGATCTATAATTTTGTACAGAGAAATATAGAAAAAGAAACATGAACTAATTACTATGATATCACACCAAGCAGAATTTATGTTAACATGTTTATGACAGAAATGTTGGGAGAATGATAAAAGACCTAGAAGACTTTGACTAATTGTTTAAAATAAAAGCAAGACAGGGCAATGATTCCAATTATTAAAGGTGAAAGATGAAATCTATAAAACTTCAATGGATATAAATGGTTAATTTTAAATTTTTTATTCAGAATTATATAGTGAACCAGAGAATGTATCAAATGAAGAGACATAAGTTTTTTTAAAAAATAAAATAAAATTAATCTACCATTTGATATGAAACAACTTTTACTTGCTCTACTATCTTAAGTAGAAATTAAACTAATTGGCTTTAGTATTGATAGTAATGTTAATTTAAGTTTTCTAACTGCTTGTAATAGGGTTCTGATTTTAAAATTATGTTATATCCAGTAATTAGAAGAGACAAGCAAAATTAAAAATAAAATAATGCTTTGCTCATAATTGTCTTTTACTGACTGTGAGATAGGATATATATTAGTAAGCTACATACATATTTACATACACACTTGCCTACAACTTATGATAAGAATCAGTTTGGGATAGTGGTTAAGGCATCAGGTCAGAAACCAAGAGACCATAAAGCCAAATATTCTTTCTTACCTCTATGAAAAAGGTAATGGCAAAATAGTTCTGAAATCTTTTCAAGAAAGCTGTAGGGACTCACTTGCCCAATAGTCGATACTGACTCCAAGGCATACGGATACTCTCTTAGAATAAAAAGTGTGTTAAAATTCTTGGAAATCCTGATCAACACAAAAGCAGCTGTGAGGAATGTGAGGCTGGTGTTTTCTAGTGACAGAATCTCAATTGTGAATGGTTTTCCATGGAGGTTACTTTAACCCCATGTTTTATTATAATCCACCTAAATTGAACTATGTTAAGGCTTTATTTTGGCAAACCACCGGGATGGGTACTAATAATTTATTTATTTATTGTTTCCATTTATATGATCGCTCTCTCTCCAAGATGACTCTGGATGGCAAACCTAGTTAAAACATTTATATAGTAATAGAAGATAGAAATATGCATATTAACAAAACACAAACAAAAAAAAAGCATATGAAAATAACAACGGAGGACAAACTCATCTGTAATAAATAATACTGCAGAGGCTCAACTAACTTCCCAGCCTCCACGACTGGGAAAACAGCCAGAGCTTTCCAAAAAGCCCATAGAGCCAGTTCATTTTGGCTGAAATGCATGAAATTTCGGGCAAATCTGTAATGTGCAACTACCTCAGAGCTTCTTGTGGCCACTTTCTTCCTTGTTTTGGTCCAGTCCTCTTTTCTAAGCTTTGCTGCATTTTGAATGGGTTCCATTTTATTCTGCTCTAATGTGTATTTGCTTGTGAAAATTGTTAATGTTTTTTCCAAGAACCTCCCTCCCTTCATTCCCTTCAGTAGTACTTTGATTTAAAAGTCTTTTCTTTACATCTTTATGGTTTGCTGGCAATTATGGCTTATGAATAGCTTATGAAGAATGCTTGACTCTCTTGAGCCTATTTTTATTCAGTAATACTAGAAGGACATTTGATCACTTATCTTAGTAAAGACCGCATGACCTCTTCACCATTGTCCTGCTTGGGAGAATTCCCTTTTGTACTCTGACCTTCATGCTACCAAGTCACTGTCAGCAAGCTATATTGCAAAGGCGACCTTTGGCTCTTATTATTTAGAACGGTTACTACAACATCATTTTGTTTTGGGGTACCAAAGTGCTTGGTAGAAATAGCAAAAGAAAGTAGGCATGAGAATAGCAGCTGAGTCTTATCAGCTGCTTTAATTTGTGTGGCAGAAACAGCAATGCACTACTACTACAAGGTCATCTTTCATGATTATGTGACTCCAGACTCATGTTCAAATGACTTTTAGGCCCCTAAGAATTGCTTAGAAAATGTACCAGCGTGCCTTTAGTGCTTTGGTCTAGTCCTTGGTACAGAAAAGCAATATATACATCTAATAAAGGAAGAAATAATCTTCATATGTTTACCCACAACTGACAGCTCTTTCATTCATGTTGCTACTGCACATATCAGGATAAAATTGGTTTGGAAAGAAATAAAGATAAGGAGGGTTACCTTAGAAAACAGCTTTCTAATTCAATCCCAGAGATGGATGAAAAGCAAGAACCAATCACCCACTGACATCAGTATAATTCAACTTTCTCAACCTGGCGCCCTGCAGATGTGTGGGTTTTCTGAACTCTCCAATCCCCAAATCCATTGATGAGAATCTAGGAGTTCAAGTTCATACATCTGGTTGACACCAAGCTTGGAGAATACTAAAATAATGTATGTCTGTTATGGCAAAGTAGTTAAGAGTGTATAAGATGAAAACTTAACTATCTCAAAAATGTTCTGGAACTTCTCAGGAACCGAAGATTGCACCTTCCTAATGCCAATTTATGTAAATGCCTCTGGCAAAAGTGATGATCCCTTGGGTCATTTGTCTTTAGCCAACCAGTGTAACCATGATGATCATTTTTCTGGCTGTCTCTTAAGCACAGGAGATCTCCCTTCCCTGCCCTTAAATTTTAGCAGCAGAGGAAGAGATACAAATTCCTTTGAATGCTTAATGAGCTTTTCTTGGTGAAATTGATGCAATTGCAAATTTGGGGAAGGTGTGTATGTGTGTGTGTTTGTGTGTGAGCAGGAATAAAATGAAAATGCTTTAATTTGTACTTTTTCAGGATAAGGCAAGAATGGGATATTATGCTAGACTGCAGAAGAAAAGGCATTCCACAGACTGCATATTTAATGAATAATGGTTTCATAGATACTAACAGCATTTTAGATAAACTTGAAAAGAACTCACCACTGATTAAGAAGATTGCATTGCTGAATGACAAAGAAAGGAGCAAATTTATTCTTCAACTTTCAGGCGAACACTGGACGGTAAGTATATTATCTGAATTACAATATTCTTTTCTTATTCTTTGCTCATGACCATTGAAATGGACAGATTTAAATTTGTCTGAACCTTGCTAGTCATTGATTTTGTCTCTGCTCCCTTTTTTTTGTATAAAGGACATAGCATATATTTTATTTTAGTAGGTGCTCCAATTTCTTAATATTTTTTGTTTTATCTTTAGCAACCTAGTAGACATTGCAATGTGATTTCTTCTCATTGATAATGATATTGACATTGACACTGATATCTTCTCATTGGTAGTGACACCACCAAGGAAAGACAGAGGTTGATTTTTTTTTGCACCAGATGAACTGATATTCCTAGAAATTGAATTATACTGTATTGTATTTCTCACAATTGTTTGGTAACCGGAGAAGTGGCAGTGCAGCAATGGCTTTGCTAAAATAATGTGTGTAACATTTCACACATTTGACATACCATCATGGTCCTAGCAGCTGATAATACCTTCTCTATTCCCTATATATTTTCTTTCTTTCTTTTTTTGGTCAAACAATCTAAACAGAACCATCTCTTGGAGTGTTTAGAATATGCCATCCTTCTGGATGGGTGGGAGGCATTATAGGATATTAAACTTTATCCCTGATAACTTGTCTTGATTTGCTCTTCATTGGGCATCATGTTCCATGAAGTTTGGATATTGTACAAATTTGTGAATAGTTAGCTCTTTGACAGTGGAAAGCAATTGATTGGCTTCCCATAGGTATCTATGTACTGAAGATTATAGAAGAATATGGGGGGACTAAAAAGCAGAGACAAAAGGATGTATATTTGAATTCCTACCATATCACAAATTAACCACAGACCAAAGTTTATATGCCAAGAGCTAAGATGGCTGGTTGGTTGATTGATTGATAGGTCTAAGCTCTGACAAATATATTTATTTCTATGGTAGTAAGCAAGAATCTGGAAAGATATTTAAAATAATGTTTGCATAACCTTTCCCTTTTCCCTTCCCTCCCCTCCTCTCCCCTTATTTATATCACAAATGTTAAAGGTTTGTTGCTCTGATTGGTTTTGTTTTAATACTCTGAAGAAATATTATCTCTATAAGCCATTTCAATTAATATTATCTAATTATCTGGAAAAAAAACATAGGCATGCCCACCAACAAGGATTTAATTTCGGTTTTGGGGATGTATCACAAACTGATATTGTAAGAGCACACTTGAGAATATCTTTTAGTTCTGCTTCCTTAATTTCTTTTAAAAGATTATTGTTAATTTAAATGTATATCAAGTTAAAGTGAAAATCTTAGCTGAATAGATCTGGATATAGTAATTTATGTTGAAATATTTCAACAGCAAAAGACAGGAACATATGAGTTAGTTGCCAAGTGTCTGAATTTTGGGGATGCTGAAAAGGTGTGAAAAATGGTCATAAGCCATTTTTTCCAGTGCCGTTGTAACTTTGAATGGTCACTAAATGAACTATTACAAATCAAGGGGGTTAAAAGAGAAAGTAGTGCTTCGTGTCCTGAAAAGTCATTCATAGCCAATGAGTGTGGCTTAATTTAAATGGCTTTGTGAAGGAGAGGAAAGTAGAAATGCTGCTGTTGCCAAAGATTCTTTACTCTCCCAAATCTTCTTTTCTTAGGAGTTACCCGATTGGCTGAAAGAGAAAACATACCTAAAAGAATGGCACGTAAACAACACTAAGATCTCAAGCATTCCAAGTTACATTGCCTTGTTTCAGGAACTGAAAATTCTCGAATTATCCAGTAATCAGATTACAGACCTCCCCGTTGAAATTGGTAGGTGTCCCTTTTTTCTTATTAATATCTATTCATTCTATAACAATAAGGATTTTTTTTAAAAAAGCAACCTGGATATACATATTATAAACACATATTTTCACATATGACAATGTGAAACGACAACCTTTACAATCCTGGCAACCTACACATGTGGAGGCTGCAAGTCCTAGACCCCCACTTTGCAAGTCCCCCCACCCAATTTTTGTATAGTATCAGTCTGGGGGAAAGAACGCAATGGGAACATTGTAATTCACAAGAAGGGAACAAGGTTGATGTTTCTGCATTACAGCTATGTACTCTTTTATAATTGATCCATCAGGGCCACCTGCCAGATCCATTTACTGAAATGATAGATCCTTCAGGCTTCTTCTGAAACAGATATGGGACTCTTCTTTATGGCTAAATTAAAGTGCCAACTATCTGTGACTAAGCTGGCAGAAAACTATCCTGGTGTAACAATTGATGAGTTGACCCCTATCCTGTCCAGGCACGATGCTAGAAAATGCAGCTCTTATTTATGGTGGACAGGGCACATTAAGAAAAGTAATTGTTAGATTATCCCAGCTTTCTTTTCTTCCTTCCGACAATTCTCACCTGCTGACATGAAAATATCTACCAACACAGAACCAGTGAGGTTGCTTTGAAACCAATATTCAGAAACCGTTATGAAACCAATCAAGAGAGAAGCATTCCTTAAGTCCTGGGAAAGAAGATAGCATTTATTTATTATCCCAACTTTTTAAATATATAACTCAAGATGGCAAACATTTGCACTACAACAACTCTGTGAGGTAGGTTGGGCTGAGAAAAAATTACTGTCCCAAAGTCACCCAGATGACCTTCTTGGATAAGGCAGACCTAGAACTCAGAGTGTCCTGGTTTCTAGGCCAGTGCCTTAGCCACTACACCAAATTGGTTTTTCTTAGCATTAAGATTCTTCTCCCTCCCTCCCTCTCACCCTCCCTCTCTCTCTCTCTCTCCCTCTCCCTCTGTCTCTCCCCCTCTTTTTGTCTCTCCTTCCCCCTCCTTCCCTCTCCTTCCTCTATCTTCCCCCTCCTCTTCCTTCCCTTTCCCTCTCCCCGCTCCTCCGCAATCTTTAATCTCTTAGAATTCTTAGTTTAACAAGAGATTCAAGTTATCCCCTTCCAAACTCATTGGGGTATAAAAGGGAGAAGTGGAAAAGGATTTCATTTTGGGGAGTCTACCTTTTGGGACTCACCTTCCCTTAAAGTATGCTATACAGGTAGTCCTTGACTTACAACCATTTGTCTAATGACAGTTCAAAGTTACAATGGCCATTGCAGCATCCCCACAGTCACTTGATGAAATTTGGGTGCTTGGCAGACAGCATGTGTTTGCAATGGTTGCAGCATCTCAGAGTTCTGCGATTGTCATTTGCAACCTTCCTTAGGGTGCTTCTGACAAGCAAAATCAATGGGGAAAGGCACCAACAACTGTATTGATTTGCTTAACAATCATGGCTAAAAAGGTCATAAAATGAGTTGCAAGTCACTTAACAACTGCCTTGCTTAGGAACAAAATGGCCTCAATGGTGGTCACATATTGAGGACCACCTGTAGTTGAGGGAGGGAGTGAGTTTAATGAATTCCTAGACCAACAGCTAGATCAATAACAGCTTGTAATGGTTTTTGGGAAGTGTACAGCCACTTCTGGTCAGCTGCTGGTTGCGTTGATCTATATCTCTGAGCCAGGGATTGGTTTAGAGACTGGCAATTATAAGGGAAGAATCCAGTTTGAAAGAACAAGATGTTCTTGCATTGTGAAGCAGAATGGCTCTTGAGGACAGTGTCAATGGCTGGGATAAGCTCATCTCCTGAGGGTCACCTGATTCTGAAGCACATCAGATACAGATTCAGTAGCCCTGCCGTGGCATGTCACTTGCTTAAAAGGGAAACTATTTTAGCATTGGAACAGATACAGTGTGGACAACGTAAAACCACCTCATAGGTGGGCTAGAGATGAGAGGAAGGCAACATCATGAGAACATGGCAGAAAAGTGAGGTTGCTATGCATATTCTTCCTGTGATTTGTGCAAGTAGGCAAATACATAAAATTATACTAGTTAAAGTAAGATACAGTTGAGAAGTCAGTGAGAGAAGTACTTCCCTCTGTAACAAACACTTTCAATAATTACTAATTCTTGAAGATATTTTCATTGGAAGAATATAGGAATAAAGGGCTCTTTCAATCAAGGACTTTAATCTAGAGCAGGTAGGAATTAGGAGATGTCATCATGATTTAAAGATCCAAAATATAGGTTAGTAAAACATCTCTCTTTCTGAATGCATGCACACATGCATGCGCACGCACGCACGCACGCACACAAACAAACACACAAACACATGCTATGTTTATAATTCAAATGCCTTTATAATGCCTTGGTAAGGCCACACTTGGGATACTGCATCCAGTTTTGGTCGCCACGATGTAAAAATAGAATTGAGACTCTAGAAAGAGTGCAGAGAACAGCAACAAAGATAATTAGGGAACTGGAGACCAAAACATATAAAGAACGGTTGCTGGAATTGGGTATGTCTAGTTTAATGAAAAGAAGGACTAAGCGGGGGTGGGATTCTACAGGTTCGCACCTATTCGCTATAACCAGTTGTTAACATTCTAAGCAGTGAAGAACCGGCTGTTAGAAGAAATTACTGGCCTAATCCTGTAAGGAAGGCAGGAAGGAAACATTCTGGTGTTGCATACAGAAACTGCCTCTCCGTTAACCCTTATTACATTCTTGGCAGGACTAGACTTCCTGTCTCAGGAACGTCTCTGGAGTTTTTTTCCCCTCCTTTGCTGGTACTTTGCTTGTGTGGAGTCACCATTTAAAGTTACAATGGCACTGAAAAAAGTGACATGACCATTTTTCACATTTACGACTGTTACAGCATCCCCACAGTCATGAGAGGCCAGGCGAGGAGATGCATGCCTTGATGTGAGTGATATTGAGTTGGCCACGCCCAGCCAATAACATGACCACCAAGCCATGTCCACCCAGTCACATGACCACCAAGCCACGCCCACCACCTAAGCCATGTCCACAGAACCGGTTGTTAAAAATTTGAATCCCACCCCTGGGACTAGGGGTAACATGATAGCAGTGTTCCAATATCTCAGGGGTTGCCACAAAGAAGAGGGAGTCAAGCTATTCTCCAAAGCACCTGAGGGCAGAATAAGAAGCAATGGGTGGAAACTAATTAAGGAGAGAAGCAACCTGGAACTAAGGAGAAATTTCCTGATAGAACAATGAATCAGTGAAACAACTTGACTGCAGAAGTTGTGAATGCTCCAACACTGGAAGTTTTTAAGAAGAAATTGGACAAACATTCATCTGAAATGGTATAAGGTTTCCTTCCTGAACAGAGGATTGGACTAGAAGACCCCAAGGTCCCTTCCAACTCTGTTATTCTGAATAACTTTTGCTACTAAAATCGAAGAAGTCATTTTTAGGGGTTGCAGAATTTTGGATTAAAGAAAAACTGTAAAATAAAAAGGAGCAAGTAGTTCTCCAATTTGCTGCTCCAAAGCCTTCCAAACATTCCACAACACCTTTTTTTCATGAAATTATTTTGGAACAATTTGGGACCTTTTAATCTCTTTATTAAAAAAAAAAAGGTATAAGAATGACAAGCTGAAATAAAACTCTATCCTTTTTTGTACTTTGGAGGGACTTTTTGACTAATCTCTAGGATCTCTAAGGATCTTTTTTCTCATTTTCTGTTTTTTGGTTTTAAAGTCTGCTGCTCAACTTTTAAAACAATAAACAATACTTTGTATATATCCATTTTATTTTATAAAGATAACTGCCAACTAGCACCCATGTCTTATGAGTAAACTAGAAGCAAAACATATTAGAATAACTTTAAGGAGTAAAAAATCATGTGTTTATGAGCATGAAGCAAAAATTGAGTTCTTATCTTATTGGTATTTTTTAATCTTGGGGATGAAACAAAACAGACTTAATTGATTTATGTGTTCCACAAGGTGGCAGTGGAGAATAAGATAAAAATGCAGTCATTCACCAAATTAGATTCTATCTCATGTAGTCCTCCTCCTTCTCTTTAAAAATCGTACATACAAGATAGAGATCCATGTGGGTGATTTGCCATAAAAAGATGGGTAGTTCTATAAAAACATTTCGCTTGAAGAGTTTCTGAAAACAGTGGAGTTTATAAAAATTACTACAATGAACTACATTATTTCCAAATCAAACCGGTGTATTTGCTAGAGAAGTCAAAAGACTTAAAGTTCTGTCAGCCTTTTCAAAATCCTCTTCCTTCACATTAAATGGAAATATTATATGTGATGTAAAGTCAATGCCTCAAGAGTGGGCAAAGTTCAAGTAATATAATTTATTTTAGATAGATGGGGTGTATCAATCTGGAACAGCTGTTACATGTCATACATAAACGGCCTGTAAAGCCACTAAGCAACTGTGGAAGTTTAATACTTGGAGGTTAAATAGTGTTTGTTCCAAAGGTCTAATCTGCACATCACATTAAGTCAAAATGAAAACTCATTATGGTTAGTGGCTTAATGGTTTGCAGTAATGCTATGACATAATGGATATGATTGTACATCCGACTAAATCCAAGACAAACCAGCCACATAATAGCTTAGTGCTCTGTGAAAATCAATAAAAAGGAAGAATAAAACAGAATTTCCGAGCTCTGGGGAAAAAAAGGAACAAAGATAAAGAAGAAGGAACTTTCCTACAGAAGAAGGAAAGTAGTTTCTCGCAGAATCATGAGGGAAACTTTTAAAAAGAGAACAACGAATCTTTTGGAAAATGCGTAGTATGGGAGCAGCCCAGGAAAAGCAAGTTCCCATCTGTAATACTACTGTACAGTATGAAATAGTTATGATGACTAGACATTTAATTTTGAGATCCAGAGATAAGTTACCAGCAAAATTGACTAGTAGAAGGCCTGGTTCTTACATAGTCTTTTCCACAATTACCCTTCCCTTTAGTTTCTGGGATTCACTCTCCTTTCTACATTGTGTTGTATCTAGACCTTCATTAAATTTTCGTATTCAAGTTGAGTTGTTCTTTCTTCATGACTGAACCCCTTAAGATAGGGTTGTCAAACTGGCGGCCTATGGTCTGGATGTGTCATGCACAGGTTACGCCCACTCCAGCTCCGTGAATGGGAAAAACATAGTGAAACATCATGTGACTGCAATGTGACCTGGCAAGTTTGACACCTGTGCCTTAAGATAAAATGATTGGTAAAACCCATCATGACTTCCTAATGTAACAGCTCAGAATACAACTGGGAAGAAATTGTCTTGAGTTATAGGCATTCCTCAATTCTTAGTATCATGGCAAGAATCTTCCAATCTTTTAAAGAAGTTGTAAAAATGGATTTATGATTAGTTCTATTTATAATTCCTTGAACAGCCACTTAGGAACTCTTATGCAGCTTTCCTATTTCTTGAAGTTGTATTGCTATAATGACACTAGCTATTGCCTATTAAAAATTTAAAGCTGTGGTTTAATTATAGGATTTAAGATTTAAAAATTATTAAAAAGAAATGAGAATAAATCGTGACTCTGGGATGACTGCACTACTAATTAAAATAAAATATTATTAGATTGGAAATTACCACAGAAAATATATTTCATTATTACTTTTGACTATTTCTAATCTGATAGGTCATAACAATAACAACAAAACATTTTTATTATTGTTTAATTCTTAATGGGTATATATTTTTTGTTGATAGCAACATTGTGTCATGAATCATTTAAATCAGAACCATGTAAAAAATCTTCAAACTATAGGCAGTCCTCACTTATCAAAGGCAACTGAGACTGAAAACTCCATCAATAAGCAATGTACTCAGAAGGGCAATGTCATGTGGTTGCACTGACAAATGATGGCAACTCTTTTTGTTAGGCAACTCTTGCATGAACCCAACATCCTATCATCACATGATCACCATTTCTAACTTCTTGCCAGTTTCCCCATTGACTTTGCTCATGTGACTCCAGTAGTGAAGGTTCTAGCTGGTGATCACGTGACTGTGGGATGCACCCGAATTGCGATCATATGACTCTGGGGAAGCTGCACCAGCTGCAACTGTGAGGACCTGTCATAATTCCCCCCTTTCAGTGCAAGGCAAAATGAGGTAATTAATCTGGCAGGGCAAAAGAAGGAATTCCAGATGTGAAGGAATGGCAGTAAATCAACCTGGTTGGGAGGATTCCAGGAATGCAGTAATCACAGTCAACACAAAATAAACTCACATTTGTTCCCAGAAGCCGCCGCTCTCAGCTTGCATCTCTTTTAAACTCTCTTCCCAGGTGTGTCTAATGAAGGGAATCAGGGCCCTTTCCTCCCCCATAAGACATGCAATTCACGTTGCTCTCTTCTCCGTTCCTCCCTGCATGCCCTACGATGAAGAGGGGGTGGGCCTGGGTCTTCCTCTGAACTCCCTCTCCCTTGTTCTACTCATTCCCTGCTCTGCCCAGCTGGACTTTTCCCTTCCCTAGTTTCCTCCACAGCCAGCTGTTTGTCTTCCTCCTCGGATTCAGACTCCAATAGGGGCATGACAGTTAGCTAGTGGTCTAGCTGTGATTGTGGTTGGAAAAGTGTGTATGAGCAGGAATGTTATTGGGTTTGACCAAGTGGAGTTCTAGCACATGGTCATTGCAAGTTGCAGTTTGTCAGTCTTTGATGGAAACCTGGACCTAAAATATCTGTCGAGGCAGGCCTGTGGCCTGTATAGTAGCAGCAGCCAGTTCTGTTTGATTGCCAATTGAAGATAAGAAATAGAGCATGGGTTGTTGTTGTTGCTGATTGAATGAGTCAACATTTGTGACTGGATTGGTGTCTGGAGCTGCTGACAGAATAATCACATGATATATTAACTGGGGTAAGTAATCAATGTATCTTGATTTGCCCATGTGATATCTTCTCTTTGTGAGCCACACTGGTCCTTGGTTGACTTCTGGATGCAATTCACGGTGCTGATTCTAATCTATAAAGCCTTTCATGATTTGGGTCATGGTTATTTATGAGTCTGCCTGCCTTCAGTAGCTTCTGCCCATCTATAGCTAGATAGGAAAAGATTATTTTTCATGTTTATTGGACAGCTCAGAGAATGTTTAGAAACAGTTGACTGTCAACTTACTGAAATGTAAAATGATATGAGTGAAAACTTACCTATTTGATATGCTAGCTGTACTGTGATCTCCGTATTTTAATATTCATAAGATTGCTAATACAATTTAGGGAAAAATAAAGTTTAAAGATGTGAATTTAATTTTGAAATACATCAAATTTTGGTACTGTTAATATATGAAGAGACACTGATTTGGGCATGATGGAAGCACTATGCTATTTTGCTGTTACAGAGAGGCTACTATGTTTTCTCTTACTACTTTATTATTAGCTTTTTTTTCACAATGGAAACACAAATCAACAATATTCTTTTGGGACAGTTTTAATATTATATTTAAAAAATAAGCATGTATGTCACAGGGAATGCCTCAGGTTTATGATCTGATGGGCACCAGGCAAGACATCTAGTTTCCAAATTTTATCTTTTATACACATTTTATTCAAGACAGAAATAAGCAGTTTAAATATAAGCCACACTTTATCTAAGTAGCCAAGTAGATTCACGTTGTACACTTCAACATTGCTAATGGGTCTCCATCCTTTCATGAGTGAAGCTCTTCTCTAGGCAAAGAGCGCCTAGCCTAGCCTTGTGGCACTTCACACACTTCCCCCCCCTCTAGATGTATTTCTGTTCTCAAAAACATTCCAAGAAAGCAATAATGAACACAATATGTATACGTAGTCTAAGGAAAATACTGAACCTTGATCCACTCTCAATCCAAAGAGACAATAGGTGACCATCTGGCTATTTCTTTGGAAGGCAAATGTTTGAACATATCTCCTTCACCTTCAAGCTCACAGAATTAATTGTAGGGTTATCTAGTCACTAGTTCCAATATGGTGTTTCTCTTCAACCTTCTTCAACTCTTGGACTGACATTGTTTAATCAAAGGAATCTGTATCCAACCCTGGCTAGCCATACGTTATGGAAAAGAAAAAATACATAGGCACAATTGAGTCCAAAGTTTCCATTGCTAAGCATGACAGATGTTAGGTGAGATGTGCTGCATTTTACAACCTTTTTTTGCCACAATTGTGAAGTGGCTCACTGCAGTTGTTAAGTGAACCATGCAACTGTTAAGCAAATCTGGCTTTCCCCATTGACTGCGATTATTGGAAGTCAGTTGGGAAGGTTATAAAAGGTGAATACATTATCCCAAGACACTGCAACTGTCATAAATACATGCCAGTTGCTAAGTGCCCAAATTTTGATCACATGATCATGAGGATGTGCAACGGTCATAGATGTGAAAACTGGTTAAAAATCACTTTTTGCAGTGCTGTTGTAACTTTGAACAATTACTATGTAAGTCGGGACTATCTGTAGAGAAGCTCATTATGAAACTAATAACAGTTGGTGAAAAGTCCAATTAATGTTAAGTATTAAGATGGTAGAGCTGCTATATGGTTACAGGTACATGCTTTATAGCTGAAAACGAAGAAGTAAAGATTTTGCCTTTGTTTTCAGAAATTCTTTGGTTCAAGGATTGATAAAAGTGGCTAAAGTGCTTGAGATATCAAGTAGGATCCTGGTAGGAAAGGCAATGTCAAATTTAGACAAGATACCATTCAAAAGGAGATTTTAGTGACAATAAACATTACAATACTTAAAAGAAGCCTTCCAGTGCTAACTTTCACAATGAAAACTGACCATTGAGAAGCAAAGGAAGGAAGGGGTTATGCTATTTGAGTTGTGGATTGAGAGACAATTACTCAAGAGTGGTGTGGCCTATAAAAAACCCCTAAGTCATTGAAAAATACATAGCATATAGCTCCAAGGAAAATTGTAATTAACACATATTGAAAGGATCATACGAATAACAATGGTTGAACACCTGGTTACTGACAAATAACAGTAGCTCTGATTTTATCACAGTAAAAAAAGCAAGCAGAAACTAATAGAAGCTATCAGGAACTGACTGCATTGGTTAAGGGAGGCAGTAAGCATTCCCTTGTTCCTTAAAATGTATGTACATATGTGAATCAATTTCAATTACCTTGATGCTATAGGGCAGTGCACGTCAGAACAACTAGACACAAGGACAGATTCCCACCCCCCCATGCAATCACTTTGCTAAACAACTAATACCCACTGACACTGTCAAATTATCTAAAAAGGCAGTATTACGATGATTATTCTCATCTTCCCTATTATCTGTCTTCTTATCTTCTTATGACTATAACTTTGTTGCTTGTATCTTACAATTTATATTGTTTACTTACCGTATTTTCCGGCGTATAAGACGACCGGGCATATAAGACGACCCCTGATTTTCAGTTGACTTTTTTTCAAAAGTCGTCTTATACGCCGGAAAATACGGGTATTCAAAATTAAGCTGCAAGGATTTGTAAACTAAGATGCTTCTCTTTAAGTGTGTAGGCAAATACATTTTTATTCAATTCAATACAGTCAGCATTATAAATGAACTCTACAACTTTCTATTAATGACATATTTTTTAAAATTCCGGCCGCTACTCCGCGAAAGAAAACAGCCCGATCTGCCGCCACTAGAGCTCCGAAGGAGAGAATAGCAGCTAGAGAGGCAGAAGCCGGGCGACCTCCCGAAGGTGTCAAAGAAGAGCGAAGCGTCTCTTTCACAGGGCGGGTGAGCAGCTTAGAGCCGCCCTCTGTTATCCCTCACTTCTCGCAGGAGGCAAACAAGACAGAGCCATGCCGGAAGCTCCCGGCTTTCCGTGGCGCCTCCTCCCTTGACGTCCCTTCCGTGCCGGCAGCTCCAGAGAAGCTCAAGGCGAGTGGGAGTGAGGGGGGATCCTTGTCCTTGTGAACCGCTGCATTACCGGATCGAGCTGACTGGTTCGCTTCGCATCTCTCCCTTGCCTTGGAGGAAGCGCCCAC
This sequence comes from Bungarus multicinctus, assembly GCA_023653725.1. Lineage (NCBI taxonomy): Eukaryota > Metazoa > Chordata > Lepidosauria > Squamata > Elapidae > Bungarus > Bungarus multicinctus. The sequence goes on from CM042834.1 coordinate 214,085,125, forward strand.
AAACTTATTTCTCGGCTCCCTCAAAGAGGAAGCGTAAAAGCGCTCAAGCTTCACTCCTGATGTACCGTATTTTCCGGCGTATAAGACGACCGGGCGTATAAGACGACCCCCGATTTTCGGTTGCCTTTTTTTCGTTTCAAAAGTCGTCTTATACGCCGGAAAATACGGTAGTATTCTAGTATGACTTATGTTGATTGCTTATTTAGTATCCATGACTATCACTAAGTGTTGTATCTAATGTTTTATAAAGAATATATTTTATAAAGACTATGTTAATGATATCACTGTTGTATGTACATTGAGAGGTTATGCATCGGAAACAAATTCCTTGTGTGTCTAATCACATCTGGCCAATAAAGAATTCTAAAGAAAAGAGGAGGTTTTTTGTGGAATATATATCCTAAAAGGCATTGACTGAATTATCTTAATGCTTTTACCCAAGTCTTCCTCTGGAACTAAGCAGTGATGTGATTTCAAATAAGAACTTCTACTGGGTATTTATATTCCCTTCCTCCCTTCCCATTCCTTTTTTCTTGGACTGTGTATTATGTCTTTCAGATTGTAAGCCTCTGGGCAGGGACTGTCTCATTTTTGAAATTTTGAAGGCTGCTGCAGAAAACTTGTCACAATTTGTGAACCAAAAGAGAGAAGAAAAGCCAAGAGTGAATTAACTTAAGTCTGTTTTGCCAACTTCTGAACATCTTGTATAATTCCCCAAAGTTTTATAATCATTCGAACAATTATATTTAGAGCAAAGAATTTAAAATAAACTTTCAGGCCAAACACATCAAAGAGCTTTACTTCCAACTTCCCCAGGAACACACTTGACTGTTTAAATTGGCTAATATTATGATTCAACATATGATTTATATTTCAATTCTCTCTTACATGGATTTTAAAAGTAAGCCAACCTTAAACTAAAAAGCAAAGCCCGGCTTCCTTCCATGCATTTTTTCTTAGCAGGTTGATAAAGGTATCTGACATAGTATTTATTTTCAGGAAAGGAGAAAAAACATATATCCTTAATAGGCATTCCTAAATAACTAGTCAGTAATTTAACCATGATTTAAGAAATGATCAGATTAATACTTATAAAAACTGGATGGCTGTGGAAAAAAATAGATTGTTGGCCTGCCATGACACTTTGCAACTACAGTATTTTCTTTAATTCTGTGGAGCACAAAGGAAGCTTCTTCTATTTGTTCTTCAGGGAAGCATAATAATTATATCCTCTTGGGAGACAGGCTTATTTAGGCAATAAGAAATTGTCTAAACTTGAGGTTCTATACACTATACAGTTAATCCTCAGCCACAAAATTATAAACACAGTTTAGGAGCTGGAGTGGAGTTGGATTGGGTAGGAGACTTAATGCTGGCTACAATGGAGTCTTTAAACCTTTTCAAAGTAGAGTTTCTGTTGCTTTCCTTCTTGTAATTTTGAGCTCCTTTTAGAAGAAAAATTCATTGAAAAAACAAAGCTGGTAACATATTATAAGTTCTTGAAGCTGCACAAGGCATTGTTGGTTTCTCTTAATTTGGAGCCCACAAAATTAGGTATACAGTAGTTTAAAAGAGTCTGTGACTCAGTTTCAGAGCAGGCAGGAGCTTTTGTTTTTTGTTTGCCTTGGTTTAGAGAATAGTGGGGAAATTAAGGGGCTTTGGATGCACTGGATCCAAAGTTTCATTATACTAAACCAGGGGTGGGATTCAAATTTCTTAACAACTGGTTCTGTGGGCGTGGTCTAATTTGTGGGTGTGGCTTGGTGGCCACGTGACTGGCTGGGTGTGGCTTGTACGTAAATATTGTAAATATTTATGTAAATATTGAATTTTTTATAAAAAAAGAGCAACTTTTACCCAAAATCAGACAAAGCAGGCAGGCAGATTGAGTTGCTCACAGAATCATAGATTCACTCAGAATCTACCATTCTGCAATCTATTGCCTGAGTTTGCACTGAAAAATAGAAGCTTCAGTCCTAAAAAAGGTTCAGCTCTGTTTTTAGATTAGCTAGAAAGCAAGAAATCCAATGATTTCCTGCTTTCTAGCTAATATAAATCTCCTGGCACAGCAGAACAGCTGATGGTCGTGGGGGGGGGGAAAAGGAAAAATAGCAACTTACCAAAGGCAGGCAAGTTGTATGGCGCTTATCAGGTAAGGAGTAAGTGGGCAGGGAGGGGTGGGGCCAGCTATTGGAGCAATTTGCCAGTTCTCCAAACTGCCAGAATCATAACAATCAGTTCTATGGAACCGAACTGACCAGGTAGAATCTCACCCCTGTACTAAACCCCAACATCCTTTGTGAAATGACTGTATTTACTATAACTGCCAATGGGCAACTTCTTACTGCATAAGGTTCTCTAATGAGAACTTCTTCAGCAATCTGTCTTAGCAGAATTCTTAGATGATCGTATACAATATCATGGGTTCGTACAATATCTAATAGATATTATCCTACAGACCGCAGAACTGCATTCTCAAATGTGTTTAGATAATAATCCTAGGTCAGCTTCAGAGACATTTAACTTACCCAAAGCTATCACTAACTCTTATAAGACAAAACTTCGCACTTAGTTTTTAATAAAAAATTTTTATTGAGAAAGCAATCTTTGAGAGCAAATTTTAAATAGATTAAGTGGAATGGAATTTTGTATAGGTGATGGATAACTGTGCTAATCTTTGTAACAAACATTGTAGTAGAATTTAGATTACAGTTTATTCAACAACAATAACAAAATAATTTTGAACTTATTGGATCCCTTAGTCTTTATAAAGAAAAGGAAACATGCTAAATAAATGGATCAGGATATTTCTGCAATCATTTCTGCTATATTCTGGGAAGAAATAATTATACATATTAATTTGACTTTGTCTCAGGGTTTAATAATTTCAGATTTTCATATGCCTTTGAACAATGTACCTGATACATGAAATTAATGGCTGGCTATGAAAATAAATTCTCCATGCCTTATTTATTGCTAAAAGACTTGTTCTTCAATATTGGAAAGATAAATGTATGGCCCCAATTATTCAGTGAATTAAAGACTGATGTTTCTTGTAACTTATGAACAAGTTGTTTACAATGTAGATTATATATGGACAATTATAATGAAATATGACCATCTGTTATTGACACATTATAGCAATAGCACTTAGACTTATATACTGCTTTATAGTGCTTTACAGCCCTCTCTAAACGGTTTACAGAGTCAGCATATTGCCCTCAACAATTATGTCAAACCTTATATAGAATAAGACATCCATATACATATATAGTGTCTCATTCTCTGTATTTCTTTTTTCCCTATTGTTTAATTAAGTAAGGCTTTTTTAACAAAAAGGTAACAGTTCTAATTATTAAGTTCTAATTTTAATCATGGAATCCCATTAACATGACCATACCTATTCCTGCTGTTGCACTCAATTGAATTATTGCTCAGCTAATTTTAACTCACTTTTTTTTACAGGTTGTTTAAAAAACCTAAAAGAGCTGAATGTAAGTTTTAACCATTTGAAGACTATCCCTCCAGAACTGGGAAACTGCGAGAATCTTGAAAAACTTGATTTGTCTTGAAATTTAGAACTAACGGAGCTTCCGTTTGAAGTAAGACTTTGAGCTCACTTTTGTTGTGTTGATCAATTGAAGAATGGAATGTTTAAAGATAATTTGATTCCCAATTAACTAAGGCCATGTTAAGTATTACACTATGTATCCTATGGCTCAATGGTGATTTAATTGCCTCATTTTTAGAAGTCATGTAAATAAAGGACCTCAGTGAATTAGATATGAATTTGTTTACCTATGACAGATTCTGAATCTGTTTGCGCTTGTGGACAGAAGACCAAATTATGCCAAAACATACTTTGTTTAAGGCTAATTGTGTGAATGGCTTTGTGCCATGAAAAACAAAATTATGCAGACAGCTGGACCCATAGTGTGCCATGAAGACCTGGCTGTTCAAAAGTATTTGGCTTGGTTCCAAGACCGCCATTAGCAGCAAAACATGGCTTGGCAAAAATTCAGGGCATTTCCAGACAACCAACATTCCTGTCATCTAAGACTCCTAACCTGACAAAGAAGAAGTTGGGATGGAGCAGATCAAATTATTTAGAGTTATTTTTTTCATTTTAAGCCCAGAGTTCTTGCAGGGAGCTAGTGACCAACTTTTCAGGACACTATAGAAGCATAGAAAGACTCAGCCAACTGTTGTCATCCCTTGGTCAGCAAATAGTATCTTAACCAGCCTGCTTGTGTTTGTGTGGGCGTTGTTTTAAACATACTTTTCATTACACTTTATAGAAAACAATAAAGAAGACAAGACTTTTAAATGCCTTTCACAATAGCAAGCTAGCTAGCCTTCCCTCCTGCCCCATTACTTATGTTGGTTATCTAGAATTGGGAACTGTTCATATGGATTCTCAAAGCAATCTGTTGTGTTTGCAATGAGCGATGTGATTGTAGGGGAAATGCTTTCTGGCTTCCAGTGAAACTTCTCTATAGATACCTCCTTCTCTTGTTGCCTTGTCTGGAAAAGGGCTGTTTTTCTGAGAGGCTGCCACTTTTTAACAGGTTTTTAACTGTTTCCCTGGGTCTTTGCTCTTTTTCTTCTTCCATATCCTGAGTATGGGATTTACCCAGGTCTGCTGTAAGCACATTGATGGTGGAATCTGTAGCCCGAAGCTGTGCTTGCAGAAAGACAGTGATATCTTTTTTTAATGTCTCTACATTGTATTGGATGGTTATCAATTGTTCAAATATTGAGAAACCGTTTGTGCTATGAAGAAGGCATTGTTTTGCCATAAACTCTGTTGTATTCTCCCAGGGTAAGCTCTCCTCACTTTGAATTAGATTATTGTTAATCTTTTTAGTCTTTATCACAGTCTCCATATCAGCTGTAACTGGCTTAGTTGTTTTTGAAGAAATCTGGCAGTCATTTTGCTCCTCCCCCACTAGATCTGGAAAGTCTAATATCTGCTGTTTTGTCAGATCTCTTTGCAGGTCCTGTTCTAACTTCTCAAGATTGTTGGAAATGGAGGGAGAGTTAGTTTTACTTACAGATCTCTTGCCAGCAAAGTGCTCCTCAATTCTTGGTTGTTTTGCAGTCTTCACTGGTGGGAGAGATCCTTGGCTAGTGCCATGGCGCTTCTTTCTTTTCCCCATGCCTTGTTAGTCCTCAGCAAAACAAAAACTTTTGTCTGTGTTGTGGTCTATGCTGTTATCTTCTCCGGAAAATATTATGTAAATAAAAAGGATCCAATGGGAGTACTAAAAATTGATAAAATAAAATAAAACCAAGAAGAGCTGCTGCAGCCCACTCCGGCAGCCAGCTTCAAACTCCAGCCAAGGTCTGAATTACACAGTCCTTTAAATATAAAGCTGCCAGTTCAAACGTTGTGGCTTTCATGAAATTCTCAAAATATAGTCAAAGCCTGAAACCTGAGTTCACTGTATGTTGTGACTGTGTCATCAAGAAACATTTGAACAGCATGAATTCCGAGTGATTTCTGTTGATTTAAATTTTAGTTTCTTGATGATGTAGTCACAATATGCACTTCCAGATGGGGATATATGTCTTTTCAGGACTAAGCTGATAACCACCATATATATAGTAGGGATCAACTCAGTCTTGAAAGAATATACATTCCGAGAGATGGGATTCAAATTTCTTAACAACCAGTTCTGTGGGTGTGGCCTAATTGTGGGTGTGGCTTGGTGGTCATGTGACTGGGTGGGCATGGCTTGCTGACTGGGCATGGCTTGTATGTAAATATTATAAATATTTATGTAAATATTGAATTTTTTATAAAAAGAGCAACTTTTACCCAATATCAGGCAAAACAGGCAGGCGATTGAGTTGCTCACAGAATCACAGATTCACTTAGAGATCTATGATTCTGCAACCTGCTACCTGAGTCTGCAATGAAAATTAGAAGCTTCAGTCCTAAGGAAGGTTCAGCTCTGTTTTTAGATTAGCTAGAAAGCAAGGAATCCAGCAATTCCCTGGTAATTTCTAGGTAATCTAAATCTCCTGGCACAGCAGAACAGCTGATGGTTGGGAAAAGAAAAAAGAAAAATAGGCAGGCAACTTTGATGGTGCACATGCCAGGTAAGGAGTGAGTGGGCAGGGTGGGGAGGGGAGGGCCTGCCAGTGGCACGATTTGCCGGTTCTCCGAACTGGGCAGAATCATAATAACCGGTTCTATAGAATCGGACCAACCAGGTAGAATTCCACCCTTGTACATTCCCACCCTTGTACATTCTGAAAGTGTCCATGGTTACACACACCCTTGTCATGCAGCTGAAATCTTTTACAAATTGCTTAGATGTTTTAGGAAAAGAAAAATTACTTAATATTCTGTAAGAATATTAGGAATATGTACTCAATCCATCTGCATGTGGCCAAAAACTCATAGGATACATATGTCTTGTTATATACCTAACTGAGGGCAAAGTGAAATCATAATAATTGTAATAGTATTTTCTATTGTTCCCTCAGCAAGATGAGCAGAGGCATGCTCACTGAGACCATTTCTATTGCATTAGATTACTTTTATTTCATTAATAGCTCCTAAGGTCTTAGAAGTCTATTAATTTTTGCTGGAGTTGTCAAGCACTGAGCAGCATTACTGATATAAATATGGCATAATTTACCTAATGTGTTATGATGTAATTGGAATATAGGCCTACGGCTGCATTTGAGTATTTAGTCTGATAAAATGTTGTGAAAAACAAACAGTTTTAAATATTTTTTAAAAATGATACAATTTGGCTCAATTACCAAACATAGGTTTGCAATTATGGGATGATTTTAAAGTATGCCTTGGCACTCTGAAGTTCTCATAGTAGAGATTGGTGCTAAATTAGAATAATATTGTCTAACATGTGTACAATGTACATGCCCACTGCACCCCCAAAAACTTGCTGTTTTGTTTCCTATGTCCTCACGGAAGGAGGCACAAATATTATAACACTAGAATGATGGTGTGTGCGTGTGTCTGTGTGTGTGCGTGCGTGCGTGTGTAGAGTGTTGGATGTATGTGTATAAGCCTATCATCATTTTAGTCATTGTGCATCCACTGCAGGATAAAGGCCCTCTTCTGCATATTTCCAACCTATACTGTCCTGAGTTTTCATATATAGTCCATATAGGTTGGAAACATGTGGAAGAGTGGATAGAGAATGGCTAAAATGATGATAGGCTTATAAACATACATCCAACACCCTACATACACACAGACACAGAAACACAGACACACATCATTTTAGTGTGTGTGTTTGTGTGTGTATAATATGCACACACATATATATGGATATATATATATATATATGTGTAAGGTTTTTAAGCTGATAATTTTAAATAATAAATAAGGGAGACTAAGATAGATCTATTTCGAGCTAGTTAGCTCTCTTCAGCTAGCCATACCCTTACTGGGATTCGAACCAGGGAAGTATTACATGTGAGGCAGTTGTAATTGCCACTACACCACTGGCTCTCTCCTATTAACAGGGTGTTGTAATACAAAGTATATATATATATATATATATATATGGTATTTAGGTTTCTCTGGGTATTTTCCCACGTAATATTTGTGCTTTTATTATAGCGACGTTTCAGCAGAATCTCATCTGCCATCTTCAGGCTTTTTAATTTTGTGTGCCAGGCTTGGCAGTCAGATTCTGCTGAAACATCGCTATAATAAAAGCACAAATATTATGTGGGAAAATACCCGAAGAAACCTAAATACCACACATATAAATACCCATGAAAATATAAGAATACATATGTACGTACGTATGTTTATGCAGGGAGCAATATTAATATGTGAACCAAATATTTTAATCCTCAGGATAATAACATCTTTCACATAGATATTGTTTAAAATTTTATATCAGCTTTAAGATGTGTGTGTGTGTGTGTGTGTGTGTGTGTGTGTATGTATGTATGTATGTATGTATGTATGTATGTATGTATATATTTTGCTTCTTTGTTTAGTAATATCCTTTTCATAAAAAGGCAATATGAAGTAAAATGAACTAAACTAAAGGAACTAAAAGCTTAGAACTTTTTAAATCACATTCTATAAAAATGCATCAAGCTCATGTCTGCTTTAAAGCAAATATATTTCTATTATGATCAGCTTTCTGGCATGGAATTTCTTAGTCAAGGAAGTGTCATTTTTGAATACACAGAATAATTAAGAAACACAGAAACAATACAAGAGAACCACAGAAAATGTGCTTTCTGGTATAGATTCCCCATTTCTACAGAACCGGAACATTTTAATGTCACTTATGGCAGCCCTTTGGGTTTCCTCAGATTATTTGGGGAACTCAAAGTTGTTAGGCAATGGCAAGGCAGATTGCCAATTATATGAAAATTACATTCTTCAGCAAATTAATGCACAGTATTTCATTGTTGAAAAAAAAAGGCAATTTTTCATTTGGCAGAAATGTCTCCTATGGTAACTGATGACATTTGGACAACGTGTGTTGGCTTGTGCAAATACCAAAGACACCTGTCAGCAAGTATCTATGAAAATTGAACCCTATGTGTTAATAAATTGTGACACACACACAGAGATCAAACTGAATGCTACTTTTAAACATAGAACATGCCCTTCTTTCCCATTATTAAAAATGAGATGGAAATGAAAACACTTCTTCTTAGATTAAATGCAGGCATGAGAACCCATTCTGAGAAAGAACTACAGTGAGGATAAAGGTTTAAAGTCTTACAGCTAAGAGCTCACTTCCTATTAGATCTCTTGTAAGTTTTTTTTTTAAAAAAGATTTACCAACATGCTTTTTAAAGATAATTGTCACTTTCTTTCCTAATACAGATTTTAAAGGCACATACATAAAGAGTGCTATTTCATTATATTGTAGAGGTGCAGCAATTCTAATAAAGGCTGATCCAATCTGTCATGATCCCCAGTAAAGTTCTACTGCTAAACCTAGAGGCCTTTAATTAGCAATATATAAAGCTGTTAAGATACAGCCAACTTCACCAGTATCTCATTCTCCTTTGTGAAGACAAGCTATACTTTTATTTTAAAACAAAATAAAAATCAGTGTTGACAAGATGGAGGTCAAAGCCCCCATTGACACAAAGGGAGATGACAATACAACACAACACCAGAACAGACTTCCCAGAGAAGCCGTTTTCTTGTAGAAATGTTATGGCTGCCCATCTCTAGCTAGCTGAGTAATTTTTTGTCCATGTTCATCAGACCTGGTTGATTGCAGCTGGGTAATTTAACTAGAGAGTAGCCCCAAGGCTTTGGGTTAGAAATTTTAAAACGTACTGAGTTTTTGCCTATCACATGGGTGTCAAATTCACATTGTCATGACTGTATCACATGATGTATCAGGACATTTCCCCCCTTCACTAAACTGGGCATGGGCATGACCAATATGTGGTACATCCAGCCCATGGACCAGGAATTTGACAGCCCTGGTTTATCATATATTATCCTACTTTCAGGGGTGTCAAACTCATGTTGTCACAGCGGTGTCACATGACATATCACAATTTATTTCCCCTTGCTAAACCGGGCATGGATGTGGCCATCACGTGATGCATCCTGTCCCACAGGCCGCAATACTGATCAGTGACTGCAACAACAACAAAAAAAACCCCTGTGGAATGTGGATTAAGTTAATGGATCTGAATGGGGTCATAACATTTATATAAATAAGAAAGGGTACAATCCAAGCAAGGATAAGCCATGCAATTTATACTGTCATTTCCAGACCAATGGCTCCTAACATCACCGAGCAAAAGACTTTTAGTAGCTTTCCTATCTTTCTTTCCTTAATAGATTTTTTTTTTTCAAAGAGGGAACACAATCCAGAACTGTTGAGAAAATAGGGGTTTGTGTGGGATAAGTAAATATTAATTCAGTAAATTATATCACCTAAACTCACTTCCACTAATATTCCATGTTTAAGTAGATCAATTGTACAATTAAAAACCTTTGGAATTCCACCTTTTCAAATTGACATTTCTCTTCTGTCCTGTGAAGGGGAAGGCAAATGCATGTAAAACCTGTGCCAAATCTTTCACTCTCCCTCTTTACCAAATGTCTGACAGTTTATGAAAAGGAACAGCTGAGTTCTAGAGAAACTGGAGAGTTTAGGGTGTTGATATTGACATCACCTATGTTTTCTTCTTCCAATATTAGTAGGAAGGTGTGAAAAACAAAAGAACAGGTGTGAGGGGACAAATGTCAAGAGGGCTTCCACAGAAGCATTAGCACCACATGAGGTCCTATAAATGTTTGGAGAGATTAAAGAAGCATGTGCAAAGAACCTGGGGCACTTATGTAAGACAGTCTTCATTCAATGGTTTTCAATTGATTGTACATAATTCAAATCAGAACATTGTGGATATCACCATTTTTTTCCACAGGGAAAGGCAAGTTGGATATGTTAGGAGAGACAAAAAAACTGAGTTCCAGTGCAGTGCATCCAAAGGAGATTGATCAAAAGGAGTCATCATTTCAAGCAGTATCTATTTTTAGCTTTGATCAACAAGTTTGTTTAGGGGAAACATCCTCTATGGTTCAATCAGGGCTAAAGGACAGATTTTCTATAAATTGAAAGAGATTCTGATTTAAGGCAGATGTGGTTCATTGTATCTGCAGATGCTAAACTGTTATAAGAGAACACTACTAGCATTAACCTCATTTGCTGCTTTAAGCTTTAATGAGCATAACTGCATACTGTGATTGCTACAAAACATATAGGCAAACAAGCAAACTGTTCTGCACAAAAATTTTCTTGAACAAAACTAGAAGAACTCCCTAACCCAAAATATTTTGTTCCAGTGATGGAAAACTAAGCGATATGGGTGGGTGAACAATGAATCTGCATACAGACAAGAGGTTATACAACTTGCCTCATGGTGTAACCGGAATAATCTGGAACTGAACACACTCAAAACCGTAGAATGGTGGTAGACTTTAGAAGAAACCCTCCCATATTACTACCTCTTACAATACTAGACAACACAGTATCAACAGTAGAGACCTTCAGATTTCTAGGTTCTACTACATCACATGACCTAAAACACTTAACAACAAAAACGTCATCAAAAAAGCACAACAAAGAATGTTCTTTCTGAGCCAACTCAGGAAGCTCAAACTGCCCAAGGAGCTGTTGATACAGTTCTACAGAGGAATTATTGAGTCTGTCATCTGCACCTCTATAACTATCTGGTTTGGTTCTGCAAACCAACAGGACAGACACAGACTTCAGAGGATAATTAGGACTGCAGAAAAAAAATATTACTACCCACCTGCCTTCAATCGAGGACCTGTATACTGCACGAGTCAAAAAGAGGGCTGTGAAAATATTTACAGACCCCTCACATCCCAGACATAAACTGTTTCAACTTCTTCCCTCAAAATGATGCTATAGAGCACTGCACACCAGAACAACTAGACACAAGAACAGTTTTTTCCTGAAAGCCATCACTCTGCTAAACAAATAATTCCCTCAACACTGTTCAACTATTACAAAGTCTGCACTACTACTGCTAATCTTCTCATCACTCTTTATCACCTATCCCCTCCCACTTGTGATTGTAGGACTGTAACTTTGCCCCTTGTATCCTTACAATTTATATTGACTGTTTCCTAGTATGATTTGATTGTTGATTGTACCCTATGACTGTCATTAAGTGTTGTACATTATGATTCTTGATTCTTAATGAATGTATCTTTTCCTTATGTATACTGAGAGTATTTACACCAAGACAAATTCCTTGTGTGTTCAATCACACTTGGCCAATAAAGCTATTCTATTCTATTCTATTCTATTCTATTCTATTCTATTCTATTCTATTCTATTCTATTCTATTCTATTCTATATCCAATCTTATAAAAGAATTCTATTCTCCACGTATTCTGGGCTTTAAGTCAAAGTCAAGCAAATCTTATTTTAATTGACTCAGCAGGTGCTTTATTTTCTACAGAAAGAGAGAGGAAGCAATTTCTCCCTGAGTTTGCTCTTTTAAGCAGAAAGGCTTCAGATCCAGAAGTAGAAGTAGAAATAGAATAGAATAGCAGATTGGAAGGGACCTTGGAGGTTTTCTAATCTAATCCCCTGCACTGCCAGGAAACCCTATACCGTTTCAAGTGGTTGTGCAATCTCTTCTTAAAAACTTCCAGTGTTGGAAGTGTTCACAACTTTTGGAGGCAACTTGTTCCACTGGATAATTATTCACGAAATTTCTTCTTAGTTCTAGATTGCTTCTTTCCTTGATTAGTTTCCATCCATTGCTTTTTGTCCTGCCCTCAGATGCTTTGGAGAATAGGTTGACTTCCTCTTCTCTATGGCTGCCCGAAATATTGGAACACTGCTATCATGTCACTCCTAATCCTACTTTTCATTAAACTAAACATACCCAGTTCCAGCAACTGTTCTTTATGTGTTTCAGCCTCAGTCCAGCCCCCTAATCATTCTCTGACTCTTTCAACATTTGTTTCCATCATGGGGACCAAAAGTGGATGCAGTATTCCAAGTGTGACCTTACTAAGGCATTATAAAGTGATATTAACATTTCATATGATCTTGATTCTATCCTTCTATTAATGCAGTCTAGAACTGTGTTGGCTTTTTTGGCAGCTGTAGAACGTTGCTGGCTCATATTTAAGTGATTGTTCACTAGGATTCCAAGATCTCTTTCACAGTTACTACTATTGAGCAAGGTACCACCTATACTGTACATGTGCATTTGGTTTTTCTTGCCTAAATGTAGAACCTTATTTTTTCACCACTGAATTTCATTTTGTTAGAAAGCTCCAAATGTTCAAGTCTGTTGAGATCCTTCTGAATCTTAAGCCTATCTTCTGGAATGTTGGCTATTCCTGACAGCTTCACTCACAATTATATATGGTTTTCCTGATTAGACTTCCTTCCTGGTATATCTATTACAGATAGATTCAAAAAGAAAGGTAGGATCTGGAAGTTTGATAAATATGCAGGGTGGAAGTTCTCAAGCAGTTCTTCTAATGCCTTGGTTGTAGCTCCTAAAGATTCCTCACATTTGTTTACAAATTGCAATATTGTTTAATATGACAACATAAGAAAAAGATTAAAGATGCAATTAGAAAGTAATTGTATGAACTTATTTAACATTACTTTTATTATTTATGTAAATAAAATAGAGTGTAGATTGATTTTAGTTTTATCTAAGTCACATCAACAATATTCAGAAGGGAATTCATGGCATCTCCCTCAAAGGATATGTACAGCTCTTAGTTTAGAGAAAGCACTGAAGCACTTTGAGTGTGCTTCACTTTGGGATGCTGTTTTACCATTAACTCAGCTCCTTGATTGGCTAAGTTTGAAACTGTATAATTGTTCTGACTGGAATTTTTTTTTTTTTTGAGCTATGTTTTGTTGTGTTAGTCAAGTGTTGCCCTATAGACCCTATAGAAAACCAATTGAAGTCTTTTGCTTGCTTTTATCCAAGACTTGGTCAAATCTCAAGTAACAGTTGGAAACATTCAGTTTTCAAGAACGATAAAGTGAAATTGAAACAGAAAAGATTAATTTGACTTACTTTGGTCCAAATCAGAGGTGGTATTCAGAAGGCTCTGGCCAGTTCTGGAGAATAGTTCAGAAAACCAGCAAATACCACCTCTGACTGGAGATTTTACAGAATCCTTCCTCTGCCACACCCACCAAGCTATGCCCACCAAGCCACACCACACCCACCAAGCCATGCCCACAGAACTGTAGTAAAGATTTTTGAATCCCACCACTGGTCCAAATCAATCAAACTGATGATCTTCCCAACTTTATTCTTGATTTCCTAGTAGCAACAATAAAAGTTATATGGGAAAATAGAGACATTAGCACACTAAATGACAATTAATTCACCTTGACATAAAAAACAGATCTGAGCTGTTATATATCCCAAATCAGCTCGCTTAAGAAGCAGTAATATGTTCCAATCTTTTCTACAGTTAACTAGTTTTAATAGGCATTTTAATGTGTTTGGTTCAATTTCCATACAGATATTAAAAAGTTCATCATTATTATCATATATGATTTTCCAAAGTGTAATGCTGTTTTGATGAAGCATAAAAATATAGGTTCTCCAGTTACTGTGGAAATATGATTCAATAATTCTACTTGTAAGCAATTGCCATTTTGCAACACCATCATCCATCAGCCCAGCTGATAGCATCTTCAAAGTATCACTGACTGAAATGTTGCTGCTATAATAGCACATTGCTAAAGATCAGGGGATTTTTTTAACTGTACTTTAACATTTACCTCCCATCTTTCCCCTGACATTTATTTCACATCTGACATTCCTATCCTCTTCTAGAGGTCTATGCTGCTGATATTATCTTTTAAAGCATTCTCAATATTTCAATCCTGAAATGAACAGTCATTGTTTTTTCCCCCACCCCAATAAAATAAAAGGATCTTGCCAAGGAGAGTTTTAACATGCCCTTTGCAGTGAGTGGGTTGTTGGTAGATTGTATTAATTCAAATGTTTGCAAATAAAATTACTTCAGTAAGAACATTCTGCTTGTCCTCTAGGAAGCAATGATTGATTTACCTTATGTTTCAAAAAAGATTTTTTTTTATGAAAAATATAATAACAGCTTCAATCACTGGGGTTTCTGGTTACTTTGAATTATTGTTGATTAGTAATTTCAGAGTCTTTTCCTCTGGGCCAATGTTTCCATATTAGTTGATTCTGCAAGCTACAAATGGGTATTTGTTTTTTTTTAAATACCAATTAAAGGGAAACATGAATTTAAAATAATTCAGGACAAGGCGGGGATGGGCTGAATTTAGTCTTATTTGCATAGTTTGCCCTTCTTTTTTGTAAAAAATCTAGATTCCTCATGATCCTCTCATGTGATTTAAATTACAAAGGAAAAAAATGGATACACAGCAAAATGTAAGTAATTTTGAGTCAAATAATTCTGAACATGCACTCTTGTTTTGCATCCTCAGGTGTACCTTTCTGGGTGATGCTCAGTACCATCCAATACCAGCTAGTGACATTTGCTATCTGATACCCTGCAGCCTACCTCTTTCTCATATTTGATTTAAAATTGATGTTGTGAGTTTATTTTGGGGTTTCATCATGGCTATGCATGATATTCAGGATAGGAAGATAATTCTGCTCTATGAAAATCTATCTAATACTTGAGGCCAGTTCAAAATATGAAGCAATTGGAGACAATGGTTTTCAAAAGTTTCTATAAAGGGGCAAATTTCAAAGCCAACTTTCCAACTTGTGTAGCTTGGTGGCATAGATTTATCCCATGCCAACACTGCACAATCTTGAAAGCAGGTCCTGGTATGGGGCATCCCCATGAAGTTAGGTCATACCAAAGTTATGGAGAATAGCAAGGGGTAGCTCTGCTATTGGCTTGGTTTTCCATCTCCTTGAACAGTTTTTGAGGCTGAGATTTCTTGCATGTAATCTCTTTATCCTGGAGAACATATTTAGTTCCCCTTGCATTATTTCAACCTTTCTTTAAAATCTTCACTCTTTCAATCTTCCTTCCATTGTGTTCTAGTATTTTCTGTCTTGTAGAATTGCAAATGCAGCTGCCGCAAGAGAAAGAGCAACAAGAACTATTTAAAAAAGTGTTTTAGGGACACGGAGCTTTTTATACCAAGCATTCCTTTTGTTCTTTCTATCTCTAATGCTTTCTGTTTAGTATAGTATGATGCTATTAGTGATTGTTTCTTAAGTAGTCATTTCCTATTTCACACATCCAGGGCTTCAATTATTGGTTTTTATACCAGGCACAAGACATTTAAAATAATACTGTTTCACTATATGAAAGTAAGAGGAAATTAATACTTAAACCTATCACTATAGTCAGGGCAGTGTTGTTGAATTGAAAGGAGGCAGACACTACAAGGGGAAATTCATGAGAGACTTCAGTATCCATATTAATCTGCTAGAGGAAAACCCTTCAACAGACCAGCACTTCTCAGAATGACAAAGGAGTCTTATCCCAATTGCCATTTTTATTTCCTTCACATCTTTTTTTCCCAAATGAGAAAAACAAATATTATTATCCTATCTCAACTGAGAAGGATCAGGTTTCTTTGACTCCTCCTTTGGTTGTACAATCCATGGAACTGATCTATTTCCTACTGGAGGGAAATCTTGCTTCCTGGGTTTTTAGCTCAGTCAACCATTATGAATTATAGAATTTTGTCTTTGTGCTAGAAACATACTTACTTCCTCATTGAGCTTTCAGTGTTCTTTTGTTTATTATTGTTACTGTCAAACTTTCAGGGCCAGGGTAGTTAAAACTGATCATCTTTCATCTCGTCCTTGGCAATTCCACACAATACAGCAATATATTCCCATGGGCATATTTGGAAAAGCATCCGAATGAAAAAAATAAAAAAACCAACCAGCTTGCCACAATCACATACATGTCATTCCACAATAATGTTTGGAATGTAATGACAGTATGGCACCATGGCAACTGAAAAACTTTTCAATGCATTCATTTTCATATTGATTTTTCTTTGCTGCTGATCCTCACACACCTGTTTGAGAAAGAAAGGACTGTAAAAAGAGCAATAACAACCATGTGCGTATGTGAAAATGCTATTGATTTGTTCAGTGTTATTTTTGTGAAGATGAGGACTAAGAAAGCTTCATTAGTGCACAGTTGATGGGAGCTAAAAGATGAGACATAGCAATTTGAGGCAGAAAGGAAGTTTATAGAGCAGTGTTTGGTGCTGCAAATTCTAAACATGCGAAAGGATGGCTGGTTAAAATAATGTGATACAGTTCTTTTGATTTGCATATTTTTTTTGTAAAACTAGTGTACATTGGAATCTGTGGAAGTGGGCAGTATATAAGATTTTGTGATGAATGGATAAACTTTATTTATCCTTAAAGATGAAGATGAAATGAAAATAAAGTACATTTCAATGTAAGCTGCATTTTAAAGTATTGAGAAACAGAAAGATTGTGGGATTGAAATGCCCATCATTAAATTGCCTTTTGCTGAACAGTAATAACTTGTGAACCTGCAATATAAAACAATTTTGTGTATAAGAACTGGCATTTCTAGACAATAAATAGCATTCTACATTGTCTTGCAGAGCCTTTGTTTTACTTCTGCATCCTGGGGTTTGCAGAAAAGTAATGCCTTCCAGAAAAGCTGTGCATTCCAGCAGAGAGACAAGAAATGCACAATTTAAAGAATTAAAGGTATAATAAATAGAGTAGGAAGGCAAATGATACTGAGGACAACAACCAGATTTTTCTTCATTCATTCGTGTCTCCTTTAGGATTTAGCTCATCAGATGTTGACTAAACGAATGGCTTGAATTCAGACACTGTCATGCTTAAAATTCTGACCCATTGAAGTCAGTGCCTCATTCAGTTTAGTAGGTTTATACTATTATCCAAATAAATTAATATATTTAATTGATGGTAATGTTGTTTTAGAAAACTGAAATGAATCAGCAATTGAAATTATCATGGACTTTTTTATTTCTGATATACTATGAAATGGGAAGTTCCTGCTGAAACCACAATCAAGCAACCTTATCAGCAAATCCTTTTCAATGACACAAATAAATAAAGAAGAACTGAAAACACATCCATTAATCACACAACTCATGCCACTTAGGAAAGGAAGCCAGAAAGCAGTGGGATCTTTGAAATGTGCCCCAGCAGCATTTTAAAATTAAATGATGAAGATCAACAGAAATATTGGTTGTTTATCAAACAAAGATGACAATTGTTAATGAAAATCAGGGCAGAAGCAAGGGTGGCTGGGAAGTTTAACTGGCACAGAGTCTGCATTAGGGCTGATTTAGAGTTAGAAGGGAAAGTACTTGAAAGAAAGGGAGGTAAATATTGCTAACAATGAAATGATGATGTAGTTGTTTTTAAAAAATAAATCACTACAAGAGTTGAAGAAATCCATTTACCTTCTAAAAAGAATAAAATATATAGGGCTTTCTTTAGTAAAAGCATTATATAACTACCATAATTTCCTCTGAGTCCATGAGCAAAAGAATTAACTAACAAATCCATCTAAGTTTCAGTATAGAATAGAAAGGAGATGCTATTTCTGATATTTTTTTGGCAAGGTGTTTTGGAAGTGGTTTGCCATTGTCTCTTTCTTGGGGCTGAGAGAAGAGTGACTGACTCAAAATCACCCAGCTGAGCTAATGGTTTCCCAGTTTCCAGCCCATTGCCTTAATTACTACACCAAACTGGCTCTCATTTCTTAAATACAGCCTCAGACAAAATACCCAAAGGATCTTTATTATCTCCTGTTAGTCCATCCATTCATACTTCTCAATCAGATCCTATTTCCAAAAGGGACTAGAAATTTTAATGAGGACACTTTTTTTGGCATGATATTATCAACATTGGAAGAAAGTAATAATCCTCTAAAAATATAGCAGATTTTAATTATCCAGGGCACACAACCTAATACCTGCCACGTTAATGTGATCAGCTGGACATATTCAAGCATTGAAAACATGGGAGGTTTATCAAGATAGCATTCATGGAAAAAGCAAGTAATATTTACCTCATTAATTCAAATCATAGAATCATGGATGGAATCATGGAACCACAGACAAAAGCATAGAATCATAGGTAGAATACTAGAAACATGGTTCTGGTATTTATGACTAGGAATGCTCAGAATGTGAATATAATGATAGGGTCTTCTACTCTGATGTTTTAAAGGTTGGGATTACTGCATTTATTTTGTATATGACTGCAGCAAGAAAGTCTTGGGTTCATATGGATGAATGTGCACATGAGCCAGGACTCTGCATTAGCAGCCTCCTCCCTTACATGTAAATCCCACAACCACCACCAACATCATTTCAGTAACCGTGGCTGGTGAGTTATCTGGAGATCTTGTGTGTTAAGAGCTCTGGACAATGGATTCTTTATCAAACAGCCTATCAATCTGTATGTCTCATCTAAGGCGTGATGATAGAAGGAATGAAAGCATCAAAACTACTAGGGTTTAATTTATGCTTAAACAGTAATTCTCTATTTCATTCAAGGTTTTGTATCTGAAATGGGTTATTTTGTTCCCCAATGCCTTAACTTATTTAATTTAATTAACTTATTTATATCCTGATTTTATTATTTTTACAAATAACACAAGAAGTGAACTTATCCAACACAACTTTCTCCTCCTTTTCCCCCCACAACCATAACCCTGTGAAATGAGTTGAGTGACTGGTCTAAGATCACCCAGCTGGCTTTCATGGCTAAGGTGGGACTTGAACTCACATCTCTTGCTTCATAGCCTGGTCTCTTATCTTAAGTACTTTACTAAACCGTCTCATTATGTAACTATGTAATATTCCAGAATGAGTGGGATGTTGTAACCAGAATTGGGCCCATCTATGAACTCTTGAGTATATATATAAAATGTTCCTCATTTTAAAAGTTTAAAAATAAAAATAAAGCAGGATTTTTTTTAAAAAAAACTGACAAACACTGATTTAGCTGTCTTTTAATGAAAATTTGAACAAAATTTGTGACCAGCACCTTTTCAAAGTAACTAGTCTCTTCGTCCAAATCCTGAATAAGTCTTCTGAATAAGTCAGGAACATTACTGTTAATTTTATGGCACTTTTAGCTGTTTGTGCAAGTGGCATAAATTACCTAATAGGAGAACTGCACTGCAAATTTTGTTATTTGAAGACTTAGGCCATTTCCTTCAGAATATCATTATATAACCCAATGCAAATGATATCATTTGCAGATCAAGAGATATGTGAGAGTAACAGATACCTGCTTCACCAAACTGGTTCATTAAGTTGAAGTTTCATTGTACATAAATTCACCAATCTCCTCTCCTCATTATTATTTGGTTTAATTCTCTAATAAGAATCAGTTGCAATCCTTTTCAAGTTATAAAAGTGTTGTCATCAACACCCAAAAGAACAGTTTTTCATGACAGAAGATAAAAGGACAAACATCAAAATCAGATATGAATCAGGAAGTAAAAGAACAGTTGTTTGCAAACAGGTCAGAAAGAAGTAAAGAAGAAAAGCAACTATATTTACCAAGCCCCTTGGCAAATAGAAATTTTGCCCTAGGAAGAAGCAGAGGCACTGCTTGCCTCAGAGCAATCAGAGCTACTGCTTGGATAGATATTTGACTCACCACAGATCTGCATTTCCTGCTCAGCCCATTGCCAAGGTGGGACACTTACTGCTTCCTAAATGTGGGAATCCACAAATGTTGTCTTCCTCCTCTCGGTGCATTGCAAAGACTTGCTGCAGTCATGTTTTCCACCTTTGGTTCCAAACTGTAATTGTCTGCCACAAGCCATCTTATGCCCTTCAGAGCAGAGGATCTCCAGCATTTTATTCCATTCTAATAGCAACCCCAAAATTGAATTGGCTGCAGTACCTGACATGTCCCTTTCCGTCCCATGGTTAGTTGTTCTTCTGGGTGATAATTTTGTTCTGCACTGCTAGGAGGCTCAGTGCAAGGGATTAAATGGTTGTTAAAAGAAAAAATATTTATTTGTAGCCTGCATTTATTATTTTTACAAATAACTCAACACATCCAACACACTTTCCTCCTATTTTCCCCTCAACAGCAATCTGAAAGAGAGTGACTGAACCCAAGGTCACCTAGTTGGCTTTTATGGCTAAGGTGGGACTAGAACATGTGGTTTCTGGTTTCTAGCCTGGTGGCTTAACCACTAGACTAAACTGCTGGTTTCCCAACATCTGTGAAACTAAAGGAAAGGCACAGGACTGGTGACGAAAGAACAAATCCCTATAATAAAAAAGCAGGCATTGATTGATAGGAGCCAATCAATGACACAAACCTCTGCATGGATAGGAAGAGCAAAAAGCAGGGGAATGACTAATCATACCTTTTGGTGATTTTAATTGGGACTTAACACCAATGCAGCCTTGTTGCCAACCTGCTGGAATGTCAAGAGGCTGGAATGTCAGGAGTTGGATTAAAAACCAGCTGGGAATAGCATGTGAGAGAAGCAGCTTCATCTGCAGTTTGGAATTTTCCTCAGTGATGGAAATGCTGGAATACACTGGCTGTAGTAATCCATTAAGATAAATTAAGGCTCTCTACCATAAAATACCGGTCTGGTTATCAACCATGGAAGCATCAATATACCCCGATGTGCTGTATTTAGATAAAAGAGCGAGATACCAGGAAATCCTAAACGATCAAGGAAAATTAAAAATGAAACAAGAGTTAAAAAATCAGAGAATCGATGTAGATTGGTGGCTGTATATGCAAATCCAGACAAGATACAAGAAAGATTCAGAAATGTATGGGTTCTATAAGTAGCCTTTGGAATTGGATAAGATATTGCAATGTCCAGAAGAAAAAATGATTAAAAAACATACAGCTACCTATTGGAATACAAAATGGAAGAAGAGACAGTAAAGGAAACGATGATAACTTGGGCACAAAACTTTGGCTATACGACAGAATTAGAAAAGTGGGGAAAATTATAAGTTGACAATGTCAGTAGCATAATAAAACCTATATAAAATGTTCTACAGATGGCACTTACCCCCAGGTATATTAGCAAAAATGTTTCCAAATAGAACACTGGAATGTTTTAAATGTAAACAAAAGCAAGGAATATATTATCATATGTTGTGGACATGCTCAGTAACAAAAACAATATTGGGTAAGGATAAAAAAATGGATAGAGGAAATAACTAAGCAACAAAGAGAGTTAAAACTGAAGATATTCTGACTAGGTATAATAACAGGAAAATATTACAAAAACAAAATTATCTAATGCTACAATTAATAACAGCGGCTAGAATTGGTTATGCGCAAAACTTGGAAAATGATATTATGCCGTCGGAAGAAAGTGTGATAAAGAAAGTATTAGAGTGAGCCGACATGAACAGGCTGACAATAGAAATAAATGACAGAGAAGAAACCGAATATTATTTGATTTGGAATGCATGTATAATTGACTAAATAGCCGATATAAAAAAAAGATTATGAAATATTATAGTATGATAATAAGAAATATATATAGTTGATATTATAGTGGAACAAAATATATAAAGAAATATATATAAATGTACATATACTTAAAATCTCTGTAAAAAGTATATATACTGAAACCGAAGCATTGCAATGAATGGAAACGGTGTTGTAAAATATGGAAAACTGTTTAATAAAAAATTATTTTTAAAAAATAGAAGGCTCTCTATATCACTGATACTTTGTGGGCTCTCTCGTGTGTCCGGCACACAGAAGAAGCCTGTAAGTATAGGCATAAAATGAAACGGGAATGCTATAATCATTGCCTAAGTTTCTTCAAAGGAACAAACTTAAAATGTAACAAATAAATAAATTGCTCATCTACTATATTTCCATTTGCTTTTTAGCATTTTGTGAGTCCTTTGTTAGTTGTGAAATATTATTAAGATTAATTTTATACATTTTGTTGTCTAGCTGGCTTAGCAAAACAAAAACAAAGCAAAGCTTTTAAACTGTGATTTTTGAACAGGCCTTTCCGGAAATAGGTATACATATATTTTCTTAAGGAGAAAATGGACAACCAGTTCACTGTAATCTTTTCACTGGAATGATTATTTGTGTGATTGACTCTGATGTATATTTCTTTTTGATCAAATGCTTTGACAAGCAACTTTTGGTACAGATTTATACATTTGGAAGGGTCCACTCACTCCATTAAGTCCCACATCCTGTTCAGTATAGAAATCTAAATCAAAGTATCCATCATCAATCTAGCTTTTGTTGAATATATTTTGAAAAAGGGAGCTACTCACTTAGGAACCTGGTTCAATTGTTGAATTGCTCTAACAGCTACAGAGTCAGAATCTACCTTTTTATAATTTAGTCTGAATTTGATATTCTGAGTTGGCCTTCTTTTGTGGGATATCCCTTCTGAAATTTGTAGACTGCTATCATACTTCTGCCAACAAAAATATGTTAGTAGAAGCCACAGCTTGTCATAGGTAACATATGGCTGACTATCAGAAAGGTGGAATGAAATAAAATCAATGCATTTGGACTGCAAATTGTTGAGAATTAGACAGCTTGGAGAACAAATCAATCAGTACATGTGCAGCTAGACAACTCTATAAAAGCAGTAATGAGGAAGCTAAAATTTTGGACATATAACATGGAAGGAAGAGTTTTTCAAGTAGACTGGTATTTGGAAAAGCTGACAGCCACAAAGAAGACGTCAGCAAAAGGCAATGTGGATGAATGCTATCACTAACATCACAACATGAACTTACAATAATCAAAACTGTTACTGACAGATCCTTCTGATGAAGTGTTGTCCATTGGAGTAGAAAAAGTCAGAATTGTCTGGACAACAAAACATCAAAAATATTTCTCCCTTCAGTCATCTCTTCTTATTTTCAGTCTCTTCTTATTTTCAGTCTCCTCCTTTGCTTAGCTTCAAAGTATATAGTATTCAAGGTGAAGTTTGATCAATGAAGAAGACTGTGAATAGAAGCTATTATTTTCTTGTGGTTTGAAACACTATCTCCACTCCTTTATCTGGATATTTAATTACATTTTTTCTAAATGACAAGGTATCTTTTTCACCCTCTTCTTTTACTGTATTATAAACTTTCTGAATATTGTTTCTGCGTTTTTGAATATTGTACAACCCACCCAATTTTTATCCTGTGAAAATTTGATAAGAACGCTCTCTCTCTCTCTCTCTCGCCATCATTTTATATAATAGTTTAAAACAAATCTTGAAAAGTCCTGCCCAGAGAACCAAACTGCGTTACTAAGTTCTTCATTCCAGTTTACCTGAAATCATATAATGAGCACTTTTGGAGTGGGTTTTTTTTGCCAGTACAGTTCCATATAATTGTCATGCCATTCAGCATATTATTTTGCTAGCTTGTTAATCAGAATGTCAGGGGAATATCATTCAACATCAACTTATATGTTAGATAACTTTTTCTTGCAGTAAGAATAATTGGCAGTGGAACCAATTAGTTAGAGAAATAGTGGTGCTTCATCAATGATTGTCCAGAAAGTTTATTACCCAGAATTTTTGAAGTAATTCAGCTTTCTACAACTTAGCAGCCACTAGATATGGTAGGAGGGGGGAGTTGTAACTCCAAGGATTTTGAAATTTCTGAAGGAATGAAAAGACCAAAAAGTATCTATACATATAGCAATATTTGAATATTTTGTTCGGTATATGAACAATTCTCAGAAATTTAATTGCTTGAAAAGGATGTTATGTGACATACAGGCACACTTCAAAATTGTGCAATAGCAACAAAAGTATTTGCGATGGTCCTTAAACTGTTGTACATGATACTTGAGTAGCATTCGTGCACATAGTATATTATCTAGATCTCTAGAAAGAGTGCTGAGAAGAGCAACAGAGGTGATTAGGGGACTGAATGCTATTGAACAGTTGCAGGAATTGGGTATATCTAGTTTAATGAAAAGAATGACTAGGGGTGACATGATAGCAGTGTTCCAGCTGCTACAACCTATTCTCCACAGCATCTGCAGACAGGACAAGAAACAATGGATGGAAACTAATTAAGGAGAGAAGCAACTTAGAACTAAGCAGAAATTTTCTGACAGAACAATTAATTGTGAAATGACTTGCCTCCATAATTTGTAGGTGTTCCAACACTGGGGGATTTATGAAGAGATTGGATGGCCATTTGTCTGAAATGATATAGGGTTTTCTGCTTGAACAGAGGGTTGGACTAGAAGACCTCCAAGGTCCCTTCCAACTCTGTTATTCTGTAACTGATGCCTTATCTATGGATTCAGTATATCCTGTCTTTGCAGAAAGGAATGAATGATACCAGATAACTCCAGGCTATGCTAAAATAAAGAAGTAGAATGTCTTGAAACAAACAGTTCAGAGAAGTCTGACAATCTTTAAACACTTTGTTAAATGTTCAAACCTAGTTCTGTTATTATTCTTGATTGAAGAAAGAAAAGGCTATCCACTTTTACAAAACTTCCTTCAATTTATTGTCATAATAGCAACATTCTGGGGTAATCTGGGCTGAGAGACATTGAGTAGTCCAAAGTCAGTGATTTCCTTTGGCAGCGGATGAAACTGAATCTGAATTATTTTAGGTTCTAGTCCAGTATCTTCACATTATACCCGACTAGCTCTATTATTACTGATGCAATTCATGCATAATAGATTGGGAGTAAACCCTGGCACAGTCCTGATGGAACAGACTCAAAGGGCAGAGAAAACATCTTTAGAATTTAGCTGTTAAGAAGACTGAAATTGAAAGAAAAGGATGTGAAGTTAATTCTGAATTTTGGGTGTAAACTGAGTTATGCCCACTTTGACAAGGTGTTCAAATGATTTTTAGTGTAACTTGATTTGGTACAAGTAGTCTTGTGTTATCCCAATGAAGCTTGGAATGAAGTGTACTTCACCTTATGATCTAATGCAAGGCACTGTGATATGTGTATTTATAGCAGGTCATTTGATGACTATTTGAAGTTATGACAGACTTGGAAACATCCTATAAAGCACTTCTGGCCATTGTAAAATGTCACATTTTCTCCCTCCCCACGATTCAATGATCGTTTTTTGGGACCTTGGCAACAAGCTCAGATTTATGACTGGTTGCCAACATCTAATGGTCACGGGTCACTAAGTTGCAAAAATATTTGGTGATTTCTTTTTGGGAGAAGAGATCCAGACCTAAGACTGTGAGATTCGCTTAACAACCATTTGTGAAAATGGTTTAAAATTGAGTCCAGGTTC
This sequence comes from Bungarus multicinctus, assembly GCA_023653725.1. NCBI lineage: Eukaryota > Metazoa > Chordata > Lepidosauria > Squamata > Elapidae > Bungarus > Bungarus multicinctus. The sequence goes on from CM042834.1 coordinate 214,110,887, forward strand.
ATGGTTGTCTTGACTTATGACTGTATGACTTATGATTACCTACATATGAGATAGATAGATAGATAGATAGATAGATAGATAGATAGATAGATAGATAGATAGATAGAGAGACTTTCTAATGTGTGAAAATTAAACTAGGAAAATGGACAGAAACATGATAGTATGTAAACAGAGTTCTGAATTCAGAATGTCATATGCTTTGAGAAAGAGACTAAATATAGTATTATTACTGACAACTTCTGTCTGTCTAGTAAAAAACCTCATTATAGCAATTAGAAGGTTGGTTGGACAGAATAAGGCAACAAGTATAAGGTGTATTGTTTTTTTCAAATATAATTCTAATAAATATAATGCATTGTTGTTAATGAATTCTGTAAACAAAGTTATTTTCTACTTTTGTCATATCCATAGCAGCAACTAATTGACATTGGCTTTCAGAAAAGCCAAGGCTCAGATATGGTTAACATTGGGATGAGAGCTCACCAGTATATCTCATAGCTAAAGACTGTGATAAAAGACTAAAGACTAAAAAAAGAGCTTAAAAGCACGTATCCCCCCAAAAACCCATGCCAAACTACTTATGCAGTATTGTCAACTTTGTCAACTTTAAAGACTGGCTGGGGAATTTTGGGAGTTGAAGTCTATATATCTTAAAATCGCTAAGAATGAGAAACTTAGCAGTTATAAATTGCTCCTCCAAAATCTATATGGAAAATTCCATGCAGGAGACATGCTCAGTTTAATTTGTTTTGTTAAGCCTGGTTTAGAAAAAAAGATTATTTGATATCTTGGCTCTAAGGTGTTGTTTTCTCACAAGAAAAATAATTACCTTAAAAGCAAAACATTATTTTATACCAGTTAACAAAGAGCTGGAGATGTTAACATTCTGGTCCTTAATCTGTTTTCTGAGAGTAAACTCAATTGATTTTAATATAATAAATGTTATCCAGGATAAAAGAATCTATTTAGTGCCTTTTATGTCCCATTTATTTCCATGGGGGAGAATTCAACATTTAATTAATGTATGCAAGTGAGCAATGATAACTTTTTTATGTCTTAGCGATATGAAATATTAATGTATTAACCTATAATGGGACCATCTATTTCATTATTTTGAGATACATTTAATAGAAGCCAACGTATGTTTACTTCAAACAAAACCTACTATACTCAGTCTTGTTAATGGGCACAGACTGCAACTTTAGAGTGAAAATCTAGGCATTTTATTTAATAGATTGGAATTAAATTTAATCTTAATGTCATTGATTTTAATCAGATTATTTGACTAAAGAAGACTTCTGGGGGAGATATGCAGGGGTGGGATCCGACTGGTGTAACTACCGGTTTGGTGATTTATGTTTTGCTCTGGGCACGTCAGATTGCTGCCTGGATGGCTGAGCAGCACTGTGCGCAGGTGTGTAGCATTTAAAAAAGTACCTTTTTCCTGCTTTTTCAACCACAGCTGTGCTGCACAAAGCAGCTGAGGTTGAAAAAGCAGGAAATAAAGGTCAGGTAAGAGCCCAGGCGGGTGAATGGGCCAAAACAGCAGCAGAGATAGAACCGGTTCTATCTCTGCTGCTCTTCAAAACTACCAGTTCTACAGAGCTGGGCAGAACTGGTAGAATCCCACCCCTGGAGATATGGTAAACTAAAGACGGCTCTGAGAAAATGGAGCCAATGTCTGGACCAAGGAACAGTACATAGACTTGTTCCTTAAAACCTCCAAGTATAATGTTTGTATAAGTAGAAGATAGGTGATTGCCCACATGTGCTCTGTATGGTTGGTACTCATGAGGAGATTGTAGGACAGTGTTTTTTTTACAGGCTTGAACATTGGGGGACAATGGGATTATTTACCTTGCTTACAATTGTGGCAGAGCCTTTTAAAGAACACTAAGTCCACAAACTTCACTTTCTAGTCACTTTTGGAAATTGCCTATTAATTATCTTAAAGCTATTAAAGACCTTTAGTCGGACAGGTTTGAACAGTTTTTATCAGGTTAATTTCTGCATTTTTTATTTTTTATTTCTCCTTTTCTTTAAGTTTTTTTATGTTTTTACTATTATAAACAACATTTTAAAATCAAAATTATATATTAAAAAGTATATTTTGACTAAACATGGGACTAACTCTACATGTTCCTTGAGGGTTATTTTCAATTAATTGGGGGTAAAAATGGACATTTGAATTCAATGGAGTATATTCCAAGTAAATGATTATAGAATTGCATTTCTTAGAATGTCCTGCATTGAATTCAAATGGCTTTTACCCAATTGATGTGTCACTGTTACAGTATTATGGAGCAATCCTGATTCCAAGATGCTGAGAATTGATCTAGCACAACTGAGTGGATTGGATTAGAATAAATCACTCCTGTTGGTAGTAATTGCTTTCCACCACCAAATTTTTACTTCTGCCTGGAGAAAGTTAGCTGTTGGGGTTTTGTGACTGAGGTTCTCTCTCTTCAAAATCATGATTCTAGTGTCAGCGTTCCAAGTAACAACTTCCAAAACAGACAACTCTGAGACAATCATCTTCTCAAAGTTCCACTTTATTAGAGATATCATATTGGCACATCTGGGAAAACTTGAATCCAAGAGTTCCGGGTTTTCCCTTCCCCAAAAGAAATTCAAAGATCCATCCCCTGCCTTCATCAGTCCATCATATGGCCCAATCATGTCTTCATCACATCCGGAGACTATCACCAGTCACTCCCCTCCAGGTGCAGGGTGAAACGTCCTTGATTCGCCCAGAAATAATGTTGTGGCTAATTATACACTGTTCCTTAAACCCCCCCTCCCAAATTCCCAGGCACTAAATGTGGCAGCCTAGAAGCTCCAAAAGGAAAATGGCTTCCTAGGCTGACAGGTAGCCAAAACATACCTGAAGAGAAACTGTCAAAGTGGCATAGGAGGTAGAAGAGATAGAGAAGAGGACATTGCAGACAAAAGTTCTCCTGGCTAAAGTCATAAGTCTATCAGATCCCCACCACTCAATTCCCTTCTTTGAGCAAGGGACTGAATGGCTAATGTCAAATCATCCAACTAGTTGGAGTTAGTTCAGCTAATCCTCAGCCACAGCTATGCTGCCTTTAAAGCTTGAAAAAGAACAGTTTTAGATTCCACATGCCACTAATAAATCAACCAGATTACCCTGTTAGGTTAGTATTTTACCCTTCTTCTAACGACCATATATTAAATAGTTTCATACATTTTTGACAATGGAGATTATTTTGTTTGAGTAAGAATAAAAACACTATTTCCTTTAATATCTGTTTTGGATTGGATAATTAATTTTGAATCCAACAATATAGTTTTTAAAGAAGACATGCTTTAGAAAACTGTTATTCAGGCAAAAGAATTGAGTGTATTGCCATAAATCATTTTTATAGTAATAATAAAATGGTGCTACTGCTGTGAGACTTTTCCTTCAAATATTTATTTCTAAAGTCGGTTAGCAGCTTCTTAGTCATATAACATTTCTGTCTGTCATCTTTTAAAGGATTATTGAAATGTGTAATTTGGAGAGTCTTAATGTTTATGAAGGAATGTGCATAGTTTCTCATTTAGAATTGTCAACTGTTACCATCATAATTTTTCAGTTAATTGATTAAAGATAATGATTATGAATACCCGGTAGGGGTTCACCCAGTCTACAGGAAGAGGTATAATTTTGGTTTTTTACTACAGGAATATACTATTACTATACTATTAAATAGCAATAGCACTTAGATTTGTATACTGCTTCATCGCCTCTCTAAGTGGTTTACAAAGTCAGCATATTGCTCCCAACAATCTGCGTCCTCATTTTACCAACCTCAGAAGGATGGATGGTTGAATCAACCTTGAGCCAGTCAGGATTGAACTCTTGGCAGTCAGCAAGAGTTAGCCTGCAATACTTCATTATAACCACTGTGCCATCACAACTACTCAACCAGTCTGACCAGTCTTACTATGTCAATATCGTAGTAAATATCCCAGTAAAAATATCTTTATGATGTCCCCTACAGGAGAATTACCTTACATGGATTGTAAGAATTGTAAGAAGAAAAGATTTAGTTTTCTGTATCACTAGGTTTCCATCTTGAACTCATACAGATACTGTAATAGTAGAAATATTTGAATATTAGGCTATCTTTCCTGAACTTCATCGTACTGGATTTGGAGAAATTGCAAATGAAATATTTATTTGTGTGCCATGTCAAATACATTTATCAGATTTTTACAGTTATTACCTAAACTTTTTTTCATCTTTCTGCTCAGTATGTGAAAGTAGAGGTGACACGGTCTGATTTGTTATTAAGCAATGAGATGGATATATCATATATGTGTAAATGTGAGAAAGAAAGTTTAATCTCACTCCACTCTACTCTTCTTAAGGCCCTAGGAGGTCCCCTGATTTTGGAGGACAAAAATCTCTGAGGTATTCAGCTTGCCTGCTATCTCCAATGTGTCAAAAATATCTGCAAGAGTCAAAATTGCCAAGGCTGCAGTTGAACCACCCAAGTCTTGCCCTTTTTATATGTTCATCAATATTATACATAGTTACAAAGAGTCAAAGTTTTAATCACAATACCACATTTATCATTTTGTCTGTCTTGAGTTCTACCTAGCAATGCTGTTGCTTTCTGTCTTTAAATGATCTTTAGAAGATTCAGCTGTCAGATCTCATCCACTTTTAAATATAGGATGATATTGCCGCCTTCTCTTTTCTTTAGGTAGTACACAGTATGAGGAAGAAGCAAGGATATTTACAATGTATGTGCAAAAAAGTCAAGTTGGCTGCCATGATGGTGAAATTGAAGCTCTCTCTGTGTTTTATGTTGCAGACATAAAAAAAGATGATGCTTCAGTGACACAACCATGGTCAATACCTCAACATTTTTGGTCATAGCCAGCATGCTTCTGGAAAGAAAGCAACTTATTTTTTATTATTATTTTTAAATTAAAGTAATTGAACATTTGGCAGTTACTGAGAGGTAAAGTCATACTCATTTAGGAGACATAAATCTATTTTAAAATTTAGATATCTCATTGGCATAATCATAAAATCGTGTCATTCAAAATCCTATTCAACAGGAACTACTGTGAATACCAACATGTAAAATATTGTTGTTTCAGTGAGATAAAATGTAATAGTCTATTAAACATAGAGCTTCCCTGAGGGAAGATGAACATTACATGTAATAAATAAGAAATACTGAAAATGTTTAATTCTGAATATGGCCTCATTTTTAAAATAATGGAGTGTGTAGCCTTATGGCAAATATGCAACAGCACAATTAACCTCATTCAGCCAGCAAAATATCAACTATAATTGTTGTCTATTTCCTCATTTAAGTCTTTATTAAATAACATTCTGCTTTTTTACAGCTAAGCAATTTGAAACAAGTGAGCTTTGTAGATGTATCAACAAACAAATTCTTTTCAATCCCAATATGTGTACTCCGGATGTCAAATCTGCAGTGGCTTGATATAAGTAACAACGGTCTGAGAGATCTCCCACAAGACATAGACAGGTAGATTTTTATATGTTTTTTTCAGTGACAGTTGGGTTTAGCAAATAAAGCATTGCTTGGCTATTTTGTCAACATTTGTAAGTGATTGGAAAACTGTCAAGCTCATTTATGCTAGAGTCACAAAGCCCTGGGTTTACAACACTGTGGAAGACAGGGCTTCCTTGTCTCCCCTTACAAAACAATCTGAAACTGATCCACAATAATCTTCACTTCTCCCATCCTCCATTGCGAAGAATATACCCAGATAATATCACAAACAAACCAGTGTTGTTCCTCAATATCCCTGTGAGATTCTGCACTGAAATCCTAGCAATTTTTCAATCAGGTGTATTTCCCAGTACAGGTGACTCGGGTTGCACATTGCTATGATAGTTTTGATGGGGAAGAGCAAAGATAATTTTTAGCCAATACATAAAGAGATGTTCAAAGAACAAGATGGTGTTCCTCTAACAGTGTGGAGAGTAAATCTAGCTTTGGAGTCCAGGACAAGGGCCTTCTCTGCTGTTGCACCTGCCCTCTGGAATATCTTGTCCTCCCCCCCATGTAAGGTCATCCCCCAACCCTCTGACCTTTTGTAAGAATCTAAAGACTTGGCTCTGCCAGTTAGTTTGGGGCCCCAATGGGAGAGCATCACAGTGGAGGTGGCTGATCAAGTAACAACTGATTCCTTCTCACCCATATCCTGCTCCATCTATAATTGGATCATGGTATTTGCTAATATTAATTTAATTATGTTTTATATGTGTATATTTTGTAAGCTGCTCAGAGTTACCCTGTGGCAAGATGAGTGGTCAATATATTTTATAAATAACCAATAAAGGAGAATATTTGTAGCTCAGGGTTGAAATTAGGGATTACTGGAGTCATTCACACCTGCCCGCCAGCAATTAGCCACCCAGATGAGCATAGAATAACTCCAAGATTAATATCAGACCAACAATCAAGAAGTAAACAATATCCCAATCAAGGAACTGCCAACAAGCCAAGAGTAAACAGCCCAACCAAAGAACTTCCAAGACTACCTCTACCAACACTGACAGGGCAAGCCACTAAAATATAAACTGAGAGCAAACCACATCCTTACTCTCACTGATGATGTTACCTAGTTTGGGAAATGAAATGTTTGCAAGAAAACCATCAAGCACAGAGAGTACCAATGACCCTTCATAAACAAACAAACAAACAAAGTGTAGGCTGCAGAAATCCATCTGATTGGTAGATGGTGGCAGGTAGATTAAAAAAACCCTAATTTATCTTGTGGTCATTTGGATTTTTGCAGCCCAGATGTTAGGCTTACATTCCATTGTCTTAGAGGTTCACCTAGAAGGTCAGGGGCATAGAGAGAGAGAATAACATTGTCTTGAGGTTTGGGACAGGGTGAGTCCCTGGAAAATAGAGTACACAAAATTGGTAGATCTATATTTATCAAACAAAAACAACAACTTTACAGCAGTTTTCAATGAACTAAGGCAAACTCAGAAGTAAGCTGTCTGAGCTTCTAAAAACAGATGCTGCAAGATCAATCAGGTCTGGAACTGGTCCTGAAGGAAAATGAGGTGGAAGTGTCCTTAACTCAGATACAGTAGAATTTTGCAATTTACTCACAACTCAAGTTATTTTTTTGATAGATTAAAGTACAGAAATAAACAAAGGAGTCTGTTGATAACACTATATGCCCATAGGATTCAGAAACCAGCTCTTTCCAACTAATATTTTCAGATTTAAAGCAACAATACTGGGTTTCCATGTACACACACTTTCCTGTCTCACCTAGCAGCATCGAAGCACACTTTTAAACTTGAAAATTTGGCAATTTCCTTTGATAAGTGTAAGAAAACAGTATGAATTTGTCTTGTTTTTCACAATTCCACCATTGAAAGAAACGAGTAGTTAAGCTGATATTAATAATTTTTTAATTAACTGCTTCATTCACTCCATTTTAATTTCACATTCATTACAGAAGTCCAAAACAAAAGGCAGTGGAACTATAAAAACAGGTTTTTGTGTGATTTATTATTTGTACATGCTGGGTTTCATGTAGCATATTCTCCTACGTGCCATATAAATAGGTATGTATAAGTTATGCGTACATTGGAAACTCTGCAGAGATAATGGATTGAGAGGCCACAAAATGGTGTTCATTGTTTCTGCCTTTCAAAAAATTGCACGTCAACAATCTTTTGGCTGCCACCAATGTGAAATCAAACAGCCATTTTGCCTTTTAACCTGGCATAGAAGAGAATGTCAAACAAATTATACTTTTCACACTCAGCAATTATTTTGTTGGTTTTGCACATTCCTCTTACTTTATGAGCTTGATTAAAAATATATCAGTTATTAATATATATTATATTACAGGTATTAAATAATACATGTATATGTATAAATTTACAATTCTATAATGCACATTTAATTTTGCCATTTTGTTACTTTTCTAAGGCTAGAGAAGTTACAAACTCTTCTTCTGCAGAAGAACAAGCTGACCTACCTTCCACAAGCCTTGGTCAATTTGCCAAAGCTCAGTTTATTGGTTGTGAGTAGTGACAATTTGGTTCAGATGCCTACAGCCATCTGTGACTCTTCCACTGGCTTAAAGTAAGTCAATTACACTCAGACACATTTTCTTCCTTTGCATTTTGTCTTGCTATTTGTTTGGATTCTGAAGTGGGTGGATCTTAAGTAAAAGACATCATGTAACGTGATTCCCCAAAGTTGTGATGCATCTATCCATGCATTAATACGAGTGAATACAGTAGTTTAATTAGTTATGCCATGCATCTTAAACATAGTAGAATAAATACATAGCCTGTGATTACTTGTGGATCACTCCAGTTATTGTCTTGGTTTTTAATTCCAGAATAGGTAGTACAATATCAAATGTAGCAGCTATGTCATAATCAGGAAGGAGGTAGGCTAAGATAAACATTTAACACGTAAGAGCAATTATTTGCATCTATGGTTTAGCGCCAAAGAATTGAGGCCTTTGAACTATGGTGCTGGAGAAGACTCCTGTGACTCCTTGGACTGCAAGGCAATCAAACTGATCAGTCCAAGAGGAGATCAACCCTGATTGCTTTTTAGAAGGCCAGATCCTGAAGATGAAACTCAAATACTTTGGCCACCTAATGAGAAGGAAGGACTCACTGGAGAAGAGCATAATGCTGGAAGAGCATAATGCTAAAGATTGAAGGCAATAGAAGAAGGGGACGACAGAGAATGAGGTGGCTGGATGGAGTCACCGAAGCAGTTGGCGTGAGGTTAAATGGACTCCAGAGGATGGTAGAGAACAGGAAAGCCTGGAGGAACGTTGTTCATGGGGTCGCAATGGGTCGGACATGACTTCGCAACTAACAACAACAACAAAATGGTTTAGAGTGCAATTATGAATAATTGATGCATAAAGTAAAATCTGTGTGAGGCTGATGAATTGCATAATATTTTTTTTTCAAATAAAAGACCTCTCGGTCCATACTAGCATAAGGTCCATGCCTCTGCCTCTGAAAACAGTCCTGTTCTCAGAGGGTAGTCAAAAATCATTAGGAATAAATAGTTCACAAAACTGGATAAGGAGGATCAGAGTTTTTTGTTAACAATACACAAATGAAGTTCTGGGCATTACATTGCTCCTAATCTCCTGCTAATAAGTTGCCAATAGTTTTTGTGTGTGTGTCAGTGGTGGTTTTCAAATTTTTTTACTACTGGTTCTGTGGGCATGGCTTGGTGGGCATGGTGTGGCTTGATGGGTGTGGCAGGAGAAGAATACTGTAAAATCCACATTTCCACCCCACTCCAGGGGAATGATACTATAAAATCCCCATTCCCTTCCCCACCCCACTAACCTGCTTTCCAGCTCCATTCGCCTGTACTGGGCAACAAAAGAAGACCCAACTAATCAGCTGGGCCTCCAACTCAGGAGACAGCAAATAGATGGAGGTAGGGCCAACCAGAGGTGGTATTACCAGTTCTCCGAACTACTCAAAATTTCTGCTACCAGTTCTCCAGAACCTGTCAGAACTAACTGAATATCACTTCTGGTGTGTGTGTGTGTGTGTGTTTGTTTGTTTTTTAAAAATGCCATATATATTAATATTCAATGATGTGTCATAAGCAGTTTCAGTGGATCAAGACACATGAGGATGCTTTTTGATTGAATAATTAAACTTACACTTTTAGTGTTTCCTATGCTTGCTTCTAGAAAAGATACTTCTTAATTAATATTTGTAATAGATAGTGAGTGAACACTGTAGCAAAGTTTTGTTCACGGACAAAATAGACTTTGCTCTGTAACAAAGTAGGAAGAAGAGAAAATTTATAGTGCTACAAGTCATGTGGCTATAGCAAGTAACAATCTGCTCACGATCAGAAACGTTATATAACTTTTCACGGTAATATGTCATCACCTTGCAGATTTATAAGCCTCAAGGATAACCCTCTTGAAACAACCTCATTTCAGGAGATTCAAGAAATAACAGAAAGTGACCGTGATCGTGAACTCTTTGAAAAAGAATTTATGAGAGCCTACATTACAGATATACAAGAGAGAGGTATGGGTGCATCTAAATGAAACTCCAAGCTAATTTTCTAGCTGATTTTCTGGACACATTTTAGAAAATATTGAATTGCATATGCCTGTTTGTTCCACGTAAAGCATTTCACAAGGAACTTGGAATCTGGTAGAGATAACTAAGTATTATGGGCAAGGAGAGTACATATCCTCAATCCAGTTGTCTGCTAAATTGACGTATCAGTCAACTACAGCACTAGAGATATTTCAGCCTCTGCTAAAAGTGAAGAAATAAAATAATTGTATTGGATGTAGCAATGTCAGTGTTTCTATTTTTAAAAGGAGAGCTAGTTTCTAACTGTTATGATAGAAAAGTGCACATGGCATCTCAGAAAGGAAGGCGAGGGCAATTTTAGAAGTTTTCTCGTTTTTCTCTAGCATCTAGCATGCTCCTTTAAAGTAAAGCAAATATTATCCTCTTGCTTAATTCCTGGAAGACCATTTTATTTCCATACAATTACAGAATGAATATGAAAGCAACTTCACAGAAGTGATGGTTTACAAATTTTGCCCTTCACTCTGCCCATTCTCTTCTTTTAAACCATGTAATCAAAAACAAAATGTTACTCCTTTCTTTTCCTTTATGCCTTTAATAGCAGAACGAAAAACAGAAAGTTAAAGACGTTAAGATTGTTCATGCATGGAAATATATCTAGAAAACTTTCCACACATGCCAGGTTTCTTTTGAAATCAGAAGTGCAGATCCAACAAAACTAAAATATGCCATAGATAGGATGGACTATTGATGCATGATAAGTGATGATAGATGGAAAACTAATATGATAATATCTCAACTCCTGACATTTTTGTTTGTCCATTGCTATTTATTATAGAAAATTGTATCAAACAATATTCACAGTTATACTTAAGCACAGGGAATAAGCTTCAACTTCTGGTTTATCTTCATTGATTGCTGAAAATTTCAGTAAACTGCATGGGAAAATTTCATTAACTGCATTAATTTCCACTACCAATGGAAATTAAACTAAGGTGAGGGTTAGGTCTCCATGGAGTCAGGGCAGAACAATAAATTCTTAGTCTTTCTCTAAGAAATGCACAGTGATAACTTACAGCAGGGGTGTCAAACTCGATTTAATTGAGGGCTGCATCAGGGTTCTGTTTAACCTTGCTGGGCCAGGATAGGCATGGCCATCTCAACGTCATTCGTGTTGTGGGCACCTATGGTGGTCTGAGTGATCTACCATCAAAAATGGGCTCCCAAACTCTGTTTCATCTGCAACAGCCTCTTGCAACTCTCTGTCAGTGAAAATTGAGTTTTGGAATGTGCCCGGGGCCCTTGCAAGCTCCGTTTTCAGATGCAATGGCCTCCTGCAACTATCTGCAGAAAAAATGGAGCTCAGGAGGCCATTGCATCCGAAAATGGAGCTTGCAAGGGCCCCGGACAACTCTCTCAAGCTCTGTTTTCACTGGTAGTGTCACTGTGGTCTGGTACTTCACTGTTTCCAGGGCAGCCCCATGGGCCAGATCTGGCCTCCGGGCCTTGAGTTTAACATCCCTGGTTTACAGTTTGGACTGGTCTGTGGACCACATTAAAGTACATAGGAAAATTGCTTTGCAAATGAAATGAAATGAAATCACGGTTCGGGTTAGGATTAGGGTTAGAGTTAAGATTAGGATTAGGGTTTGGTCTCCATGGAGTCAGAACTGAAAACAAATATTTTCAGTGATAGATTCTTAGATGTTCTCTAAGGAAAGTGATGGTTTTTGTTTGGAGTTGTTTATGGACTACAGTAAAATACATGGGAAAATCCCAATGCCAATAAAAATGAAATTAGGCTTGGGTAAGGAATATTGCCATTGTCAATGAAAATTAAAATATGGCTTTGTTTAGGGATAGGATAAGTTTTAGGATTAGGTTTCCTTGGACAGGGACAGAAACTGATGTCAGGGATAGATTCTTAGAGATTCTTCAAGGAAGTTGCTAATTTAGACTAGTTCAGGAATGTCAAACTAGCAGCCCATGGACCAGATACATCACGCACAGGCCACACCCACCCCAGCTCTGTGAAAGAAAACATGTCGCAATACATCACATGACAGCAACATGACACCACAAGTTTGACACCTGTGGACTAGTTTATGGACCATAGTAAAATTCATGAGAAATCCCATTGGCAAACAAAATCAAACTAGAGTTAAGGTTAGGGATAGTGTGAGGGTTAGACTTAGGTCTCCTCGGAGTCAGGGCCAAAAACTAAGGTCAGGGATAGATTTATAGTGGCTTGGCAACAGAAGCATCAGTTAAAGCTCTTTGTTCAGACTTTTTAATGGAAAATACATCAGAAAATTCCATTACTAATGATAATGAAACTATGGTTGTTTTTGGCTTTGGGTTAGGGATAAGATTCGGTCCCCTTAGAGTTAGGGCCAAAAATTAAATGTCTGAAATAGATTCTTTAAAGTTTTCTAAGGAAAGAGGAGGTAAAAGCTTTTCGTTTGGATTGTGTACTACTTTATAATACATGGGGAAATCCCATTGCCAATGAAAATTAAACTAGATTGGATTATATATAGGGGTAAAGTTAGGGTAAAGTCTTTTTGGAGTCTAGGCCAAAAACTAATATCAGGGAAAGATTCTTATTGGTTCTCTTAGGAAAGCGAAAGTTAAAGCTTCTCATTCAGACTTGTATATACGTATATTGTAATCAAATACATGGGAAAATCCCATTGCCAATGAAAATTAAATTGGGGTTAAGTTAGGGATAGAGTTAGGATTAAGATTAGGTCTCCTTGGAGTCAGGGAAGAAAACTAATGTCAGGGATAGATTCATAGAGGTTCTGCAAGGAAAGCATCAGTTAAATCTTTTCTTGTGGACTTGTTTATGAAAAATACATGGGAAAATTCCATTGCCAATGAAAATGAAACTATGGTTGGGTTCCAAGTAATACTTTCTTAAATGTTCTCTAAGGAAACAAATAATTACAACCTTTTGTTCAGACTAGCTTATTGACCATCTCAGTCTTGTGTTCATCCAGAAGAAGCAAGTTTCTTCTAGTAGCAGAAGAGATACTATACTTTTACTATACATTTACTATAGTTGATTTTGTATCATCCTAACTTTCTTAATCTATTAATTTTTGAATCAGGATGTTTGTTTGATGTAGACATAAATCTACATTTGTTTTATTTTGTCAGAAGTTGTCTAGACCACAAATGTTAAGATATTTGTTTTTATTCCCATTTAGTCAAACTGTGCCATAAGTGCTTACCATTGTCATTTTTAGAGCAAATAGATTATTTACACAACATGAAACTAAATATTTACTCCAGCTGGGAGCTATTGAAGGAGCTGAGAAAGTGATGGTATAAGGCAAAACCTTTTTGGATAATGATCAGGAAGGTTATGTGTATAGTTGTGAATGTCAGGTCACAAGCTATCAGGTATAACAATCATGTTATAGACTTTATTGTTGTTGTTCAAAGAAACTAATCTAAGTCTAGAAACCTAAAAAAGAATATAAACAGAAATGGGGTATGTTCCTTCAAATCATTAACAAGATACAACATGTTGTCTTAAAATAAAGAATGAGTCTAACTAAGGTCTTAAATTGCCTTAGTGACTGATAGTGGCCTGTTTCAGTTTGCTTTATGCTGTAATAAAGTTAGCTTGATTTTAGCAAAACTTGCTAAGTGATCAGAGATACTATGGCCAGTAATTTTTGGTTCAGTGTATTATAAATATTCATTTTACCACAGTTAATTCATTAACCAAGGATTTGTATACTATATAAACCCATCTAATAAAAAGATACCAAATGCCTGTACCAATAGTATCAGTTTCTTAACTTGGGTAAGGGAGGAACATTCATGTCATGTGGCCTCTGGGTTGATTTCAGTGAGATGAAATGGAAAAGGGATGAGATGGGGAGGAAGGTATGGACTGTAATAAAGCAGAGAGAAGAAAAGAATGGAGAATAGGAATGGGACAAAAGAGAGAGAAGGGAATGAGTGGCTCAGAGATAAGGGGGTATTATACAGTGGTCTTGATTGGGATTTGTTGAATATGCTTAATTTCCTGTATTAAGCACTGAGATAGGCAAAAGTCAAATCCAAAAATGTTAGAGCAGGGTTTTCAAGCTTGGGGCCCATGGGGTGGATGTGTCATGCAGTGGCCACATCCATGCCCAGTTTAGTGAAGGAAAAAAGTTGCAATACATCATGTGACAACCTCATGATGATGCAAGTTTGATATTCCTGTGCTAGAGAATTCCTGGAAGTCTGGCACTCAGACAAATCAACCACCAACAGGCACAAATGAATAAACAACATCTACATATCATTCAAAATAGATAATCAAAAAGCTATAAAGGAAATAAGACCAAAACTTCTCATTGCCAGCAATCAATATTCAGATTGAGATAAGCAGAGATAAACACCAACATTAATTCTAGACCAACAATCAAGAAGTAAACAATACCCCAATCAAGGAACTACCAAATCAGACAAACAGCAAGCAACAGCCTAATGAAGGAACTACCAAGAATACTCCCACCAACACTGACAGGGCAAGCAAACTCCACTCTCTTCTAACACTGATGAGGTTACCTAGTTGGGTAATGAAATGTCTGCACAAAAACACCCAAGCTCAGAGAACACCAAGGATCCCATAGACTAAACAGCCTATCAGGAACAATCCAGAGCCACTCCAAACATTTTTCTTTTTCTCTCATGTACCAATAATTGGTTCATATGATATCATAAATTCCAATCTTGAATTCAACAGGTAAAGGAAATGGAATGGAAATCAAAAAGAAAACTACAGTATAGCAGAGATAGAACCCTATTTCCTTCTTTGGCAGCAAAGCCTTGTTACCAGAAATCAATACCTGTGAATAAAATCATTTTATTAGTTTCTTGATCTTCAGGAGTGGCCAATAGAACATGAGTAGTAGAGAGGCTTATTTGAAGGCAGTGAGGAATCTACCTGGTATGTGGGAAAGAGCAGAAGATGACTTGGGTCTTACTAGGCTGAATCATACATAAAGCCTAGTTTAATGCATTTCTCATATTTTATCCCAAACCAGGATCTGGAAATCGTTTCACATTTCATTTCAGCAAAAAGATTTGACGATCTCACAAGATTGGGATGTTTATTAATTTGTTAAAAACAATGGGGGGTTCTGGAAATTATTTGGACATTTTTAATAGATGGAGTATTATTTATCACCCCTGGAGCATTTTTAAACATTTTCTTGCATGGTCCTTTGTTGCATGTATTTCTGGTCTATCTTATACTAGATCACACTGAATCCCATGTATCCATTAGAGACTCAGAAGCATCTCCGTTTTGTTCAACATCTTATTCCCTATGAACACCAGTTGTTTTTCAAGTAATAATAGTACTAAAAATAATGGGATTTTTCTATTTAAAATGGTACATGCATTTCAGTGAAATGATTCATAATATGAAAATTAGTTTTGAACAAAAGAGATGGAGTCTTTCAGTTATATTTTTAAACTTTGCTTTAATATCCACCTAATTTTTTTCAAAAAGTTACACTATCCACACAATGACCAGTTAATGCGGTATATTTATGCTTTGTCTTTACAGAGATTGTTCCTTGCTATACCACAAAAGTATCGCTTAGCATCCAAATATGAACAGTGGAATTTCCATAAACAGGAACTCTATAAAGACTCACTTTTGCCAGATGAATTAGAAACCATCCTCAGCATACAATAACAACAAAAGCTCTTTTTAAGAAGAAAAGAAAAAGCTATCAGTAATAACAAAAGTTGATGCATAATAGAAGATTTAAATGATTGGGTGAGCATATGATAGTTGCAATCATACGTAACCATGACTGCATTCACTTTGCAAAATGTTTCTGTTATGAAAAAAGGATATGATTATACTTATATACTTATATGAAAAAAGTAGAATGATTTAGGTTATAAGGCTTGTGTTGTAATGTTTTTTTTTCAGATGAAACAATAAACATTCTGATTCTTTCCTATCCCATCATCAGGGATAGTCATTTGAGCCCTGTGATCCACTGGAGAATGATAAGACTCAAGGTGTAATTAACTGTGCTATTCTATGCATGTTTACTCAGTTTCTACTCTGCACAGCTCACTGCCAGGGAAGTAACCTATTCCCTGAATTCATTACATTTACTGTAGATTCAATCTTTTACCTTGGAGTTCAAAGTGGTTGCAGGGATGGGTAATTGGATCTATACCACCTTGTGAGACAGATCCATCTGACACATAGAGATTAGTCTAAAGTCACCCACAGATCTTCATGGAATGTAGATCTCAATCTAGGTCACCCTATTTGCGGTTCAACAACTTAATTACATTTTTAGATGGGATGAAAGATTTACAAATAAATGTATTTTACAGACTTTATTTTGCAGAGTTTTTTTTTTTTTTACATATTTTACAGTGGTTGCCCAGGGATTGTTTAGGTAGCCTGACAGGATGATGATCAACTTGATACACTGCAGTTATATTTCTGAAACCATATGTTGTCCCACTTCCTAAAATACATTTCCCTCTGACTTACTTTTGAATGGTAGTCTCAGATAAAGCTATTGCTTATTTTCTGAGTTGTGTAATGGCACATAAGAAAAAAAAATGAAACGATTGCTTATAGTTAACTTGTTTACTATATTTTTCCAAAGCTTTTTTTCCATTGCGACCTTAGACTTGAAATAATTGCTAGTAATAAATTGCCATATCGAACCAAATATGGTGGCTCTATTTTTTTCTTTTTTAAACAGTTTGCACTTCCATTAGAGGCCACCAGAACTTTAATTCAGAGCTGGAGGGCCACAAAATGATAGTCATAGCAGAGACACAGGAAACTTCTTTGCTGCCACCCAGTGTCTGCCTGGATTTTTGCAGTGCTGATGTGATAGCTCTATTCATTATCATCCCTTCCATATGTAATAATATTTTAAACTTGGTCCATTTTAAGAGCACCCCTTAGGCATGGAGGCATGGTTAAAGATGATGAGCTTGTTAGCTGGAAGGCTGACAACCTGGGTTCGAGATCCAATTGCTGCGCAATGGGATGAGCTCCCATTACTTGCCCCAGCCCACCCAGGAGTTTTGAGACATGGAAATGTGAGTAGATAAATAGGTATCATTTCAGTGGCAAGGTTAACAGCGTTCTTTGTGCTTTGGCATATAGTCATGTTGGTCACATGACCATGGAAATTGTCTTCGGACAACAGTGGCTCCTTTGGCTAGGAAATGAGATGAACACCGTCCCTTGGAGTCAGAAATGACTGGATAGGGGAAACTTTTAAATTTAACCTTTATAATAGTCATTGCTTTGATATCTGTAAATTAAAATAAAGCCCTCATGCAAAGAAACAGTGAGATGGATTTGCAAAGAATGTATGATTTTCTGCTTTAATTTCTTACAGGCAAACATCTTTTAAACTGTTGAAAGCTGTTGAAACTATTTTTTAAATGCCCAGTTTGCTTAGGAAATTTCAGCCAGTCAAAGTCTATTATTTGGAGGTGGGTTTTTTTAAAAAAACCATATTTATAAGAAGTTACATAAAAACAAAGAACTTAAATTTTCTAGTAATCAGTAAAAGACCATATGTATTTTACCTACATACTAAATTTTTCTATTTGTCATTTTAATAAAGTTTGCTTACAAAGATATTCATAGATACATAGCTGATTTACATAAAAGAAAACATCGGCAATCTTTAGGATGATAAGAATTTATCTTGATAGGCACTCATTTGGAAAGATACCATAAAACTTTAGACACATAAAAAGAGTTAGACATGTTTTAGCTGCTCAAAGCTAGAAGAATATTTAAGAACTAAGCACTTTCAATAATATTTGTAACATTATTATTTGTTGGTTATGAACTGTTTTGATCTTGTGCATAAGACATAATTGTGTTTATTTTTATTTGAAAAAAAATACTTCTTTTGTAGTATGTCATTTTTGTTGGTTTAGTGCACATTAAACTTGTAAAATAATTTTGTTTTGCATAATCCCTTTTTCCATTCAATAAATAGTCTATATTGATAATCCAATTTATCTGTACTGTACTTTCATTTGTGTACCAGGTGTTGGCCAACTTTCATCCAGTCTCCTATCTTCCCCTTTTAGGGAATTGGTTGAAAGGGTGGTTAGCTTCAAATGGCCCTGGGAGAAGCAGATTATCTGGATCCCCTTCAATCAGATTTCAGAATAGCACACCTTACTGAAATAGTATTGATCATGGGTGTTCATTATCTCTGATAGAATTTGATTTGGGATGGTGCACCCATTCTAAATCACCTTGATCTCTCAGTGGTCTTGATGCTATTGATATACTATTCTGGGCAGAGTTCAAGGGTGGAATGTGGGGGGGTTGAAGTGTTCTCATTCCCTCAGGATTGATTTCAATAACTGTTGGTAAGAAAGGAGCTTTACCTGTGGGATCGCTCACCCTCAGGTCTCTTGCTCCTATGTAACATCCACACAGAATTCCTGAGTAAAATCATCCATTGACATATGATTAAGTATTATCAGTATCACCTTGTTGTCCTCTAATGCAGAGGCCCCCAACCTTTGGACATTAGGGTCCGGTTCATTGGAGAAAGGTTTTTCTGTGGACTGGAGGGGGGATGGTTTTGCATGTTGCCTGCATCCCATGGATGGGGCTTTGCTTGTTTGCATGCCCCAGATGCTGACATGCTGCGGACCAGTATTGGCCCATGGACTGGGAGTTGGGGACCTCTGATCTATGGTCATTATGGCTTTTTTCTTGCCATCATCTGGTAGTCCTAAACAAGTTACTGAATGAGTAACCTGTTTGCCAGATAATTTGCTCTGTGCTCCTTAAGATGCTACATTTTGAAATGATGTAGGGATCTCTTATTCCATGATCTTGAAGGTAGATTCTACTGCTAAACCAATCATATCTTGAACATGGAATGAAAGATCAACATCCTGATCATCTCTGGAGCAAAATGACTTGGACTTAGAGATCATGGTTCACTCTTCACACACTCCCTAAGTCCATTCACCCATCATAATGAGCCATGGTGGCGCAGTGATTAGAGTGCATACTATTATATTAGAATGCTACTTCTGCTGCCTGCCGGCTGCCTACAATTTGGCAGTTCAAAACTCACCAGGCTCAAGGTTGATTCAGCCTTCCATTCTTCCAAAGTGGATAAAATTAGGACCCAGATTGTTGGGAGCAATATGCTGATCTGTAAACCACTTAGAGAGGACTGTAAAGCACTGTAAAGCAGTATACAAGTCTAAGTGCTATTCCTATCATAGAAGTATGGAATCATAGAATTTAGGAGGGGCCATTTAGATGAAAAAAGTGACTTATCCAACCATCCATTCCCTGCAGAAATCCAAATGGCTTTTCTCCTCTCTAGCTGATTGCTTTCAATGAAGGGTCCCCTCTCAATATAATGTTTCCCATTGTCAAACACAGTGTTACTCCCAAGGCCTTCAATCAAAGAAAGGTTATTTCTCCCAGTTCAGTCACTGATATTTTAAAAGCCAGTTTTTTAACTTTAATGACTGAAGAAAACAAAAATACTTTAAAATGTATAAAAATACATTTTATCATGCTACTTAGATGATCCAATCTACCTCTAGTTCTTGCTTGTAGCAAAGACGCTTTCACTTATGAATAAACTCAAATTTTAAGAGATAACTAAAAAAGTTAGTAGATCTTAGTTGGCTCTAAATCAATAAAGTTAAAAAGAAAATACAATTATCTTTTCTTTCCTCTTGACCAGTGACATTTAAATGCCACCTAGAAGTGGATTTTTCACTGTTGCAGGGGGTTGGGGAAGGAGAGTATCAATTTATCATAAGATCTGACAGCTTTTCATATAATGCGATTTGTTACAAATGGACTTCTGGTACAAGATGCCAAGAGGGCAGGAAAATATAAGTTTGCTTTGCTTCAACTGAACAGTTAACACAATGTTCAAAATCAGAATACACAAAGGAACAGTTTTTATTGTTTAATTGCATTACCTTGCCTTTGTTTGACATCTGTTCCACAAATTCCACCTGTTTTCTTCCCCTTCGTTAATCCTTACTTATCTTTCTTCTTTCAACTTGTGAATCTCCAGAAAGCTGTTTACAAAACTAATTTGCCACTAATTACAACATAGGTTTTTTTTCCCTGAGTTTAATAGATGAAGCTAAGGGAAAATCAGCACTGAAAGAGCAAAACAGTCAACAATATTAATATAAGTCAATGGGATTTTTACACAGATCCATTGAGTTAGGTCAGAATTAGCTAAAAAAACAATACTGTATTCCCATAATGACATCAAACAGTTTATTTGAAACCAAGAGAAGATATTTTCTTTTGTATTGAGACAGCAATATTGATAAGTGACTTATTTTCCCACTGGTAAAAATTTGACTTTACTCCGTCTCTCAACCTAGAAATTTAGCACTCTGGTCATGTTGATAAGGGAATCTGCTGCTAATTGCAGTGATGAAAAATGATGGAACGCTTATTATAAAATTAGAGTGTTAAGTCTCATCTTTCATAGTAACAACTTGACACTGGATGCTTGTATATAAACCACAGGACTTTGGTTGTGACTTTGAGATATAAATTTAATCCTTTCTCCTAATACCTATGCTGGTGACTAGTTGTAAATAATATTTTTCCATTTACTCCATTCATTCACTATGCTAAGAGTTTTGACTATGCTAGAAATTTCAGGAAAATACATGGTGTCATTTCATCATCATAACCTACAAGCAGTTTTTCAGCTAGAAATACAGGTAGTTCTTGACTTACAACAGTTCATTTAATGACTGTTCAAAGTTACAATGGTACTGAAAAAAGTGACTTATTACCATTTTTTACAAGTTACAACTGTTGTAGCATCTCCATAATCATGTGATCAAAATTCAGAAGCTTGGCAATTGGTTCATACTTAAGACCATTGTTGTGTCCCAAGGTCATGTGATCAATTTTTGCAACCGTCTGACAAGCAGATAACAATGTATGGTTTGATAGCTTATCAGAAGGGGAGCATTAATTTCATCATGGTGATTTCTGCATGTTCTCAGACATTTAAGGTTGGGAGATGCAAAGATGCAGATCAGTTTCAATGTGAAGCATTGGAAAGTGCAATTGATCTGCTTAGGAAATGCCCTGAATCTCTAAAATGCAATTTCACAATGCAATTCTATATTGGTCTTAGTGGAAATAAATGTGTGCATATTCCTTAATCTGTATCATTTCCTCTTGACTTGTGGTATATGCTAATACACTAAAAATGACTGAGCAGAACTAATGCATAAATATCAACACTTTAAAGTTCATATTAATGCATATTATGCATCTAAAACATTTTTAGAACATCCTTCATTGAGACAGGGTGTTACATCTCTGGCAATTTATCAAGATTTTTTTTAAAAAAAATACCAAAGTCAAATTAGGAGAAATTTGATTATAACTCCATAGGCATTCAAACTAAATTTGGAGTTTATTTTGTAACCCTTAGGGAAAAAAAGAAGGGACCCACTTTTTTTTGCTCTGTTATCTGTCTGAAATTCTATAAAAATCTTTATATAAGCCTTCTATTTAACTTATATAAGACCTCCAGAATCATTGTGAATTGGAAGACCATATAAATATTCTTAATACATTATAAACAAGATTCTTTTATTTAATTTTCATTCAAAGACAGAAATGTGATTCAAAATGCATATAACATTGTCAGAAATGCTTTAAACCAGCTGGATTGTTTCTTGATCTCACAGACATGGTTCACAGCTGTAGTAAGATCCTAGAGAGGAACTTATTTAGTATACAGAAAGCAGTTTTGGTTCAGGAGAGCTCAAATAGTTTTTATTTACCTTATAACTTTAGCAGTTCACAAGCTTCAAGTATGAGGGATTCAGATGCAAAGATATGAAAGCAGTCTGGAGTAGTCCAAAGAAATCAGGCCAAAAAGAGTTGCATAGATGAATCAGTCAGAAGATCCACACACAGGACAAGATGCTAGAAAGAGTAGAACACCATAGAAACATGGGTGTGGAGCAGGAGAATCCTTCTGGTGAAGAGGAGATGGTATGAAAATTGGTCTTATATAGGCATGACTTAATTAAAAGAATTGCTGTCTTCCTTGAAGAGTCATAATCACCACTTCTGGTCTTCTTAACTCTTAGCTCTCTTGAGTTGGACATCCTATTGGAATCTTCTTCCTCATTATCTGAGTCATCCTATGGTTTATTATATCTAGGATGTCCTTCATTACCTTTTGACTTTCCAAGTTGACAATCCATGAAATCTGCTTCTTCATCATCTGAATTAGAGTTAGAAGATGCCATAATATCCATGTGCCCTCTGAAACACCTTTGAAGCTACAGGGCTTATTCTGTGCTTTTCACCTATATTTCAGAGAACTGAGATTGTGAGGCAAGTGCGAATGATATGTAAGCAAGAGTTTGAAGCAGTAGTAATATTTTTGTCTGTGGAAGATTGGTTTTTTTCTGAATTTTTATCCTGATAGGTATATTCTGTTGAAAAGTGATCCTACTACGATAGTTTTGCAATGAAGAAATATCAGGAGCACAAACAAAAATCAGTAAACATCCAGAGATCAGAAGTCAGGAAGGGATCAAACACAAACAGAAGCCAAATGAAAATCAGGATAATAACTGAAGAAAAGAACTTGAGATTCTCAGTGCAGAGATAGCCAGAATGTCAAAAACAAGAATATCGACTCTCTGAAATACAACTGTGTCTTTGAGAATTATGTGCACTGATTTGTTCAAAATCCTTCAAATTCCACACCCAATTTACATTTGATTTTGAATAAATAACATATTTCAGGGTGTAGATTTTTGAGATGCTGGTGATTAATTTTGGAAAAGAAGGAAAGAAGCTCCAAATGCCATTTGCATATAGAAATCATCACTCATTTAAAAAAAAAACATCACAGCTTTCAACTGGTCAAGCACTGGTCCACTTTTCACAGTTAGCCATCAGTTTTGGTAACTTTTGCATTTGCATTGTTTTTTTTCATTGGACACCCTTTCCTTTGATATTGGAAGGAAACCAGTACTTCTGGAAACTCTATGGCTGACCTGTCACTAGAGTTGTCATTACAGCTAGATGGTGTGGCTTGAATGTTTAATGCCTTATTATACTATTTCATGTTTCTTATGAATCATTCTAAAACATTTTGAAAAACAAAAAAGAGCATGCATGGGCCAGACAGATCATTTTTAATTTAATTGCTCTTGTTATAGCTGACTAGTCTTGGAGAAAGCAATGTTCATTCTACTGTTGAGAAAAAAAATGTGTATAATTGAGTTCTGCTACTACCTTGTTTGGGGCGGCTCTAGTAATTAATTTGTCTTTGGAAGCATTAATTGCCTTAAGGCAAGAGTCATATATTTAGATTTTTTACAACCTTTGGCATCCTGTTAAAGCTACATAATATTAATATATTTCTACTCCTATGTCAAGATATTGTTGGGATGAGTTATGGCTGATGAGAATTCATCATTCTACCTTTTAACTGTAGGAGAAGGGGGAAAAAATATTTATTTATTTATTTGATTTATATACCGCCCCCTCTCCCATTGGGACTCGGGGCGGTGTACAGCCAAGTAAAAACACACATTTACAAATTTAAAATAGAATTAAAAGTAAATTAAATTAGTGCTAATAAAACTGAACAAGGTAAAGTAATAGAAAAAGCATCAGTGGCAGCCACAAAGTCTTCCCAAAATTTTATTTTATTATTTATTTATTTATTTGATTTGTCAATCGCTTACAAGATACAGGTATAAGATAGTTTTGAATACATGAGATGAATACTTATAAGAAAATAAATAAATAAAAAGAAACAATAGGATAGGATAGTAGGCACAATTGGTGCGCTTATGCACACCTCCTACAGGCCTCTTAGGAAGGGAGTGAGGTCAATAATAGACAGTCTAAGGTTAAAGTTTTTGGGGTTTGAGGAAGAAACCACAGACTCAGGTAGAGTATTCCAAACATTGACCACTCTGTTGCTGAAGTCGTATTTTCTGCAATCAAGTTTGGTTAACCTTGAGTTTGTATCTATTGTGTGCTCTTGTATTACTATGATTGAAGCTGATGTATTCATTTGCAGGTAGGACATTGCAATGTATGATTTTATATACTATACTTAGATCGAAGCCGGTGTAATTCTAGGTTTTCTAGGTCTAGAGTTTCAAGTCTGGTGGCATAAGGTATTCTGCAATGAGTGGAGGAGTGGAGAACTCTTCTTGTGAAATATTTCTGGACTTTCTCAACGGTGTTAATATCAGATACGTAATGTGGGTTCCAGACTGATGAGCTGTATTCGAGTATTGGTCTAGCAAATGTTTTGTATGCTCTAGTTATTAGTGCGATATTACCAAAGAAAAAGCTACGTAAGATTAGGTTAACAATTCTTAACGCCTTTTTGGCTATGTAGTTACAGTGGGTTCTAGCACTTAAATCAGTAGAGAGGAGTACTCCATGGTCCTTGACAGAGTTTGGATCCTCAACAAGGTCTAGACTATTTAGCTTGTATTTTATTTTCTGATTTTTTTGCCAATATGTAAGACAGAGCATTTATTTGTTGAGATTTGAAGTTGCCATTTGATTGACCATTCAAGGTCTTTTTGGAGGGTAGTAGTATTGTCTGTGGTGTTGAATAGCTTTACATCATCAGTGAAGAGAACGCAGCTGCTCTTAATAACCTCACAGAGGTTATTTATGTAGAATATGAAGAGAGTTGGTCCTAAAACACTGCCTTGGGTGACAGGTTGACCATTGTTGACAGGTACAGAATTTGATAGGAGCTCCCAATTTTGACCATTTGTTGTCTGTTTGTGTGGATGTATGTTGAGACAAAAGTCAATCATGTTGTGGTCACTGTTGGAAAAGGTTGTTTAATTTGTAGTCCGTAAATTGAATTCAAATTATTGCAGAAGATGAGATCGAAGCAGTTGTTAAGCCTAGTATTGTTGGTTACTAGTTGTTCGAGTCCCAGATTTGTTACAGCATTGTAGAAGGTTGCATGTATGGGTTCAGTTGTACATTCATTTAGGGTCCAGTTAATATGAGGTAGATTGAAGTCACCAAGAAAGATAAAAGCGTGTGGGCAGGATACTGCCCATGTTAGTAGTGTATTTAGCTTGTTTACATGTTCGATGTCATAATCAGGGGCTCTGTAACATAGTAAGAACCGAAATGTGATATTTAAGGTCAATTCACAGATAATGGTCTCAGGAAGAGCAAGCTCTTGAGTAACTTGGATGTTTTTTAGATGTAAGGATTTTTTACAGAAGATAGAAACACCATCTCCTCTACGGATTTCACGATCAGATCAGTAAACATGATAGTCTCTTACTGAGGTAATGGAATCAGGGAGAGATACGTTGAGCCATGTTTCACAGACAAATATGATGTCGAATTTAGCCGTATTTAGTAAGAGGAGAAATTCAGGTATTTTATTCACAAGGCTTCTTGCATTGAGTATAGCTTGCATTTAAGGCTAATTGTAGTTAGAATTGAGGTTGTTGGGCGCATGCATGCCTAGTCTTGGGTGATGGTGGATTGGTTGAAGTAGGGTTGGATGCTGAGTTATGGGTTGTGTGACTTTCTTTTGATACAGTCTGCACGGTAATCAATGTACAGGTCCTTCTCTCCATTGTCTAGATGATTTTTTAGTTCTGTTCATAGTATACGGGAGCGGGCATGATGCTGTAAGGTTAGGTCAGGATGAGATCAGGGGTTTTTATGGTTGGTGTTGTTTTTGGCGAATGAATTTATAGTACAAATGAATTTATGTTTGCTTAATTCATTTTTGCAAATGACCCTGCAGAAGCATGGGGCCACAGAGCCGTCTCTGTTTTTGAGCTCTGGGCCAATGCGGGAAATGTCAAGTATTTCATTTCCTGCATTGGCCCAAAATATAAATAAAATTACATTTTTATATGAACTTGGAAGCATTATTTCAATGTATAATACCTACCTTACTCTTTCAGTGTATACATCTAGGTATCAGTTGATATTATGCATGGAAATGTAACTATTGTCTTGAGTCTCCAAATGAAGATTGAGACAGGTAACTTTAATTAGGTGAATATTGATTTTCATACAGCATTTGGCTGGCATGCTGCCATCATGTGGGCATTTTCCAAAATACAAGCCCCATACTTAGTATGATACTTAATTTTGGCATCACAGTAATATTTTTGAGCCCCCCCCTTTTGGATACCCCTGGTTTCTTCCCTTTTTATTCTTGCCCAAATAATATCTAAGGAGGGGGTTAGTTCCCTTCCTCTTTTATGTAGTGTGAAAGAGACCACCTCTGCTGGTTTTGAAGCTCACCCAAGAACATGTCCTTCTCTTTTCCTGCTCTTCATCTTATTCAGAACCTTCTGTCAGAATTCTTCTTCACTGTTGTTTTAATTTGTTCTTTTGGGGCTCTTTTGAATGTCACATCCTATTTCTCAGCAGCCCCCATTCCTTCCCTCACCTACCATCTTTCCTCTAGTTTCTTCAGTGCTTTGGAAGGCCTGGAAAAGAGATTGAAAAGTTCAAGGAAGGAATGGAAGCTGTGACTGAGAAAGAGGGTGTAATATTCAAAAGAATCAGAAAGAAAAAATTGTGGCAACAGTGAAGAAGAATTCTGTCAGAAGGTTCTGAATATTTTCAGTCTCTTTTTTGGAAGGAAAAGTTTCAACTTCCTCCCATATTACCTATGACTGTATTCTCCACTGAGCAATAACAGGACATAATCATGGTAGAAAATGTTAGCAATGACTACCATCCTGAAATAGAATTATTATTATTTTCCTCTGTTCATTTATGTCCTATTCTAGGAGATTGCCAGGATAAGCCCCTCTGGTTTCCTTGGCAAGGTTTACCTTAAAAAGCTAATCAGCCCCATCTTTCATCCTAGTGATAATTAGGTACATGCACAACTACACATCTGTCTATGCAAGAAGGTCACAGATCTGGTTATAGATATTTCAAAGTAGCTGGTATTTCTCTTCTAGATTACTTTCGGCTTTTGCATTAACTTGCACTGAGTTTCTAAAAATACATTAGAAGAGGGGAAAAATAGATGTTTTTGTAATTATCCATTCATGATTTTGGTGAAGATAAGAAAGCATCTTGGGATGGGTAGGTAAACTTTCAGGCAAATGAATTATTGAATTTATTCCTGATTTATTTAAACATTTGTCTTAACTAACATCAAAGGATGTATGAGACAGAGAAACAACGCATAAGTTTGAGTGTTATGAATTACTGTATATCACTTTGGCTTCTAATGCTTTGCTTAGCTGCAAGCTTGGCAGCATCTTAAATTTTATTTTTTTTAGTCAGGGATAAGTGCAGTGACTATTTCTGTTTTGTTTTAAACCATGGTTTAATTATGCATTACAAGTATTTCTATATTGCTTATCATAATGAAGCAATTTATAAACTTTAAATATAAAAATAAAGAAGGTAAAAAGTCAAGTTCAACTGCAAATAAAAACTAAAATAGCCAAAATCTTAATGGTTGTGGAAATGCACATGGGCATCCATAGAAGGATATGCAAAAGAGGCAAATGACCAATTTGCTTCATGACATCATTGTGAAAATGATGTAAATGTATATAATCTATGTAATGCAATGCAATGCAATGATAGATGCAATGTCAGTTTTATGAAATTGTGCCTTCTACTGAATATGCATGATAGGGCAACATAAGCAGAAATTTTTAAAGATACTCTAAAATCCATCAGCCCTTGATATAGTAGACAGTGAAGTTCATTTCACAGGGCAGTTATCTCCATGAAGAAGACTTGCCTCGATATATCACCTTCAAGCCACCTAGTAGCTGTGTTACAGACAACAAGACTGCTGAAAATAATGTGTGTTTTAGGTTCTGAAACCCTGATTTTAGATAGATTGATCTTGAACTATCTGAAACTTTGAGTAGGAGACCAACATTCTGAAGGTGGTTCCATAATTGACTTTTGAACTACATATTTCCTTTGCATCCAAAACAAAACTGAGGTAGAGGAAGTATTGGCTTGGGGAAAATTCCAGTTGAGATAGTAGCATCTTTAGGAAAAAAAACCTCATTGCCTGAAACCTCATTGCAATCATTGTGGGAAATGTTGAACTAAATGAAATAATGATCCAATTCAACAGAAGATTGCTTGTTAGACTGTTCATTCTCCTTGAATTTTATTTGCTTCTTCATGATATCTCTAGACCATGCAACAACCAGAATTCCCTGGGTTGTACAAATCCATTCAAATATGTCATGAAACAGGAGCTTACCCATTGCATAGCATTCACGTCTCAAACCTTTAACCATTGAGTCATCATGCTGCCTTATTATAACAATTCTAACAGCAACTAACTAGCAGCAAAACCATAAAAATTTACTTTACCTTGGAAAGGAAATGAATAACAATTTTCAGTTGGTGCCAGAAATATCCAATGTGTGTGACAGACAAACTTCTCTGGGGAATCCATACTTGATAAAAAATACTTCGTTTTCTGACTGCTCATCTGGTCTCATTTGGTGGCGGTATCTGAAGAAGTTGCTCTGATGCAGGTAATAGAATCCAGGTAAATGTAAATTGGAGGATATCCTATTCTCATATGGATAATCTAGTTCAAAACTATTTTCAAGTTTTTGAAGTTAAAATCACCAATCACTGACTTTGCCAGTGTAGACTGGAAAACACTGGCATAATTTAACTGAGTTTATCTGTAAATCCAAGTTATGTAGGAACTCAGAATCTACCCCAGGCCACCCCAACGAAGCCGTTGAAGTGATGACCTAGTGCCTGGAAGCCGTGCGGAACTGGATGGGGCGAAACAGGCTTTGACTCAACCTGGCCAAAACTGAGAGGCTGTGGTTTTCAGCTCCCAGATACAACCAGCTAGTTCCATCGCTGGCCGTGGGGGGAGAAATTTTGACCCCCACGGAGAGGGCGCGCAATCTTGGTGTCCTCCTGGATGTATGGCTGTTGTTAGAAGATCATATAGCAGCTGTCTCCAGGGGGGCTTTTTGTCAGGTCCGTCGGATCTACCAGTTGCAGCCCTTTCTGGATCGGGATGCACTTTGCACAGTCACTTCTGCCCTCGTCATCTCCCGCCTAGACTATTGCAATGCTCTCTACATGGGGCTCCCCATGAAGAGCATCCGGAGGCTTCAGCTGGTGCAGAGTGCAGCTGCACTGGTGATTTTGGGGGCTTCTCGGAGCTCCCTTGTTACACCGCTCCTATGCGAGCTGCATTGGTTTCTGGTGGCCTTCCGAGTGCAATTCAAGGTGTTAGTGGTCACCTTTAAAGTGCTCCATGGCTTGGGACCTGGGTACTTACGGGACCGCCTGCTGCCACCATCGGCCTCCTGTCGGCCAGTGCGCTCCCACAGGGTGGGCCTCCTCAGGTTGCCGTCAGCTGGGCGATGTCGGCTGGTGGCCCCGAGGGTGCGGGCCTTCTCTGTGGGAGCACCCTCCCTCTGTAATGAATTACCCCCGGAGATGCGAGCTATCCCTGACCTACAAACTTTCCGGTGCGTACTGAAGACCCACCTTTTCCAACGAGCCGGTCTGGCCTAGATTTACTGGTAGGGTTTTTAAATTGGTTTTAACGGTTTTAGCTTTTTAAATTTTTACCTTGTTCAATTTTATCATCATTGTATCTCAGCCACTAATTTAATCTTCTTTTAATTCTATTTTAAATTTGTATTTTGTAAGTGTGTGTTTTTACTTGGCTGTATACCACCCCGAGTCCCGATGGGAGAGGGGGCGGTATATAAATCAAATAAATAAATAAATAAATAAATTAACAGGGATTAATGAAGGCATCCTAGAGTGCATTTAGAAGAGGCTAGACGCTATTAGAGGCTTTTGAGAGAATTTGCTAGATATTGTGAAAACAGATAAGGTGAACCAACAAAAAGCTGAAAGAATGGGGAAATAACCAATAAGATGCTTAAACTATACAGGAATAGCTGTTTATGATAGCCATGCCAGACTGATGATGTTTTTTGTCCAAAATAAAAATTACTGTTCAATTATTACAGTTTGCAACAGAGTATAGGATACAAGAAGATACACATTTGATGGCTGGAGGCACTTTGATAATAATGCTTGATTGCAAGTTTTGTCTTCTGTTCACTAAATTCACCATGTGACCACAGTATTCCGTAAGAAATTGTAGCTTTCTTCTGGTGATGTGTCCTTATTTTGGAATTAGCAAAAACTTTCAGAATAGTCAGCAATCTTACTTTCCAATTTGAATACATTTTTCTGAATTGTTATGAAACTACAAGGAGGAGGAGAAACAAGTCATTCCTTTGTGATTTAAAAGGGCCTGTGCCTATCTGTCTTATCCTATGTTCTGTACCACAACCATATTTTCTGTATGTTATCCTTTCTAGTACATATAAGAACAATATTAAACATTAAATACAGTAACCTCTCTTGGAAAGATCCAAGCAAAATCGATATGTCAGTAGCATGGGAGTTTGCTATGATGTAAACTTGTTTTAATATTATAAGCAACAGATCTCTCCAAAATCTTCAGTATACTAGCACCTACTAATCAATGTTAACTTTTTTTTTTGCTGCAGAATTGTTCTGTCTCCCAGAAATTGCTATTCAGTTTTTGTTACTGGAAAATGATGATACAGTTCTTCAAAAAAATCAGCTGGCAATATTTGCATTTAATCATTGTCATCATGGCTACTAAAAGTTAGCAAGAGTTTGCAGTCAAATTTTATTTGTGTTTCCACAAGCTGCTGCATCTGCTGTTCTTATTTTCATTTGAAGAAAAGGAAGAAAAATAACACTGAACTTATTAATATGATGAAAACATAGCAATGATGATATATCTTGATAATATGGTAGTGTGTTGGCAAATAGATGAAGTAGTGTTCCTTTTTTCCTTTCTAGTGGAAACTTTTCCTTGAGATCAAACTATGGCTTCCTGTTCCTTTTGTTCGTAGAAATAGAAAAAAAGCATAGAAGAAAAATGATGTCTTGGCACTGTTCATTTTAATAAACAGATCCTGTATTATTGACCTAATAAAATCTTCTTTTGAAAAAAAACTTGTATATGCTTTTTAGAATACTTGAAATTTAAGTTTTCATTATATCAGCAAAATTATTCCTGCTATGTTTTTGAAAACCAAATTGCATACAGCAGACTAGGTAAAGGACTAGAATATCTTAAATCTTCAAAGGAAAAGAACAATAGCTTTATTAACTGTGATTACTTCAAATGTAGTTCAGTGGATTATTTTCTATATTGTGCTTAAGACTGCATGCTTACACAAAAGAAGAAAAATAGCTGAGTTTAGAAACAATTTAAAATGAAATATGACATGAATATGAATTTCATTTTGTAAATTTAGCTTTGTAGTTGAAATGCTTTGGTTCTCCTGTGAAATTAGCTTTTTTAGCTATAAATATTTTTACCTTCCCTAATAAAAGATACTTGTAATCTATGGCTTAGAAAGCACTGATGGAATGTCAATTTTAAGACAAGAAATGGGGTAAGGGAAAAGTGAGGGAGAATGCAGGAGATAAAATTTTTGAAGCCAACCGGGGATAAGAATTGAATTTTCCAAAATCACTTAGAAAATAGAAAGTTCTAAATACCTTGAAGTTATGAAACCAAAAGAAAGCCTTATAACCTCAATTGCAGTTTGTAAAGCAAATCAAGGTGATTACCATAACTAAAATCAATTTATTGCCTTTTGGATTCTTTAAATATAATTGAAGAGCTTATTGGAGGAAAAGTTGAACAGATTAAAAAAAAGGAAGTTTTGCAGAGATGAATTTTTAACCCAGCAAATAAGAGGTACATCTATTTATATAAAAGTTCATTTATCATGCTCTGGCTTTGATGGAGAAAAACTAAATCTATGATGATTATTTCTAGCTGCAGTTGCCACTGACTTTGTTAATTCTGGTTATTTTTTCCTTTCCTCTACTATAAATAAAAGATGAGAAAATTATTTCCCACCATTCTTATGGTAGTCCCTACAGAAAGAAGAAACTCACATGTCAGAAACTGAGGCATAAGGGATATTTTTGGCATGGTAATTTTCCTGACATTATCCAATCTTACGATTTGAGAATCAGAGGGTTACAAGGACCAGGACTAATTTTCCAAATGTTTGAAGAGTTCTGTACCTAATTTAGGGATAGGCAACCTGACATCCTTCAGCCATTGGACCTAAACACACAACCCAAGGAATTATGAGAACCATCTTCCAAAACATCTGGAAGTCACCAAGTTACCTATCTTCCTTTCTGATGCAAACACTTCCCGCCAGAGAACTTCTGATACATGAAAATGCCCATTTGACTGCCAATACATAAAGCTAATACATAAGGTCCCCTTTAAATTGACCCTGCCAGGATCTCAGTAGAAATAAATCTATTTGGGAAGCTTTCCCACGTGGCACTTTTCATAATACTTTTTGTTTAGCCTTTAAGGGATTACAGGGTTGTAAAACAGGAATGGATTTTTTTAGTGTGGGTTTGGCATGATTTTTGTCAATCATCTTGAATTCATTTAAATTGCTAAAGAACACTTCTTGAACGCTTCCATTAATCTATGGCACAGATTATTGATCCCTTCATTCCGCTTTAATGAGACTGTTGCATCAAAACTACTGAATTCTGCACATTTGGGTCAGAGATCCTGTAACAACCCTAATTCAATACATCTCAAAAGCCCCTGACTGGGAAAGTTGCTTTATATGAAAGGCCCGGGAAGTGTCATTTGTTCACTCATGGCAGTTTTCCTTTCTCATAATCAAAATTAACTGAGACCCAAAGAAGGTTCCATATGTTCTGAGATTATGAAGGAGCTTAACGAGAACAAATAAAATGGTGCTGAAACTTGGCAAGATAGAGATACTGTTGATCAGATAATCTATATCCCTACTACAGTAATCACTTCCAGATTCTCTTTGATTAGAGTAGAGTAGGGTAGGATTTTACTGAAAAATCATGTTTTTGAGTTCGCTAGGAATTTCCTCAGCTATGCTTTAAATTTCCTGGTGATAACTAGTTCACAACATGCCTTCCACCATCTGTATGTGTATAGGCAGGCTACAGAGACAGAATTTAGCTTTTAAAACATATCTTTATAGTAGCCATATGCAGTTATTTGGATCTGGGGTTGTGCTCAGAAGATAACTCATGTTTATTTCAAAAATATGTTTAGCTTATTGTGTGGAACAAGCTGAATGGAACATATGGACTCATTTCATTGTATTTACAAGTACAATTTCTTGAGAGTTTCAGGGTTCTTTTAAGGAATTATCTACTACTTGATCAGCTGGCTGTAACATTTAAATCATTTTAAATGACACTGAAACTGCCATAATTGCTAAATCTGCAAATGTGTAATAATGTATCTTAGATATGCAAATCTGATGTGAAAGCATTATATACAGGTCTTAGATTTAGCTCAATGTAGGTAGTCCTCATTTAACAAACACTTGCTGACCATTCAAACTTCTGATGGTGTTGAATTAGTACTATTAATGATTGGTCGTCGTAGTTGTGGGCATTGCAGCACTTTGCAGTCATGTGATTGCAATTTAGGTACTTGGCATGTTGCAGTGTCCCCATGGACATACAGTATGGTTGCCATTTGTGACCTTCAGTGCTGACTTTTGACATGCAAAGTCAATGGGGAAGCCAGCAGGAAGTCACCAATGGTGACCATGTGATATCACACTTAAAAATGGTGCAGGATTTCCTTAATGATGGCCAGTAGCATGAACATTGTGCTATATGACCATATCACTTAGCAATGGAGATTCTAGTATGAATTACTATCATTAAGCACAGATTACCTATATCAGAGTCAATATGACTAGCAGGAGGAAGAGACAAACACATTTGATAAAAAGTGGTTGGAACTTGCTTGTTAGGATCTGACAAATGAATATATGAAAATAGAACTGAAATTCAAACATGGGATCTTTGTGCTGATTGCAAAGCAGCAGTGTATCTATGTAATCTGCACTTCTCTCTTCATAATCTTTATTTCCATTCCAGTTTTTAGGGGGTCTTACAGAGACCCTTGTAAACAAAGAGATGGGAACTTGAACAAAGAGTAACAGAAAGTAGATGCCACACTTTCTCCTCATGTAGAAAGTCTGCTGAAGTTATTTCCCCCACCTAGACCCATGAACACTTAGGGATGGGATGATCCATAAAAACAGGCTTACGGAAATTACAGTGGCCCAAACCAAAAATTTACTCAAGATAAAATATCAAGCTAAGAAAGTCAATGGGTTTGGCAGTAGAAGTTTGAAACTGGTTCTTCTTGCACCAATGGTATCAATAAGCCTCCTAGCCTTGGCTATGACCATATAAACAAAAACTTTGCTTGTGTTGTCCCTGCTGCTTCCTTTCTTTTGAATAAGGTTTTCCGACATGAAGAACTAGACCTCATCTAGGGCAGTGAGCTAAATTCCAGCCAGCCAGACAAGAGAGATGGGGAAAACTATTCAAACAGGTCTGATAAGGATAATTCTAGCAGGCATCTCCTCTACAGCTTCTCTTTGTCATCTTCTGTCTCTCCCTCAAACAACTTCACCACCTCCACTCCAACCTGCCATTTATTCAGAGTAGCATTTATGTTTAGCAAGCACTGGGTCTGCAGGCATTTATAACAGGAGCCCCCAAACTTGGCAACTTTAAGACTTGTGGAATTCAACTCCCAGAATTCTCCAGCTGGCTGGAGAATTCTGAGAGTTGAAATCCACAAGTCTTAAAGCTTCCAAGTTTGAGGGGCTCTGATTTAGAAGGTTGAACACAAGGAGACTGATGATGTTCCTTCACTGCAAGGTGAAACCACAGAATTTCCAGCTTTTCTATTGTTTTTCCAATTAGCTAACTGGGGGAATGTTGATTAGTTTTGAATATTCTCAGCATTTTGAAGATTGGTAGCAGAACTCATGGTCAGCTTCAGACGATCTTTGAGGAACTGGAGACTAGAAACAATAGTGATTGTGCAGAAGTAGCTCCTTTCTTCATGATGAGGTCTTTGAATGTTGCTTCTTTCTTGTATGCAAGAAGAAACAATACAATTGAACATCTGATATTATCTAAAAATTGGAACAAAGGATATGAGGGTTTCATGCAGAGGTGGTATTCAGCAGGTTCTGACCGGTTCTGGAGAACAAGTAGTGGAAATTTTGAATAGTTCAGAGAACTGGCAAGTACCACCTCTGACTGGCCTCGCCCCATCTATTCTCTGCCTCCTGAGTCTCAGCTGATTGGCTGGGTCTTCTTTTGTTGCCCTGCACAGGAGAACGGAGCTAGAAAGCAGGTTAGTGGAGTGGGGAGGGAATGGGATTTTGCAGTAATCTTCTCCCAGGAGTGGGATGGGAATGGAGATTTTGCAGTATCCTTCCCCTGCCATGCCCACCAAGCCACACCAACCAAGCAACACCATGCCCACCAAGTGGTGCCCACAGAACCAGGAGTAAAATTTTTTGAATCCCACCACTGGTTCCATGATGTCATTTTAAATGGTTATGTTATAGTGACTTAAGACTAACTGAGGATTTTATGGATTTTTGACTCAGAATATTGTTCTCTAATCCCATAAGAGTGCTGCTATCAGTGACTTTGAGTAGATATGAATCAATTTAATGATTCTTCAATAGATATAGCTAAAATAGATTTTCTGGGGAAATAAAAGTTTCCAAGCAATGTTAAGTTATAACAGGACATGGGAAGTGGAACCATTCACAGAGCTATTCAAAACTGTGCAATTCCATTGGGGGAAAGAAGTAATAAAAGCATACCACTAATTTATAGTAGCTTTGTAAGAAAAAAATAAAATAAAAGTGGTAATAGGAAAGATAAGAACATGGGGAAGAGACTAGGATCTCTCCTTCCTCTGACAAAATGATATACTTTTACCACTTTATGCTAATCGATTCAATGTTTCATCTCTTGTCTAACATACTATTAAAGACAGCCAAGCCTCTCTTACAGTGTTCTCCAGTATGACCCACACCATAATTAGAAAAAAAAAATCATATGCAGATATTCCAATTTATTTAAAATTTAATTGACCTAAGAGAGAGCCCTTTTTGCAATTAGTAAGAAGATTTTTTTGTCATGGTTTCCTGAGTTCTTTCTTCTTCCATGAAGCAGCTCGCCCAAAAGCACATGACAAGAAAAAATAATGACTATAAAAACCAACTCTACATCATTTTCTTCTTTTTTGCTCTTCTTTATGCTTGTGTAGCAGAATGTATACTGAAATGAACTCATTAACTCCATAGGTAGCCTGTTTTTTTAAAAAAAAGGAGGAAAAAAAACCCATAGTTTTTAACATTTGCAAAGAAAAGAAGAATTGCAGACTTACTGTGTTAGAATACATCATCCTTGGTGCATTTTGCTGTGTTGGTTTCCCCCTACTGCTTTAGAAACTGTTGTGTGTAATTCTCTCCAACCTCCAGCCTGCTCTTAGGGTCTCCATTAGCACAGCAGCAATAGTGGAACTTTGCCAAGATTCTGGTTTGTCCCTCCATTTCACCTTTCTCTGACAACACACACAGTAGGCATGATTACTTCCACAGCAAGTCCGATTGGCTTCAAAATTGCCATCTTGCTTCTTCCCTTCTATACTGGTACTAAATAGAGAGATCACAATGAATTGTCCTCAACTGAAATGTGATGGACTGCTTTCTGATGGATTTGTTTGCTCTCCAGCAGTAATTGAGCTTTTGGTTTAATGAGATGAATGAGTGAAGAAAAATTATCCTTGGGGGTATCGTGATAAGGCATCGTGACTTATTTTGTTATCTTATGATAGCATCTGGGCACAGTAAATCAGAATAGAGAGAAGTGATACCCAAGGATTAGCTTTTGCTGCTTCCTAGTTTTTCTGGATTGTTACAGTGTCCCCCCACCGCCCCCGTGGTATTTGTTAAAAAAACTCTGATATAAATCTGTGTTTTGCAACTTTAAGATACGTGGTCTTCAGATGTGTGGATTTCAGTTCCCATATAACTCTTGTATGGAATAATTCAACTTTTAGATATAAAGCAGGGAAAAATGTAATGAACAATATAACATTTTGCTCCTCCTCCTTTCAATGCATACTTACTGTATTTTTTTTACAGATGGGTATTTATGTGGATACATACTGTCCCTCATCCCATAACTCTGTAGGGTTGGGAAATGCAAAAATAAGCCTTCTTAAAATCTAAGTATCTGCCAATGAATTTATTCTTCGGTGAAATAACTAACTAGTTAATGTATCAGACAGTTTAAGTACCGGTAGAATATATATTATTTCTAAATGCATGCTATACTTTTATTTCCCCCTAATTATTATTTAAAATATTGGCATATAACTTTCCATTTAAGAAAAATATAAACAAAGCAGTATCTTAAAACTACTGATTAAACCATATTTAAAACACTGTTATATATGGAGAAAGAAAAAAAGAGAGAGGGTAGGGGAGACTATATTATAAATTAACTAATGAAATATGAAGAGATAAACTGTTTAAACATCAGAGCAGCATTAACAAACTTTGGGATTAAACTGTCTTTTCTTGGGCCCCAAAGACAAAACAAGTGGCAGGAAATCTACATCTGGAGGGCATTTCAGAATTAGGGAACTTCCACTGAAAAGACCTTCTCCCACTCAATGTCTCTAGCATAGGACAGCAGAACTGCCAAAGATGTCCTTAGGATGTGAGATGGAAGAGGCTTTCTTCTATGGTAGTATCCTGGAAAGATAAATAACCTAGGATGATTGGTTCTTTGAAAGACACAGCAATCTAGATCACAGGGAGAATGGAACCCAAAAGAGGAGACATATTATTTCTGGATAGTGGAAAGCCTTCAGAAATGATGTTTTTCCACATATAGGAGAACATACAAGCCACCTTGGTTCAAAGCAGCCATGTTGTTTGTAAAATTCACATAACTTCTTTGGCACTGGCACTGTTCCTGACTGTTTCACCAGGCTTACTGCCAAGTAGAGTATGGGCAGAATAGCTATTTCCACTTATATCTGTATCATATTGGTTCTTTAGCAGGAAGACACAGCCAGGAATGGGTGGGGAAGTCCCAGTGATCTGGTAGATGACTGTTCAAAAGAGTCCTTTATATTTCTTAGACACTAGAGTTATATACTTTGTTGATTGAGTGTTAGAGAAAGGGTGTGTTAGCTTGAAATAGGGCCACATTTAAAACAAAAATCAGAAGAGGCAGAAACATAATGATACTGCTGCATCAACTTCAATTGGACACAGTAGAACTATACTTTATTTAGTTATTTTGGGTGGAATTAAAAAGGCAGTGTGATAAATTTGATAAGCTACTTGAAGGTTACTTCATTTCAAAACAAAGAAAAACCAAAACAGAAACGTGTTCCTATGTTTTGGATTGTGTATGCTACTGAATTCAGAAAGCACAGCTTGGGGCTCTAGGGGAAATAGAAACAACATTGAGGCCATTTGCAGCCCACATAGAAGCACAAAAATATTTTTTTTTACCTTAAATTTAAATCATTTTCCTTCTTGTTCAGGAGTTGCTGAAATGCAACCACATTAATTCTTATGATATAAATAATGATTAACTACCTGTCATCTCTTTTCCCATGATCGTTTGGGATCATTGCTAAATTGCTATTGAAAAGATAGATGATGTTGTAAAATGACATTTTGCCCCAGATGGATGCCAAATATGGGCACCTACAAAAGTGAGACATCCATTTAATTACAGTCCCTTCTTGTTTTATTGGGTTAGCATTACAAGACAGCAGGAAACGAAATGTTAACTTTCTCCTGTTGGTCCTGTCTTTATAAAGAAAACAGGAATGGATTAAGACA
The DNA here is from genome assembly GCA_023653725.1 of Bungarus multicinctus. Classification (NCBI taxonomy): domain Eukaryota; kingdom Metazoa; phylum Chordata; class Lepidosauria; order Squamata; family Elapidae; genus Bungarus; species Bungarus multicinctus. Next base: position 214,149,831 of record CM042834.1, read on the forward strand.
TGTAAGTAAAACAGTGGAGGAAACCTTTTAATGAGCTTTCTGATTGTATAATGCTTTTCAAGTTATACATACACAGTAGGCAGACTTTTATCTTGCTAAATTATCTTGCAACAGATAATGAAGCTGTTGTTTGGGATTCCTGAGGTATATAACAGATGGCACTAAAGTGGAACTGTGGGTGATAGTCAAAGCAAGGAGGAGAACATTTTTTGAAGTTGTTATATATAGATGGCCCAGAGGTGAAAATTTTTCTTTCTGGCTCGGGGAAAAATAAATACTGGTATCAAAATAGACAGCTGAAAAATAGAAGAAGAGGCCAAAAGGACATGCTTAAAAGGAGCTATAACTAGCTTCTGAAGTGTTTCTTTTACATAATACAAAAAAGGACTAATCAGTATGGTTGTTATCGCTGGGATATGACTAATTTACCTATTTTCTCTTTTCTCTTGTGAAACTATTAGTGACAGTATATTTCTTGAAATTTTAGAGGCACTGTGATTTTGACTGTAATTTAAAATTGATTTAGAACTAAATCTTACATTCAACTCTGAGTTGACTTCAGTAAACCTAAGAGTTGGATCTTAGCAAAATATAAATCCTATATATTATTTATATTAGAAATTAGGAATATTAGGAAGCATTAGGAATCTAGCTTGACTGCATTTCCCCTAGAAATGGGAGCTAGGTTTAGGTTAATTGGCTCAGCTTCCCAAGACCTGCACAACCCTTTATAAACTTGGGTTAGGGTTAGGATTAGGGAAGGATACCGCTTAGTATAACACAGTGGTTCCCAAACTTTTTCATCCATCGCTCCCTTGATGCTACAAACTCATCCTCAGTGCGCCCCACCCAGGGGTGAGATTCAAATTTCTATGGGCATGGCCTAATTTGAGGGCATGGCTTGTTGGTCATGTGACTGGTATGGGTGTGGCTTGCTGGTCATGTGACTGGCGTGGTTTGCTGACTGGACATGGCTAGCTGGTCACATGACCGGGTAAGTGTGGTTTGGTGGTCGACTGCGTGGGCATGGACAGATGACTGGCAAACCAAATACAGGCGGTCCTCACTTAATGGCCAGTTCTTAATAGCAAGTGTTCAAATTCAAAGCCTACTCAGAGCTACTTGATCTGTTTTTGGAGTTTTGACAGCCATGCACACACATACACACACACTCCCTTCTAACCCTGCTGGAGCAGGTCATTGGGCTAGAATCGGCAAAGCACCTCTGATTAGATTTGAGTAGTGAATAAAATCTAATCAGAAATGCTTTACCGATTCTTGTTGATTTGTTTTATTTGTATTTCTTTATTTTATGTTGCTGAATTGCATTGACATGTGTGTCCCTTCTTGTGCACAGTCCAGAAGCTTTTGTTATTCTTTGCAGCAAAAATTATTGATCTCTGGCTTTGCTCAACTTTTCAAATGTGCCATCACTGCCACGTTTTAGGTGCCAGCCCCGCAGGTCCACCCCATTGAGCCTGCTGCACTGGAGGAACCTGCCCAAGCAAGTCCGAGGAAGCAGTGCACCAAGTCAATGGGGTGAGCCTGAGAGAGGGAAAGAGAGAGAGAGAGAAAAGAAACAGAGAGATAGAGAGAAGGAAGAAAAGAAAAAGGGAAAGCAAGAAAAAGGGACAGACAAAGAAAGAGGGGGGGATGGAAGGAAGGGACAGAAAGAAAAAGAAATAAAGGAGGGAGGGAGGAGAAAGATAATGAGATATCTATTCTAGTCCAGTCACCTGCTCCAGCAGGGTTAGAAGGATGTGTGTGTGTGTGTGTGTGTGTGTGTGTGTGTGTGTGTGTGTGTGTTCTTCTTGTAATTTACCAGTACATTTTGGTTTTGCTTTCTTCAGAATTGGCACTGTAATACATTGGGGAAAACTATTTTTTTAGGATTGAGATCTGGTCCAATGGATCCTATTTAAAGCCTCAACAAAATGTGAGCGCTTCCTGATAGTCTTGACCATGTTTCGTCCACAAAAACCTTGAAAGAAGCCAAAGGTGTTTCAATGTGCTGGCCTCATTTCAATCTGATGCATCTCTCTCTCTCTCTTTTCTCTCTCTTTTCTCTCCCTCCCTCCCTCCCTCCAAGAGTGGCTTTGCTCTACTATCCCGATGTGCCTGCGGGGCTGGCACTTTGAACATGGATGGAAGGATGGATGGATAGATAGACAGAGAGAGACAGGTAGGTAGGCAGGCAAGCAGGCAGGAAGACAGGCAGAAAGACCTTTTGGATGGATGGATGGATGGATGGATGGATGGATAAGTAGGTAGATAGGTAAATAGATAGGTAGATAATTAGATAGGTAGATAGATATATCTATATTGGTATAGATAGATAGGTAGGTAGGTAGACAGAAAGACAGGCAGGCAGGCAGGCAGGTAGGCAGGAAGTCAGGCAGGCAGGCAGATCTTTTGGATGGATGGATGGATGGATGGATGGATAGGTAGGTAGGTAGATCTATATTGCTAGATAGATAGGTAGACAGGCAGGCAGGCAGGCAGGTAGATAGTCAGGAAGTCCGGCAGGAAGACCTTTTGGATGGATGGATGGATGGATGGATAGATAGATAGATAGGTAGGTAGATAAATTGATAGATAGATCTATATTGATAGATAGATAGATAGATAGATAGATAGATAGATAGATAGATAGATAGATAGATAGATAGATAGATAGGCAGGCAGGCAGGCAGGCAGGCAGGCAGGCAGGCAGGCAGGCAGGCAGGCAGGCAGGCAGGCAGGCAGACCTTTTGCATGTATGGATGAATGGATAGATAGACAGGTAGGTAGGTAGATAAGTAGATAAGTAGGTAGGTAGGTAGACAGACAGACAGAAAGAAAGACAGTCAGGTAGGTAGTTAGGTAGGCAGGAATGTAGACAGACAGACCTTTTGGATGTATGTATGGATAGATAGATAGATAGATAGATAGATAGATAGATAGACAGACAGACAGACAGACAGACTGCAACAGTGGCAGCACTTTGGGGAAGTAAAGCAAAGTTGCCGCCACTGCATTTGAAGAGCCGGCTCCAGAGCAGTGCAACAGTCAGTGGGGTGAGCCTGCAATGCCGGTGCCTCAAACGCCCCCCTGCCACCTTTTAGTACCCCTCTGCTGGCCCCTTTGGGGGCACTAAGAGGTGGCATAGAGGCATTCGAGGCACTGGCACCGCAGGCTCACCCCATTGACTGTTGGACTGGACTGATGCAAGGGGCTCAATGGGGTGAACCTGTGGAGCTGGCACGTTGAACACAGCAGCAGCACATTGCGAATGTAGAGCAAAGCTGCCTGTCCTGGATTTCCTCAACCCTGCCCTGATCCAGGAAGGAGGGAACAGCACCCACCCTCTATGATGTGAGTGCCCCAGGAGGAGGGCAGCTTGGGAGGCTGATCCCTGGCGGAAGGGGCAGCCTGTGAACTTGCTGCCAGACATGGCAACTACAAAAAGGGGTGGGCTTGGCTGAGTGGGATCCTGGATATTGGGCATGTGGTCAAAGCCCCCCTTCCTCTGCCTCCCCCTAGGTGATCCATTCCATGGATGCTATTGACTGTTGCACCGGAGCGGTACATCGGAGCTTCCGCATTCGAGGCTCTGGCTCCAGAGCGGTGCAACAGTCAATGGGGTGACCCTGAGGGACCGGTGCCTCAAACACCTCCATCACCTCCTAGCACCCACTACCCCACCAGAGGGCAGTACCAGAGGCGGTATTCAGCAGGTTCTGACCAGTTCTGGAGAACCGGTAGCGGAAATTTTGAGTAGTTCAGAGAACCGGCAAATACCACCTCTGGCTGGAGATTTTACAGTCTCCTTCCCCTGCCATGCCCATTAAGCCATGCCCACAGAACCGCTAGTAAAAAAAATTGAATCTCACCACTGGGCGGTACCACCCACTTTGAGAACCACTGGTATAACATATAGAGATTTTTAAAAAACTAATTGAAAATTGTACTAATAATAGTAAAAGACAAGGCAAATTAAACTGAGAAAGAAAAAGACTAGTGAGAGAGAAAAGAAAGTACAAAAAAAAAAAAATATTTTTAAAAAAGACTGTCAATCTTCCTCACAATTAGAAACTCAGTAATCCCCTAACCTTGTATGTAAGGTTATGTAGAAATATCTCTTCTTCCTATAACTTATCCCATATTTAACACAAATCCATCAATTATTAACATTTGTGGCCTAGTAGTATCAGCAAAAAAAGTCCATAAAGGACTTTCTAGAACGTTATAGAAATATATCTTGTTTTAATCTTGGACAAACAAACCAAGTTTGACCTTCTTCCTGTTACTTTTAACAATCTTGGTCTTTAATTCATTCAGAGGTTGTTGTAGGATTTGATCTCTCCTCAAATGTTCTTTTTTCCATCTCAAATGTTTCTTTGAGTCTTTAGAAAACCTCTTTTTGTGAATCCAGTAAGGAGTCATTATCCAGGTCATTCTTTTGGCTTATCATTTGTATTTCATCTTCAGTTGTCATCTCTGTTTCATTATTAACATTTAAAAATATTTTATAGTATTTCAATTATTTTATATTCTAATATTTCTACATCAGGTGAAGTTTCTTTCAGTTCTTTATCCTTTACCTCACTGCACATGTGTGCACCTCCCAACTGATTTTCGGCTGGTTTGATGCCTTTTTGGCCTCCTAAGCTTGAAGAAAGCCTCTGCAACCTGAAAAATAGGCCTGTTTCATCACTTCCTGTATTTCCAGAATAAAGGATAAAGACATTCTCTTTCACATCTGTTATTTATTCCATAATATCTTTTGGAACTTATCTGTAGAAGCAGACATCATTATTGACATTATAACTGCTATTTTCTGATTCCATTTGTCAAAGATCTCCTACAATATTTCACACATCATACCATTTTCTATTGTTTTGTTTCGATGCTGATCAACAACAAAAAGAAAGCCTTTCTCTTTTTTATTTCCATTTTATCATTTCTGCCTAGATCTTCAATTCTTCTATTATCCAATCATAAAATCTTTAATTTCTTTTCATTTAAAATGCACTAAATTTCCTATGATAGTGCTATTTATTTATATAACTATTTCCAGAATCTTATAGCAAAAAGCATAATATTCCATATTTGTCTGACTTCTTAATTTATTTATAACTTTCTTAAGTTAAAATCTTATTTAGCTTTTTGCTGCTTATTTCAGATTGTTTGTGCTCTTAAGTTTATAATTATTTTTTCTTTTATTCTGGGATGAAATTAAATTTACCAGATGATTTTGCAAATTTGTCATTTTGAAGATCTCTATTATCTCTATTAACATAATTAAATAGCTAATTTCTGAAAGTGATAGGAAAGTGAGGTTAACAAATCCTGTGACCTTAAAAAGGCTCTACTATGGTTGAGTGCTTTCTTTTGTCTCCTGGTATTCAAATCTACAGTAAACCACTGTCTTGCAGTCTCTGCAAGGAGACTGCATCTAGAACTCAAGTGGGCAATCCCCCATCCTCTTCATTTCCACAAAGGTTCTATGGGACTGGTTTATCTGATAGTCTTTCGGTTGTGGCTGCGACATTGTTTCTGTTCGTTTGGAGAAATGTTAGCTTGACATTTCTCACCTAGAACTCTCCACACATACATACTCTTTAATTCAAATGCTTGTCATCAATCTATTAAAGGCCCTCAATCAGGGATCAGGATTCTTTCAGGGGCCAAGAGCCTCACTTTGTTCCTTATTAAGTGGTGGTAACAGGATCAAAAGGGCAGGGTGTTTAGGCCTTTTATTTCATTGTTACTTAGGTTTACATATAATGAATAGGCTAGCGTCATGATGGCGAACCTATGGCACGTGTGCCACAGGTGGCACGCAGAGCCATTTGTGCTGGCACACGATCTGTAGGCAAACTTACCTCACTGCACATGCGTGCACCTCCCAACTGATTTTCGGCTGATTTGATGCCTTTTTGGCCTCCTAAGCTTGAAGAAAGCCTCTGCAACCTGAAAAATAGGCCTGTTTCATCACTTCCTGTATTTCCAGAAATACCAGAAGTGATGAAACGGGCCTATTTTTCAGGCTGCAGAGGCTTTCTTCAAGCTTGGGAGGCCGAAAAAGACCTCAAACAGGCTGAAAATCAGCTGGGAGATGCAGTGCAGGTAAGGGGACAGGCATCACATGCACATGCACAGGGACGTGGGCCCCCCCCAGCACGCATTGCCTTCTGGGTGCTGGCACGTGAGCGCATGTCCACAAGCGTGGGCACAATTTTTGGCACAGGAGCCCAAAAAGGTTAGCCACTACTGGGCTAGTGTATGGAGGGGACGGGAGCTGAAGAAAAGTTTAGGTTGCAAGTAACCCATCAATTTTGGGTCGCTCATCCCCATCCTTTATGCAGGTTAATAAAACCAATCTCTAGCATACCCTTTTCTTTTTAATATGAGAGGCAACACCTATGACATAGCCAGTGTAGAGAACTGCCAACAACTTATCCAACCTTTACAACACCTTTTTAATGCATGCCATTAAATATACCAGCCATTGTGAAAACAATGAGTCCAATTATTGAGATTTATTATGTGCTGACTGAGATTTGTTTTCATTTATGGTAAGATGGGAATTGCTAGAGTACAATTTTCATTGGTTGGGGCTTATCCAAAATATCAGCTAAATCAAAGGTGAAATTTAAATTTTTTCCCCTACTGCCTCTATGGGCGTGATTGTGGCCATGGCTTGCTATACTTGGTATAAGAGTAATAGCAACCAGGGGTGATTTTTTACCAATTCAAATCGTCCCTACCACCTCTCTGAGGTGGGGCAAGGTGGTTGAATTTCACCCCTGGGCTAAACTGATCTATACCTGCAGTTTATACAGGCAAGTTGTTGCTTGCATGATGGTGATGGCGATAGTAGTGGCAATGATGATGTCATTTTAATTTTCACTGAATTCTTTGCTACGTCTGCTGGACTTTTAATTAAAGTTGCTGAACTGCAACTTTGCTCTTCATATCCATCCTCCAATAATATTTCCTGGTTCTGATTTAGACACAGAAAAAAAAGAGTCACATCTTTTTCCCTGGGTGTGAGTCTCCTAAACCAAGGGTCCCCAGCCCCCTGACCATGGCCAAGGCATGCCAGGAAACAGGCCATGGAAACAAGCAAAGCCTCATCTGCAGGATGCAGGCAACACATGAAACCACGGTCCCTCTGGACCGTGGTGCACAGAAAAATCTCTATCCAGGGAACTGGTTCCTGATACCAAAGGGTTCTAAGAGACTGCAAATAAGGAGAGACAAATACTAGGAAGTTTGAGAATTCTACAAAATTTCTAGACAGCTATACTAACAGGCCAGCAGAAAACAGGCAGTTTTCATGATATAAAAGTCAGCCTATTTCTATTCTGTTTCCTTCTCCCTTTTTTCTCATCCAAAAGCAAAATCATCATCATCATCATCATCATCATCATCATCATCATCATCATCATCACCTCATAATGATGTCCTAGCCTCAATTCCACTTTTTATCTCGACTTCAAGATATTTGCTTGTTCTTGCTTATTGATCTTTAAAATATTTCTTCTTTCCATAAAATCATAGTCTATAACAACTTATCATAAGGTTAACAAACATGGCCTTGTATCAACCTTAACAATTCAACCAAGAGTTTTTTCTTGATTGAAACATCACACTTTTAACATTACGGTCTGTTACTTCAAATGTTCCAAGCAATTCATTTCCAGGGAACAAAATAAAGACAACTGCAATTTAGGGGTTCTCTGGTTATGCAGATGTTTCAGTAACAGTACAAATAAAAACAATCCCAGGAATGTAAAAATGGGTTTCTATCTCCTGGCATTTTAGCTATGCATAATAATACATTCAATTTATCTTATTCAGGTTTATAAACCCTCATTATTAATACATTAGCTTTCTAGCACAAGTATTAATGTTTTCTCTTCAGGTATAACTGCAATATGCAGGTTTTTTCACTGATTTTCATTTTTTATTGATCATCTTTGCTTCCCTCCATGAATTCAATCACACACCAAAAATTCTTAATTATAACTGCTCAGTTTTCAATGCTGTCCCAGTTCAATAGCTTGCTGGGAAAGCTTTGTTTTGTTGTTTTGCTAATAGATAAATGGCCAAGTTTGAGGACAATAGAGTTGGGGAGAAGAGTTGCTAGAAAATTCTTTTCAGTTATTGAAGGGAATTTGAGGAAGGAGTGAGGCAAAGATTTATTTATTTATTAATAATCATGGATGCCCAAGAACAACAAGGGGATCCTGAAAAGCCACTATTCTTTCTAAGTTCTAGATTTTAAAATATGAATATGTCCCTAATAACAGTAAATATCATACACAGCTCTAAAAATGTTAAAAGGAATCCAGATTTGGGAAAGATTAGAACCTGTCCAAATTTCAACTATATTTTGTAATTAGGAGGTTTTTATAACTGCAATTGTTCATGGATATATGTCAGTAAATGAGCCAATTTGGAATGGTGGTTAAGGCACCAATCTAGAAACTGAGAGGCTGTGAGCATTACTCCTGCCGTTCAAAGCCAGCTAGGTGACTGGGCCAGTCACTCTTTCTCAGTCCTAGGAAGCAGGCAAAGGCAAACTGCTTCTTAAAAGCTTGCAAGAAACCACAGAGAGTTAGTCTAGTTAGATTCTGAGTATTGGACACAATTGAATGGAAGAACAAAAATATTTCAGTTCTTATAACAGTGAAAAACATGTGCTCTTGCAGACTAATTCTAAACATTAGTGGTTGGGAGGAATCCTAATTCACTAATTTTCCTGATTTCAAACCAATCCTATCGCAACCATAAACATCTGGAATACTGCTAGTTGGTAGCTTGTTTGCTGCCATCTAGGAATTATCTGGATTTTGGCAACCCAGATAGGGACTTCTATATAATCTTATCTCTTCGCTAACAAGTGAAGTATATTAACTGGAAAAGACAATAACATGCTTACATTTTTAACTCAGGAACAACATTGTGGGATTGTTTGAGTGGGATATTTTTTTAAAAAAAATGGAAATAAATCTTTCCCTTTACATTTTATGCAGTTGCATTCCAGTTTCAAAATACAGTGAATTATCTCCTTCTAAAGAGTAAACATGATCTATCCATTTCTGTCCTGGGTTGTTCACAATCCAGTACAGTCTGTTTATTTTTCTACTCTTTTCTTTTTCTATCTAATAGACTGTGTTGGCCTTTTTGGCCAAGATATCAGACAATTGGACTTTGTCTGGAGGAAAACAAGCTCCATGCCACACTCTGTTAAATGCAGGGCAAAGATTTGACATGTTATCAGCATAAATACTGACAATGTGCAATGCGTGTAGCTGTGTATGCTCCAAATTGCAAATCTGGATACAGTATACTATATCAATGTTTAAACTAAGCAGTTTCTGTGGGTGAAGTAACTACCTTTGGAAAGTTGAATGCTTAAAATACATCTGGATGCTTAAAATGCTACATATATTTGGACATGTACATACATACATGTGGTACTGTACAGAAGGATCTTGAAGTAGCAGTGCTTAACCTTCTGGAAGATACCGCAAATAATGCTTTGAGAAAAGATACTTCATTTGTGCAGTGAGGTCTTGTAAATGCTTTACACAGACCTATTAAATAAGCATATTCCATATCTGACAAACTTTTGTAGATGGTAGCCAAAGACACTGGGAAGTATAGTGATGGCATCTTTTTTTAAAAATAATCCTCTGCTAAATTTTGATTCACTCTGTAGCTGTTTTTTTTTTTTGTTTCATATTGGAAAGTAATATACATGGCTATATCTATTTGTACTGAATTTTTGTATAGCAATTAAAGCATTTTGTGCTATTGTCACCGCTTAAAGACAACCATGGCAAAACTATTTGGCAATGTATTCAGTGATGTCTCTGAGGAATAGAATAGAAAGTCATGAGATGAGCAACAAATTAGGAGAGAATTAATCTTGTGTAGTGTTTTATAACTTATGACAATTTGGAAGAATTATAGGAAAGCAACTATAGGGTGAAAGTTGCTAAGTCTCACAAAATGTGATTCCTTGTTGAACTTAATGTCACACTTCAATGATGTGTTATCTGCATAAATAATGAATTTTCACAAGAGAGAGAGGTGGGGAGGGAGAGAAAAGTAGAGTAGAGTAGAATAGAGTACAGTTATGTCTTGAGTATCTCCTTGTGGTTTTATCGTTTTCCAATAAAGAGTAAAGCAATAGCACTTAGCAATAGCACTTAGACTTATATACCACTTCACATTGCTTCACAACCCTCTCTAAGTGTTTACAGAGTCAGTATATTATCCCCAACAATCTGGGTCCTCATTTTACCGACCTTGGAAAGATGGAAGGTTGAGTCAACCTTGAGCCTGATGACATTCGATCTGCCAAATTGCAGGCAGCTGGCAATCAGCAGAAGTAGCCTGCAGTACAGCATTCTAATCATTGCACCACTGCGCTCCTAAAGAATGCAGCACATGAAGCTAATATCCAATTTGTAATAAATAATTAAGGAGGTAATCTATCTACAATTTTTTTCCTGGATGTACTTAGTTACAGAATACACCCCCCAGTTTATGATAAACACCAAGAAGAAACATCCATCTATATATTATATCATTAAACAGCCTTCATTCTATGAAATAGCATTGCACCTACTAGATTTGTAGCTATTTTATAATAGGATAAATCAAAGAATTGGACATAAAGAATGACATCACTGGATCATAATTGTGATTCCACGGGCTGGAGGGAAAACATTTCAGAGTTACAAACTGTGATTGCAAAAGAAAAGATCAGTGAAGGGCTGACGGTAATGAACAGCAGCATAACAATATAAAATGGAACATTTATAGCTACTGTCATTAACTTCTCATCCTACATCAATCATTCTGGTTTCCTTGGATAAAGGTTAAGGTGGTGTCTTTCTCCATTCCAATTCTATCTATACATGCTGATTGACTGGATTGCAATCCTATGTCTCAATTGAGGGTATCAGAATGGCTTTGTGACCTAGAAAGCTCCAACATAAAAGAATGGACCTAGGGTTGCTCTTGCAGCCCCTTCACTTCTGTTCCCTGGCTAACTATTTTCCTCTGCTTAATACTGTGCCCACCTCTTGTGTTTTTATTTCCAGATGACAACTGTTGTAGAGCGGCGGCAATCACTTGAGGCAGACACCCAAGGCAAAAGGTTCAGCTCTTACTTTATTTACAAATAAAGGGCTACTGCCGCTCTAACATGGCAGCCAGCTGGAGCGGCAACAACTGATGCCATTTGACATCTCCTTTTATAACCGGCTGTCAAACGGCATCAACCAATGGGAGAGGACCGTGCTTCCCGCTTAAAGCACGGACCTGAGTAGAAACTGCAGTCAATACACAACACTCCTCCCTCCCAGAGAGGAGCATGCATAGTCCTGTAAATATGTTGGGCGCCTGCACAGTCATCCTGATCTTCTTAGTTCGGCTGAAAATGGCGCCAGGCTGCTGCCTTCTGCTTGTTGCATAGCTTCCATCGGTGGTGAGGCTGCAGGAGCATCGGGAACTTGGTCAGGACCCCGGTCAGCTTCTTCTCCAGGTAGGCTGTCATCACCGGTGGGCTGGAGGCTAGCTTCTTCGGGTAGGGGTAGTTTTTCCTCATCAGGACCGTCTAGATGACCTCTGGGTATAGTGCTCCAATGCCTCCTCAGGTGGTCCACATGGCAGCGCCAGACATGCCCATCAGGTATCTGGATTCTATAAGACTTGTGACCAGTTACTGCCACCATACGACCAGGTAACCACAATGGGTGCCCAGCAAAGTTTCTGACATATACTTTGTCATTTACTAGGAACCCTCTGTCTTGGCTGTTAGACCCCACTGGGGCATAATTTGGGTAAAGCCTGTCAAGAGTGGTTCTCAGACGGCGCCCCCTTAACATTTCAGCTGGTGACCTATTTGTGGAGGCACAGGGTGTTGTATGTTGGCTCAGAAGGTATTGAGCCAGTCTAGAATGCCAATTAATGGGTCCCAATCTCTGTAGTACCTCCTTAGCAGATCTGACTGCCCTCTCAGCCAGACCATTACTTGCTGGGTGAAATGGGGCTACTAATATGTGTCTGATGCCCAGGTTAGCTAGGAAGATCTCAAATTCGCAAGAGGTAAATTGGGGGCCATTGTTGGATACAATGGAGTCAGGGAGGCCATGTGTGGCAAACTATTATTAGTTTATTAACTGCTTCAGTGGTTGTGGTGTGCATTAAGGTCAGTTCCATCCACTTTGAAAATGAATCTACTACCACTAGGAATGTACGCCCGTGGAAAGGGTCAGCCAAATCTATATGAATTTGGGACCACGGGCTTCCTGCCTCTTCCCAGGTCGTAGGGGTGGCTGCTGGAGGGGATGACCTGGTGGCCTGGCATGCCTGACATGAATTGACCCAGTTAGAGATTTGAGCATCCATACTAGGCCACCATACGTAGCTACGGGCGAGGGCCTTCATCCTAACTATACCTGGATGACCCTCGTGAAGTACCTTTAAGACTGAGGTTTGTAGCTTGGGGGGGATCACTATCCTGGTTCCCCATAGTAAACAGCCTTGCAATGAGGAAAGCTCCTGTTGGCATAGCTTGTAGGGTAGGAATTCTGATGGATAAGGGGTTGCAGGCTCCCTACCTAGTCAAGGACTTGGGAAATTACCTTGTCCTTGGCCGAGTGGGCAGCGATGTCAGAAGCAGTGACAGGCAGCTTGAGCTCTTCAATCAGGAAAACGGCATTTGTTGGTGCTGGGTCCTCAACTGGAACTGGCAGGGGACAACGACTGAGGGCATCTGAATGGCTAAGCCTTTTTCCAGAGCGGTGGACCGATGTATATGAATACGCAGCCAGAAAAATGGTCCACCTGGTCATCCTTGGGGATAAAATCTGGGGAGTTTGTTTAGTGCCAGATAAAATTCCTAACAGGGGCTTGTGATCTGTTATCAGTTCAAAATGATGACCATAGAGAAACTCATAGAATTTCTTTACTGAAGCAACTGTGGCCAAGGCCTCCTTGTCAATTTGACTATAGTTGCTTTCAGTGGAGGATAGTGTCCTTGAAAAGAAGGCAATAGGTGCTTCTGCACCATTTGGCAGTCTGTGACTCAGAACAGCCCCTATTCCAAAAGGGGAAGCATCTGCAGCTAGAACTAGTGGTAAATTCTTGTTGAATTGTATTAACACAGCTTTGGACGTTAGCAGCGATTTGACTTCCTTGAAAGCAAGACTTTCTTTTGGCCCCCAGTGCCATGGTGTCTGCTTGTCTAGGAGCCTGTGAAGAGGCTCTGCAATTGAAGCTTTATGGGGCAGGAACGAAGCATAGAAATTTAGAAGTCCCAGAATAGATTGGAGCTCAGTCTTATTAGTAGGAGTGGGAGCTTCGTGAATGGCCTTTACTTTAGACTTTGTTGGGTGAATACCCGAGGCGTCAATTTTGTAACCTAAAAATTCCACTTGTGGCGTGGCAATGGTGCATTTTTCTCTTTTTAGTTTAAGACCTGACTTTTTAAAACGTTCAAGGACACTTCTGACTCTCTGTAGCAATTGAGTTTGATTGTTGGCAGATATAAGAATGTCATCGAAATATGGTACAACGCCTGGTAACCCTTGCAAAATCCTTTCCATTAGAGACTGGAAAATTCCAGGGACTACACTAACTCCAAATTGTAGGTGTGTACATTTAAAAGCGCCTCTGTGTGTCACTATGGTTTGAAGTTCTGCAGTTTTGTCATCAACAGGGAACTGTTGATAAGCCTGTGACATATCTAGCTTTGCAAAAATGGAGCCAGGCTCAAGGGAATGGAGTAAATGTTGCACAATGGGGACCGGATAAGCGCTTACTTGCAAATATCTATTTATGGACGATTTATAGTCAGAACAGATTCTCAAATTTCCGTCCTTCTTTAGAGGTGTCACTATTGGGGTCTCCCATTTGGAAAAATCTGTAAGTTGTAGTATGCCTTGTTTAATTAATCTGTCTAGTTCCTTGTCAAGTTTAGGACGAATTGCAAAAGGTACTCTGCGGGGTTTTAAATGGATTGGTACTGCTTGGGGGTCTACCTTGAAGGATATTGGGGTTCCCACGTAGCAGCCTAGGCCTTCGCTGAATACATCAGCATATTCCCTGAACAGGGAATCAACTTCTGAACTTGCAATGGCGTGGATTCCACCTATGTGGAGGCCCAGGGCAGGGAACCAGTCTAATCCCAATAGGCTTGGGAGGGTGCCATCCACTATCACTAAAGGCAAGTGACCCTTAAAATCTTGAAAATGAATTAGAAACTTGCCTTTTCTGATGACAGGAATGGTTCTGCCTTGGTAGTCCCGTAGAGTCAGATTGCAGCCTACTGGAATTTTCTTTCTTGTTACTCTGGGAAGCAGTTGCTTCAAGGTGCCCCACGAGATGATGGATAGTGCAGAGCCAGTGTCTACTTCCATTCTGCATGGTCTACCTTCTATAGAAACAGTGACACTAATTTTGTTAGAACTATTTTTTGGTATCTTAGCTTGGCAGCATGTGCAGCAATCCTCGATTTGTCTTGGATATTGTATGGCTTTCTGAGGCCTTTGAGGCTGGTTAAAAGCCTTTCCTGCTTGACATATTCTTGCCAAATGACCCTTCTTTTGGCATCTTAAGCATATGGCATTCCTGAATCTGCAGGATGCCCTGAGATGGTTGCCCCCACAGCTTAAGCAGGTGGGCTGTATTCGTGGTGGCTGATTTGCAACCTGTCTGTACTCCCTTTGATTAGGGTTGGGCTGTCTGAGGCGGTTTATCTTAGTAGCCTCTTCTAAACCTTCCTCTGGGGAGGCTTCATCAAAATGCACTGTTGGGTTATCTAGTCTAATTGGATTTCCCTGTATTTCAGCTGCTGAGAGTGCTGATAGCTCAGTAGCCTGGGATTTTTCTATGGCTTGTTTTAAGGTTAGGTCCCCTTTAGCTAGTAGTCGTCTTTGCAGCTTGGGGTCCCTAACTCCACAGACCTGCTGATCTAACAGCATATCTTCTAGGTAATCCCTGAATCCGCAACGTAGGGCAGATGTTCGTAGTGCTGCCATGTAGTCACTAATGGTTTCTCCCTCATCTGGATGCGCCTTCTAAAGGCATGGCGTCTGGCAATTCTAGAAGGCTTAGGGGAGTAATGGTTGGAGAGAATTTCTTGCAATTCTTCCCAGGGAATACTCTTAATAGATCGTGGAGCCAATAATGCTGTTGCAGTGTCAAATACCGTGGCTCTGCAAAAGCTTAGAAAATAAGACTTTTTTCTATGCTCAGAAATGTCAGTAAGGTCTATAGCATCTAAAAAGCAGTCAAACTGGTTCCTGTATGATTCCCATGTCTCGGCCATTGGTCTGAAAGACGGTAATGCAGGATTCAAAGTCATCTTTTCCTCAGCCGTGCTGCTTCTCCTGAGGCGATTTAGAAATTGCGCTTCGTGAACGGTGATAGCAACTCTGTAGCGATTTTAGCTCTTGGTTAGTGACTTCGTTCTTTGTCCTTTTTGCCTGGTTTGCCTCTATTAAGGATCCTGCCCTCGTCACCAGTGTTGTAGAGCGGCGGCAATCACTTGAGGCAGACACCCAAGGCAAGAAGTTCAGCTCTTACTTTATTTATAAATAAAGGGTTACCACTACTGCTGCTCTAACACGGCAGCCAGCTGGAGTGGCAACAGCTGATACCGTTTGACAGCTCCTTTTATAGCCAGCTGTCAAACGGCATCAACCAATGGGAGAGGTCCGTGCTTCCCGCTTAAAGCACGGACCTGAGTGGAAACTGCAGTCAATACACAACAACAACTGACAGGATTTTTAGCACAGCTCAACAGCAATTGCAGCAACAGAAGTCTATTGCAAGTAAGTCGTGCACAATTAAGTGCATAATCAGAAAAAGGAGTATTGGGTATTAGTCGCTGCCTTGAGTTATTTATAGAAATAATAAAAGTGGAAAAAAAATAAAATAAGAAAATAAAAAAAGTTCGCATAGCAGTGAATAGGACGTGAACTGACACTATTGAACTAGGAATGAGATCTTAGGCTTAGGGTTAAGTGTAGATGTTGAGCTACAGCTTCAGTGAAGAAAGGGAAATTCCATTACTGGCTCATTGGTTGAGGAGGCAAAAATAAAGTTGCCAATGCTGTATTGTTTCATATCACTGCTGTCTGGAGTAGTTTACAGAACTGCAATCACTGTTCCTTAGTTTTTTCTTCCTGGTTGGGTTTCCCAATGTACGTGTGGTAATATGTATTTATTAAATTTATCACACCAAATAATGAAAAGTATCAAGGTCACTGCAAAAAGGCAATTTATAACTCCAAACAAATATGTTTTAATATATAATATTAAAATATTTAATATATAATATTGCCCTTTAAAATACTTTTGTCATGCCCCTGGTGGATTCTGACTCTGAGGGAGAGAAGGAACAGCTGACTGGTAGTGGAAGTGTGGCTCCGGAGGTTGTGGAGGAGACTGGGGAAGGGCAGAGGCCGGCTGGGCTGTCAGAGGAGGACCCAGGCCCATCCCCTCTCCATCCTAGGGCATGCAAAAGGAGAGGATAAGGGAGAGACGTGGTCTACACGGGAGGAGAGGGCCTTGATCATGGGCTGCAGCTATGACAACAGGATAAGAGAACAGATATGTGTACAGACCAGTGCTGGAAATAAGGTGTGGAAATATCTCTAGCTTATTGTTCCAGTCTGAGTTTGGCATCCTTCCCATTGTGTGTTCTGATATCTGTAGGTATTGTCAAGCCCTTATCTTGCCTGGTTTGTGCTGTTTTTTACTCTTTATAATTTAAACGGCATTTCCTCCTTCTTGTAACAGCTTGTGTGGGAGTTTTTTGTCTCCAGTCAAGGATATTTGGAGCTTGGAAGCAAAGTGAAGGAATAAAAGGGGCTTCACCTGTTTTTTGTGTCTGTGTTTATTTTGTATTCCACCTTTGCTGTTGGAATGTTTTAACTACCAATCCCATATTTTAAAATAATCAAACTTAGATATTAAATTTTATATGGAAATAAAATAGAGAGCTGATTGCCCTATTAATGCAAATTTCACAATTTGTGTGTATTGGAACACATATTTGAATGACAATGGATTCCTTTAAAAACTCTTATTTACCAAGTGGAAGATTGACAACCACTGTTTCCAAAATCCATTGATCTATCTTTCTACTTTAGTTGTACATAGGTTTTATAGACAAGCTTGGGAAAATAAGTGTTTATCTTCTGAAGAAATTACATTATTAGAACTGCTCAATGAAATTTGGGATGGGGGGGACACAAAATTTTATATAAAGAATGCCAACATGGAGAAGACCTTTCCAATGTGAAGTACAGAGCTTTTCAACTAAGCACCAGTATTTTGGATGGTGCTTTAAGAGCCAACTGATACATTTTCATTGTAATCAGTCCTGGTTTAATGACCTAAAAGCAACAAGAATACTTGTTCTTCCAAGTGGAAAATTCAGAAGCAGCCCTCATGGAAAACATATAAGTTTCACTTGATCTATGTTTATGGCTGTTTAGTATTAATTCCTGACCTTGTTTATTGTTCTTTATTGTTCATGCCTACATTTATGGTTCATTCCTGCAGACATCGTTGAGTAATTGCTAATTCTTTATAGCAGTAAGGCCTTTAGGTAGAATTGCCTGATAATTTGCAATTAAGGTATTATGCTAAGATGTGCTAGCAGGTAAATCCTTAAATCTGTTTTTTGTTCTAAGATTAGTACTATCTATTCTGTGGTATGATAGAAAATGTACAGTGTCCTCAAACTTTTATAGGCCTTGAGGTTTATCAGGGCATATATCCTCTTCCAGGCTGCCTCACTGCATGTACAGGGCATCAGCAGGAACATATGTTGTCCCCTATTTGCTACCAACCCACTGTGAATGTGTCATGGCATGTGAGACTAACCTTGGGAGACATGAGGAAGAGCTGCAACAATAGTCTGATAAGAGAAATCTAAGTCGGAAGGAGAAGTGGAGGTGGAACATGTATCTCAAAAGAGACTTCTCCTAATTCTTTGGAAACTGAAAGCAGTGGAGGGGAGAAACACTTTCAGACTTGCAAGATTCGGATATTGTAATCTTATAATAAAGGTAGTATTAGTGCTCATGGTTTTGGTTTCCTGTCTGAGTTACTTTGGAAGTCTGAATGTGACTTCTGCTCTTGTTTTCCTCTTCTGTATTTAAAATAATTTTCTAACTTATGGTGCCTTAAGCATGCCTGCTGCCTGGGTTACTTTTTTCTAGTGCAGCCCTTTTCTGTGATTATCTAATGTTTGTAGTAGTAGGAACACCCCATCTCCTGGATCAATGGTTGCACCCTGCACATACATTAAGAAAAACCCATCTTTTGCAGTTTCATGGAGTTGACCTCCTGATCTCTATTGCATAAGCTCACTAACGTGCCTACTGTCCCTGTCCTATTGTTTCTTTTTATTTTTTCTTATATGTATCCACTTAATAGCTATGTTTATACTTATACCTGTTATCTTATAATCGCTTGACAAAATAACTAAATAACTAACGAAATAAATAAATGAAAGTACTATTACAGAGTATTCCAGTAGTTTGTTGGAGTTGCAACCTTTTTAAAAAAAAAATCTATTTACTGATGTAGCACTGAAGCATGGGATTTCCTTTATTTCTGTTTTATCCAGGGCTAGGTCCATTGCAGTACTTATCTATTTAGGCTGGAATTGGGATGATACTCTCCTACTTATGAAATGGCAAACTAGTTAAAAAATAAAAAGTTAAATGCAAAGCTCAAGGAAACAAACATAGTAATTAAAAAGGGTTTTGCTCACTTTTGAATTGGTAACCGTCCTAATTTAAGATAAATGTTATAATCTCTATACTATTGGGACACAATCGCAATGGAAATTGCAATTAAAGTTAGGAGTTAAACAATGGACAATGGAAAACAGAAACTTTTATTTTTCAAATTGGTTGCTATGCCTACGTGCACACACATTTTCATGCCTTAACTTTGCAAATAATAATATATATTTTTTTAAAAAAAGAAATGTAGTAGTACTTTTCAAAAAATACAATTGTCCTTTAAGACTCACTGACAGTAGTGAAAATGTTTGACAATTGCTTTCTTGGCATGGAAAAGTGAAAATAATGGCAGCAGAGGAATTGTCCAATGGAGGAAGAGGTGAAGGTCAGGAGTGGATGTTAGTCAGCAATATGGACTGCAGATGTGGCCAGCAACTATCAAACTATCCCAATTCTAATAAAATCTTTCTAAACTATCTAAGCTGCTAGAATTAGTGTGGAACAGTAGCAACTAAAGGTGCAACATAGAGGTGATTTGAAGGCATAGTTATAGCTTTTGTTGAAATCAGTTTGCAAACTCATTATAGAACAGCATAAATGGAGTCCTGTGATTGTAAGCAGCTTTTATAAATGTGTCACCAATGGATGGGAAAATGTATTTTAAATGAAGGTATTGTTGTGTTTGTGAAGGGATGATTGGTATATTTGTAGAGATATTCTTGGCTCACCCTGCCTTTACTCCTGGAAACCTATTACAGTGACCAGCCAGCATAATAAATGAAAAGAAACCTAATGAAGATCTGCTTAGATCTAATGTTAGGAATGTTGACGGCAATGGAAAATTGCCACTGCTGTGAACACAGAAAAGATCAGGAGTGCAAAAGTTTAGCAGAATGTCTGTTTAGATCTGTGCCAGAAGTGTCTGTATGTGTGTGGTGTCAAATAATGAAAAGTCCATAAGGAGGGAAAGGCAGCTTACAACATTCTCACAAAGTTCTAGAAAAGTATTTGAGTACTTTGTTCATATGAATTGTGGTTAGAAAAAGAATCCATCAAAATGGTTTCTTAATCTTTACAACTTTAAATTGTGTGGAATTCATTTCCCAGAATTTCCCAGTCAGCCAGTGGTGAGATTCACATTTTTTTTACTACAGGTTCTGTGGGCGTGGCTTGGTGGGCATGGTGTGGCTTGGTGAGCATGGCTTGGTGGGCAAGGCAGGGGAAGGATACTGCAAAATCTCCATTCCCTCTCTACTCTTGGGGGAAGGATACTGTAAAATTTCCATTCCCTCCCCACTCCTGGGGAAAGATTACTGCAAATTCCCATTCCCTCCCCACCCCACTAACCTGCTTTCCAGTTCTGTTCTCCTGTGCAGGGCAACAAAAGAAGATCCAGCCGATCAGTTGGGACCTGGGAGGCAGAGAATAGATGGGGAGGAGCCAGTCAGAGGTGGTATTTGCTGGTTCTTTGAACTACTCAAAATTTCCACTACTGGTTCTCCAGAACAGGCCAGAACATGCTGAATACCACCTTGCAGTTAGCATGCAGTCCACCCATTTTAAAGTTGCCAAGTTAGGAAACAGTGGTGTATTCTCTCAAAGTCTAAAGTGAGAGAAATGCTGAACTTAGATTGTATCATATTCCTGAGATTTTTGTATGACTACTCCAATATAATACAATACAGTGGGGGTTGTCTCTATTATTACATAGCACATGTTATTTTTTTGTAGTTATATTGACCCGAGGTGGTATTGTATTTCTGGTTTCATTTTTATTGAATGTACATAAAAAGGTAACAGTAAAGGTTCCCCTCACACATACCGTATTTTCCGGCGTATAAGACGACTTTTGAAATGAAAAAAAGGTAACCGAAAATCGGGGGTCGTCTTATACGCCCGGTCGTCTTATACGCTGGAAAATACGGGTACATCAGGAGTGAAGCTTGAGCGCTTTTACGCTTCCTCTTTGAGGGAGTCGAGAAATAAGTTTGCGGGCGCTTCCTCCAAGGCAAGGGAGAGATGTGAAGCGAACCAGTCAGCTCGATCTGGTAATGCAGCGGTTCACAAGGACAAGGATCCCCCCTCACTCCCACTCGCCTTGAGCTTCTCTGGAGCTGCCGGCACGGAAGGGACGTCAAGGGAGGAGGCGCCACGGAAAGCCGGGAGCTTCCGGCGTGGCTCTGTCTTGTTTGCCTCCTGCGAGAAGCGAGGGATAATAGAGGGCGGCTCTAAGCTGCTCACCCGCCCTGTGAAAGAGACGCTTCGCTCTTCTTTGACACCTTCGGGAGGTCGCCCGGCTTCTGCCTCTCTAGCTGCTATTCTCTCCTTCGGAGCTCTAGTGGCGGCAGATCGGACTGTTTTCTTTCACGGAGTAGCGGCCAGAATTTTAAAAAATATGTCATTAATAGAAAGTTGTAGAGTTCATTTATAATGCTGACTGTATTGAATTGAATAAAAATGTATTTGCCTACACAGTTAAGGAGAAGCATCTTAGTTTACAAATCCTTGCAGCTTAATTTTGAATACCCGTATTTTCCGGCATATAAGACGACTTTTGAAAAAAAGTCAACTGAAAATCAGGGGTCGTCTTATACGCCCGGTCGTCTTATACGCCGGAAAATACGGTATGTGCTAGTTGTTTCTGGCTCTAGGGGGCGGTGCTCTTCTCCATTACAAAGCCAAAGAACCAGCGCTGTCCGAAGATATCTCTGTGGTCATGTGGCCGGCATGACTAAATGCCGAAGGTGCACGGAATGCTGTTACCTTCCCACCAAAGTGGTCCCTAATTTTCAACTTGTATTTTTACATGCTTTTGAACTGCTAAGTTGGCAGAAGCTAGAACAAGTAATGGGAGCTCATTCTGTTATGAGGTGCTAGGGATTTGAACCGCCGAACTGCCTACTTTTCTGATCAACAAGCTTAGCATCTTAGCCACTGAGCCACTGGGTCCCTTAAACGTCCATAGTTAGGTCTTATTCTATGGAGCTGAAATCTTTTTCAAGAGTTAACCTTATGGACCATTGCAGTATAGATGACTAGATGGTTTTAAAAAGTTATTTATAGGACAATTGGCCAATATGGGTATTTAAACTGAATTTCTTCATCCTGGTTTCTTGTGATTTACTGTTATTGTTAATGTATCATCCCAACCAGCACAATACCTATCATTGCCAACCAACATGACAAATAAAACAAAAGTTGGAATAGATTTTTTTTAATATTCTACTTGGGAATTATCAATAACTAAATGACCAGAGTGTGGAATTTCAAAAAGATAGTTATGATAGGTATACATATTACCATAATGGTAGCATTTTCTATCCTAATGGTCTGTTTAGCTAGTAGTAGGTATGATACTCTTGAATTTTTATAACCTTGTAATGCATCCTAAGTTTAATGTTTCCATAGTAACCAGTTGTAAAAAGCACCCATTCATTGGAGTTCCTTAGGAACTGTACTTAGGTTAAGAAAGCAGCTATTCCTTTATAAATCACATAAACAAATGTCATAGAGTAAACTAGTTTGTTCATAGAGTTGACACACTGGTACAAACTGTTCTAAGGATTTAATGGTACTTCTTTTGGTTTTTGTATTCTTAAATACATATCATTGCTTTAGCTGAGTTAATGGATTGGATCTACACTATTCCAACAATTATTTTGTTAATGCTTCTTCTAACACCTGGGCATTGTAGGCAGAAGTCACTGCTGTAAACAATTATGTATTTCATTGAGAGAAGATTGGACTATTACGATGCACAGCGTTCTATTTCAGCTACTTTAAACATTTTTTGTACCAAATTTCTGAACTAGAAAAATATTGCTTAGAATTTTTGATACTATCAACCTTGGTATCATATTTATTTATTTATTTGGTTTGTCAATTGCTTACAAGATAATAGATATAAGTATAAACATAATAATATAGGAAATAGGTATGAATAAATGGGGACATTAGGACAGGGATGGCAGGCATAATTGTGCACTTATGCACACCCTTTACAGAGCTCTTAGGAATGGGGTGAGTTCAATAGTGGATAGTTTGAGGTTAAAGGAGTGGGGGTTAGAGGATGTAACAACAGAGTCAGGTAGTGCATTCCAGACATTGACTACTCTGTTGCTGAAATCTATCCAGAAGACTATCTTCTGGATAGTGTCTACGGGGTTGAATGAGGGCTCACTCTATTTCAGGGAAAAGGGAAGGAAATCATGTCCTAGGTTTTTGGTTTATGAAATACCACGTAGATTGACACTTTCCCTTTGCCTTTTTAACATCTACATAAAGGTACTGGGGGATCCGCTGACATGAATTATGTCAAAGTTAATGGCACTAAACTTATATTTAGAAGGCTTAGTCAAAAAGATTATCCTGGCCTGATGTCTGGAGCTGTTAGGGAGTAGATGGGGAGAATCAAATTTAGGCTTAATCCCAGGAAGCTAGAATGTTTTGAAATTAGGAACACTCTCCCACATTTTGAAGGACTCATGGCTGAATGCAGATCAGTTTCACAGCTCCAGATTGAGGGATATTTGGTAGTTACATTAGAGAGGACCTTTGCATAATTCCATCTTGGGTGCCAATTATGAACTTTCCTGGAGCTTGAGACACTAGTCACTGTCATTTATGCCTGGGTTACTTCTCATTTAAATTATTGCAATGTGCTTTCCATGGGGCTTCCCGTGAAGTCCATTTAGATGCAAGAAGTGATTCAGATTGCAGTGGTCTGGGCACATAGTGTATTAATTCACCCATACAGTGTTTCTACTCCAAGGGCTGCATTGGTTCCAGATCCAAATCAAGGTACCATCTTTAAAGCCCTGCATGGCTCAGAACCTGGGTACCTTCAAGACTAGTTTCATCCAATTATTTAAGCCTATCTGATAGCATTAGGTAGAAGAGATTGGGTCCCAATAAAGGAATGCCATTTTCAGGGATGTTGGAGACAGACCTTATCAGTTACTACCTCTTACTTTGGGACAGCATTTCATTTAATATCTATTTGGCCCCAAATTTAAGGCCATTTTGGTAGATAATTAAAACCTGGCTTTTCCAGCATAACTTGTTGACAGATACATTATGAAGTGTTTCCATTTTCTGTTAAACTGAGTGTGTTTATTATTCCAGACATAGAATACTAGTTACTTATTTTACCTGATACACCGTTTAAAAACTTATTTTATGTAATATGACTGGGAAGAGATCAAAGTATATGCCATATTATTTTCTTATCTGGTCCAAATTGATTTTACTGGGGTTTTTGTTTACTTGTTTTTGTTTGCCTTTGATTCGGTCTTGACTCTTAGTATCTGCCTAGGAAGCAACCTTTGCAAGATTACAGAAGTGACTTGCCATTGCTTTCTTCCTAGGTTGAGAGAGGATGACTGGCCTAGAGTAATCCAACTGACTTTCTGCCTAAGACAGGACTAGATACTCACAGTCTTCTACTTTCTAATCTGGTGCCTTAGCCATTACATCAAATTGGTTCTCCTTATTGTTTCAACAACATAATAAACAATATCTGAAACTTAGCACATGGGGAGGTGTTGAATTCAAAGGAACCTCACATTTACATCAGAAGAAAAATAGCTTGCACAGAACCTTTGGTGCCTCAGAACAATGAAGGACCATCCCAGTCTATATCTGGAGTCTATGAATGGGGTTATCAGTATATGGCAGCACTACTAACATTTTGGACACTTGTTGAAAAAGAGGTAGAATGAAGGACATTATATTGGATTTTGTCCAGTGACTGACAAGCATCTCTTCAATTCTGGGAATGATTTTCAGTCAAGCAATAATGTCGAAGACATATTTTTATTATAGTTTTCTCCATGTGGCTTTACTTTAGCTGTCACTGAATGTTCATTATCAGTTTCTTCTCCCAAGTAACTCTTGCACAGGTCTCTGCAGCTAACTACCAGAATAAAATGATATCGCAACAAAAATGATAACATAGGGCTGTGACTTCATAAAGTAAACCCTGCCTTTATATACTTCAGTGCCTAAATAAGACACAATTATATGTGTCTTATATGCACAGAGTTGGAAGACAATGTCATGATGCACATTGCAGCATTTTCCCCTCCTTGCCCCCCTCCCCATGAATACCTATGAAAATCTGATTACATTGTTACCTGTCAAGCGAAGTAAATTACGGCCTAAGTTACCTTTCTTTTATCCTTCAATACATTATCCATTGAGGTGGTGCAGAGGTGGAGATTCGAAGGTCAAAATGTGATTTTGAATGTTCACGGTATAGAAAGACATATAATACCTGTCAAGAACATTTAAAGAAGTGATCTCTGGGCTTATGTGGTTCCATTTCACAGCTGATGCCTGATCTTGGAGAAAGTTAAGCCCGGATGATATCCCTATTGGCACTACAGGTATACCTACAGTATGTGAATTCTGAATCATATTTTGTCTTCTAGTCTGATTTTTCTGAATGGCAAATAGTTGCTATATAGTTAGTACTTCTCTTACACAACATGGCATATTTTCCTTTCCATCTGCATTTCTAACCAATCTTTTGCATTCTGACATAGTACAGTTTGGGAGCACGCCAGTGAAATCAATTAAATATGTACATATTCTTATGGTGCAGGAGGCAAAGAGAATTCCATAAAAACCTTGACTGTAGAACAAAGTTTTTAAAACTGTCTCAGAGTCTGGAACCTATTAGTTTTTTTAAAAAAAAAACAGGTCTATGATCAAGTGCTAAACCTTTAATGAGAAAAAAAATAACTGTATTCAACTTTTTTTCTTGGCCTCTTATGGACTCCTTTTCTATTTTTGAAAAAAATCTGTTCCAAATTGTACACCATGCTAGGATGTTCCAAATTTTCTTTTAGTTTCCTTTCTCTTTAGTTTTCCACCTAAATAAAAATATTTTTGTTAACTCATTTGGAATCTGCATCACAACACTGCCCACCCCCTCAAAGGGTGGAGCTTGCAGTTCAATAGCAGAATAGTTCTCTCTTCATTTAGAAAAAACAGTTGGGGACTGAGGATTTCCATTTCCAGACAATTTTTCTGCTTGTAAAAGATTGTAACTCTGACATTAATTAGGCTGCTACTTGGCTGCTTCAGAGAAAACATTTGGTCTGTGCAAAGGGACATGGATTGACTTTGATGGAAGGCATGGAGGTGACCTCATTTCATCTGCAGAAGCTAATATTAATACAGTTCCAGCTACTGTACCAATTGGGACCCTTTTTGAACAGGCCATACAATTATCCACATTTTATTACAATCCTCTTGACTATTGCAGTCTTGCAAAGTGTGTATGTATGTATGTATGTATGTATGTATGTATGTATGTATGTATGTATGTATGTATGTATGTATGTATAAATAAATAAATAAATAAATAGAATATTTTGAAATTACAATTGGTGCAAAATGTATTGGATAAGGTGTTGACCATTCAAAGTACAGGAGCCCTATTATCCTGGACCAAAAGAGCTGCACTGACTTCCAATTCAAAGTTGTGATATTGACTTTTATGACCCTACATAAGGGTTTTTCCATCATTGGCTGAGGATTTCTGGGAGTGGGAGATGAGTCCACACACATCTCAAAGATACCAAGTTTGAGAAACACTGTCCTAAATGGATCATGGGCTGACTATCTGCAGGACCTTCTCTCTCATTATGAAACTGTCCAGCAATTCAAATGAACAGGGGATGCCTTTCTAAAGATGTATCCATTGTCAGAAGTTAGACTATCTGATATATGGGTAGTAGCAGTATGTGGAATGGCCACACCAACCAGGACTTTCACTGTCCTGACATGTGCCTTTGTGTACTTCCATGCTGATATCGGATAGAAGCATGTCAGATATTTGTATCATGATGTCTTGAAGCATGTTTTGTAATTTGCTCCTGTCTTCTCCTGCTGTGGATGCCTATAGTGGAATGTCCTATATAGAAAAGTCCTTGGCTTCTTGGCTTCCAACACCTCCAATATTTAGAAGATTAGTAAAGTACAGCCAACTTTTAATTTGTTTCATTGCTAATTTTAATACTTGATTTTTATCTGTATTGTGGCTGTATTTCTCTTTGGTTTACATTCTGTATTCCTTTGAGTCCATGGTTATTTATTTTATATTTATTTATTTATATTTACATTTATATGCCGCCCTTTTCCGGAGACTCAGGGCGACTTACAGTCTTTAGAGCACTATGCTAACTGCTCGGCAATAGCCTTCATTCCATTGTATATGCCAGCTTATTACTAGGGCTTTTTGCCCCCCCCCCCCCCCCCACAAGAGGCATTTTTTACAAAGTCAGCTTATTGCCCCCAACAATCTTGGGTTCTCAATTTACCTACCCCGAGAGGATGGAAGGCTGAGTCAACCTTGAGCCTGGTGGGATTCGAACCTGCACTAATTGCAGGCAATTGAGCTAAGTGCTAGATGATTAACAGCTTGCACCACCAAGGCTCAAATAGGTTATCAAATAGAAAGACAGGCAGGATGTAAATCCAATAACGGCAACATACATTTTTATGCATTCCGTTTCCTTTAAAAAAATGTAGCTTCTCTTTCTTATTCTCACATTATCCATCAACTTCTTTTTAAAATGTTTGCCGAGGGAGTTTTTTAAAACAGCCTTGTCAGATCTGCCTTCTAGAAACAATTTTTAAAAATAATATGTGAAGGAAATATATCTTCTTAATTTGACCCTGTATATGTATTACTAAACTTTATATTGTATACAGCTGCAGAATATTGGTAAACTTTTAATTCCTAAAGAAGTGCCACTAGATGGTGCAAGAGATATTTTGAAAATACCCTCAAAGGCAAGTCTTTTCAAGTCATGTGTTGAAAGGCTTATCAAGACTAAATTACACCAGTCATTTATAGCAATGACTTTTTATTATTAAATGTTATGTGTTCAACAAAACAGCACAATACGGTTAAAATGTACCAAATTGGGAAATCTGTTTACCCTTTCAAATTGATCTCTTCACACGATAACAATGGTTTGGAAGAATTGATGTTCAGAAGTGCTGGAAAGCAACAGACCAAGAAAAGAAAAATACAATTGGGATAACATTAATTTAAAATTCTTTGCAAGAACAATTACATATATGAAATAATGGAAACATCATTATATAAATATTTTTAGAATAACAAATCATAGACATTACATTACATTAAGTCAATGTTTTGTCAACTGCTTTATGCTTAGGTGTAGAAATAAAACACTGGCCTTGAACCAGGAGTGATATCTTGAAGATAGAAGAAACATGGCAGTTTAATTATAGTGGGATTTGTTATTGTTTCATCAAATTGCTTTATGGGAGGAAACAATATGAAAAGTATTCTTACAGTATACATGTATTGCTTATTGTATTGCTGATTGCTTATTGTACCCTGTGACTATAATTAAGTGTTGTACCTTATGATTCTTGATGAATATATCTTTTCTTTTATGTAAAATGAGAGCATTTGCACCAAGACAAATTCCTTGTGTGTCTAATCACACTTGGCCAATAAAGAATTCTATTCTATTCTGTTCTGTTCTGTTCTATTCTTTAACCATTCATTTAGGGACCATTTGAAGTTTTGATGGCACTGAAAAAAGTGACATGACCGTTTTTGACACTTATGACCATTGCAGCATCAATGCAGAATCAATGGTCATTGCAGCATGATCATGTGATCAAAATTTGGATGCTTGGTTCATATTTATGACAATTATAGTCTCCTGGAGTCATATGATCAACTTTTTGCGACCGTCTAGCAAATAAAGTTAATGGGAAAGCAGATTCACTTAACAACCATGTTACTAACTTAACAACCACAGGGATTCACTTAACAAGGGTGACAAGAAAGATCATAAAATGGAGCAAAATTCAACTTTTACTTAGTAACAGAAATTTTGGGCTCAATTGTGGTCGTACGTTGAGGACTACCTGTATAGGGGCCAAGGCAGATCAGAAGTTATATATATGTTCAAAGCTTCTTTCTGAAATACAAAGGGCCCTTTCTCTCCCTCCTCCCTTCCTCCCTTCCATTTTTCCCTCCTCCCTCCCTTCCTTTCTGTCTTTTTTCTGTTTATCAGTTGTATGATTCTATAATCCAGGACCTTGCAAGAAAGTATAACCCATATCAAGATTAAAACCAATGTAATAAAAGAAATAATAATAAAATGTCACCATAAAAGATCATAACAATGATCACTAGCAACCAAAAGCCCTAATTCATAGAAAAGGTCACTTGAATAAAACCATCTTAAGGACATATTGAAATAATATGGGGAATAGTAAACTAAAGGCTCACTCTTGGGAAGCTATTCCACAGTTGAAATGTTATACAGTTGAAAAGGCCCTTTTTTGTATTCTGTTTAGACATTTATCCTGGGGAAGGAGGAGAATGAATGAGGGAGTAGGTTTCTGAAGAAACCACTATTTTCATGCTGTTTAGGGCGATTGAAGCTGTGGGGGAAAGTGGAATGTATAATGTTACCATAGCAAAATTAAAACTACAGATACAAGCCTGGCTATTACTCTTGTCAGCAGTATCACATCACAGTGATTTGTTTTGGAAGTGTCTGAGGGCTCTTCACACGTCTGAGGTAACATGCTACCTTGGCACTTCAGCTAGTAGAAAACTATACTGGCATAAAATCTGCTGCTACACTGAAAATCCCAATCCTGCCACAACCACAATGCCAACAAATTATTTTTTTATTATTATTATTTATTTTATTAATTACATTTATATACCGCCCTTCTCCCAAGGGACTCAGGGCGGTGAACAGCTCATCTAAAAACCCCACAGAAAATACAAAAGTTAAAAAGTAATTAAATTTAAATCAGCTGCATACTAAAATTAGGAAAAACCCCCCCCACCCTTAAAACCCAATTTAAAATTAAAAATGGAGATCAAATTTAAAATCATCATCTGACCTTTATTTATGATGTATAATTGCACATTAAAGATAAGTGGTTTCTCATGGCTTTTTTTCCATGTTCTTGTCACCAAAATATTAGCCAATGGGAAAATAGCTAAGAAACACCCGCATAAATCTAGGATGGGATTACGATCGGAGTACAGGAAATTATGATAAATAATTTTAATTTTTATAGATGGGCATGTAAGCCATCTATAAAAATGCACAAATGTTTGCATAGATCAGGGGTGTCAAGCTTGATTCATTAAGGGCTGTATCAGGGTTGTGTTTGATCTCGGGGGGGCTGGGGCGGGTGTACCCAGAGTGGGCATGGCCAGCTCAACATCACTTGTGTCAGGGAGTGCCTATGGTGGCCCAAGTCCTCTGCCAGTGAAAACAGGCTTCCAAGGCCTGTGGGCTGGATCCGGCCCATGAGGTGTTTCATTGGCAAAGGGTTGGCAAAGGGTTGGCATTGGCAAAGAGGCCATTGCAGCCAAAAATGGAGCTTGGGAGGCTGTGTGCAACCCTCCTGAGCTCCATTTTCACTAGCAGAGGACCACTAGCCGGTCCTTTGCTGTTTCCAGGATGGCTTCACAGGTCAGATCTAAACACCTCATGGGCCAGATCCAGCCCACAGGCCTTGTGTTTGATAGCCTGGCATAGTTGGCTATGCCATATATTGGCTGTGCACCGTCCTGAGTCCTGTCAGGGAAATAGGGTGGTATATAAGTACAATAAATAAATAAATAAATAAATAAATAAATAAATAAATAAATAAATAAATAAATAAATAAATAAATAAATAGATAGATAGATAGATAGATAAATAGATGAATTCAAAAAGAACCTGGCTATTTTCAGGTATCAACTGAAAGTGGGTCTCTTTTTAGAGAATGATTGGATGCTACTTCAAAAAATGATAACACCATATTTGAAAGCAGCCCAAATAACTGCTTTTAGGGATGGGAAAAGTAGTGTCATAAATCAGCAGAAAAAGTTGTCACTGTTTGACCCAGTTTATGGTTAGGCTTCCTCCATGCTACCATTGGTCAGCTAATGTTCATACAGTTTAAATTTCGAAAATAGAGATTGGCTGAGAGACTTGGCAGGTATAGGAGGAGAATCTGGTTTGGAAGAATTAGAATCTAGCACTGCGCAGAACAAAAATATCCTGGAAGACTACATCCAGGAGTCAGAGAGGAGGGATGTGTGCTCACATCAGCCAACAGGTACCAGATTACCTTATCTGGAGGGGATCACCAGATGACAACAATAAACAAATGAAGTATGTCAGATTGCACTCTCAGCAAAGCTGCTGTACCTTGTTGTCTATTTAAAGGGAAAAACAATACTCCAAGACTGGAAGACTAAGTTGATAGGGTTGGGGATAAGATGAAGTATTATTGTAAGTACAGGGCAGAAAAAAGAGATTGGTATGGTACATTAATGCTGCAGTTCATTTTAAGTGGGGCAGGATTCACTTAAGATTTATCTTGAAACAAATATAATTCTTGTACAATAGTCCTTGCTTTGTGACCATTTGTTCAGAAACCTTTTGAAGTTACGGTGGTGCTGAATAAGGAGGACTTGTAAAGTAGCGGCCCTTGCAGTGTCTCTGAGACCACATGATTGTGATCTGGGTGTTTGGCAACTGGCTCACCATTAGGATAGTTGTAATTTCCCATGGTCATGTGATCACCATTGGTGACCTTCAGTGGGTGCTTTTAACAACCAAAGTCAGTGGGGAAGCCAGCAGGAAATTTTCAGACCCACCTATCCTTCTAGAAATACACAACCACCTTTTTGGCAATACTTCAATAATAATACTTCCAAAGCTCTTCAGGTATTGACCAATTCCAGATTTTTGGAGTATAATTTAATAATAGATCCTCATCTTTAAACCTTAATCTTATTCCAAGAACCCTAGTTCAGAATATTAACTAAGTTCAGTGAAGTATATGAACTAAAGTTCCTTCAAATTTATTAATCTTTTTCACTAAATAAAATATCAAAAGCAACAACACCAAACTCTACCCACACAACCAGCCAACTTTATTTGAACATCTACTGAGGAGTCTAACAGACCCAAATAACTATGTTTTTCTGAACTAACCAAGTTTTTAATATATCAAAACATACTTAACCCTTCTGAGAGACTGAGAGAAGCTATACTTAAGATTTGAAGTTCCTTTATATAAGGGGTGTCAAACTCTCACCATCATGGTTGAGTCATGTGACATATCACAATTTTTTCCCCTTCGCTAAACTGGGCATGAGTATGGCCAGGGCCTGATGCATCTGGCCCGTGGGCTGCTAGTTTGATACCAACTTTATGTGACTACATTTTAGTTAAGCCCATGTTATTGGAAAAATGTTAAGCTCAATGCAGTCACAGAAAAAAGATAAATTTTAGTACCTATTTAGAAGATAGTTGTTTAGAAGCTACAAGGCAATTTATTGAAAATTTGTATGAATATTGGGTTGGAGACACTTACTCCTTCCTTTTAAACCATTCAGCTAAGCACTTAATACATGACATCAATGAAAATTGAGTTTGTATATATTACTATATTCAAGGTTAGGGTGAATTGGGTCACAAATACCCGCATAGTCCTTTATGCTATAGTCCCATAAAACTTAGTTAAGAATGAAATAAAGTGTTTATGTTTATTAAATTTCTATACTGCCCCCTCTCCCAAAAAAGGGACTCGGGGCGGTGTACAGCCAGCTAAAACAGAAACAGTATATACAATTAAAAACAATTTAAAATGATTAAATTGGAGGCCAAATATAAAATTAACAGATATAAAACTGATAAAAAATTTAAAAATACCAAATTTAAAACCCCACAAATCGTTACTGGGCCAAGCCGGCCTGTTAAAAAAACAGGGTCTTTACTGCGCACCGGAAGGTCTGAATGTCGGTAATGGCCCCGTATGTCCGGGGGCAAATCATTCCCCGCAGAGAAGGCCCACACCCTCGGGGCCGCCAACCGGCAACGCCCAGCCGGCAGAACCCCGAGGAGGTTATAATAATAATGAAAAAATAATGAAGCTTACATGAGAGCAGACATGTCTAGGATTGTCTGTCAATGTACTTCACAGTCCTAAATTATCTCAGGTATGTTATAAAATATCTGTCAGAATTTAAGACAGCCTTTTCTGTCTTCCTGTGATCCCATCTGTTTAGGACTGTGTGTACAAAGATTTCAAAACTTGTACTAATTATGCAAAGAACTTTAAGGCAGGAGAAGAGTTCGGGATGCTGGGAGAAAGATTTGCATCATGTCTCCTTCATGATGGAGATATATTTGTGCTGCAGTCAGATGCATGCATGGATTTTAAAGCATATCATTATACATTTTCACAAGAAAATGGAGAAGAATTAAACAATTTTCTCTGAACATCAAGATTTGCCACTGACATCAGACTTCAATATTTCCTGCAAGGTTTAGCAGCTATTTAAAAATGATCTTGTTAGGTGTTGTACAATAATTGGAATATTGGCTGACAATGTTTCAATATAAAGAAGTTGAAAAAATACATCCTGGATTATCTAGAATTCAACAAAACATGTTTTGGCAGATAAGCACATTACCATAAAAACAACACCCTTAATGATAATAAAAATGTGAAAGATATTACCCAGGAATAACTTTTACTGGCTTTAATTGAAATCTGTGGAAATATTTTCTTGCCAAACTCTTTTTTTAAAATGTCATCCATGCTTTATCTGAATATGGGAGACCTTGGAAAGGAGATAATATTGGAGTCAAATGACCAATTATACTTAATAATGAAAATATATTTATTTTATGCAGCAGAAATCTGTTTCAGGTATTTATTTAGTAGGCATAGGGAAAGAAACAGAGCCTCAAATCGGAAAGCATCTAGAAGAGAATGGATACAAAAGTAGACAATATTGTTATTGTTAGTCGTGAAGTTATGTCCAACCCATCATGACCCATGGACAACGTTCCTCCAGACCTTCCTGTCCTCTACCATCCCCCAGAGTCCATTTAAGTTCACACTGACTGCTTCAGTGACTCCACCCAGCCATTCATTCTCTATCGTCCCATTCTTCTTTTGCTCTCAACTTTTCCCAGCATTAGGCTCTTCTTCAGTGAGTCCTTCCTTCTCATTAAGTGGCCAAAGTATTTGAGTTTCATCTTCAGGATCTGGCCTTCTAAATAGCAATCAGGATTGATCTCCTCTAGGACTGACTGGTTTGATTGCCTTGTAGTCCAAGGGACTTGCAGTAGTCTTCTCCAGCACAACAATTCAAAGGCCTCAATTCTTTGGCACTCAGCCTTCCTTATGGTCCAACTTTCACATCCATACATTACAACTGGGAAAACCAGAGTCTTGACTATAAGCACTTTTGTTGGCAGGGTGATGTCTCTGCTTTTTAGTATGCTGTCTAGATTTGCTATAGCTTTCCTTCCCAGGACCAAGCATCTTTAAATTTATTGGCTGTGGTCCCCATCGGCGGTAATCTTGGAGCCCAGAAAAATAAAATCTGTCACTACCTCCATTCCCCCCCTATCTATTTGCCAGGAATTGAGAGAACTGGATGCCATGTTCTTAGTTTTCTTAATGTTGCGTTTCAAGCCAACTTTTGCACTCTCCTCCTTCACCCGCATCAAGAGGCTCTTAGTTCCTCTTCACTTTCTGCCATTAAAGTGGTATCATCTGCATATCTGAGGTTGTTGATATTTCTCCTGGCAATCTTAATTCCAACTTGTGATTCATCTAGTCCTGCCTTTCTCATGATGTGCTCTGCGTATAAGTTAAATAGGCAGGGTGACAGTATACAGCCTTGCCGAACTCCTTTCTCAATTTTTAACCAATCAGTGGTTCCATGTCCAGTTCTCACTGTTGCTTCTTGACCCGCATATAGGTTTCTCAAGACAATAAAGGGTAAGAATTATAAGATTTCTAGGATTTTTTGATATATTTTTATATTGTAAAGAATCAATAGAACAATTTTCTTTTTATTCAATTTATTTTTTCAGGAGAAGAACAGCAGAAGATTGAAGCTATTATGCTTAGTAGGAATACTTCTTATGTTTCATATCAAGAATGTATAATTCTTAAATTTAAGAAATACATATAATAAAATTATTTAATAAATTTAATAAATATAAATATAAAATTATGGTGGTTCAGAAGTTAAGATGCTGGGCTTGGCAGCTGGAAAGCTAGTAGCCCATGTTTGAGATCCAAGTGCCGCAGGACAGGGTGAGCTCAAATCCTCTCCGAGCTCCTGCCAACCCAGCAGTTTAATATATAGTATATAAATTCTTCATATGTAACATTAGTAGAATTCCCACAATGCATATACATGTCTGTGTGCTTGTGGGTTTATGTGAACATGTAAAAAGAGAATGCTATATTTTATAAAGACTACATGCAAAGTTGTACACACCATTGCTACACATATTTGTAATTAGTGCTCAGTGGAGAGGACTGAATGGAGAGAGAAGATGAGTGAAATGAATAAAACAGGTTGATTTATTTTATTGCGATCTACTCATTAGCATGGTATGCATATGGCAGGTTTCTTCATAAGAAAAAAATATGTGGCTATGTGGCCCAACAGCAATTATCATAAAAAGGAAAAATAATGACATAAAACATAAAATCTTCTTCTTTCAGACACAGTGAAGATATACTATTGATCTCTTCTATGTATGCATATGAATGTATTATTAGGAGTGCATGAATTACCATCTGAATTCACCATCTGAATTACACAGGATCTCTGAAACTAGTCTTACCCATGAGTATATATTACCTATGAATATTATCCAGAGTTGTCTGAATCATGAGATGGGTAACAAATAAATTTGATAAATAAATCCATGGGCAGGTAACAATTATGTATTGTATATTTTAGATGAATTCTGTCCAGGCATCATGTCTGAATTAGGAACTGAACCATAAGCAATGTTTGTAGAATCATCAAACATGTATCTAATCTCTCCATTCTCACCTGCACCACTCTTCCTCTTCCAAGGAATTATGAGGTAGGTTTCTATGTATTTTCAGATATATACCATATGGATTGAGGAAACTCCATATGATTTACAGATAAAGACCTGTTTGCAAAAGAATTCATAGAGAGCTTTTTAAAGACATTCCAATAGTATTTAAAGATCAGAAACTAGAAGGGCAGGGCTGACTTATATGGGGATCTTGAGGTACAACAGTTCATATTTTATTTATTTGATTCCCCCCACCTTTTTATTGTTTATAAATAACTCAGGGTGATGAATATAAATAATATTCCTTCTACCACATTGATTAAGAACAACACCAGTTTGATTGAGAAGGGACAAAAATCATTGGTCATGCTAGCACCCACCATGCACATAAATTTGTTGAGATCTGGCATTTGATCCCAAGTAGAGGCTAATATTTGCTCCTACTTGAGCAGCGGGTTGGACTAGATGACATCCAAGGTCCCTTCCAACTCTGTTATTCTGAAGGAACAATTAACAAACATATTGACCTAAATACAGCATATGAATATACAGTATAAGAAACCAGAACAAAAGAACAACCAATCAACAAAAGAACCAAGCAGTTGCTCAGAATTTAAATATAGTTCCAAACCATCAACCAAGCGACCAACTGACCATACTGGCACACAAGACATTTATAAGTTAAAGATAATAGGACAAGACAATCCATGATGTTACCTAGTTTGGTAATGAAATGTTCAAAAACTAAATTAAAACAAGCTTGGAGAGCAAACCATTGCCAAAATCTAAAATCTGAGCTACAAATATTTTCTATTATTTCATAATATTCCTTCCTCTTCCTATTTCCCCACAACAACAACTCTGGGAAGTAAATTGGCCTGAGAGAGGGTGACTGCCCAAAGTCTTTAGAATAGTGTAGCACAGCAAGCATAGCATAGCATCATTTATTTTGGCCTAATGTGATTAGACACAAGGAATTTGTCTCCAGTGCAGAAGCTCTCAATCATATGTTGGTTGTGACTGTGAAGCTCTTTTATTACATATTGCTAAATGCAGAGACTGGATTTTCTAAGGAAGACAATCTCCAACTTTACTCTCCAGTCCAAAATGGTGATAACATTCCAGTTTGCTTTGAAAACAAAATTTTCTTCTCTCTCTCTCTTTCTCTCCTTCTCCCAGTAAAAAAAAATGCCCTCAACTCTTTCAGGCTTTGGTTGTGTAGCTTTTATTTTCCTAGTAGAGTGCTGAATAAAGTAGCAGGTCCCAAATCTTTAGGAACACAGCATAGAAACACCTGTACCCGGGGATAGAGATTATAGAGGAGTCTTTATTTCACTTTGCAGCAAGAAAGGACTAAAGAACTTGCTCTCAGAAGTTAGCCAGATCTGAATAACTGTACTAAGAAGAATAAGGCATTGCAATGGAAGGAAATGAAAAATGGATAGAAGCCTCATAGCAAAAAAGCTTTTTCAAGCTGAATTACTCTGAGAAGAAAGAAAAAGCTACAGGACTCAGGTTGCTAATGGTTCCATTATTTTCATCCAGAGGTTGCCACTATAGGATAAATTTACCTGCTGCAAAATACTGCTCTGAATCACATATTTTGGTTTCTGGCAGATGCTGTGAAAGACAACAAATATATATATTTTCTTGTCTTGCTCCATTTTTCTTCTATTGTGTATACAGCTTAAAATACTGGTTTTGAAGAGTTTTCAGCAGGTGCTTATTTTCTTATTGCTTAAAAGGGCTGTGCTTTTATTATGAATTATATCTTACTTGAGAACTATTGAATCAAGTTATTAAAAAGGTCTCTGCAAATGATATGGATCTGATTTGTATAACACACAATACTGGAGATGCAGTCCCGATTGATGAACAATCTTATCTCTCTCTGTGTTGCTCTTGTCAGAAAGAACATGTGTAGATTGAATAGTGGTTCTCTGTAAGATTTTATCTTACAAACACATAACCATGTCTTTGTTTATAGCATCTTGAAAATTCATCTGAAAATAATTAAAACAGTTCTGATTAATCTTGGATGCACTTGACATGGAGTTTACTATGGTTGGGAGACTGAAAAGTTGGTTGTTTGGAAATCAAGTTGTGGATTGATTCTGCAAGTAGTAAATATTGGCATTCCTATTTCAAAATTCATTCATATTTCAGAGACAGTTAAAACACAAGCTAATCATTGCCTTACACTGACTCTCTTACATCTATTTAACAGTTTTGTTTCCAAGTAAGCTTTGCTATGATATTAGGCAGCAGGACTGGATGATTATGGATTTAACTAGTGATTATTACGAATGATTGCTAACTTCCTAATTCTCACCTTGTTGGGCTGTTGATCTGCTAGATTCTGCTTATTTTGACAAACTGTGTCTCAGGTCTAGTTTTCCAGCATCTATTGTCAATCAGAACTCTCTTGACACTGTTGTTGGACTTGCCAGTCCTGTCTTATTTGGATTGCTTACCTTGATATTTAGTATATTTTTGTAATAGCAGTTTGATTCTTATTGTGCAATTATGAGTTAATCAATCTAGGAAATTACAAAAAAAAAAAAGATATGTGAGATTATATTTAAAAAGAAAAACAAAATACTGGAATACTTTAAACATTAGGGATGTTTATGTAATACTGATTTATACACCATAGCATTGGAATTCAACTGTTTACCAGAAATTGTGCTTGTATCTGCAATAGATATATATATTAAGAAATTGGAAAAGTGATATTATTTCAGATGTTAAGAAATGGTTGTCAGGAAATATGTGATTTATCTATTATGCAAAAGACAATATTTTCTGCTAATCAAAGGATATGGCAGAAATTCTATGATATCTTACAATGGTATTTTTCATATATTAGTGAATTCATTGTAAATCAGTGACTATTGATAAATATAAAATGTAAAGCAGTATTCTTCATTGTTTTTCTCTTCTTAGTTGATATTTGTAGTTTGGGCATTCAATTTTTTGAAAAAAACTTTTTTAAAGATTAAACAAATACAGCCTAATTTGTTTCATAGTAATATTTGTAAGAACTAAAGAAATTCCTGAGATATGCAATATTTACAGTCAGTAAATGTACCAGATATGGAATGGGCTGTCTCCAGGGGTTGTGACAAAACACTGAAAGATTGCCTTTATAGGTAAGTGATACATAAAATAATGTATTGCATAGACCTGCATAGAAGTAGACAAACCATTACCTTTGGGTCATGGTTTCAGAAATATTTCCTTACCTAAACAGAGAAACAGAATGACCAGTGGCAAAACAATCAGTGGGAGTGTTTCCTTGAGAAAATCGGCAGGGATATCTGAAATCTTCCTCTCCTCTCCTCTCCTCTCCTCTCCTCTCCTCTCCTCTCCTCTCCTCTCCTCCCCTACCCTCTCCTCCCCTACCCTTCTCTCCTCACAGGAGACCAAAGCAAAGGTGGTAGCATAAACATGAAAATCATTCAGTTGGACCAGGTTGCTGTGTTTGATTGCATTGAATGGTATTTGTGTGCATCTTTGTAGAAACAGTAAGTTGATGATGAAGATTCTCTAACCTCTTCAAAGTTCAGAGAAATTGGGGTAGTCTATAAATTTTATAAATAAACAACCAAATTAAAAAAAATAGTTGAGGATTCCTGACTGACTATTTGGATTTAAAATTACCGGTATATGTATTTACAAGCATTTGTATATTATAAACTTTGCTGGTTGATCACTATATGTTTCCCACGTGACGCCCCTCCTGCGCGAGCTGCATTGGTTGCCGGTGGCCTTCCGGGTTTGCTTTAAAGTATTGGTTTTGGTCTTTAAAGCGCTCCATGGCATCGGACCAGGATACTTACAAGACCGCATTCTGCCAGTAGTCTCCCACCGACCGGTGCGCTCCCACAGAGAGGGTCTCCTCCGGGTCCTGACGCCTTCTATGTGCCGTCTGGTGACCCCGAGGAATAGGGCCTTCTCTGTGAGGTCACCCGCCCTTTGGAACGGGATGCCCCCGGGGCTACGAACGACCACTGACCTGAGGGCGTTCAGATGTGACCTGAAGACCTGGCTCTTTGAGCAGGCCAGCCTGAGCTGACTCAAATGGGATTTTTAAATGGGGTTTTAGAGTAGTTGGGTTGGGGTACGAAAATTTTAATTTATTTTAATAGGGGGTTTTAGATTTTTATTGGGGCAGCCTATAATTTAATTCTTTTTTATTCATATTTATCTCTGTTTGTATGCATTTTAGTTGGCTGTTCACCGCCCTGAGTCCTTCGGGAGAAGGGCAGTATATAAAAGTATGAAATAAATAAATAAATAAATAAATAAAATATGTTGTCCTCTGAGAGAACAGTGGCTGTGATGCTGCTATTATTACACTTCAGCTTAAATATCCTTTAGGAGTGGAATCCAAAATGAGGACAACATTGTGGAATTGCACAGCTGAAATCATATTGATCTAATACACCAGATAAATTTCTCTTTTTAAAAAAATTCTTCTTTCCTTTAAAAAAAATCTCTGGATAATTGGTTGTTTTTTTCTTAATTAGTTTCAGCAGTTGTCAAAACAAGATTTGTGACATCAGCCTCTTACAATGACAAAATAAAAAGAGAAATCAGAATCAGATCAAAATCAGTATCAAGATGTGATACAAAAAGCCAGTGTTGTCAGATAGAATATGTTGCCCTTTTAAAAAGTTTCTTGTCTTCATTGTTATCAACTTGAAGAGATAGTAACAGTTATTACAACTAAAACTGGCTGTGACAGTCCCTATTTCTCACTGGTATTTCTCACTGACTAGAGAAATAAATTAAAATGCTGATATTAAGAGTGAGGATTTTTAAGTAAAGGAAGGAAAAGAAATGGACTTGCAGGGAGAGGATGAGATCATTTTCACATAAGAAAGACAAACTTAATTTGGCTGTTAACATCAAATGTAGAATCTGTCTTGACTGGCTTACGTATTCAAATCTCCTTCCAGGTGAATTATTAATCATATATATAGGATTGTAGTCACTGTGGGAGCATAAGCAACTCAGCATGCTGTGTCTCCCACTTCTCTTGTCTCCTTTACCTGAGAAATTGCTCCCTTGGCACAGGGACCTGCTGAGTGAGAGAGACATTACTTCAGAGCTCCCTCTTATGTCTGTACACAGAAAATAGTCCTACCCTAGAGGCTAAAAAAAGGGGATGAAATAGAAGGAGAGTTGAAAAAAGTGCATTGTATTATGATGTGCTGTTGAGAAAGAAGACGGCAGGCAAGGAGCTACACAATCACAAAAATATCCAACTTCCTAAGGACAAGGGAATTGTGGCTGGCATGCAGAGGGTAGCTGCAAGGCCCAACAGCTATGCCAACTCTACAGCACTGCCAGGAGCAAATATCCTTTCCCAGTTAGAAACAGATACAAAAATCTCAGTTGTGGCTCAGTTCACAGAGGACAGAAACTTCGCTGAGAAACTTAACAAATATTAACCAATATCCAAGGCAGCTACATCTGGATAGCTAAAGAGTGAAAAGAAGCTTGGTTTTTCTGCAGTCCACAACTTAGAAGCTGGCTAAGGACAGGGCCACCTAAACAATAATTAACACAACAATGAGCAATCTAAGTCTGCCTTCAAACAAAAACAGGGAGATAAAATTAATATATAATAAACTCATAACCATAAAAAGAATAAATCAAGCACATAACAGATCTATACACAGTGACATAAATTGAAGATGTGTATGTTTATGTTCACATACACATATACAAATAAGGTTGTTTTGGAATAATAGATAGGAGCCATAGGAATCAATAGGAAATCCTAGAAATAAAAATATCTTCAATTTTGTGAGCAGACATATTTTTATTTTTCTGAAGTTTCTCCTTTGTCACAAAGGAAAACACAATTACATTTCATGAATACACTTTTTTATCCTTTCCCTCAAAAGAACCATCACAGCCACTTCATTTTCATCATCTCTGTCCTCATCATTTTCAGGGTTTAGGATATGGGAACTGATACTGCCTATTCTACAAGATCAGGTAGCTGCAGCCACCTATCAAGTGCATTCAACTCCATCACTATACTTGCTCTTCATGCTTATGAGTTTTATTAACACAAATTCTTTTGGTATTTTTTTTAATACTTCAGCTGATGAAGAATCTATAACTGCAACCGAATTGCAGCTTGGGACTTGATGTTTCCATGTCTACTTTTCCAACATTGGATAAATTGTACATTGACAGAGCTTAATAATTAATAAATAATTAATTAATTAACTTATTTATTTTTTTGCCCACCAGGAGTATTAATTCTATTCTTTGTACCCAGTTTTGGATGCCTCCATTTAAAGATTCATTTTGAGAATCATTCAGCAGCAAGTTTAAAGCAAGCAGGGGAAAAACTGTTAAGAAGTCTGGAAACCAAGTCTCTTAATAATGTTTACACTGGGGCAAAGAAGATGAAGTGTAGATGCAATATCTCTTTCAAACTATCTTAGTCATGACTGTTCATCATGGTTTGCGTGCGATAGCACAAATTTAAAAAAGCACTGCTTTTGAAGTAGACAAAGAAAAACTGCCTTGAATAGTTGGATGGAAGTGGGTTGAGGGTGACGCTATACATTTAAGATATGGAGGGGTATCTTGAAAGCAGACATGGATGCCCCCTTTATTTAGACATACAGAAAAACACAAAGTCCACAAAATCTACTAATGAAGTCTTTTGGAAACTGAGTAACATGTGTCAAGAAGATTACAGATTTCCAGGAATATAAGTATAAATAACTACCAATAAATCTCTGAGGAAAGACAATATTTGGTAAATTAAATGAAGTAACCATGGTGTCTTGATTTAGAAGCTTTGAAACTCCTGAAACAAGGATCATTTGAGTATTATTATGGTCATTTTTATAGGCAAGCTCTCCTTTGTTCACTTTGTATAAGGTATGCAAAAACAAAAAAGCTGTCAGAAGGCAGAAAATATAACTCCTAGTGCTTTTACAGAGCAGACAAACAAATGATTGTTGCAGTTTCAAAGAAGGGGGGGGAGGAGAGGAATTTTAACGAGCAAATTTGTTTCAGTTATGATGAATTATTTAGCCCATCTTTTGTTGTGGCCCCGTCTTCCGAGCCTGTATTATCAGAAGAAGAAGACGATCTGGAAGATGAGGGAGAGAACTGGCAAGGCCTCCCTCCCCAGGACCTTCCTTCCTGCCAATTCCAAACTGACAGCAATTTCCAAAACAAAGTCTTTACTCACAAAGATAATGAAAAAAGCAGTTCAACAAGCACGTGCTCTTGTAACACAGTCATGAACCAAATCCAAATGCAGTTAAACTTTGTCCCGTTCGAAACCTGAAGGGAAAGTACACCCACTTTTATCCCCTGTGGGGTGTGGCTCCATGACTCAGCTTATTCCTTGTTCTGCCCATGCCTCGTCCGTTGCTGCTCACGTTTCTCCCTTCTACGTTGCCTGGGATCAAGCCAAACCCTCTCCTCTTTGCTCCCTAACCTGGGCTGCTCTGTCATGCCTTCTTCTGGAGTCAACTCTGGCTGTTCCTCCTGGTTGTCTGAAGGAACCTGAGGCATTACCAGGGAGGGAGGCATTGGCAGGGAGGAAGATCCTTGGGAGGGAGGCCTTGCCAGTTCCTCTCCCTCATCTTCCAGATCATCATCTTCTTCTGATAATACAGGCTCGGAAGACGGAGCCACAACATCTTTTCTCTCACAAATGCTTTAATTTCTATTGTGAGATTACTTATGTAGTAGTTTTATAACTACTTTTATATTTGTCAGTAAGACTTTATTTTAATCTACTGTAAATGATTATACCTCATATATTTTCAATGCTATTTTGTATTTGCATTTAATATTATGATGCTAAGTTTGTATTTGATTGAAAATCCTCATTAGAATCAGCTGGTAACACTTGCCTTCTTGACACATATTATTAGTTTGGCATCAGAAAACCTGGCACGATAAAGTCATTTTCATCTGTTGTCAAATCAACAAAATTTGAAATTGTTCCATGCTTGTGGCCCAGCTAGTGAATTTCCCCCGTGACTCTTTTTCATCAGACAGACCATTATTATTTGCATAAAAATGGACTGAATTAATTCATGTGGTTGTTCACTAGGAAGCCATTGCCTAATAGTCTTCCCCTTCCTTCACTGAGCAGGTAAATGAATGACTAACTATGCCAATTTTTATGTGAAGATACAACTA
Organism: Bungarus multicinctus; assembly: GCA_023653725.1. NCBI lineage: Eukaryota > Metazoa > Chordata > Lepidosauria > Squamata > Elapidae > Bungarus > Bungarus multicinctus. Next base: position 214,193,690 of record CM042834.1, read on the forward strand.
CATTTTACGTGAAGATACAACTGGACACATGTATGACATAGTGTTTGAATATCTTCTATCAAACATGCATCTTCTATAGAAGACTGATCAATCCAAGACTTCCTTCAGTAGAATGGAAAGGAAAAGCTGGGCAATGCCTACTGTTGTCCCCAATTTGGGTCTGAGCCTGGTGCCAAAGCTGATGAAGAACACCAGACATGAGGTACAAGATTGTTTCCTTTCCTGGGACCCCTTTTGTGCTTCAGCAAAAGGGGTCCCAGCCAGCAAAATGCTAGGACCCTGAACAAAGGATTCAACAAGCTTTTGTAATATTTTCAAAGTGGGATAAACAAGCATTTTCTAATAAGCATTCTGAAAATTATCTATTGGCTTCATGCCATCTCTATTTCTCTCAACTAATAAACACTTCAAAAGCTATCTAACAAGTATTCTTTTGTCTCTATTTCAACCCTATCCCTAAAAATTAACTAATAGGCATCCTAGAAGACATTTAGTAAGTCTTCTATTGACTCTGTCTTAGCTCCCTTCCTTATCTTAGCAATATGTTTTGTATGATGTGCCTGACAGTCAGCTCTTGTTTTCTACATTGAAAGGGGCCCCATTTGACCACACTCCCATTTCTTTTATTTTTGATATGTGGGCCTTGCAAATATAATCTACCTTCCTTCTGAGTTCATGCCACAAGCTTGTATTTTTATAGCAAATGACCCTATAGCAAATGGCCCATCTCTACTCTATCTTGCACACTTTAAACTAATATAGAAACAATTGCTTAACCTATCCTATAACATTTGAACTAGTCAAAAATCCATAATCAAATTTAATTTTGGTAGATTGTTCTCTGTAATTATAAAATGAAAGGGAACCAACCCTGCTCCAACCCACTCAAAAGTCCACCAATCCATATGGGATTCACAAAGTCTTTCACATATATTAGTATACACGGTTAGTATATTAATGGCATAGGACAACTCAAAGAAGTAGGGCAAGATTGGAAAATGTGGAGAGACCTGGCTCATAGAATCGACAAGAGTTGGACATGACCGAATGGACATCATCATCTTAATAGCATATGCTAATATATATATAGTATATTATTATTAGTAACACAGACATTTCTGCAACAACATGGGTAAATTTATATTCCAGTTAATTCTGTGTATTTAGAGCAAAGAAGACAGATCCATACAAAATGACTTATGTTTTACTTGGATACCTTGGACCATAAACACTGGCTGTTTGATTTGCCAGCTGTTTGTCTCCTGCTGCCACTCATTTGCTTATTTTGATAACAGTTTTACATTATGCAAATCTGTAGTTCTCATGTCAAAGCTTTCATGAAATTGCATTATTTTAACAAAGCACTTATGACACACTCTAATTTCCTAGTCTTAACTAAACAGATTTTGTAGAGCAAATTCATATCTTTTGTCTGTTCTTGCATACTGCACTAAAACATGGGTTTGTATAATAAATCAAAATTGAATGGGTTCAGAAAACAAACTAAGCCAAAATTAGCAAACTATATATAAATCCATTTCTACACAAGATAAATTCTTGACATTTTAAAATTTTAGGAATATGTCTAGTGTCTCAAGGAATGCTAACAAATTGCAAATCACCTCTCCTTCTCCCCAGTTTTAAACCAATAGATCCTGCTCTATTATCTGCTATAATTATATTGTTATTCAAGTGTTGCACTCTCATGAACTATTACTGTTCTCCTTTTTTCATTTTTGTTTTGTCAGTGCAAAATCATATAATCCCTGATAGTGCCCCACAAAAAATACATAAATTCATATAACAAGTCAATCAAATACATACATAATTCACTGATAACTAATAAATCTTATCAGTCAATATCCCAAAATCTCACTATGATTGAAGGCCTGCTGGAATAAGAAAGTATTTAGGGCTTCTTCAATTTAAGGAATAGTGGAGGAGGTTGTGAAACACAGCTGTATCTGAAGATGGCAGGTTCAAGAGATGATAGCAACACATCGTCCTTCTTCAATCCAGCTGTCCCTTTTCAAACCTTTTGTCTGAAAGATCCAGGAGCAACATGGATGAATCCCAAACACAATAGTATTCATACTACAGAGAATGTATGTATACATGATAGCCAACTGCTTCCCTTGCTGTCTCCATTTTTCTCTCTGACATTCATATACCTCAGAGCACTTCCAAAGGCATGTTTCTAATCCCCAATCTTGCCAAAATGTTAAGAAGTCAATGGTGTGATTTTCTTCATTCCTGTGAGAAATACCATGAGCTAATCCAAATGACTAATAGATGAGTACAAAAAATGGCATCACATCAATTACGTGACCCCATGCAATTTCCACATGACAAAATTCCACAATCTATATACCATATAGAAAAGGAGAAAATCACTTCATATTGAATGTTCCTGCTCTATTATAGACACACAGTCCTTGAAAATATCAATATCTATTTAAGCATCATTAAAAAAAAAACTATTCTAAATGTGGAGTACTATGGATTACAATGAGCTAAAATGCAAAAAGGGTTACCTTCTTTAAACACTTTTTAAAACTGAGATTAGAAAAAAGGAGGGCGGGGAAGCTTAGAATAAGTATTGCATAGAGTAGAATCTAGCTAGGGTCTATGTGGATACTGTAAAATTAAGAAGACTTGTCATGTTAGAAGTGATAATTTATTATTCCAATCATTATCGTTTCTTACTGGCATTAAATATAAGAGTTAAGGGGGGGCAAAGCAATTTGTGTTTAACATATTGCAATTGTCTAGTGTTAAAGCAACTTTTGAGATTTTTTTTTTTCTATCAAAGGTGCCACGTCAGTGAAAATGAAAACCCCCTTAAAAACCATATTATTTTTTGCTGCTTAGATGAAATTTGGAAAGCTACTATAGGGAAGTGAGCAACAAACAAATTTAAGATGGAGAACATGGCATATAATAGGACAGTGATATCATTTCTAATATATAGGAGACATTTCAATATAGGAGGACTATATTCTCATCAGTGATGAAAGGCCTTGGATATAAGGTTTCATTCACATTAACAAAAACAACAAAGAACACTTGATGTTGTAATTCTTTAGAACTCTCCATAGTTTTGTCCCTACTACCTACTTTAGGCTCATCTTTACTTCTACCGTACATTTTAACCCAAGACCTTTATTCTTTTGTCTGAATTACTCTCAAAAGCTTCTGCAACTTTCCCAAAGCTGTTCATTATATTTACTCACAGAACATTTGTATCATGGTATTTCCTTGCATTTCCTTCAGATCCATTCACAGAACCTATTGTGGTATCCTTGGCACAGTCTGCTGGCCTCATGTCCTATTGAACTTTTCCTTATAGGTAACCTGAAGATAGTATTTATGAATTAATCAGACATGGGGCTGGTCTTTTTGATAAGAAAAGGTGAGACCTTCCTTTTATATAGCAGTTTGGGGTGAAATGGACCCCATGTGGAAGTCCCATCTCATAAGAACCAGTTCTTTGGAAAACAATATTCTTGCTGTATCATTTAGACACAAATTTCTACTACTGTTACCTTTCTTATGTGGCTATCTGAAACAAATTGCTTCCCTCTAATGCAGGGCTGTCAAACTCCCAGCCCACCGGCTGGATGCATCACATGCTGACCATGGCCACTCCCATGCTTGGTTTAGCAAAGGGGGGAAAAGTCCTGATACATCATATGATGCTGCTGTGACAATGTGAGTTTGACATCCCTGCTCTAATGCATGAAACAGCTGGCTCAGTTTCTCGTTTTTCTATTTTCTATTGACCTTGAATTAAAACTGATTAAACATTGAATCTAAAATAGAACTACATTGAGATGGATTTATTTAACACTTTATCTGTTTTTTTGTCATAATTAGTTATTGTAAAGGTCCTTACACTGGGTACTGTATTGATACTCAGTTTGCTGTATGTTGAACCAATCCTGCATTGTTTTTTATTTTAAAAATGCAAATTCATCTGTAATATATGCTTTCTGAAACATTGTATGATTCTGCAATGCTTATTAGGATTGGGAGTCTGACAATATTTGTCAGATCAACCTCATGGTGTTGACTAGTTGCTTTCATTTGAAAGCATTATTTCTGTGCTGTCTTGTCTTCAGCACTAGTGCTTAATCAATGTTTATGAAAGAGTCACCTTGAGTTTTTAAGCTAAAGCTTCAGTGTATTTTTCTTCTTGCATGTCAAACTGTAAAAAACTGATCAAGTCTTTTACAAGTACCAGACTTGTCACAGATCCAAGACAGGTTTGTTCAGAGATATATCGCAGAATGCCTTTGCTCATTTTGTAAAAAGAAAGAGGACATCTTTAAAAAGTAAAAAGAAGAGGACATCTCTTTTCTTCTACTTTTCTTAGTTATAAGGGATTTGAACAGCTTTGATAAGCGATACTCTGATCATATCCCATAAGGGGATTAAATAAAGAAGAAAAAATTCAAATCATATCTGTGCCATGTGTTTTTGTTATATCTTAGACCATTCTATATACAGTATAGAACTTATTTTTCACAGTCTTTTAAAATTGATTTTGGATGAGGTTTTAGTATGGGTTACGGTATAGTTTAATTTAACTAAAGTTGCTCATGGGAACTGGGGATGATAATTTGTAGAAAACATTGATTGCATTTAGTCAATTTTCTTAGTTCCCGGAGAAATAGAATAGCAGTGTCATTGATGGTAGCTTGAAATGATTGGATAGTTTCTCCCCTTCTTTTAAATATTGTTTATTGCTGCAATAGCCACAGGAATTGCTATATGAAATCCATAACCTAGTTTTGCAATTTAAATGGTCAACTCTTCCAACTTTCCCCTAATCTAAAGCTATGAAGTCCTTCCAGAGCAACCACTAGGAACATAATATTTTAATCTATCTATAGATAGACCTATGGCAAACCTAAAGCAATTCCTTTGATGTTGGTAAAAAGTAGCAAGAGCTAAGTAGCTTTTCATTGACTCTGCAATTAATCATTGCAGAATACTAATTAAATAGTTATTCCTCTCCTCTTAAGAGTGGAAAACATTAATAATTATTAAGCAATGTCTTTCAGCATCTATTTGTTACTGCAAGTTTTCTTCAGGCCAATGGCTCAGAAAACCAATAACGCAAGATGTAAATCATCCATGGATGCCTCATATCAGCTTGGGGCAGAAAGGGGGAAAAAAAGGAAGAATACAATAACTTAATGTGGATACTTTTGGGAAAAAGTAATTTAGAGAAACAATTTTGTTTCTTATGATGCCTGACTACATATAGAACAAAGAGCTGGTTTAACAAGGCTGTAAGGGAATTTGATGCAAAGTAAACCATTATAGCAACAGGCAGCAGATTCAAAGATAAACTTAAACAATAGTAATATTGGTAGAATAAATCAAATAAGATAAATCAAAGACACTGCATTCAAATTTATATTCACTTATGGCCATGCATACTTTAAAAAAAGCCAGAACAAATGCAGTTTAGTCTAGGATTTCTGAATATATGGGCATGCTGGTAAGTTTTTGACCTGTGATGTTTCTTTTGGATATCATAAATATTTCAGGAATGACAGCTTACTCTTTGGAAGGATGAAACATTACTTTTTTTTTTTTCTGCAGAAGAGTGAAACCTCACTTGTATCCTGTAAGAGATAAGTCCATTCTGAATTTTTATATAAGCAGATATAAAATCTTACGTAAGGGATGAATTCATTTTCATTCAGATATACTTAAAAGCGGTAAAGTATGCTTATTTCATAGCTAATCTAAATCTGAAACAAAACATTAAAATACAATAACCACACATGAATGAAAAATTAAAAATTTTACAAGGTTACCTTATCTGGTTTAGGAAGGCAATCCAAAAGTTCAGAACTGAACTACCCTACTCCAGATCATTTCAATTTGATCCAGCTTAACCTCCAGAATCAATACAACAGCTTCCATACTATTGTTCTTTGCAACATGTTAGAACTCTAGAGTAATGTATCAAGGCAGGAGTTTTGCAAAACTAGGACTGGAATACAGAGGCTTCGGATCCAAACCAGTTTAAGAAAAAATAAATCAACTGGGATTGTCACTCTTTGAGTTTGCTTTAAAAAAAAAAACACTAAACAGGCCTCCACCCATATACTTCTTTTTATGTCACTTAGCTGTCCCTTTTCTCAAGTTGTCCCTGTACTTGGTTTTCCAGCCTTGCTCTCAGCTATTGACACATGGCTGTCAGAACTTTAAACTGTCCAAGACACCCTCCTGCAGCTGCAGATGGTCAAATATTTTTTGGAATGGGGAGCAGAGGTTGCAGGAGAGACATCTATTTCCACAAATGCAATGCTGTTAGGTTCCTCCTCTACCAGCAGAGGGCCCTCCCTAAGTACTGTGGGTGCTAGGCAGCATGGCAGCCCACCCAAATATGACATGAAGCCTATGTGCCCTGTAAAAGCAGCTGGTTTCCAAGCAAACAGCAAGTCACATTGAATCTGTTTGATAGCCACCTGCTTATCAGTGCTAACTAAGCAAAGGGAGCTACAAAGGTATGGTTCCACCAGGAAGGAAATTCAAACACCTCTACTAATACCTCGGTTTCTGGAAGCAATGTCTGCATATAGAGTACTGTGTTCCATGTCTTTGATTTCTGCTTATATTCTAAAACTCTGGATTATTCTTAAGCATCACTCAGAAACACACCAAGGCACCCTACTTCTTTCTTGCTTTTATCCCCTTGCTTCCCACCTCCAACCCAAGCACTTGCCAGCATGTGCTTGACACCAACCCTGCCTGCAGAGGTACTCTTGCTTGCATGCTGCCTATATCCAGCATTCAGCCAGGCTTCAAAACATATTCAAAAAACAGGAGGTAAAAGACTGGACCATCTGATGTTGTTATATTATATAAATATTGTATATTGTTACCCATAATAACCAAAGACATTAAAGATTTGAAGGTTAAAAAATTAAGTAGTGAATCATCTTGTATTTATCCTTCTTTCCAAAATATAACCTTCACTCTTTTCAGGTTAAGATGTAGTTATCTTTATTATAATGATCTTTATTGGACAACCCCTTTCTCAGTAGAAGAAAAGTTCCAAAATTGGAAAATAGTAAAAGTGCTGTAAAAAATCTTGTTCAATTTTAACTTTTTAAAATCACTTATGATCAGAGAAATAAAATAAATGTTAGTGTGATGTATTGTACAAATATGGATATGAATATGTATGCGTGTGTGCGTGTGTAAGTATATATATATATATGTATATATATATATATATGTATTTATATGTGTATATATATATATATGTGTGTGTGTGTGTGTGTGTGTGAGTGTTTGTGTGTATGTATGTGTGTATGTATGTATATGTATATATACAAACATATGCATATATGTATATTGTTGGTAATGTTGATACTTGGTTCCTGCAATACCAATTAAGAGGCAACTTATAATTGGAGTTTAAATAAGGGCCATAACATTATTGATCAGGTTCAGCTGCCAATTAAGCAGTCATTCAAATAAATCACACTAGGCTTTTTTGCCAATGATTTTTCCAGCCTGTAAGTTTGCTAGCTCATCAGGAATATGTATGTGTGTGTCACAGAGAGTTAGGTATCCAATTTAATTCTGCACCAAATAAAGTCCATTTGTCCCAAAATTAAATCTCAATTAACATTGGACCTACTATTAATATAATCATTAGAGCACTGCTATAATTATGACTGATTCAGCTATGACTGATTCAAGAAATAAACATTCATAAAATGGCCTAAGAGACTTAGAGACTTTTGCCAATACTAAGTTACGGTACTACTGATTTATTCTTGAGTGGCTAAAGCATTATAGCAGCACAACATTTGCTGCCTTCGCTATTGATCTCTATCCTAACTGTATTGTTTCTGTTTCCAGTCTCTGCCTGTCCTCTGACTTCACTCCAAGACAATAAGAGTGAGGTGGGTACACTTCCAAACTGTACTTTGGACAGCAGCCCCCTTCTTCCCAATGAATAATTAAATTTTAATTTAAAGAATGTAAAAATAATTTATTTTTTAAAAAGAAAAAGGGACCCAGGATCTACAGACTGACATTTTACTTACAGTATCAGAGTTTGTCCTTGTCTTAGATAAAATGGAAGAGCAACAGTCTAGTTCCTGAGTTCTCAAAGTTCATGCCTTTTTCTTTATCTTTTTTTTAAAGCTTGCCAAAGACAGCTCTTTAGAAATGCATGTGATTTGTTCTTCTGGAATCTAAATCAGCATGTTTATTGATTGATTCTAACAACTAATGGGAAGCAACCTAATCACCTTTTTACTGTAAAGAGCTATTATAATCAGATTTAATTTTGGGAAGCCTAGATTTACTGTGCAGTTCATTGCCTTTGATTTTATTGAATCTGCCTCCCTGTAGGTCCTGTACTTTAAAATAATTCATGCTTTGCCAAACTCAGGAAGTTTTCAGTAACTGGATAGGTTTTGCATATCTTCAATATCATTGCATTCATATTTCTCTTTGTATTGCTGGTAAGTGGAAGAATAATATTCTGGTATGCTATGCTTTAATAGAGAAATACAACTTTGCACTTGTGCTGAAGTGATGACAGATGTCACAATTCTGTCAAAGGAAGGATTGTCAAATGTAGGTCTGCTTGGAGGGGAGGACAAAGAAGCCTTTTCAACATCTTACATTGGTCTGCATTGCTGTGCGCCTTTCTTGACATTATCTTAATGCTTTGGCTCTTTGAGTTGTTGTGGCTGTGGTATATCTAACATTCTGGCCACATAGCAGAACTTCTACCACAACCAAAAATTCTTCAGCTGCTGTATTTTGAGTATAGAGTTGCTTCAGAAAAGTTAATATATTTATATGTATCCTTTATTACTTATTAATTTTGATCCAGTCTTTCCATCAAAGAACATATTCCACTTCTCTACAAATTACAAACTCCCAGTTTATTAAACAATGCATTCTTTGACAAAGCTCCTTTTGTTTTTTCCATCAAATCATAATGAACGCATGCAAACAAATTACCAAAATATGAAAAGCTTTTAATCTCTTAAGCATTATATCAACTTGTCCCTTAACAATAATATGTTTTAGATGAAGAATATTCTTTTTGTTGGTTCACAGCGTGGACATTTTTGAATTTTAAACCTAGGTTTTTAAAAATGTCTAATAGATATTCATAAGTCCATCAGTAAAAGTAGGAATAGATGCCTAATGTCAAGCAACTAAGAATTGGCCGCATGTAGGTTCTATTTTTGAAAATATATTGCAGAGGAATTGTGATTCACACCTGTTCTTAACATCTGCACTTGAGCTTTCACATAAAAAATGAAATAAATAGAAAAATTAAATAGCTTTTTACATCAATAACTGAGACAATAAAGTATGAACAGAATATAATTTTCCTATGTGCCCCAGTGTGCTATGTAAAGCATGAATTAGAAAAATGATAATTGCATTTGGGGGAGATCAACACAAGAAGGAGTCCAACTTTGTATCTTTTATTCACTGCCAATTAGCAAAAGAAAGGAAATAATATTTTCATTTCATTTTAAGTATTACAATAATAGTTGCTTATTTTGTTCTTCTTTCTTATATACTGTTCAGCCTAATGGCGAACCAGTCTATGAATATAGACCAACAGTAGTGAGCTGGATTGGAAAATTGTAGATCTGCAGTCTACCCTGGTGAGATGCTATGCATAAATTTTTCTTATCCTTTTACTTGAGGTAAGGGCTTCTGAAGATTGGTGGCTTGCTTTCTTCTAGAATTTCCTGAATACCTCTTGTTTCTCTTCCAATATTTATGCTAAAGCAAGCACTTGCGAATGAACTTTAGGTTTGCTTCAGGATTTCTTCTCTTTTGATTCTTGTTCTATAGTTTACTTCATTCTTCATGAATTCCCTTCCATCTGGGATCTTCAACCTCTTTCCATATCACAGCACGAATACTTTCTCTCTAAATACTTGCATAAACGTTGTAATATAATTGTAATATGATGTGGAAAATAACTGCCTATGAAGCATATTATAAAGGGAATATCCCCCGCACCCCAAGCTTTCTACTGGTGATGCTTTAGACTCTGCTGAGTCTTTATTTTTGGAACTGGAAGGTGTCTTTAATTATGTTGAAGAATCTGTTCTGATTCTATTTTATGACAATGAAATTGTGGCCAATGTTGGCTTGAGGCCCCCAATATAGTGGATTCTTTTTACTCTCGACTCAGAAGTGTTCACAAAGAGCCATGACCCTGTCACTGTGGGGAGAATTGCAGGATTTTAACCCCAGTAATTCAGACAAACTGAGAAAGGTAGAAAAAAGGACCACCAGGATCACCAAGGCACTGGGGATTAAGTCTTATGGAAGGAAATTGAGGAAATGAGGTTTATTTAGCATTGAGAAAAGACAGCTGAGTTGGAACGTAAGAGTGAGACAACTGAAGGAATGCATAAAGAATACAGATCCTGTTCTATATTTTTCCAGAGTGAATAACATGAAATAATGGTTTTAACTTACTGGAAAGCAATGTGACAGAATACTGAATTATCATGGGAGGCTGTGGGCAACCCATTCACTGGCTGTGCTCAAGCAAAGGCTGGACAGCATCTATCATGGATGATTTAATCCTGATTCATGGATGGAGTAGTAGGTTGGACCTGATGGCATAAACAATACTTCAACCTTATGATTTTATGATTTACCAGAATGGCCTTGTCATCCCAATTCTACTTTCTGTGTGTGTGTGTGCCTAAGTTTCATACCCAGGTCCTAATTTATACAGTCCCATCCTGCTATTTTTCTACTCAAACTATATAGCAGCTGCAAAATACAGACCAGTGTATCAGTATGTCAGCAGCTCCTTCTGTCACTACGTCAAGAGATGCGTTCCATTAAAGATCACCAGTGAGGAAGACTCAAATCAAACTAAGCAGAGATGCTTTCATAATTTTGTTCTCTAAGGAAAACTAAAGAGCTGGAAGAATGGAAATAATGAAAAAGTATTATCTTTGTGATAAATGTTGGCATTAAGTCCCTGGCTCACACGTGCTTTTTACCTATTAGGAGCATTTAGCTTGGATTAAACTATCTTTTTCTCATTTTTCACTGAGATATAATGAAGTTCTACTTTTGTAGATTAGAAATGAGTTACGCCTTACTATTTCCAGAATTCCCTCCTCTTGTTTTTTTAAAATAGCAATAGTACTTAGATTTATATACCACTTCACAGTGCTTTACGGGCCTCTCTAAGTGGTTTACAGAATCAGCATATTGCTCCCAACAATCTGGGTCCTCTTTTTACTGACCTAGAAGGATGGAAGGCAGGCTTTGACCCTGTGAAACCTTGACCCTGTGAAAATTGAACTGCCAAACTGCAGGCAGCTGGCAGTCAGCAGAAGTAGCCTGCAGTACTACATTCTAACCACTGTAACAACACAGCTCTTAAAATTCACTACTCAAGACTAAATAGATAGCTAATACGAAATATACTGATAGTAAATCATATTCACTTTTATTCAGATATATTTCAAAGTAGTAAGATGTTTATTTTATAGCTAATCTTAATCTGAACAAAACATTAAAAGATAATAACCATACATGAGTGAAAACCGGAAAGATTACCTTATCTGGTGGAGGAAAGAAATCCAGAAGTTCAGAATTGAACTAGCCTAGTCCAGATCATTTCAATTTGACCCAGCTTGATCCTCAGAATCAATACAATGGCTTCTATGCAATTGTCCTTTGAAACATTTTAGAACTTCAGAGTAATGTATCAAGACTGGAATTTTTTAAAACTAGGATGAATGCAGTCAGTTTGAATCCAACTACTTTAAACTGGGTTAATCAAAACTATCCTTTTCTGACCATGATTTTATTTTTATTTTTGTCCAATGCACATAGCTAGCACATTCTTACAACCTACAGCAATGGGTGACTTCAATATGATTTCCTTTGTACTAATAAAGATATTTAGGATCTCAGCCACAAGCACTGCAGTTTTAAGAAATGTTGGAAATCATTTCAATTATTACTTGCTCTCTGGCTGAAAAACCTAGAATCAATAGAGTTAGAATGAGCTGATTAGGCTATTGAGTCCAATCCCTCGTGTAGTGAAAGAATGCAAATTAAATCACCTCAGGCTGAGGACTTTCTAGCCTATGAGTCTCTAGAAAATTAAATCTACTGCTGAATTGATCTTAACATTGGGATCTTTGTCAACATTCATTCTGAATCTGCCTTTTAAAAACCTTTTAATTAAAATATATTCCTAAATATATTTCTGGTAATAATTTCCAGACTCAGAGGGACTTATTATCTTCATTATGTCCATTGGACTCCAAATCTAGCAGAATTTCATGGAATGTAAAAATCAAAATTTATTTGTTGCATCAGTTCTTTTATAAGTCCTCCTAGCTGGCCATAACAGGGAACAAGACACTAGTAAAAAAAAACTTCTATTTTACTATACTAGTTAAAAAACTTTATAGATGTGGCTTACCACAGAATTATTATTTTTTATTATGGATGCTGCCATTTGGTTAATCATGCTAAGTACTAAATACCTCTATAGTTCTTGGGTCAAATCTAATCAACGATCAGGTTCTTAAAATATAAATTTATGAAAATCCTTCACCCCAAGACGCACCTCAGGTATTTCTGTGGTTCCTAGATTACAGAACAACTCTAGTCCAGCATATACCTTCTAAGCTTGTATAAGGAAAAATAAAAATAAAATAAAATGTACACAGCACGTTTCCCCTAAAAATTAGAAAACTCTTTATGCAGTCCTGGTGACATTAATCAATTTTATCTTATGTGCCAGAGAGGAGACTCTAAGAGGACATTATTTAGAAAACATAAGGAGGCTTATTTATGCCAGTATGAAGACTCACTTTTTTACAGGAATGAAAATAAAAGAAAATAAAAAAGTCATTTTTAGCTTTACTTTACCAGGCATTACTAGGAAGATATGAAAGTTTGTGAAAAATACTTCATGAATTAGATACATCTTGTCTAGCAGTAGATGACTTCACAATTTCTTCATAAATTTCATTAAAGAGCAAACATATTACCTGGCAATTGTTAGGGAGATTGATCATGTGTTGAGATTCCATACTAAAAGTATAACAAGATCTATTCCTAAAGGTAGTCACTCATCTGTCTTTTTTTTTAAAGAAAGCTGGAACTTTCAATGTTAAAATAATGTTCAATGCTTAGCAGCTGGCTGATTTAGTTAGAAGCTACAGGTGCTTCAGTGGGATAACCACCTGTTCTCTATAACTGAGAGAGAGGGGAAAAGACTTATTATACAAGCAATTATATTACATTAATTGTAACAAACTGAATAAATTGGAATTGTTTAAAATCTTGGCTTTGTATTTTTTTTTTTTGCCAAGGCACAATTAGGGATTCCAGGTGAAAGCTTTTAAATAAAGATAGGATAACACAAATTTGATTCTTTTGATAAAGCATGCAGAAGAAACAATCTGGGAATTTAATGTGTTGATATTTCAGAGAGAAATATTGAACGGGCTGTCTCCCTGTGTTACTTTGAGCACATAGACAGCTTTGCTTCTATCAGATGAAATCTCATTGACATTATACTCTTCAGTATTTTAGATCTTCCTGTCTATTTATATTTGAGCTTGCAACACACTGCCTTAGTCTCACAAGCTTTCCAAGAACAGAACTGAAACTTCACTATATGTTTATGTCACTTTAGATTTTTCTACAAAATGTTTAAAGATACAGTTTGGGCTTGCTTGTGAAAGACCTATGTGAATGTTAACGAAAGTTAGCAAAATATTTTAAGATGGCAAGTTATCTGGATGGATCTCAGATAATTACATAATCCTCTTTCTATGGAGCACATGAAGAAACATCAGCCAATGATATTTGCGTTCATGATACTCCCTGAAAATATACTAACCCAAGAGATAAAAGTCTATTTGCTGGGTGTTGTTACTGTGATTTGTTCAGGGTAATGAAAATTTTATTTTACTTCATTCTCTATAATCTATGTGCTGAAGGGAAAAGTAAACTCACAGAGCTATTTCATGCCTTGTGATTAAGAGCTTGGTGATTTGGAGTGACTTAGCCTAAAAACCTATCCTAAGAGTCTTTTCTTTTAAACAAGAGAAGAAAATAATGCTGTTTTCAAAAGTGCAGTCTTGATAGTCATATACCCCAGGTTAAAGTTCTGTACAGTCTAGTGTGCCCCTTAATGTATAGTTTTTTATATCTGGGCTTCTCCCTTTATTTTGCTTGAATAGTGGCATCTACATGTGCAAAAGCAAGAGACACATAAGGCTATATCAGTGATGTTAATCTTATTTTGACGCTGATCAATTATGACCAGATATCTGGCTGGAGTTGATATCAGAAAGTAGCATGCAGACCAAAGAAAGTAGAAGTTAGTAGTTTTGGCTGCATATAAAAAATGCACAAATCTTATCTGCTTCTAGAATTGAATTCTGAATGGATTCAAGGGTTTCTTTCACAGGCGGCTATTTATTCAGGTCCTGGTCAGATTTGGCTATTCTTAACTTTAGCAAGGATACTTTTTAAATTAGAGTTTAAAAAGTTGTACGCTTGAATATATTAGTGAGACAATGGGGCAAACATAAATGATAGGACTACTATTATATTGTATATTATATTTGTGCTTTTCAGTTTGTTTGTTTTTTTTCAGAAAGAAGAAGCAGAATATAATTTCTGTGTGAAATCATCTGTGTTTAAGAGGAAGCTTCAGATAAATCAAAACATGGTTTTGCAGGGGTATCAAACGCACAAGTCATGGTGGCATCATGTGATATATTGGGACTTCTCTCACTTGCTAAACTGGGTGTGGGCATGGCCAGCATGTGATGCATCTGGCCTACAGCCTGGGAGTTTGACGGCCCTGATCTAAAGTTTTCATAGCAAGCAAAGACAAAACTAGCAGCGCAGCTAGAAAAACTAATATGAGTGGAATCCACTGGATCCCGTTGGCTGTTCTCTTCAGCCATGGGACTTATCCAGTGTATTGGGAAAGGAAGTATTATGTTGTGTAACTACTCACCATAAACAAAGTATCACCATTAGCATGATTAGTTTCAGTGGAGTGGATCTTCTGCAATGAAGGGCATCAGCCTAATACTTTGCAGGGAGATTATAATTCTTTCAGGAATAATAAAGGAATAATATAAGGATGAAATATGGATTTATTAAGTAGCATTCCAGCTTTACCACCCTAGTTCCTTGGTTTTGAGGAGATGCCAATATTGCAATATTGCAATGTGAGGTATTTCCACAATCCCCCAAATTGTTCATCTTTTGTTTGTGATGAATGCTTTTCACAAGTAAGACTGCCAATAACTGAATAAAAAATTGCAAGTGATTATGGGAATCTGCCCATACTGACTAGTATGTTTACACCAGTACGTTTAATAATTTTATGCAATTATATATGCTTTATTTCACAAAGAGATAAATATATAAATAATGAAATATTTCCCAGACACAGGACACTGATCTAGGTTATTTGAGCATATAGGATATTTTCAATCCTTCCTGGAAATAAAACATTTGCTGTAAATGGTTTTTTTCTACATTAGCAGAGGTGATTTAGAAAAAGAGACAGAAAATATCAGTCAAATAGTCAAATGAGAGTATATATAGGAACATAAGCACATTTGTAGATTTGCTGAAGAGATAAAATAATGTTTGCTGGCAAGGGAGCTTTCCAGCTGTAACAATAATATTGATACTGCACTGCAACCTTTTTATTATACAATTATCCTTCTTCATTCATGGGATTTTATCTGGTCACAATCTTATTATCTTTTATTTGTAACTATTCTGCATTGATTTGGTAGCAAATTTTGGCTGATTTGTTTCTTTTTATAACTTGCTTTTTGTTGCTCTATTTCTTTGTTTCAGTAAACACTTTTATTTTTTGGGGGGTAGCATTATTTCTGCTGTCTTCCTGCCTCATTTGTATTTGTTTTGATCACTTACAATATTTCCAAATACTGGTTACTGATATTTTAAAGTTCCTAAAAGTTTTAGCTATGGTTTAAGTAAGTCAGGCAGAATCTCAGTGATGGAGTTATTTTTATAATTGTCCAGATTAAAAAGTGCAATAATCCAGTTTCTTTGCCTCACACATACATCTTGCAAAGCATTGACTTTGCCTCTGCTTGCAGGTAAATTGCCAACTGTGAATTGTCTTTTCATAGAAGCTAAATCCCATTCATATTTTTTTGTAAAACCTCTGAATTCTTACAGTATAAGGGCAGTGCTTAGGCAAATCATAGCAACTGACTCAATCACAGTAATCAAGATGACCAAAATCACAGTGGCATTGAATAGTAAGTTGTAGGTCCCAATTTCAATCAGCAGGACTTGAGAAATCTGATCAACACTAGGGTGTATGGCACAAAGCCATGCAGTTTCAATTCCCACTAAGGTGAGGCTGGCCAGAACCTCTGACAAAGGGGACATCATCATCTGTTTTTCTTGGAAGATGTGAGAACAGCAGTGTTAGCTATTGAAATATTTGGTTAATGGAAAGAAGAAAAGCTGTGGTACAGCTTGCTCACCAGATAAGGTGACAGGAACAGAAAAAGAAAGAAAAGAACAAGCATATTATTCCCCTTTTCTTGTCTGCCAAAAGTATATTTATGGATAATTTTAGTTGCAGTTGGATAACTGACAGGAAAATAATTGTCTATAGAATTCCTTTGTATATACCCTCAAAATATTTCATGTCCCTCTTTTCACAATCATGGAGGTCAAATGGCTTAAAATAGCTGTCTTGCCTCTTCAACTTAGCAAGCAATTTCTGAGATGAGGTTATTCCCTTTCTTGCAATCAGTGCTGCAAAAATATATAATTATGAATGTTTGACATTGATTCCTTGCCCTTCAGGTGACCCAATCTTACTGAAAGCATGAGATTGTTAATTTTCACACATAAGTGGTTAAAATAATTCAGCTTGTTACAACGGCTTCACAACACATGCAAAAATGCTAGACGTTTTGTTCTGCAGCTACAGCAGGCTAATTAAGATACGCCACACAAAATGTATTCTGACAACTCCAATTGCTACAATAATGGAGCTTGGATCTACATTCCTAGCAGCTGTTACACTGAATGAGGTTTTCAAATCTAGACTGATTATCATTTTTCATTAGGATTTTATGGATGGATTTCTCTTTATTAGTTAAAACCCATCAAGATGGTCTAGATATTTGTGTGTTATCTGTAAGATGCTCTGAGAACTATTATTAGTACGCTCAATGGATAAATATAGAAATAAATTGTAGCTTCCAAAGGTTTTATCTGAATTATAAGATTATCATAATGATCAAAAGTATCTATTTTTAGGGTTCCTCGCAAGATATCCAAAAGCACTAGCATGACTACAGGTCAACCCAAAATTACTGTTTAATTTTATATATATGTATGTATGCATGTATGCATGTGTATGTGTATATATGTGTGTGTGTGTCTCTGTGTGTGTGTGTTTGTGCACACGCATATATATATAGAAATTAAATATAGTATATGTATGTTTGTGTGTGTGCGTGTGTGTTTGTACACACATATATAGAAATTAAATATGTGTACAATTTAAAATTTTAATCCAAAAATTTAATACAAACTAAAGTTTGCTGCTGAAATGTGTAGGGCACATGATTACAGTGATTAATAATGTTAATGATTACAGTGATAGCTATTGCTTGCTTAAAAAGTATTTTGCAAAACTTTCTTCATAACATGTCTTCTTGAGTTCTTTCTAATCTTTTTTTAGTACTTCCTTTCTAATCTAAAGACATCTAAATGCTGGAGTCTTTCTAGCTGTTGGAGAACTTGAAATCAAGCTCTTCTCTAGATCACTTTATTCCCACGCCTCTCCTCCCAGGTAATTGAATCAGGCTGGTTTTTTAAAAATCTGAATTCAAGTTTCATAAAGGGGTTGTCTGAAGCTTTTCAGAACCATAATTAGTCTTCCATTCTTATTATACTATTGCATACAAACCTTCTACTGTAAAAGTATAGGAACTGCCTAAGTGTGGTTGAATTCCAGTGTCCACTGATGTGCAGAAATGGTAGTTAAGTACAGATTCCCCCACTGTGTTACATATAAAGTGATTGAAAAACTGTGTCTAAATGTATTACTCTTCTTTAATGGAAGCTTTCTAACAACATTTGTCCAGTAAAATATCTAGCTCTATCAGGTCCATGCACCAAGAAAATATAGGACTATCTCCTATGCCTCTTTCATATTGTTTCTGGCTTACTTTATACAAAGGTGTAAGATCTAGCAGAGGATTAACTCTACTTAGCTTGAGTTTTGCAGACCAGTCAAAGTCAACCAGATGTCACCTCATATTTTTCCTTTTAAGCCCCTAAGAAATGATTTTTTTTTTCATTTCATTTTTAGAAAAATGAGATAATCAAAAATTTGAGCATTTGTATTTGATTTTTAAGAAGATAAGAAGAACCCACTGGGGAGAGAGCCAAGTTGGAACTTGGAATCCAAACCTTAATCTGCAATATTTCAGGTACAAGTATGGAGACTGAGCTTGATGTAAGAAATTTTCTGAGGACTTGATCATAAAATAATATTCTTCCAAAATGTTTCTATTGGCATATCATCTCTGTCTACTAATTTAGAAATATGTCTTCTGGGAAAAACTTATTACTCCAGCTTTATTTGTGACTTTAGAACACTTTAGAAAATTTAAGACAAAACAGCAAAGAATTAAATCAAAACCTTGAAATGGCACATATTCTCAGCTTTTTCATTCTTCTAAGAAAAGTATTTGCTATATGTCACTGTTTACCACCATGGCAAGTTGGAAAAGCCTAGAGATGAAAAGGAAAAACAATTGATTAATTTATATAGTTGTCATGAGTTTTTTTAAAGGCCTCATAATTTTTTCAATGTCATGAATATGAATGGAGTGTCATTTCTTCTACCCTAAGAGTTCATACAGGTGGCTTTTGAAAATGAAATAAGGAAAATGTAAATGTCTGTACCAGTCATTTTTAAAAAATAAAAGCTGATTGAAATTGCTGTTGCAAGAGGAAATCACATTAACAGTTATTACTCTGTTGATTCATTTTTCTTTTTGCTATGCAAAAGGAAGATTTCTCCCTTGAATGGTCCTGTTGCTTTGACAAGGCTTCAAAATCTGTCAGATGGTGGGATGAGAATCCTAACAATTTGCAAATGATATTCAAGTTTAGCAAGGCTTCCTGTTTGTTGACAGCTTTCTAGTAATTGTCTACAGTGCTGACATTTAAATAAAGATGTGTACATTTAGAGAATGCAGTCAAAGGTAATCTTGCTTTTATTGGAGATTTGTGGTCCATTTTAAAAACTGCTTGTAAACTTTTGATGTTGGAGAACATAGCCTATTCAAAATATAAGTATTCAGGATCAAAACAGAACTAGCATATTAAATTTTGAAGACAGTAGCACGAATATGTATAATAAAATACAATAAGTGGTAGTGTCTTTTTCCTACCTGGGAAATAAAACAAAGTGTTTTGGGTTGCAATTTTTTTTAAATGTGTAGAATTTCTTTATTAGGTCCACTTCTGGGAGCCACACTTTCACACTAACTGGAATAGATTCAGCGAATACCAGTGGGGAAGACTACGTGACTGGAAATTCAGTTTTACAAGGAGAGATTCAAGGAGTTGGCAATGTTTATCTGTGAAAAGAGAAAACAGTAGGAATATAATACTCTTAAAATACCTGGAACACATAATTGTAAAAAATTATCTCACCATAGAATGCAGAACATAGAATAATAAATTTAAGTTAGATGAAATCAATTCCAACTCAATGATAAAAAAATATGATTTTTAAAAATATGATTTAACTTTTGTGGTTCTGTAAAATGGGATTGGTTAAATTCATAGATCACAGTTGAATCCATGTTTTTAGATGTTTTTAGTCTTGAAAGCACAATGTTACTACCAGATTCAAGGCAGAATACTCCAAATAACAATTTCAAGGAAACAACAATGGGAGAAGGGCACGTTGACCTCCTTATGCTTGGGAACACTCCATAAACATGTGGTTGATTATGATGAGAAAACACTGGTTTAGAATTAATCCTGGCCTGATTTCTGTGGGCTGTTCTTATGAACTTATGAAATAAAAGCTCTATGTCTAGGTGTATCATTAGAATTCAGAATGCTACATCAGTCCTGCATTTTCAGTGGCCTTCAAATGTCTTCTGCATCAGCAAAACGAAGGAATCCCCCTGAACATTTTAATTGGAGACATCAGTGTACCATTTTGAATGGATTGATCTAATGATCCGACTCAAAGCAGCTTGACTCAAGTAGTTATCACTTTGCGTAGGCATATTAAAACTCATTAGCAGTTTTTATCCTAAAGTCCTTATGGAGGTTCCACATTTTTTATCATTCCAGTGCCCCATAGCTTTCACGCCACCAAAAATAAGGTTCAAACATACATGATAGCTTTTTTCATATTTTAAAATGCAAAAGAGAATTAATGAAGTCCTTTTAGTTTTTAAATGTGTAAGTGCTTATTGCAACCTATGCTGGATAAGTCCATATCCTATTTAGTTTAAGATTCTGTGTTCCAAAGTTACCCATCAGATGCATATATGAGAATGACAGCTCTCTTCCATGGTTATAGTATAGCAGGTAATATTTGAAGTATGCTGCCAATCATTGAAGAATGGTAAGAAAAGTAGCCAGATTTTTCATGATTTTTTTTAATCTAGTCCTTTTTAAATCTGTCCAAACTGGACTAACTCCATTTTGACAGTAGAAAATTCCACAGATTCACAGATTAACCATAGAAACAAATAAATAGCAAAAGCAATAGCATTTATACCACTTCACAGTGCTTTACAACTCTCTCTAAGTGGTTTAGAGCAGCGGTCGCCAACCGGTGGGCTGTGGCCCACTGGTGGGCCGTGAGAAAATTTTGGTGGGCCAAAATTTCACCCCCAGAGCACCCCCACAAAGCAATTAATCCAGGCTGTGCAGAAACACAAGGCTGCACCACCCACATGGCCTGCGGGAACGCTCCCCGCCCACTCACTCCTTACCCAGCAAACTTGCCTGCTAAATTGCTATTTTACCTTTTTCTGACCATCATCTGTTCTGCTGTGCCGGGAGATTTAGATTAGCTAGGAAGCAGGAAATGGTTGGATTTGTTGCTTTCTAGTTAGTCTTTAGATCTTCGGCTCAGCACAGGCGAACCTCCCTTAGGACTGAAGGTTTACTTACAAGCAAATTTAGTGCAGACTCACGGCAAGCAAATTTGAGAGATTGAGCTAGCCGATGGCAGATAGATAGATCACTGAATGATTCTGTGAGCAACTCAATCTGCCTGCTTTGCCTGATTTTGGGTAAAAGTTGCTTTTTTTTGTAAAAAATTCAATATGTATATAAATATTTATAATATTTACATACAAGCAATGCCCAGCCAGTCACATGATCACCAAGCTACACCCACAAATTAGACCACGCCCACAAATTAGACCACGCCCACAAATTAGACCACGCCCACAAACCAGTTAGTGGTCCCTGGGATCTAAAATTATGAGTTTGGTGGTCCCTAGGTCCAAAAGGTTGGCGGCCCCTGGTTTAGAGAGTCAGCATATTGCCCCCAACAATCTGTGTCCTAATTTATCCACCTTGAAAGGATAAATGGCTGAGACAACCTTGAGCCTGGTGATATTCGAACTACCAAATTGCAATCAGCTGGCAGTCAGCAGAAGTAACCTGCAGTACTGCATTCCAACCACTGTGCCACCACAGCTCAAATAATAAAAAGAAAAACCTTTCAACTATATCTGTAAACACATTTCTAGACTGTAAATAGCAGGATATTCATTGGGTAGTAGCAATGAATTAGTTCTGACTATATCCCTTGCAGTTGTAATCATTTTGAATGGTTGCCTGGAATTCTGTAGCCTAGATATGCTGTGCCTATTTCCCCAATAATCACTACCTATGACGTCTCCCTTGGATGACTCCTCAGATTCTTCCTCAGAGGTCGGCTCAAGGGAGGATGAGCTCATTTCTGGCATGTCAGGAACTGGGATAATTAATGACTCTGAAAAGCTGGCCAAAAGAGATTTACAGGGAGCTTCAGCTGGGGACAGATTGCAGGGGCGGATGGTCAGTGAAGAAGAGGAGCTACCTTCCAAGGTGGATCCAAGAGCATGCAGTGCAGAGATAAGACAAGAGCAGCAGAGATCTGTCAGATTACTCAGGATAAGGCCCAGTCTGCCTTAATGGGCTACACTGGAATGCTATTTATCACAGCAGGCAGAGGGAAGCATTGCTGGGAACAATGTGTTTGGTTTCTGACTGTATGTGTTTGTTCCTTGTGCTTCCTACTGGAATTTGGAGACTCTGAACTTCTCTTGCCAATTGAGCTCTTGTGGATATACTGTATTTCAGTTTGGCCTAGTGGATTAAGTTTGTTTGGTGGACTTATTTGTTGAAACACTATCCCTTGTTTTATAGACTATTGGTTATTGCCATGTAGACTAGCCTTGCTGATGGCTGGATTTATTTGGGACAATTCTGAGGCTAGATGAAGGGAATTTCTGGGGAACATTAATAAACTCTCTAAACCATACTTATCTCTGGGTATGAGTGAGTGAGACAGCACCCCCACTGGACTTCATCTTCTTAAAGAAAGCGGCTGAGTCAACAAGATTTTTACCTATGTATAGGATGTGACTCTCTTAGGAACAGAGATTAAATCAAATGTTGCAAATAAAAATTATCCGTCTGGTTTTATGGGTGGATTGATTCAGATCAAGGCCATAGCAAGAGAAAAAGTGCTAAATCCCTCTACTCCCCATGCTAGCTTCCCAATGTGAATTCTATTATCTTGCTTTAGGTAAAGCATAAACAAACAAACCAGAATATTTATGTAGCAGCTTTGTCTCTAAAAGTATGGATAGTTTAGTTTTCACATGGCCTAAGCATTCTAAGATAGTTATGGTACATAATAGCTTTTGTCATGGCCCTTATTTTTGCTGACAACTTGCAATCTGACTCAGAGGAAGAAGATCAATTATAGCTAGGAGTACAGACTGGAAGGATTCTATCCATATATTCTCAACCATGCCTTGTGTAAGAAATTATGTTTATATAAAGCACCACATAGAGCAAACAAAGAGTACAGTCACCATGTGCCATACTGCTCAACTATAGAACTGTAACAGGAAAAGGAAAATCTAGTTAGAACAAAAGAGCTATGCTTAGGGGTTCTTCTATGGCAGAGGAGAGCTTTTTTAAGAAGTATGCACATAATCCATTGGGACCAATAGATAGGAATGGTCTTGGGTTTCATAATGCCTTTTCTACATTATCTTCTATAAAGTCAATATGTAGTAGACCATTGCAGTTAGTTGTGGTACGACTAGGAAATGTGGGGCATGAGCCATTGCTATTTACAAAGACTGAACTGAAGAATGTGTTGAAGAGGTTGGCCTTAACAACTTCGTCACTGCAGTCTTTCCCATT
Organism: Bungarus multicinctus; assembly: GCA_023653725.1. Lineage (NCBI taxonomy): Eukaryota > Metazoa > Chordata > Lepidosauria > Squamata > Elapidae > Bungarus > Bungarus multicinctus. The sequence goes on from CM042834.1 coordinate 214,217,204, forward strand.
TGGTCCCTTTAGAGTTGGGATGATTCTTGAGCCTTTAAAGTTTGGAGTTTACAAAATTGTAGAAGGAGAGGGTAGATTTTGTACATAGGAGGTTTTCCTCCTGCTTGCGGTAATAATTTGTGCATTCTGCCTTCATCTGTCGGCATAAGGTGTTGTATCAGTTTTTAAAGTTTGCTACATAGCTAGTTTTGTTTTTATGCCATAATATTTTTTATTGAAGTTTCCTTATCGTTATGGGTAATTTGGTATTTTTTTGTTTTTAGGGGTTACTAATGGTACATATAGTTTAATGACTTTCAAATTCAAGTAAGTGCATATTGGTCTCGTGTAGTATTACAGTTAGAGAACAGAAAGTGCCAATCAAGAGATGATAGCTCGGCATCTATGAGATCATAGTTGGCTTTTTTGAAATTGTATTATGGCGATCCATCATTATGATCTTCTTTGTGAGGGCGTAAATTGAGACAAAAGTCAATCCTACTGTGGTCACTGTTTCTTGTATTTGTAGGCTATAAATTGAGTTTGAGCTGTTGCATAAGATAAGGTCGAGGCAGTTGTTGAGTCTAGTATTGTTTGTTACTAATTGATCCAGTCTCAGTGTGATAACAGCATTGTACAGGGCTGCATGTACAATGCATGTGTTGGATGTACATTCATTTAGGGTCCAGTTTATAAGAGATGGATTGAGGTCACCAAGAAAAATAAGAGGGTGTGGACAAGAGGCAGCCCACGTCAGCAGTGAAGTTAGTTTGTTTGCATGAACTATGTCATAATCAGCGGCTCTGTGGCATAGTAAGAAGCGGATAGTGGTATTTAAGGACAGTTCACAAATGATGGTCTCTGGAAGAGCAAGCTCCTGTGTAATTAGAATCTTTTTTAGATTTAGAGATTTTTTTTATAGAAGATAACAACTCCACTTCCTCTATGGATTTTGCAATCTGACCGATAAACATGATATTCTCTGACTGTGATAATTGAATCTGGAAAAGATGCATTCAACCACGTCTCACAGACAAATATGATATCGGATGTGGCTGTGCTTAGTAAGATGAGGAATTCATGCATTCTGTTTGTGAGGCTTCTTGTGTTGAGTAGTTTGCATTTTAGATATGTAGTAGTGGATCTGGAGGAAGTAAGGGGCATGGTTGCCTAATATTGGAAGTTGGGGTGATGGTTATTGGGATGTAAGTTGAAGATCTTGCTTTTGATACATTATGTGCAGTAGTCAATGTATAAGTTAGTATTTCCTTGTTCTTGTAGTCTTTTGAGTTCAGAGCATAGTTCATAGGACCATACCGAGAACGGAGATATGATTGATGTTGCTCTTGGCAAGTGAGTTTATAGTGTAAATGAATTTTCGTTTGCTTAATTCATTTTTGCAAACAACCATGCAGAAGCATGAGGCCAACGAGCTATCACTGTTTTTGAACTCTGGGCCGATGTGGGAAATGTTGAGTATTTCATCAGGGGAGATGCTTGAGGCTTGATAGCCACTGATGATGTTGCAGACATTTGTGATGTCATCATTGTCATTGTTGTCTTCTAGACCAAATAAAATGGAATTGGAACATTTCTGTTCACGCTCAATGGCTTCTTTGATGAGGATTGGGATATCATTATTTGTAGGATCTGTGATTTTTTTGTGGATTGGGTTGTGGTTGCAGTTGTTGGGTAAAGATGTGGTTTGTAGCTATTGGATGTTCATTTTTTGTGCTGTGTCTTTTTTTTCAAGGTTAGTTAATCTTGTTTTTATAGTGTCCAGGGATTCTACTATGGTGTCAAGGGATGATATTCATGTTTCTATAGTATCAACTCTTTCAAACAGGGCAATATTGTCCTGTTATTGAAGACCAGTTTGGGTCTTCACGGTGGACAGAAATATGGAAACCCATGGTTGGATGATTCTAGGAACTGAGCCATTTGCTTGGGTAATCCCAAGCAGCCATGGTGAGTGTAATTGTCACATAGGGAACATTTGATGGAATTTTCATTCTTCTTTAAAGTTTCTTTACATATAAGGTATGTGCAGGAATCTTGTGGGTTATTGATAAGGATTTCTTTCACTTGGGCTTGTGGTTTGGCATTGGATTTTTTTTCCTGGCATGGTGAGTTTTTTGAGATGGTTCGTTGGTTAAATTGTTTAATCAAACAAGATCAATAACAATATTGCACCAATCAATTAATTACAATAATCATGCTAGTCAAGTAATTTCACTAATTAACAATCACCCTGAACAATTAATTACACTAATCACTAATCACACTGGTCAATTAATTACACTAATAATTAATTTTGCTAATCAATTAAATTACAGATTGGTAATCACATTTGCACTAGACACTCTAATCACACTAATCAAACAATCAATCAATTGATAAATTATTTTAGATAAATTATTATAATTACCGGTGATGGTGGCCCAGGTAACATTATATCATTCAAAATCAGCTCCTTACCAAACCTATGGTCCTTAGCTACGATCATCCCTATCTTCAAAAAGGGTGACCCCAGCCTGGTTGAAAATTACAGACCAATCTCACTGTGTTGTGTCATGTGCAAAGTCATGGAATCAAACATTAACCAATTCATCACCCTCCACTTAGAGTCAAACAACCTACTCTCCCCAAAACAATTTTGTTTCAGGAAAAAATTGTCCTGCAACCTACAACTCCTACACTGCAAAAACATATGGACTACTCTACTCGACCAGGGTAAAGGAATAGATGCAATTTACACAGACTTCTGCAAAGCCTTTGATTCAGTGGTACATGACAAACTGCTGTTAAAACTAAACTCTTATGGCATTTCCGGATCCCTTCATAAGTGGATTACTGTCAAACAGGCAACATATAGTAAAAATAGGGAGCGCTATATCAAACCTTGCTCCAGTCAATAGTGACAGCATTTTAGGACCCACACTCTTTATACTGTATATATACCATAGATCCAATCTTGTAAACATTGCCATCTACTGGCTAAATGCAGCTGTAGTTGTTGCATAAAAATACATCCCAGCAATGAATTCCAACTCTATGTGCATCAAGTTATTGTGTATTCCAAATTCTCATTTTCTACAAGCAATACCCTTTTTATATGTTAGATTTTGTATCACGTCTTTTTTATAGGAGCTCAAAGCAATGCACGTGGTTTTCCTTTCTCTTATTTTTCTTAATTACAACCCTGTGAGGTAGGTAAAATAAAATGACTGGTCTAGCTACTCATCAAGCTTCCATGGTTCAGGATGGACCAGAACCTAAGCCTCACCATTGCTGGTCCAATATGTTAACAACAACTTCACAGACGGTTGACATCAGGAGATACAGGAACAGATAGGATTTTGTAATTGAGGCACAACAGTCTGTAATAAATTATATACTGGATGTTTAATTGGGGTATCTGTATGTAGAAAATAATAAGTATGATTTGTAAGACTGTTTTTAAAGCAGAAGGTCATGGTTTCACTCCAGACAAACTAATTAGCATAGCTTTAGTTCTTTAGTTCAAACAAAGATTGGACTAAGAGTATTTAAAAGGATTACAGCAAGAATGAAGAGTTACATTTTGGTGATCCTAGATGCTTTTGTTGCATATAAACAGAAAAGTGTGTTATTCTTTTATAAACAAAAGTAATTTGTAAGGTGAGAAAGTTATCCATAATGCTCCTGGGAATTATGAAGTACAAGAATTTGGCAGTCATTGTATTTGGTCAAAAGATTTTAAACTATTGTTAACAAATACCCCATAATTTGATATCCTGTTGTGATCATAAGGAGAAGTGTTCTTTTATTTGCATAGTTTAAAACTGCAAATCTGTGTGTGCAGAAAACTTTTGAAACCAATTTTCAATTTATAGTACACAAATTGCAAGATACTTCACATTTGCTTTGATACCATCTGTTCTTTTCAAGGATAATTTTAAGTGATCTCACTTGCATCTGCTTTTGCTTTATAAAGGGACTATAAACACTATTCCCACTAGGTATAGTTGGAATTAAAGCAAATAAATAGACATTTGCAAAGTAATTGCCCCATATTCATGGTGAAATATTTGGTTTATTGACTTACTACTCCATACTGTGTTACTGAACAGGATGTAAATACTCGGTTTCCTGATAATTAGAAATTGTAATCAGTGGATAATGCTCATCTTTCTGGAGTTCTGATAATTAAAACTTGTAATCAGTGGATGGTGCTTATCTTTCTGGAGTTCTGATTTTGAATGTTTGATTTAATGATTGACATACATATCTATGAATCATATGTTGTACACCAGTGAAAATGGGTTATCGATTTATGATTATGTCATTATTTTCATCCTTAGCTCATATTTACAGATTTGGATCTATTATATATAGGTCAGTTTGGTGTAGTGGTTAAGGCATCAGTCTAGAAACTGGGAGACTGAGTTCTAGTCCTGCCTTGGGCACAAAGCTAGGTGGTTGACTTTGGGCCAGTCACTTTCCTCTCAGCCTCAGGAAGGAGGCGATGGATTCAATTTCATCATCCATTCAGACAAAAATTCTGATTATTGTCTTAAGGGCACCATAAAAGGCTGTAGGATTTAGTATCAGGATAATATAGGTGAGATTATCTTGAGGATGGAAGATGCATGATGCCTCCTCCAATTTGGATTCCAGACTTCTTCTTCTTCCTACCACTACTTTTCTATATAATCTCTGGGGGTTTCAAGTCTTCCTCTGTCTCCTTCCCCCATAATTATACTTCCATTTGGTCCATCTCCCTGACCAAAAAACTGCACAGAACAGTTTTCATCTGCATCTTGCCTTGAAGCATTTTCTTAAATCTATGGGTAGAACCTCCTCTCCCTGGGAAAAATATTCATGATACAAGTTAGTCTCTCCAATCCACATTAGCACACTCTAATTTATGCATATGCAAACCAAAAATATATGCTGTTATTTCTATTATTTGGTGTCAATTAAATGAGCAACAGAACAAAATTTGAAGTGATAGTATCTGCAAAATATCTGATAATTTGACTATGTAAGTGTATATTACTTGCATTTTGCTGTGAAATCAACAAGCAATGTTCACCACAACATCCAAAAATTTATATAGCACATATTTCTAATAAAGTGTCGTCTAGATGCCATGTATTATATCTTTGAGTATTCCCAGTTATCATGAGAACTAAAGGATGCCAGTGTGGAGAAGAATGCACAACTTGCTTCTGTCCTATTATTATTATTAGTCTAATACCATGAGCTTGAAAATGTCTTTGGGGATGTGAATGATAGAGGTATTGAATTCAAATTGTTTAGGGTAAAACTAAGTTTTCTGGACAGCCACAACTATAATTGGTCATGGATTCCAATAAAGAAAGTGGAAGAATCAGTCCCTGCCGCTAACAGTATGCTTTGACTGGGTTCCAGGGACCCACTACAATATTTACTTTCTCATGATTTAAAATTTCTTCCTTCCTATATGCCTTTGCCAAAACAGCTATTCTTCCCACTGGCCCAAAGTCACTTCTGCCCTTCCAGATTGTTGCCTAGAAGTGCCACAAATTGCAAATGCTATAATTTTCAATCATAGAGCATGAACTGAAGGACCATCAAATCAAATAGAATGCAAGAATTCACAGCCTTCATGGCTTGTCCCAAGTGATCGCAGTTTTGTAGTTGTAGGTAATCATGTTAGAAGTTGTCTTTACTTTGGAGTAATTGTTTGTACATCTAGATTTGGAAGTTATTACCATTTTCCCTTTGTCATGATCTGGTCACTATTTGATCACCGTCCAGAAAAAGTTGAAGATTGAGCTATTCTGTATTTGAGTCATGAGGCTGGATGGGTGAATAATGTACTGCATGTGTTATATTTTTTGGATTATTTGTGTTGTTTTATTATTGTCTCAATTTTATTTGTGAGCTACTGAAGCCTGATTAGAATGTACCAGGGTAAAAATCCAATCAATTAATGCATCAATTAGTTTCTACCTCCAAAGAAGTTTTTCTGTAATGGGGTGTGTGTGTGTGATAGAAAGACACACATAAAACAATCTACATGCTTTTTAAAGTGACCAGCATTCCTTGACTGAAAATAATTTCAACCAAGAATGAATAAAATTCTCATTCAGTTTCATCAAATTGGAGACTGATTTCTTTATTCTCTGGGAAGAAAAGTAGATGCTTATAATAGTCGAACAATCAGCTTGGGCTCCACAAAACACACAGTGCTGCATAATAACATGTGATAAATTCCTAATAATGGATGCAAATGATTCATTCAGTCAGTCCTTTTTTCTTTGTGACCTGTGGCATTTTAAAGCTCAGTGCAAAAGCTGTATGATGATTCTGTTGCCATCCTTGTTCTAAAAAATGACAGAGGAACTTGAAAATGCAATAGAACTTTAGAAACTTCTATTTTAAATGTTTTTATTGTTATGTAACCAAAGTCATAAAAAAATTAGGTAACCATTCTTCTTGCATACACAAACTCCACACACATGCATGCTTTGTTTTCTCAGACAAATACAGAGATGCATTTGCTGGCTACATCATCATAATCTATTGTATTAATTAGATTCACTGATCTATTCACATAGAAATGGGCATTTTGTTGTACACAGTCTCGTCAATAATAACCAAAGAACATTATTATATTTTAAATGTATGTCCATTACAGTTAAAAATTCCTTTGTAATACCAATAGTAAAGTCAACTTTTAGTTCTATTTGCATGTTCTGAAATGTAGTCATCAAGCTCCTTTGTTTGTACAGAAGATCCAGTGTATAGTCATTCATGAGTAATTGTGCCACCTGACAGATATTAAGATGAAAGAATAAAGATAGTCCATTATCGATGGTGTTTGACCAAATGAATGAAGTATCCAGAATAGATAAATTTACATATTATGCCTGTCACAGATTAAGAGATTCCTAACAGTGTACAAGAAGGACGCGGTGGCTCAGTAGCTAAGACACTGAACTTGTCAATCAGAAAGGTCGGCAGTTCGGTGGTTCAAATACCTAGCACCATGTAATGGATTGAGCTTCTGCTAACCTAGCAGTTTGAAAGCATGTAAAAATGCAAGTAGAAAAATAGGGGACCACTTTGATGAGAAGGTAACAGCATTTCATGTACCTTTGGCATTTAGTCATGCTGGCCACAGGACCATCTTTGGACAGCACTGGCTCTTTGGCTTTGTAATGGAGATAAGCACTAGAAATGACTAGCACGTATGTGCGAAGGGAACCTTTACCTTTACCTTTAACAGTGTACAATCCAGATAACATTGAAGGTACAAGAAGCAATTATAAATATATTTATAGATAATTGAAAACCAATTCTCTTGCTTCCATACCTTTCCCACCAGGGAAACAAGTATCACTTGCTCTCCTTTCTGAGACAAGAACTCTGAAGATAGGTAGTTTCCATTGATGTAACTTTAGTGTGAGCACACCCTTTTGATTTCCCCTTGCAGCTTATATGTTCCAACCTGATGCATCCATTGGTGGCTTAGTAAAAACTGAAGAAAACAAATGTTATCCCTCTGACTAGCCCCTGGATATAGAAGGGGACACTGGAAGAAGTCTTGTCAATTTTATATGAGGAAGGAGGGAAGATATCACTCTTTTATAGTTCCAGTATTGAACTTGTAAAAAGAAAAGAAGAAAAAGAAAACCAGCCTTCCACCATTTTACCAGTAACTTGTTAAAAGAAAAAAAAAACTCTTTCTTCAGTCAAAGTAATCTAGAAAAAAAGCACCACCACCAGTTGTACTAATTTTATCTTTATTGTTAGATTATTTAGTATTTATCTGATTTGTCAATTGCTTACAAGATACAGGTATAAGAATAAATATAGTTTTGAATACATGAGATAGATACTTATAAGAAAAATAAAAAGAAACAATAGGACAGGGATGGTAGGCACGATTGGTGCGCTTATGCACGCTCCCTATAGGCCTCTTAGGAAGGGGGTGAGGTAAATAGTAGACAGTCTAAGGTTAAAGTTTTTGGGGTTTGGGGAAGAAACCCCAAAAATTCCCCAAAAAGTATTCCAGACATTGACCACTCTGTTGCTGAAGTCTGTATTTCCTGCAATCAAGTTTGGTGCGGTTAACCTTGAATTTGTATCTATTGTGTGCTCTTGTATTGTTATGATTGAGGCTGAAGTATTCATTTGCAGGTAGGACATTGCAATGTATGATTTTATATACTATATTTACAGTAGATCGGACCAGAGGCGGAGTAGTTCTAGGTTTTCTAGGTCTAGAATTTCAAGTCTGGTGGCATAAGGTATTCTGCAATGAGTAGAGGAGTGGAGAACTCTTCTTGTGAAATATTTCTGAACTTTTTCAATTGTGTTAATATCAGATACATGATATGGGTTCCAGACTGATGAGCTGTATTCAAGTATAGGTTTAGCAAATGTTTTGTATGCTTTAGTTAGTAGTGTGATATTACCAGAGAAGAAACTATGAAGGATTAGAATAGCAACTCTTAATGCCTTTTTGGCTATGTAGTTACAGTGGGCTCTAGCACTTAGATCATTTGAGATGAGTACTCCAAGGTCCTTGACAAGTTTTGGATCCTCAACAAGGTCTTGACTATTTAGCTTGTATTTTATTTTCTGATTTTTTTTGCCAATATGTAAGATAGAACATTTATTTGTTGAGAAAAACCTTGAACTACGCTGCCTTCGGTCCAATCTAAGTATAGTATATAAAATCATACATTGCAATGTCCTATCTGTCAATGAATACTTCAGCTTCAACCATAACAACACAAGAGCAAACAATAGATACAAACTCAAGGTTAATCGCACCAAACTTGATTGCAGGAAATACGACTTCAGCAATAGAGTGGTCAATGTCTGGAATACTCTATCTGACTCTGTGGTTTCTTCCCCAAACCCCAAAAACTTTAATCTTAGACTGTCTACTATTGACTTCACCCTTTTTCTAAGAAGTCTGTAGGGGGCGTGCATAAGCGCACCAATGTGCATACCGTCCCTGTCCTATTGTTTCTTTTATATTTTATTTTTCTTATATGTATCCATGTATTCATAACTATGTTTTACTTATACCTATTATCTTGTAAGCAATTGACAAATAAATAAGTAAACAAACAAATAAATAAATAAATAAATAAGATTTGAAATTGCAATTTGATTGACCATTCTGATACATAGTCAAATAGTTTTTTGGAGGGTAGCAGTATTCTTTGTGGTGTTGAATAGCTTTACATCATCAGTGAAGAGAACGCAGTTGCTCTTAATATGATCACAGAGGTCATTTATGTAGAGTATGAAGAGAGTTGGTCCTAAAACACTGCCTTGGGGGACACCACTGTTGACAAGTACAGAATTTGATAGGACGCTCCCAATTTTGATCATTGGTTGTCTGTTTGACAGGATAGCTTCTATCCAGTTATGTCGGTGTCCAGAGATACCATAAGATTTTAGTTTTAGTAGTAGTTTGTCGTGTCCCACTGAATCAAAGGCTTTACAGAAGTCTATATAGATTGCGTCTATTGCTTTGCCCTGATCGAGTTGTGTAGTCCATATGTTTTTGCAGTGTAAGTGTTTTTTGGATAGTTTTTTCTGAAACCAAATTGTTTATTGGAGAGTAGATTGTTTGTCTTTAAGTGGAGGATAATGGATTGGTTAATATTTGATTCCATGACTTTAATCATTTTAAATTGTTTTTAACTTTATAACTTTATAACTTTACACTGTTTCTATTTTAGCTGGCTGTACACTGCCCCGAGTCCCTTTTTTGGGAGAGGGGGCGGTATAAAAATCTAATTAACTAAACTATCTATCTATCTATCTATCTATCTATCTATCTATCTATCTATCTATCTATCTATCTATCTATCTATCTATATTTTATTTGTGGTCACAGACCAAAACACAAGTACAACAAAAGAAGAACATGGGAAAATTATCATGAATAATTGAAATAATGAACTTCAATGGAAATAAACCACATTGATCATTCAGGAGATCAATGTAACACCACCCAGAATGTATGTAAAAACAGAATAATTTCTACTACTCAAGGAAGGAAGCAATTACATGTAAACCTTGTATGTGGGAATATGGCATAACATAACCTCCTTATATCTTTTTCTCTGAATGATTAAAGGGAAATGGGTTGTATTTATCATTCTAAATGGCAATAAGATACCAACCAGACCTTTCAGAAACAGAGACATTATTACATAATAAAAGTTGGAAAGAGGATAAGATGGAATGGAACTGTAAAGTAAAATCAACTGTAATTGTATTGATTTGATATATTTAGCTGTTAAGAGGAATTCATGATCAAATGAACTGGAGGGTGGTTTTCCTATTCTTTCATGAAGGCCTTGTCCTGAGCCTGGTGGAAAAGGTTAAATAAAGTCTTGGTACATCTGAAAAGTGTAAGACTATCTCTTCCTTGGCTTAATGATATTTTTGGTAACATATTGATAACTTACCTATAACTGAAGCTGGGAGGATTGTGAGCAAATGTGGGTTGCACATTATACATGCAATCAGTATAAGTAAGTGCAGTAGGGAAAAGTATTCAGATCAGGTATGTTGGTATCACAGACTCATCATCAAAGTCCCAGGCCTTTACATGTGTGTTTGACATTTACAAAAATGTACAAAAGAGTTGGGGCTTAAAATCCCACTACCGCAGCTATCATATTGCCTGTTTTGCTGCCACTGCAGATGCCACTGAGAAATGGATTATTTCTGTAATTTATAGAAACTAGATGTAGATTGTCATAAATGTTTCATAAATGACTAAAGGGTTCAGTATATATTGTGATTTGAAGCATACAATTGAATTGCACATTTTTATTTACTTATATGTATTTAAATATCACTTTGTCAAATTTATAGCCACATTTTTATTGCTTTTTAACAATTCCAAAGGTAGAATTATGAAAATATATATACCATGCTATATTTAAATAGATACTAAAATACTGTTTGAGAATGTAAAATAATATGTTGGCTTTAGCTCTGAGAACTGAAATAGTTAAGCTAGGACTTGTATAATACAGAAATATTATTATGTTCTTTTTTCATTTTATTCCAATTATTGTACTTTAAACAAAAAGACAAAGAAACTGACTGTCAACCAAACAATGGCTTGTCAATTAAACATGCTCTGTGGATTCATACCAGATTGAGCAGCTACCTGTATAGGCCTTTCATTCTAGAAACTGTATTGTGTTTAGTAAAGCCTGACTGAACTCTTTGAGAATTTAAATGCTTTGGTCCTTTTGATATTCATAGAAGTCGGATTAGCTGCCTATGTTAAGGGGGAACATTAGAAGGGAAGGAAAGATGATGACATGGAGAGGTACATACAGAAGCTGAATACGGTTTATTGAAAATGTGTGGCCTGAACAAAAATATTTGATCATATAAGAAGCAAATAAGATATTACAGTTGCATTTTTGATCATAGATTCATATTTAAGAAAGAATAATAGAAAGAAGGGTTTTACCCAGCTTGAATTTGTGAACATTTTTAATTAAAAAAAAATACTGTTCTGCTTATAATAGATTACAAAGATGGATGAACTTGTGCAACTTTTTATCACTGTTCTATGTTTTATTCCACACCTTCTGTTTTACCTTATTTGTACTGTTGTGGTATTTTGGATGTTTACATAATCAGCTGTCCAGTGATGGGATTCAATTTTTTTTACTACTGGTTCTGTGGGTATGGCTTGGTGGGCATGGCATGGCTTGGTGGGCATGGCTTGGTGGGCATGGCAGGGGAAGGATACTGTAAAATCTCCATTCCCACCCCACTCTTGGGGGAAGGTTATTGCCAGTTCTCTGAACTACTCAAAATGTATGCTACCGTTTCTCCAGAACTGATCAGAACCTGCTGAATACCACCTCTGCACCTGTCCTATGTTTAGTGTGTAGAAATTCCAGTTTATACCAAGAACTCACAATTCAATCATGCACTGGAAGTTACATGTAATTGTTATGTTCCTATCGCTAGTTCTCTTTTAAATGATTTTGTATTGTATTGAATCAGAAATAGATCTACATAATGAATTCTTAAATAACATTATCCTCCCACTCTTTAACATAGTGTCTTTTCCTTTAACAAGCAGCACCATTTAACTGACTAATTGACTAACAGATAATCAGGAACTTTAAAAATGGCACTAAGCCCAAGGTATTTCTAAACTAAATTTACCTATGGAGTTTGGTCCCAAAGGCTTCCTTTGATATGTTTTGGAACAGTTTAGTCAGTGAGGTAGTGAACATATGATACACAGAATATAGATTGTCTTGTAATGGAACCTGTCTATCATGGTAATAATTTGCAACAACCATAAAGCAGGTCATCCATATGTTTGACTCAATTTTATGTTTTTTTTAGTGGCAATCATTAAACAAACACCATAGTTATTAAGCAAACTGATGGTTTGCTGTGGACCAGTTTTGCTAAAGTCAGAAGTAAATGCTGTTTTTTGGCAAATCCATTATAAAATGTGATCAGGTGACTGTGGGATGCTGCAAATGGCCATAAATGTGCCCCATTTGCCAAGCACCGAAAAGTGCGGTAATGTGATTGAGGGGGCAATAGTTGGAATTTCAAATCTGGTCATAAGTACCCCAGTAGAGATCTGTTAGAACTTTGAGTGAGTAAGCAACCAGTCATAAGTTGTGGATTACCTGTAAGCAATTGGAGTCTTGATGTTTGCTTCAGGAATGCATAGTTGCAAGTTTCTATGTGCTTACTATTTTCAATCAAACCCCCACTCTCAAGAGAAAGCATTACCTGAATTACAGATTATAGTTGTATCTTTAATGAAGTTCAAGGTCAATGGACATTGCAGTGTAACTCTGCTATTATGTGATCCAATAGAATTCATGCATAAGTATTGAATCTAGGACTTGAACTGTTCCTGGAGTTTAGTAGTAAACTTTCTCTGCAATAATATCTGCCATCACAGCATGTGTCCAATTATTCTTCCTAATGATAAGACAATGTTGCTATTTCAATTCATCTTTTAGAATTTATTTGAACTCCATTAAAGAACCTTTCTTTGTGTTCCAGTAGAAGCTTAGGACAAAAGGCATTTCTTATTTATGATGCTGGAAAATAGCTATAAGCATGCAAATTTAGTTGCAGGTGTCAAAGTATATCACTGCTTGATTTTTGCTGCTGAATGGTTTTGGCATCATAAATGCTGTTTGAGAGCATTAAAATTGACTAAACTGGGCTAGAATGTCATTTGGGCATGCAACAAAGGCTGGAAAAATATAACTGGGAATTTCTATTGCTGCTTAGAGAGAGTGCAAGAGAGTGGCGTTTTTCAAATGTGAACTTAATCTTTGACAGAAAGTTGTTCAGCAAATATACAAGAAGCAGAAAATCTGATAATATATAGTCAAAATCAACTGAGTGATTCTGAGCAATTGGAAATTTGTTCTGAAGTATTGCAGCAATAGATGTTGCTTAAATCAATAGTGATCTTCGACAAGCGCTTTGCTTTTCTGACAGTCAGTATGAGTCACTGAATACATGAAAGACAGATCAATGCCTTTCTCTAAAATTTATGCTCTTGTAAATTAATCTATATAGTAAGAAGAGAAAGGAAAAAATGCAAATTTGGGAAAACAAGTGCCTCCCAGTTAATAATATACAGATGAAACTCGAAAAATTAGAATATCATGCAAAAGTTCATTTATTTCAGGAATGCGACTTAAAAGGTGAAATTAATATATGAGATAGACTCATTACATGAAAAGCAAGATAGTTCAAGCCATGATTTGTCATAATTGAGATGATTATGGCTTATAACTGATGAAAACCCCAAATCCACAATCTCAGAAAATTAGAATATTACAGGCAATCAATAAAACAAGAATTGTACATAGAACAATATCCAACCTCTGGAAAGTATAAGCATGCATATGTACTCAGTACTTGGTTTGGGCCCCTTTTGCAGCAATTACTGCCTCAATGTGGCGTTGCATGGAAGCTATCAGCCTGTGGCACTGCTGAGCTATTATGGAATTGTACATAGAACAATATCCAACCTCTGGAAAGTATAAACATGCATATGTACTCAATACTTGGTTTGGGCCCCTTTTGCAGCAATTACTGCCTCAATGTGGCGTAGCATGGAAGCTATCAGCCTGTGGCACTGCTGAGGTATTATGGAAGATCAGGATGCTTCAATAGCGGCCTTCAGCTCTTCTGCATTATTCGGTCTCATGTCTCTCATCTTTCTCTTGACAATGCCCCGTAGATTCTCTATGGGGTTCAGGTCAGGCGAGTTTGCTGGCCAATCAAACACAGTAATTCCACGGTCATTGAACCAGGTTTTTGTGTTTTTGGCAGTGTGGGCAGATGCCAAGTCCTGCTGGAAAATGAAGTCAGCATCCCCATAAAGCTCATCTGTGGAAGGAAGCATTAAGTGCTCCAAAATCTCCTGGTAGATGGCTGTGTTGACCCTGGACTTAATGAAGCACAGTGGACCAACACCAGCAGATGACATGGCTCCCAAATCAACACAGACTGTGGAAACTTCACACTGGACTTCAAGCATCTTGCAGTGTGTGCGTCTCCATTCTTCCTCCAGACTCTGGGTTTTTGGTTTCCAAATGAGATGCAAAAGTTGGTTTCATCAGAAAAGAGGACTTTGGACCACTGAGCAACAGATCAGGTCTGTTTTTCTTTAGCCCAGGTAAGACACTTCTGACATGGTTTGTTGTTCAGGAGTGGCTTGACAAGAGGAATAGGAGATTTGAAGCCCATGTCCAGGATCCGTCTGTGTGTGGTGGCTCTTGATGCACTGACTCCAGCCTCAGTCCACTCATTGTGAAGGTCCCCAACACTTTTGAATGGCCTTTTCCTGACAATCCTCTCCAGGCTGTGGTCATCCCTCCTGCTTGTGCACCTTTTTCTTCCACATTTTTCCCTTCTACATAACTTTCTATTAATGTGCTTTGATATAGCACTTTGGGAACATCCAACTTCATTTGCAATTATCTTTTGAGGCTTTTCTTCCTTATGGAGAGTGTCAATGATGGTTTTCTGCACAACTGTCAGGTCAGCAGTCTTTCCCATGATTGTGATTCCTACTGAACCTGACTGAGAGACCATTTAAAGGCTCAGGAACCCTTTGTAGGTGTTATGGCTTAATTAGCTGATTAAAGTGGGACACTTTGAGCCTAGAATATTGCACCTTTTCACAATATTCTAATTTTCTGAGATTGTGGATTTGGGATTTTCATGAGCTGTAAGCCATAATCATCCCAATTATGACAAATCATGGCTTGAACTATCTTGCTTTGCATGTAATGAGCCTATCTCATATATTAGGTTCACCTTTTAAGTTGCATTATTGAAATAAATGAACTTTTGCACGATATTCTAATTTTTCAAGTATATACTGACTAGAAGACAGTGACTTCATTTATGAGATCAAAATATGCTCCCTAATGTTATTTTAAGGAAGATTTTTATGCCTTCAAGAATTATGAAGTACTCATACAACTTATTCACGAGTCATATTAAACCAATAAAAACAGCAATTTACTTGTAATAAATCAAATTAAGTCTCTAGTTTCTCAGTGAGCCTGAAAACGTGCAATTGTCCTGGCTGAACTTGGCTGATCTTGAAACCTAACCAGGTTTGTTCTTGAAGAAGAACTGTGTATTTCAGGACTGTTGTTAGACTGAGAAATTAAAACCATTGTGGAAGAAATTCAATACTTTCTGTCATATTGCCAAGAAAACTGCATAGATTTTGCCATGGACAGTGAAGCTTGATTCAAAGCACCTCTGTGCTTATAATCTTAACTTAAATGTTTTAATCTCAATATCCCTTCAATTTATAAACTCCCCTCTCTAATTTAATACATAGAAATACTTTTTCTGGCTTGATTGATATGAGAACACTTTGACTTCTTACATTGTAAGATGTAGATCATGATTTTTTAAAATTGTACTTCTCTCTCAGTGATTCTGGATAGAGGGGGATTACTCCTATTTTTTGTATTAGCCAGACACTCAGCAAAAAAGGGCAATGGGGATTAGACAGAACGCTGTCATATGCTTCTAATTTATTTTTTTATTCTTGGATATGAATCTCCTTTACATCAATAATGTAAGTTTTCAGTTGGCAAGTCATTAGGCTTCTATGAAGTGAATAGTGTTCTCTTTTTATCCTTTATGTTAAGTTCTGGGCGAAGAATGGAGGTGAGGTCAGAGTCATTTCTAACAGTTCTTTATTCAATACTAATTGTGAAGCAAACTGAACTCCCTGGCTGACACAGCTCCTTTTATAGGAAACTGATCAGCCAAACAACCAAACAACCAGTTAGAGTAGACTATCAAACATCAAACTGATTTCAAGTAGTGAGTGTGTTCTGAGATCAAAGTTTTACTATGTTAAATTGGGTTTATATATTCTGTTCAATTGTTAAACATTACATATAATTCTATTTGTTTTTAAAAAATAAAACTGAATTTATTATTGAATTCAAGTTTCACAAACATACATATTTGTGCACCCAGTTTTTAAGCAAAGATAGAATAAAATAAAGTGAAAGATGGAATAGAATGAAAAGTTAGAAAGATGGATACTTGTGATTCTGTAAATTATAAACTGCCATAAATATTTCATTTCAAAAAAATTCTGTGATGGGTTGATTTAATATCCATAGTGGCAGCCTGATTTGTCCTGAAATGGGAGATTACTTAACTTTACAGATATCAGATACAGAGATAGAAAGAGAGAGACATGATGAAAGAGAGACAGAGGAAAGACAGAGAGAGAGAGAGAGAGATGGACAGAGGGATAGACAAACAGAGACAGATGAGGTGAGAAAGTGAGAGAGAGATGATAAATAGATGATAGATGCCAAAAGTTACAAAAAAGCTCAAAAAGAGGAAAAAAAAGGTGCCAAAAGTTATTAAGTGGCAAAAGTTACTAAGTCCAAGTGTGTAAATTAAATTGTCAGATTCCTTTTTATCTTTCTTGCAAGAAAAAAATTGAGTTCATAAATAGCATCAATTAAAGAGTTATGCTTAAACAGACAATAGTTGGCAAAATGAATCTAAAAATGGCTGCATTCTTTGTGCAATAACAAAACAAACAAACAAACACACACACACACACAATAAGAAATGTCTATAAAATAACAATTATAAGGGAGTAAAGACGCATAATTAAACACACGGTGAAATTTGATTTCCGGTAAAAATGCAAATTAATATTTATTAAAACAAATTTAGATCCAGAAAGGTCTGTTTAATCAGGGTGAGAGGCAATTTTCATCAGTTGCTCTTTCAATAATAAATATGCATGAGAAGATTTAACAATGCAGCTATAGAAAGTTGGGAAAAGTGTCATACATCAAATTAGATACTTGTAACTCATTTTTTTTTTTAAAGAAACATCCTTTTCCCATTGTCAGTCAGAATATTTTGTAGATTCTGGTACCAAATTTACTCAGAAAAAGATGTCCAGTTTACAGTTGCAGTTTCCCTTTCTGTATCTCTCAAGTGAGTGAAGGACTCACCAAGAATTAGCTAGACAGGAAACTATTATTACACACAGATCAGGTTTCTGCACTGTAATTTATGTTGTGGTTCACCGGCAGCAGATGCGGACTGCTGAGGTCTTGGAGAGCGAGGATTCAGATGAGGGTCTGCATGTGATGCAGGGATGGGGCCAGGACCATCAGGGAGTGGAATACTGCCTTCGGAGATTGTGGAAGCTGGCAGCAGTGATGAAGAGGTCTCCGAGGAGCCTGTGCCCAGTGCACGTGCACGCAGGGCTGCTCAAAGGAAAGAGCAGCTGCAGTAGCATGGGCAACTCAAGAGTAAGGCTGCAAGGTAATGGCCACTCCCTTAAGAGATAAAAGCCAGCTGAGAAACTGGAGTTTTTTGCAGGAAGCAAAGAGGTTTTTACAGTCAAGCCTTGTGGATGTTCGGAGTATCTTGGTTGGTGTTTGGAATCTCTTTGTGTTTGAAATATTTCTTAATAACTTTATCTAATATTCTTGGCAGCTTTGTACAACCTTTTAACCATGAAGGAACGGAATTTGTAAAGAATCATTAAAAGGTTTTGCTTTTATCTCTGTTTCGTGTTTGTTTCCTTGGAACAAGGTTTGGGTCAGAATAACAGTTGTTCTGACTTTACATGGGAATAGTAATGATACTTCAGTTCAATTAGTGACTAATGGAATTCTATAATGCTCAGCACTCTAATGGAAGTAATGTTTCTGGATTCAGGCTTTCATTTAACCTCCTATTATATTTCATATCTTCTATGATTATTGTCATAGCAAAGTTTAAAAGGCGCTATCAAATATTCAGATTTCCGACGGAATTTATGTGACGCAAAAATATAGAATTGTAGCATAAAACAATGAATGACTACAGATAGTCCTCACTTAAAAATGGTAATTGGACCAGAATTTTCATTGCTAAGCAATGCAGTCATAAATCATGATGTCACGTTACCTTATTCCTTAGTGATAGCTGTTCCAGCAGATCTGAGTCATTGTCATTAAGCGAGTCATCATAGATCATTAAATGAGGACCTCACATGATGATGATGATGATGATTTATAACTTCATGCCAGCTGCTCTTTGACTTTTCTCATGGGAAAGTCACAAATCACAACCAAGTGACCATGGATACTCAAATGAAAACTAGGCTGGTTGCCAAGTGCCGAGATCAGGTTCTGATGCGAGGGTGTGATGATGGCCAGAATTTCAAGGACTAGCCATAAGTAGCATTCATCAAAAGTTCAAACTATCACTGAATAAGTGATCATTAACCAAGGACCACCTATACATTGATGAAAGCTCACTAGCAAGTCTCAGTATTTTTAATGCAACTATCAGATGAATCAAATGAATGCTTACCTTTACAGATTAGGATGTTTTTTTTTGAAAAATAGAAGAAAATCACAAATGGCAATGAAAACAGGAAGAAAAAAAGAAAAAAATTTCAAGGGTACATAAAAATGGAGATATTGATCCAACTGATTCTAAGATACACTTCTTCAAAGGCACGAAAAATAAGAACACTTAATATTTTCTGTACTCTTGTGTAACTGAAACAATTACCAAAGTATTGGTATAAGGATATATCCCCCCAATTCAGATGGGCTGGAACTGCAACATAACTTGCTTTAGGAATATAAAAGTTAATGTCATGTGCCAACGAAGATCCAGAAGGTTCAGATGGGTATACAGATTTATTACTAATTTATGAACTACTAACAGTCCAAGCAAATTAGCAGTAGATAAGGTGACCTGGACTTAGA
The DNA here is from genome assembly GCA_023653725.1 of Bungarus multicinctus. Classification (NCBI taxonomy): domain Eukaryota; kingdom Metazoa; phylum Chordata; class Lepidosauria; order Squamata; family Elapidae; genus Bungarus; species Bungarus multicinctus. The sequence goes on from CM042834.1 coordinate 214,236,490, forward strand.
TCTCTTGTGGATGTGAAGGGGTTGATGACTGATGACACGTTTGACCCCTCCCTTGGGCTCAGCCTCATTATCTCCTACAGTTGCAACCCCATCATATTCAGAAGACAGGCAGAGAAAAGTGAACCAAGCAAAACTACTCAATACCATGAGGACAGAATACTGCTCTTAAAGCATATGGCATTCTGTTTCCTAGTTTGCTATTTAAGTTAGGACTGTCAATATTAAAGCTCTTTTTCTGTGTGTGATTTGAAAATTAGTATCAGCAATCCATAGCTGATTTTCTCTACCTTCCTTTCCCCATAAGCTTTGTCTCCCGGAAGGCAGGAATGAGAAGCCTTAAATTTTCATTTCCTAAGAGACAGCCTGGAAGTAATAGGAGCAGGTTATAGGAAGTTTTAGTATGCCTCACTTCCATGCCTCCATCTGCTTTTCCATCTTCACCATCAGCCATTATTTCATCATATAGTATCACTTTCACATTTAATTTGGTCCTGAAACCCATTGATGGATATCATGCCCTTAATCAGAGTTGACTTTTTAACAGAGATGAACAGATCAGTATTAATCCAATCTATTTTACTGAACATGTTACAGTATTTCTGCTGGAGGATTTTAATGGATTCTTAAAAACAAAAACGTGCATATATTTTGCAGTAACTTTAGACTTAAAGCACAAATCTTCTTACAGTTCTTATTTATGTCCATTTCCTCAATGTACGTTTTACTTGAATTTCTCTCATGTTGCTATTAAATATAAACTTAGGTGGTGTAATTGATCTTTTTGCATATTTACCCATTTTTGTAGCAACTTTCAGTAATGCGCCTCCTTGTTCAGTAATACCATTAACTTTCAGATATGTCCATGTGTTCTTCTTAGAGTATTTTTCATGTTATGCCCAGTCTATCTTGAAAGAACACATTAATTTGCTTCTGTAGAAACAGGGGTTTAATGGATTAAAAATTCATGATAGCAGCTACAGCCACATGACTGAAGTCTCCCCCAAGTTTGTATGTGAGGTTCATGTTATATACATAAAAGTTGGTATCTATTTGTGCAGCATCCAGACCTGCTCTGTGATGGAAACAGACAGTCTCTAAATATGATAAAAGGGTAGATGATTTGATTGTGCAGTGATTATAATCCCTTGACTATTTCAATCTTTCTGTGATGTTCCACTTGGACATCTGTTTTCTGGTCTGCTTTCTCAAATTTTTGCAAGAACTGCAGGATTAAGAAGAAAGAAGGAGATTGTTAAGGTAAAATGTCGAACTGGTTAAGCATACAAGTCCCATAATGCATCACTGCTTATTCCCCTCCCACCTGTTATCAAGCATGCTCAGTTTTGGTTTTAAACAGACTTTGATTTACCTCCGAAAGGAGTGGTATCTGGAGGAGAGTATGGACGTGAATTGGTTTGATTTTTCTACAATAAAAGAATGATTCTGCCTGCAAATAGTTTGGAAGTTTATTTTGGCTAAGATCCATTATAAGTTATCAACAGAGATGTTCTTTATGTTCTTGAGTGTTGTCTCCTTATATTAAGGTACAGAAAAACAGTCCAGTGATGAACATCATACTGTTGGTCATGCACAGATAGACATCTATTCCACAGACCACATATTTGGGGTGCAGCTTACGTGATACAATGGAATGGTCATTTCAAGGGATTCAAAATGTTTTCCTCTTGAGTGAAAAGGTTCTGACCGCTATTCCAAATACTTAGTCTTCTGAGACATTGTAATGGAGTTAGCGCAGCATGCTGATATACATTTTTCATATTAAACAAAGAACCCAGCAGTTCAGAAACTATCACAGTGCTTTAAAGTTAACTAAAGAGATGGTGTGTGTGTGTGTGAGATGAGTCTGAGAACAGGTGGCATAGAAAAATAAATGCTTCTTTTATTGCTTCCTCTAATTTGCTCTCCTTCTTCCCTGGGAATTCAGTCAATTATTTCCCATTTTCTTAATTTTAGTTTAAGAATTAGAATGGCTTGTAAACTGCTTTCATTTGCACTTATTTGCCTATTGGTACAATAGTAGACCCAATCTAGAATTGCTTTAAGGAGTTGGCAAGTAAAATAACATGGAAAAATTTATATTAGGCCAAACTTTCATCTCCCTTTGTTTCAGAGATTCATATATGATAGGAATCAAAAAGTTCTATACAAAATCCTAGGAAGAAGAGAATTTGGAAATTCGGGTAGAAATAATTTTTGCTAATTAGAGAATTTTCTCTAATTTTGAAAGGATATAAAAATTTTAAAAAATGCATTTAAGATGCAATGGAATAAAAACAATTTGACATATTATTTGTTGTTTGACATAAAATTGGCTATTATTTATTTATTTATTTATTTATTTATTTATTTATTTATTTATTTATTTATTTAATCGATCTTCTATACCGCCCCCTCTCCCGGCAGGACTCGGGGCAGTGTACAGCCGAATAAAAAGAGACATAAATACAATATTTAAAAATGGAATTAAAAGAATTAAATAATCGGCTGAAAAATTAAAACTATCAAAGAGTTAAAAACTAAAAAAAACATTTAAAATCAATTAAAACCCTGTAAGTAACTCTAGGCCAGACTGGCTTGATGGAATAAGTGGGTCTTCAGCGCACGCCGGAAGGTTAATAGGTCAGGGATGGTCCTCATCTCTGGGGTAACTTGTTCCAGAGGGGGGTGCTCCCAGAGAGAAGGCCCGCACCCTCGGCATCGCCATCCATCCAGCCAGTGGCACCCCAAGGAGGCCTGCCCCATGGGAGTGCACTGGCCGATGGGAGCCGATAGTGGCAGTAGGCGGTCCTGTAAGTACCCAGGTCCCAAGCCATGGAGCGCTTTAAAGATGACCACTAACACCTTGAATCGCACCCAGAAGGCCACCGGGAGCCAGTGCAGCTCGCGCACAAGTGGCGTAACATGGGAGCTCCGAGAAGCCCCCAAAACCGCCCGCGTGGCCGCACTCTGCACCAACTGGAGCCTCCGGATCCTCTTCAAGGGGAGCCCTATGTAGAGAGCATTGCAATAGTCTAGGTGGGAGATGACGAGGGTGGATGTGACCATGCACAGCGCATCCCGATCCAGAAAGGGCTGTAACTGGTAGATCCTGTGGACCTGACAAAAAGCCCCCCTGGCGACAGCCACTATATGGTCTTCTAATGACAGCCGCACATCCAGAAGGACACCCAGATTGCGAGCCCTCTCCGTGGGGGCAAGAATTTCCTCCCCCATGACCAGCGATGGAGTTAGCTGGCTTTATCGGGGTGCCGGAAAGCATAACCACTCGGTCTTGGCCAGGTTGAGTCGAAGCCTGTTTCGCCCCATCCAACCCTGCACAGCCTCCAGGCACCTGGTCATCACTTCCACAGCTTCATTGGGGTGGCTTGAGGTAGAAATGTACAGCTGAGTATCATCAGCATACTGATGAAACTCTACCCCAAAGCCATGGATGATCTCACCCAGCAGCTTCACATAAATGTTGAACAGCAAGGGCGAGAGCACCGACCCCTGAGGTACCCCACAAGTCAGGGGCCTTGGGGCCGATCTCTGCCCCCCTGCCAACACAAATTGCAAATGGTCGGAGAGGAAGGAGGAGAACCACTGTAACACAGTGCCTCCAACTCCCAATCCCCACCAGCCACTGCAATAGGATACTGTGGTCAACAGTATCAAAAGCCGCCGAGAGATCTAACAGGACCAGGACAAAGGAATAACCTCTGTCACGGGCCCTCCAGAGATCATCCACCAACACAACCAACGCCGTCTCCATGCTGTACCTAGGCCTGAAGCCTGATTGGCATGGATCCAGATAGACAGCTTCATCCAGGTGCCGAGGGAGCTGTCGTGCCACCACACTCTCAACAGCCTTCACCATAAAGCAAAGGTTGGAGACCGGATGATAATTAGATAACAGAGTTGGGTCTAGGGATGGTTTCTTGAGAAGGGGTCTCACCACCGCCTCTTTCAAGGTGGCAGGCAAAAAACCCTCACTCAAGGAAGTGTTAATAATGCCCTGGAACCAATCTTGTGTCACCTCCCTAGTGGCCATACGAGCCAGGAGGGGCACGGATCCAGTAAACATGTGGTGGCATTAAGCCCACCCAGCATCCTGTCCACATCCCCAAGGGTCACAGGATCAAACTCTCCCCAAATGACCTCCCTGAACTCCACCCCCACCCCCCTGCCCAGAGTTGCCCAGTCAGAGTCCAACCCATCCTGGATCCGAGTGATTTTGTCCTGCAGAAAATTTGAAAAATCCTCAGCCCGCCCTTGTAGAGGATCCTCCTGCACTCCCACCTCTAAAAGGGAGCAGGTCACCTGAAAAAGGGAAACTGGGCGATTTCCTGCAGACGCAATAAGGGTGGAAAAGTGAGAACGCTTTGCTGTCCTTATCACCACTAAATAGGTCCTAATATGGGACCACAGTAGTGTTCGGTCAGATCCAGTGCCCTCCAACCGCTTTCTAGGCGTCTTTTCCAACACTTCATCTCCCCCAGCTCCTCAGAAAACCATGGAGCCGATTGGGATCGGCATTGGGTCAGAGGCTGCAAGGGCACGACCCGGTCAAGGGCCCCAGCCGCCATCCTATCCCAGGTGGCCACCAAGTCCTCAGCCGAGTCATGTGTGCAAACACTGGGAAACGGCCCAAGCTCCATCAGGAACCTATCTGGGTCCATCAGGCGCCTGGGGCGGAACCATCGTATCAGCTCTGCCTCCCTGCGACGAGGGGGTGCGGCATGGAAGTCCAGTCTAAGGAGCGAATGATTTGACCATGACAGGGGCTCAACAACAACGTCCCCTATACCTAGATCATCTTGCCACTGTCCAGAGACAAAAACCAAGTCCAGGATGTGACCCCCAGTGTGAGTGGGGTCCCTAATTAATTAGGTCAGGCCCAAGGCTGTCATGGAAGCCATGAACTCCTGGGCAATCCCCGAGGTCCCGCCAGCCGAAGGCAGGTTGAAGTCCCCCATGACCATAAGCCTGGGGGTCTCAACCGCCAAGCCGGCTATGACCTCGAGGAGCTCAGGCAGGGCCGATGTCACATAGCAGGGATAATATTAAGAATAGATGTGAAGAGTTCTGATTGTTATACAAAGAAATACATTATAGAGCCATTTAGATAAAAGAGACTTTTTAAGTTGCATAATTTTAATAAGATCCTCTCAAATAATATATAAGCTTTTAGGTTTTTCTAAGTAAACATTTAGTTAAGTGTTATCATTCCAGTGAGGCTTCATTGCAATTGGAAATCCTGGAGATCACAATTTTAAAGCATTCATCAAAGCCGGCTGTTCCCAGTTGCAGAAATTCACCCTCTGCCTTGTGATGAATGATAGGGTTAGTATCAGAGGTTAGAGATGGCTCATACATTCCCATTCTTTCTTTCAGGATATTCCTGGCATAGAAAATTAAAAGTCTTACCAAAAATTTTAGGGCAGACAACAAACCAAATCATTCATCACCTCTACAAATAGGTCCAGGGTTAGGGTTAAGTTTTTATTTTATTATTTTTTTAAAGCAAAGTATTGTATATAGTTATAGTTGTCAATTGAAATTCTCATCCTGGCCATCTATTGAAGTGGGAAAATACTCTCTTCTGATTGGTTGTTTGGCTGATCAGTTTCCTATAAAAGGAGCTAATTTACTCTCTAGATTTTAGTGTTGTAGCCAAAATTTATATAGAGTTATTTTATTTAAAACTGATTCCAAATGTGGACCAAGAATAATCATGAATTCAACAGATAAAATTTTATGTTTGGAAACTTTATAACTACCATTGATATTGGAACTGCTGAAAGGACCTTAAGTCCATCATGGATTCCAGATTTACTCCAAACTAGTTTTCTTAGTTGAAGGCCAAAACACATGTAATAATAACATTATCTGAATCATTCACTGGTTTTTCTTAAAAAAACAAACAAAAAATCTTATTTTAATTAACTGTTTCCTAGTATGATTTGATTGCTTATTGTACCCAATGACTATTATTAAGTATTGTACCTTATGATTCTTGATTCTTTACTCTTGACGAATGTATCTTTTCTTTTATGTACACTGAGAGTATTTGCACCAAGACAAATTCCTTGTGTATCCAATCTCACTTGGCCAATAAAGAATTCTATGCTATGCTATGCTATTAATATGTTCAATTGTTTTTTTACCTACATAAATCATTTGCAGAACAGCTATTTGATCTTTTTGAAAAATATACACATGGAGGAAGTTTGCAACTTTGAGAGAAGGATTTTGATCAATAAAATACAAATGAAGAAAATGTTAAAGGAATCTGCTGAATAAACCTTAGGTTTAGATAGGGTCCTGTCCTTCCTCCTACTATTTTCAAAGGCTTAAAGAGACCAGTGAGTTGTTTAAGAGCAACTCTTCATAGATATTCACAACTCAGAATAAAACTATTTCACCTAAATTTCAAGATGAATAAACCTGAACATTAATTTATTGGTTTCTTATTTCTAGACATTCTTCCCCCAAGCATTATTCCATGCTTGTTCTCTTTCTTTTTTTCTTGTTGTTTACCTTTGCACTTCTTATGTATGCTTTCTATATAAGGCTGTCATAATGAAATCAAAAGAGATGAGCAACATAATTTGAAACTGCCTTGGAGGGAAGGCAACACATCTGTAAATTTGATATAAATGATATTCATTCCAAAAAGAAACTCCTGTTTAAAGCTGGGTACACAGCTGCTAGCTTCTTTGTTACAATTATGTGTGTATATTATGTATAATGCATTTGAGTTGTTGACAGAGCTTTTTAAATAGTTTTCATTTTTCAATGTAACAGCTAACCAGAGAAAAAGAAAACAGTGGGTAAAAGCATATATTTTGTTCATTCTCCTTTGGGAAGATTGCAAGCTGGCTGAATGAATTTTTATGCATATAAAATAATTAGAAATCATAATCAAGATATTATGCAAGACTGCACAAATAATGGTTCCATTTGAAAAACTATAGAAATATCCCATCTTATCAGTATTAAATGAAAATCTAATTCAAAATGCTACAGTGAATGGCTGCCCAGATGTAGAGGATTGATGTTGTCAATCAAATATCATTTAGGTCTATCAGTTCAAAAGAATATCATTAGATGCAAAAAAAAACAGTTCTTAAATATTCTGTTTATGGGATTTGTTGCCTTGGTTCCCTTATTTACCAGCTATGAAATCTCAGAAACATGAAATCCCAAAGAAACAGACTTAATGCCAAGAAAGGAAAAGCAAATTGGCTTTTCTTCAGGCATTTTACATCTGCCAAATACCACCAAATAATTTACACAGGTAAATTATTTATCAAACATTTTAAAAAGTATTTGTATACCTATTGGCCTTGACATCACTAATTTTGCAAAAGGTTACTCTACTTGGAATAATGTACTGTATGTTTTACATCAATATCTCTATGACTGGAAGTCCTTAGTAGTGTTGCTTTTTTGTTCAAAGCTATTCCAGTTCATTTTGTATTTCTGGCCTATTGTGGGATTGAACTGAAGATTTAAACAGTTTCCAGTTTAGCCAGGACAACAGCAATGACAAGTGATCTCCTGCTGGATGCTTTGATATAAGGGATTCAGTGCTAGGCAAAATAACCATTACTTTAGCATTTGGTTCAGGGCTGAAGAACTGATATGGATTTTGCTATTGATGAGTGAAGTCTAGAGTACTACAACTGATTGACCAACTGTGAATGCAGTTGTAGTTCTAAATTTAAAGATCGCTACTGCAAGTAGTTCATTGAGATAAGCTGAACTGGCTGTTGAACTCTAAGAGGTGTGTGTACTTTGTCCACTGGTACATGCCTATCCATATTAAGTTGTGGAGTCCTCTAAAACTATATGTATTTCTGTAGTGGTTGGGCCAATAAATTGAGATTTTTTGTGAGTGTACTCTGTGTTTTTATGCTCTCTTTAAATTGAGCTTCAAGTGCATTTAAATGCAGATTTACAGCATTTAACTGTATCCTGAAATATTATTCATGGGAGAGCCAATTTAGTGTAATGGTTATGGCACCAAGCTAGGAACCAGAAATCGTGAATTCTGGTTTTAGTTATGGCACAAAGCCAGTTGGGTGACCTTTCTCTCAACCAAGGAAGGAGTTAATGGCAAAACACTTTGAAAAACCTTGCTGAAAATAACTAAAAGGACTTCTCTAGGCAATCTCTGAGAATCAGACAAAATGGAAAGAAAGAAAAATCATGTCAGAGTGAAATGACAGGGTTTTTTTTAACCAAAGTATAACCAAATGAATGTGAATGAATGTAAACATTAAAAGAGTGAAAGTGGTGTAAACTGGGGAAAGTTTGTTACAATAAGCAAGGAAATAACTTGGCTGGCTGTTGGAAACCTGGATACTGAGGTTTTGTAAGTAGTGGAATGTAGGGCAGAGGTCTTAAATGAAAAAAAAATGAAAGGAGAAGCAAGATAATTGGATCACAAAAGGAAGTGGATAGCTTCTTAGCAGAGGAGTGGAACTTATAAAGAAAAGTAGGAGCTTTCCAAAAGAAGATGTTTGTATTCTTAAAGACTTGTGAGGAAAAAAACAAAGCTTTGAATTTGGGAAAGAATATACAATTTTTGGAATTGTGGGTGAAAGAGTTCTTATTTAGAGGCAAGAGCAAAGCTATGGACTCAACTTGTCAGGCTGACTTGACCTAGAGAGACCAAGCCTAGAAACAATAACCTGGTAAAAGAAAAGGAAGTGATTGGTGTATTAAGGCATCCTTAGCAGATGACAAGGAACCAGATATTTACAGAAAGCCAGAATACTCAATTCTGAAAGAAAGAAAATTGTAAAGCTGTTTCTGAACTTCAATAACTTGAAAATGTGTGGACTTCTGTTCCCAGAATTCCCCAGCTATCCATATAACTTGAAATTGATGTGATAGAGAAATATTGCTGGTTGAGAAACTCTGGGAATTGAAGTTAAGACATCTTAAAGATGGCAAAGTTGAGAAACACTGCTTTAATTTGAGAGAACGATTACTTAGGAATCAGAGGCAAGAAGATAAAAAGAACAAAGCAATCCAGTTGCAAAGCAGAGTAACAACAACAACAACGAAAAGATAGGTACAAGTCAGGTAGATCAGGCCTACACATCATGAATATATGATGGCTATGGATTGGACCGGTCAAAGAGCTAGTGAGCTGCCAACAGTCTTCTGCAAGAGATAATGCAAGAAAAAAAGATCAGAATTAAGAGGAAGGGAATGGAAAATACTTCATGAGACTGAAGGCAACTGAAATTGTGAATGTATTTGGGATTTTACTAAAGAAAATCCTGTCTGACTGAGGCTGATAGAGATTTGCATTCTCCAAATAAGCCTCTAAGAAATGTGAGGATTCATATCCTGAGTTCAACAGCTATAATTCTGTAACGCCTTTTCATGTGTTTAATATAATGGTGTAAATCTATAGATATAGGTGTGGTTACTATTTTTGAATGCAAGTGACAAAACTGAACTGTTTATCTAGTTATAGGGAGAAGTGTGTTTACTGAGGGATGGGATATGCTCCCCTTAGAGACTCTGGTAGTTGGAAGTCAGGGAACAGGCTTAGTTAAAGTATTAGGTAGGGAGTAGAAAAGGACCTAATGGGGATCTTATACTTGAGAGTTTAGTTTGGGTGATAATTTATTGAATTCAGGACCACCTGTGTCAAAAAAAAAGTACACTGATCTATCCTAAGAAAGATACCTAAGGCAGACATGTAGGTTCAACAAAAAGGAATATTTTATTACAAGAAATAGAAGTTTTTTTAAGAATTATTTTTTTAGGTTTTTTTAGGTTAGGTTTTTCCACAAATAAGAAGGAGAGTTAGCACTGACTCCTACCCCATCTATTCTTGGGATGCAAGGGTGAGAAACAAAGGAAAGGAAAGGCTTTGTTCTACAATTATTTCCTATGGATAGAATAGTCAAAATGTTTTGAGACGCTTGATCTGTTTCAAGTATTGTATGCGGGGAGTGAGAATGAAAACTTAATGGATAAATTTGTTGCAGAGCCTATGAAACTGCACCCCCCAGAGATAATTGCATGACCTTTGAAATGTCCCATCAAAGCAAAGTAGAATCATACACCTCTGAAAGGTAAAGTAGTTTCATGAAGTGGATGATGGATTACCTACTGCATACTTTCCAAAAAGAGAATCTTTTAGTAAAAGGAATAAGTGTGTGTGATGAATGAGTGGCTGACCATACATGGCTGCTTTGGTGAAACTAATAGATTTAAGTGGCCTCCCTAACAATAGCATTTAGACTTATATACCACTTCACAGTGCTTTACAGCCCACTTTAAGCAGTTTACAGTCAGCATATTGCCCCCAACAATCTGAGTCCTCATTTTATCGACCCTGGAAGGATGGAAGGCTGAGCCAACCTTGAGCCTAGAGAATCGAACTGCTGACAGTCGATAGAATTAACCTGCAATACGATCTTCTAACCATACAATGGCACTACCTTGTATGTAAGCCTTAGTCCTGGTTTTACAATTGACTTTCTAATTTGGCTGCTTTATGATAGAGGTTCTCCTGGTTACAGAAGGAAGAGATCTATAGAAAAGAGGACATATATTATAAAAAGGAATGGTGACTATGTTGGATCTAGATCAGGAAATAGTAGATTAAATATTATCTGCCTGGAAACAAAGGAAATGCAATGGGCTGAAGATGCATTGGATTGAAGGTGATAAAGACTTGGAGGATTAGGATACAATTTGTTATGAAGGATGGAAGAATTTTAATCAGAAACTTAAATTGCACAGTTAGCTATGGAGCTTCCTACTATCTTGCGTATTAGCTATCTTGAGCCTCATCCTGATAAATCCACTTGATCCATCTTGGTTTTGAAATGTTGAGTATTATGGCAGTTCACTCTCTTGTTTGTCCTTGGAAATTCCCTCCAAATCTAAATAAACTTAATGGAAATTGAATTCTCTGCATCATGCACTTAGAGAAGCTATCATCTATATATCTGGGATCAAAATTTCAATCTTCTAAACTTGTATTTATTTTTATTCTCTTTATAGCCTGTTCTGGTCATTATCAGCAGCTGCATGAATCTCTGTACTTTTCTCAGAAACATAAATATTATCTTGAACAGGAAGGTAAACATTTTTATCAAATAATTCACAGCTAGTCCTCAACTTACAATAGTTCATTTAGAGACCATTCAAACTTACAACAGCATTAAAAAAATGACATGACAATTTTTCACACAACTGTAGTAGTGTCCCTTAGGTGATGTGATCAAAATCTGGACACTTAACTACTGATTCTTATTTATGAAGGTTGCCATATCCCTGAGTCATGGGATTATCTGTTGGGCTTCATCAGCAACGCCATTCTAATGGACAGAGCGAAGCCCAACACATACCTGGGGCAGAGAATCCATTCTGGGTGAGAGCGAGCTGAGCCAGCTCTAGGAGAAATGCTTCACCCCCCCCTCTTCCTTCCCAATGCAACCAGCTGGATGAATTGATGGGAAAGATGCTTTGCACCCCCCTCCTCCCCCCGACGCAGCCAACTGGTTGGACCATATCAGCGCAGCATTTCCCACCTCTCCAATGACATTTCGGAGCGGCTTGCTAATTAGACTTACGCACATGTTGATATATGGAGGTTTCAGCTTTTATGGACTGGGGTGGGCTGGGGTGGCAATGAATGTGGGGGGGTAATACCTGGACACTCTTACTCGTGAACAGGGGGTAGGAGTGGAGATGGGGTGTATCACGGGGCGGTGGTGCATGCAGGGAGGCAATAATTAACTGTTTGCCAGCAGTAATTAAGGGCGAGGATGACAATGATTAAGGGCGGGAATGACAATGATTAAGAGTGGAAATGACAATGATTAGGGGTGGGGAGAGATATAAACAGTGCGGAGAGGCAGATGCTCTCAGCGCTGGTTTTGCTCGGGAGTGCCGTTTGTTGCTGTTGTTGGAAGAAACAAACCACAATAAATGAATCTTGCCACAACCAAGCTGTGAGTGAAGTAGTTTATTGGAAAAAGTTTCAGCGTCTTCCTTTGGAAGCTGACACATCCTTTACATTCTTTTGACAAGCAAAGTCAATGGAGAAGTCAGATCCACTTAACAACTATGGCATTAAACAACTGCATTGATTCACTTAACAACTGAGGCAAGAAAGATCATAAAATGGGGCAAAATTCTCTTAAATGTCTGATTTAACACAGACATTTTGGGCTTAATTGCACTTGTAAATTGAGGACTATCTATCACCAGAGACATTCTACAGAATTTATTTGGAACTGTGAAAAACATAAAGGGATATTTTATCATACTTGGTGGACGTATAAAAATAACTTTAAAAATGGATTCAAAGGCTTATATTGATACAGAGGATTTTAAAGATAAATATTCAGTTGAAACAGAACTTTTCCTTTTAGGACTGATAGACTAACAAGCCATGGGAGATTCTTTCAGTACATGATTACAGTAGTGTGTGAGATTATTATATGCAAAGAAATGGGAAGATTTGACATGGTCCATTATGGAGGAATGGCTGATGAAATTGACAGATATTCATGGATAAATTAACTTCTTTGATTAGAGAAAAGACATCATCTACGTTTATTAATGTTTGGAAACCTCTTATGGACTTTTTGTGTGAAAAAAAACCCTTGTGATTTATGACTTTGATGATTAGACAGAATATATTATAGAAAGAAGGTTAATATGATGTAACTATAGAGAGAGTGGTTAAAATAAAATTATAACTGCGGCGAAGAATATTGGAAAACATGGCTTTGTATCTTTTTTCTTTCTTTATTTTTCTTTAGCTTTTTTAAAAATGTTTTGCTTTGTCTTTATTTCTTTTTCCTTTTTCTTCTTTCCTTTATATTAGTTTGTATTAGTTTTATTCTTTTTAAAAGTTTTAATTAAAATTATAAATAAACAGGAAAGTAATGCCATCAGTCATTTGTGCATAGAATTGTTAATCTACTTAAAAAAAAAACAAATGAGGAAAATTAAGTCCACCGTCACACAATTTTCTCTCTCTCCTTCTTTCCATTTTCTTTAAATTACTGCAGGCTCACGTATCAGTCTAATCATTTTCTCATTGAAAAAACAGCATTCATCAGTTGAATATATATTGTACTAATGATCCAATAACACAACAATGAAGGCTTTTACTAAAAATTGAGTTTTTCTTTTTCCAGAAGTTCATTATAATGAAGCTACAGAAAGTACCTTCTCAGTTGTTATGATCATAACCATAAACCAAGAATTTAAAAAATAACCTAAAAAGTGAAATATTTCCAAAAAATTTCTAGGCATGAGCTAAGGCAGAACTTGGCACAATTAGATTTTGGAAAATATATACCCAAAAAAGAAATTATGTAATCGTTTAAAAATTTGCATAATTCACAATCTGAAAAAAATCATTATCACCAAGGTGCAGCCTCTTCTCTCTATCATGCTTTAAACTTACTACCATTCATACAATTGATTTTTTCTTATTCATAGATATTTATTTATTCATAATATTGAATACTGCCCACTCAAATGATTTTGAGTAATGCACATAATCATTTGCACATATTGTACCTAACTTATTCTTTTCCTGCCAGACATGAAAAATTGAAATACAAGCAAACTATACTTTTTAAACAAATAGTACACTAAAATAGAAGGATATACTTTATCTGTAGATTCTCCATTGCTAAATCTACCAATTTCTCCATCACCATACTGATATTTAAATGAAGATCTTTTTCAAATATATGCCATGAACCTTGGTATAAATTCTAGCTCAAGATGGGTCCATATAATATCCTGCTAATATCTGCAATCCTAAAACCTTTGTGTGTGTGTGTGGGGGGGGGGGGGGGGGGGAGGGGGAAGAAGTGAAAGACTTTCAGATATCAAGAAATCTGTCATGCCCCAGTATGTAACTTTTATATACTGTTGCTGCTCTCTAGCCCCATCTAGTAGCTGGAGAAACAAGTATACAATATTTATATACTGTTGTGCTCTAGCCCCATCTAATGGCTGGAGAGACAAATACCAAGTATATTATCTGAAGCTGACCCAGCCTATTTTACCCATCAGCCCACACTCTCAAACAAGTGCATACTGGAAAGCCAGACTCCGTTTCCTTTAGCATTTGGAGAAGGCAGAAGCACAAAGAAGAATCCATCTTAATCTGTGGCACATGGCCATCCCAGAACAAACCCACATCCGATCTACAGAACATCACTGATGAGATTTAAATTGCTTTTATTTATTACTTGTTATGTTCAGCAGTAACTCAATATTGCCTGTCTTCTCAATGTATGTGTTCCTTTCCCCCCAGTTTCACTACATCCTGTTCTTTTAATAAAACATTCAGATCTACGCATGAGGTCTCTTTTGTTGGAGGATAGGCGGGTTTAGCTGCATGTCCAGCTGCACACAGAGTAACATGTAGTGAGGACAGAACAAAACCATTGCAGATAACCAATATCTTAATTATCAGATTCACACCTGAATTCAAATTCAGAGCTGGCAGAAGACTTCCCTTGACAACTAAATGGTGCAGCTAGGTAATTCTGAAGGAGATTTTTCAGTCCTGCAGAGATCCTATTAGACAGCAATGATTGTTAGTTCAGTTGTAGAGTTGCACAGGTGTCATTTCTCTCTCCCATCTACTACCTTTTCATGTTTTATAATGGGTTCTACATTCTCAGGGAAACAATCAACAAAACCTATCAAACTCAAACGACTGTGACTAGGTCCGGGCAAATTGTCAAAAGATCCCTTTCTTCATTGAAAGCCTTAGTAAAGGACCTCTGTGAAGCCTAATCATGAACTGATGGTTCCTACCATTTTTTATAATGGCAGAGCAGGAATCCTTCAAATCCTGTTTCCGCCACAAAAAGTCTTGTGGTGGGAATGTAGTGATCTAGTAATCGAGATATTAATAAAGGCAGCATTTCATTTTCTTTCGGTGCTGTGTTTTGTATTATATACTTGTCCATGTTTTAGACTTTATATTCTTTAATCTTAATTGCAAATAGAGTACACACCAATTATTCAGAGATGATTTCTATTGAAATGGTTTATAAGCCTTGTGTATACTGTGCATATAGCCTAGTTGTGATTAAAGAGAACGCAATTTGCTTTTTCTGTCCTGATCTATGGCATGTTAAAAGTAGGACAGGCTTACTGGAAAAGAAAAGCTCAATATTTCTTTTAAATAGAAGCTAATTAAATAGAAAGGTCTGTATGTTAAAAAATAGTACTGCATTTAAAGTCCACACATTTCTGAAAAGAAGAGAAATATTTGAAACTGATTTTTTCATCCATGTTATAGTATGTCTTGAAATATATCCTAGTGCAGAGAACTCAGGCTAGATGTTCCAATAACTTGTGATCTGCCATGCCATAAAACAGTAATACATTTTAATTACAGTTTACATTTTAATTACATTAAACACATAAAGCAAACACATTCATGTCCACTTTTTTTAGACATATGATTGGAATCTTATTTTGAAAGACATACCCAGTACAAAGTGCTCACTTTAATTTTTAATTATTATTTTTTAAAGAAAAAAAAATCTTTAGAAGAAATCCTTTTGAGAACACTGGCATTTTTTTCAGGATCATATCTTGTATTTCTTAGAAAATTGTCTTTTCATATTTTGATTCATAACTACAACATTTGTTTCTTCTACTCACTGGGTCCTTTTGCCAAATCCTTAGGAGCCTTATTGAGCCATTCATCTTTAATATGAATAATTTATTGGTGCTTTTAATTATTTTGAGGTATATTTTTAATTGCATTATTTATTTATTTGTTTGTTTGTTTAGAAAATTTATTAGACCACTCAACTCACAGAACTTCTGGGCATTTTATAGAAATAAAACTACAAACACAAAACTCAGTAAAACCTCTCTCCCCCTGAGGTATTAGAAAAAATTATCAGCCTAAAAGGAGAATATAAATTTATTAAGTATTAATAAAACTTTATGAATTTCCTTATCCAACCTAAAATATATTAAGTGCCCATTGAAACTAGGACTGAAACAAGATTAAAAAACCACAACTCAATTTTTGAAATTTGAACATATTTTGAATTTTCAAAATATCTCACTGCTAATTTCTAATAGTTTAAATTTAGAATCATAAAACGATAAATTTATAAAGCAGTGAATTTACTTAACTAAGCTTCTACTTTGGGAAATAATTAAAGTCAAACTTATTTCTATATTTGTGATGGAATGAAATTGGGTTGCTGTCTGCTCTTTTCAAAAGCAATTGCAGTCATGCACACAATCTTTATCCCCCCAGCCTGGCCTTCCCTCAGGTATTCATCCATTCCCTCAGAGCTGTACCCACACCTCAAGCCAGTTAAGTTTCCTGGCTAACTGAGCTATGTCCTGGTGTTTTCAAGGACATGCTGAAAGGATAAGTAGGGTGAGGCTTCCAGAGGCAGCCTCATCCCACCTAGTCTTTTAATGTTATAAAAGCAAATGCTAAAACAGTGTGGAAAGAGGTGTACATAGAGAAAAGGAGATAGAAAATGGAATACAGGTCTATGAGATGAGCAGGTGCAGCTGGAAGGTGGGATTAAATATGTCATCAATTTGGCATCATTATGCAGCTGTAAGAGATCCAAGTCCAGTCCTCCAAGAATTTCACCAACCCTTATCTAATAACACCAATTTAGCTTTGACCGTTAGTTGACCAGATGCTTGCATATAGGTAACAATAATGAAGTCTTAAGTGAACTCAGCAATTGTTCCTGGTTCTTTGTGCCTGACATCAGGCAATGAAGAAGGAGATAATATCTGAAGTTTGACAACTATTACAGGAAGGCAAGGTAACTATTACTCAATTACTCATTAGAAGAGGAGTGATTGCACTGAAACAGCATTTCATCCCAACTAGTGCAAGAATATTCAGAAAAAGGCAAAGGTTTCCATCTTACTATGAAGACTTTGACACTTTTGTTGAATTGAGTATTAAGAGGGCTGGGTATTAAAGTTATATTCATGCGGCAACATCACCTTGAAAAATCTTAGGAGGGAGGAGTTGACCCAGAGCAACAGACTGTTCTTGGGGAAGGTATGTGCTACAATAAAACTAAGTTGTGGTATGTTCAGTCCTTGGAAAACAAAGAACCTTCACAATCTTAATAATAACAAATGATCTGCCACTTTAAATATCTATGTTCTGTATTACAACAAAAACAATTTTTCATTTCATTTACTGGGGAAGTGAATAAAATATTCAGTCACTTTGAAACTGTTTTTTTCAGACCATGGTTGCTTCATTTTAGTTTTATATGGTAAGATTTTTTATGTGGCCAATCATAGGATAATTTATAGGTATACTGTATACATGTATATTTTAGAAATCAAAGTATTTAATAAAGCAACTTGTTTTAAATGGCATAAATCAACTACACTGCTAAAAGCAACTATTAACTCGGGAGCTGAAAATAGGCACTTAACGGAAGTTGAATTTCAAGAATAGCTAATACAGGGATTGGTATATCATAGTGTGGTTCAAATACATCACATGCTTAATCATGTCAGCCTTACAGCTAACTAATACCTTTAGTTTTTATTTAGAATTCCAGATTAATCAATAAGAATGTAAGGATAGACATTTCAAGCAACATTTGATTCAATCTGAAATAATTATATGATTTAATAATATATGAAGCTTGGACATAATTTGAACATAAAACAGTATCTCTACTTATAGGTTGCTAAATAAGACAGTAAATGCTTCCTCCCTCCAAAGCATGAGTAATGTTCCAGATTAGTGTGCAAGGTATACCAAAAATCAGGCCTCCTAGACAAAGTCAGCTCATTTATTACAAAAATTATATCAAATGTTTAAATTGGTTGCCAATTTCTTCTAAACACTTACATGCTAGTTTGACAACATGATTTCTGAACATTCCTAAATGCAGTAATATTTTCTCTGTCAAAAATGTATTAATAAAAGCCTATAGGGTCTGATGTATGGTATATCCTGTATATATATGTATATATGTATGAATATGCATTAAATAAAAATATATGACTTCTCCTGATGGCATTTATGTACACTAAGGTGGGATGTATGGCAATAGCATGTCATAGGAGAAGATTGATGATTTCATGGATGCTTCCATGTATCATTGCTTTCTTTGGGGAAGGTTTTGTTGATTTTCCAACATAGCCTACAGCTTTGATATTCCCTGATGGCTCTAGTGCTAGCCAGGCCTGACTCAGCTTAGCTTTCAAGGTCAGCCAAAACTTGTCACCTACTGAGACAATTGTGCCTGATGTATCCCAACAGTAAAAGCATGGCCTCATCTTTCTCCCTCCCCTTGCCGTCTTCAAGATCACAGTTAGAGCAATAATATTCCAATCGATTGTGCTCTTGCCAAGAGAACTCTTTGCCATGCAAACCCATTTTGCATAAATGTATCTACTCAAGTGACTCGGTGAAACAAAGCAATCTCATTATGAAGAGTGATTTTGTTACTCTTGCCAAGGTTGCCTCTCTTCTTGCCAAGAACCGATAACAAAACAGACACCACCTGCCAATTAAACTTATTTCCCAGCATTTTTATCTTGCAAACATATTCACTGAGATCCAGCAATTTGAAAACGTTTTAATTGGGGAAAAAATAATATCCCATGACAATGTCTCCTTCCATGCCCTTGGCTTGTTTGAGTTGGAGATGTAGGACTGAGCACTGGAGTTTCAACATGGAAAATACAAGTTTTAGCACTGAATTATTACAACACATGTAAATGGCAGGTTGTAACAGTTGTTAAGTATATTGTATCAGTGGCCAAGTTCTGGAAAGGCCTATGCTAAAAAGTACTATCTAGCTTGAAAATTTGGATGAGTGGCAATGGATTCCTTCTCCCATTTTTTCAACCTCTTTATATATCTTGGCTGTTTAGTTAATAACCAGACATGAATACAATAGAAGATAAATTCTACAGTATGAATAACATAAATAATTGGGCAGGAAATGGTATGGTGTAATAACCACTTCATGATCGCTGATAGAAAAAAAACACCCGGCCACTCCACATGTAACTTTTATGCAGTGGTGGGATTCAAATTTTTTTACTACCAGTTCTGTGGACATGGCTTGGTGGGCGTGGTATGGCTTGGTGGGTGTGGCAGAGGAACGATACTGCAAAATCCACATTCCCTCCCCACCCCGCTAACCTGCTTTCCAACTCTGTTCTCCTGTGCAGGGCAACAAAAGAAGACCCAGCCGATCAGCTGGGGCTTGGGAGGCAGAGAATAAATAGGGTGAGGCCAGTCAGAGGTGGTATTTGCCGGTTCTCCAAACTACTCAAAATTTCCGCTACCAGTTTTCCAGAACTGGTCAGAACATGCTGAATATCACCTCTGCTTTTAGGTCATTCCAGAATTAAAACCACACCACTATATTCTCACAGCATTGGAGTTCTTTAAAAGCTGAAATAATCCATTCTGGCTCAGTTATGGCACTCATGGACATGTTGCCAATTTAGTTTTATAGTGTTAAAACTGGAGCTAATGTTGTTTCCTAGAGATAAGAATCTCACTTTGTTTCTTTCTGCTCAGTCAGGGTACCATCACTCTGTCATGCTCTTGTGAAGACTCAGCATCTTTTCTACCCCTCCTGCTGAAATCAAGAAACCAAGCACTACACTAACATTTCATTGGGCTTTTGAATGTGCAATGTTTTTCTTCTTTGCAGTGGAGACATAAGAAGACAAGGAAGCTTTTGCCCTTCTGATTAGTGGAAAGCGTAGGTTTGTGATAAGTGCCGGCTTCTTGACAACTTTAATGGCTAAGGTGTCTGTAAAAGGAGGTCAATAACCCCCTCCCCTTTACACACATGTACATGTGTGAAGCATGAGTAATGGGCAGGTCTTGACCACAGAACATCATGCCTTTTTTTGACTCAGGAACCCTCCTATACACAAAATTCTTTAGAAGAGTTTAAGAGTTTAATGTGTAAAGAAAGGAGGGAGTTGTCAATTACAACTCATTCTGCTGGTGATCTCCAGCAGACTGGTGCGTTCCCACAGGGAGGGCCTTCTCCGGGTGCCGTCGGCCTCTATGTGCCGTCTGGCGGCCCCCAGGAGTAGGGCCTTCTCTGTGGGGAGTATTCCTTCTCTGGAATACTCTGCCACCTGAGATACGCACCAGCACGGACCTGAGGACCTTCAGGCGCGCGTTAAAAACCTGGCTCTTTGAGCAGGCTGGCCTGGGCTGATACAGTTTTAAATGTCTCCTCTAATTTGGTTTTAACCGGGGTTTTAATATTCTTGGGGGAGGGTTGTTTTAGCTTAAACAGCCATTATTTAATCTCTTTTTAACTTTTGTATTGTGTGGGTCTGATTTGGCTGTACACCGCCCTGAGTCCCTAGGGAGAAGGGCGGTATATAAATGTTATAAATAAATAAATAAATAAATAAATAAATAAACTGGAGTAACTTTGTCTATGAGGAAAAGCTTAAAGAATTTGAATAGCAAAGAATGGTGAAATAAGCAAACCTCTTTTTTAAAAAAACTCTATAACTCTTCGAAACATGACATTGTGAGCAATGTGCTGACAGATACCTGTCAGATATTGAACTCAACCATTACTATCTCCATAGCACCTCAAAGACCATATTTTTGGAAAGTTGGGACTGTATCTTCACACTGTTATCTTCACAACAGTTGCCTGAAAAAGTTTTAAATTACATGAAAAGATTTAATACAACTCTGAATATTCCTGGCTGAGTTTTCCCTACCCCCAACAACAGACAGTCACACTTATAGCTGTTGTGTTATAGCTAAGGTGAAAAGTGCATGTTCTCAGTAGATTCTTGATGTGGCATTGAGGGTTCCATATTTTTTTTATAAAGATAGAGAAGTGTATTTGTGCATATTTTGTCAAGCTTGACATATTTTGTTTCTCATAGTAACTGATTTGTAGCCTAGACTGGTCTCCTCAGCATTTTGGGCTCTATTAAAAACATCCATTCCTTGCATTACTTTATGCTTTGTCTTCTAGACACTTAACTCAATTAATAGTTGTATTGTAGCTTTTGAAATGTCAGTAGATTTTAGATGTTAAGTGATACCATATTATATCTTGCTGGAGAATAAAAAAAAATAAGACAAACAACAAAAGTCTATTTTTCTCTTCAAGAATATCTCAAACACAGTATTTTACTGATTGCAATGTATTAAAATAGAGTCCATCTGCTCCACATATATCTGCATGAAATGATATACCACAATTTAAAATAAAAGAATGTTAATTTTGTAAAATAAGATATAACATAAGATGGTACAAACGTTGCTTATAATTTTCTTTTAGCTAAGATCAGAATGGTAAAAATAATTTTCTATATTTTACAATAGAAACAAACTAACTTAGACATAGGGATTGATGAATTTTTCTCCCTATTCTACAATTAGAGGTCAGGATTTGATCTTTCTTGAAAGACATGGGAACCTCTACATCTCTTTTGAGATCAATTATGATTGATTTTATAAACCATGGCCTCATAAAATTAATTATCCTTATTATTTATTACAAGATTATTCACTGTGGTTATTATATTCAGCAACCTTGTTTGTCTATTTAGGGATTAAAATCACTGATATTCCAATAATGCTATCACTATATGTATCAGTTTACAGTCTGGTGGTGTTTGGAGTAGGAGCTGGCTTGTCCTACAGCATGAATATGCATCAGTGTTCACACTGTAGCTGAGTCTTTGTGCAGGTCATAAACAAAAAAATATTTGCATTACTACCAAGCTAGCATATTTCTTTCAACAACTGAACAGACTTCTTTGCTAGTTGGCAAGAATAGTATCATTTTAGAATGCATATGCTTAACTGTGCTTGTGACCCTTATGATATACTTGATCATGTTAGTCATTTCCCTTGTTTGTATGAGTTAATAAATGCTGCTTTAAATGTAAATGAGTTTATTAGAGTCACTCTCTACAAGCATTCTAAATCAGTTATTAAAATGCCATATTTGAATTATATATCCCCTCACAATCATTGTACATGTTCAAATTTAGGCTAAGAATATGTCAACTATATATATTTTGATCTCTAAAGGATAGAAAAAATTAGTATAATTAAATCCTTTGAATTTAACTGGAGTGGGCACTTGATTTTCTGAATATTGTTAACAGATAGCTTCTTAGTTGTTTGGTACTTTTGAAATATAACCCATTGCTTTTCTTGTGTAAACATTTTTATGCAACTATTTTCAAACATTTTCATTTTCTACCCTGACCTTAAGGGTAGAAATAATAATGCAACAGGAACCATAACAATGTGCTGACCTGTTGACAAGCCATGCATACTTGCAGACCCTCCATTATAAAAGTCCAACTCTGTCAAAAATTTTCTCCTGATTTGAATATATGTTTAGACTTTATCCTTCAGCAGGCTTTCCACAAGGAAAACTATTCCTCCATTCCTGTAGAGGTGCAAGCTTTCTGCCATAGTATGCAATTTTTTTAAAAAGGATTCTTTGAACCTGAAGGGGTTTTTTTCTAGGTAGTCCCAATGGGCTTTGTTGAATATTGAAACGAAGGAGGAATGAAGGCTTCACTCAGGTCTGCTCTTATGGTGGAAAAATAGTTTATCCTGATTGGTTGAGCCCTCTGGCAGCTCCCTATAAACAGGCAAACTGTCAGACAGGCTGTTGCTGGGTTGTTCTTGTTGTTTCTGATTAAAGAGCTTGAAGTTGAAGTTGGCTTCACCTGGGCTCTGATGAAATGCATAGAGTGAACTGTATAATTCCAAGCAGAGTGATCTCAACTTCAGACGCCAATACTCAAATAGCCCTCTTGATTTTTGAACATTAAACAGACACAACTAGCTTTAAATTTATATGGTACTTAATGGCAAGGGTGGCGAATATTTGATCCTTATGGTACATAAACCATAGCTGTTTAAATTATCAATTGGAGGCAGAGAAAGTGAGTGTAAATACATTGATAGATTCAAAATACATCTAGAATTCATGGTTTGAAAAAAGATAGCTAGGGGAAGCCATTTTTAATTGAAAAAAAATTACAAAGGCAGGGTTAAGAATCTTACCCTTCATCTCCAAGCATCTTACAACCAAAATAGTCACATTTTCTAGTTTCATCTAGGCATTTTCATGAATACAGCTAGTACTTGACTTAGAACAGTTTGTTTAATGACTATTCAAAAGTTATAGCTACACACAAAAAACTGATTTATGACTACTTTTCACACTTACGACCATTGCACCATCTCCATGGTCACATGATTAAAATTCAAATCCTTGGCAACTGATTCATATTTATGACAGTTGCAGTCTCCCAGGATCATGCGATTACCTTTTGTGACCTTCTGACAATGGGAAGCCAGATTTCTTTAACAACTGTACTTACTAACTTAACAATGGCAGTGTTTCACTTAAGAATGGTGGCAAGAAAGGTTGTAAAATGAGGGTAAAACTTATGTAACACAAGTCTCACTAAGCAACAGAATTTTGGAGCTCAATTGTGGTCATAGGTTCAGGGCTACCTGTACATGAAGAGGAGTTAGGACCAATAGTGGGATTCACTTCTGGGAAGGATACTGTAAAATCTCCAGTCAGAGGTGGTATTTGCCAGTTCTCCGAACTACTCAAAATTTCCACTACTGGTGCTCCAGAATAGGTCAGAACTGGCTGAATACCACCTCTGGTTAGGACTAAGGAAAGTTTGGTTGCAATCCCCTATTGAATTGTTTCTATGCATGTGCAATATGTACAAGGGGAATCCAAACACAATCCATATTAGAACATACTGGATTTCCTAAACCTTTAAAGCACTATTGTGAATATAAGATCGAAGGCTGAGTTTCAGGGTTAATATAAGCATATTTAAGAGATTGGTTTGGAGTTCATGGAATTGAATTTCAATGCAGCTTACAAAATTTAATGTCCCTTAAAGAAGAACGGATTTGTGCACAGTTACATTTAAGAGGTGGATGGATCCTGAATCTTTTTCTCCCTCCAATTTAACATTAGCTTCCTCTGTTTTCAATTTATCATATTTTCAAATGAAAAGTTGCCGAGCCAGACCTGCCTGTTTTCCTTTTCAGTTCAATGTACATTTTTATAGCTGAAGCACTGAATATAGGATGTTAATGGGAAGTCTCGCAGGCCCTGGACTGCAGTAATATGAATGGCAGTGATACAATGCAATATTCGAGACTTTCATATATTTTGCAAAAGTTTTGTTAAAAAGTGCTTTAAAGTATTTAAAATTCATTTCCTCTCAAAATAGATTTAAACAGGGTCATGCCAGATTTTTCCCAAGTGAGTGCCACAAAATATTTATTTTATGTAGTCTGCCAATAATTGTAATTCACATATCTGCATGCAGTATTCAGTTTGATTTGTATTCAACCTTTGCAGGCACACACTACCCTCTAAGCTAATACCATATCATGATTTCAGGAGTTAGTCATGAAGAAAATAGAGGAGAAATGAAGGAGAAGTGAAAAAAGGGCAAAGCCACTCTTCAGAAGACTGTGAAATTATAGAAGCAAAAACTGCCATTTCATGTTGGAATAAAAATCACTGAGATGTGCATGAATCATTTTACTATTATTTTGTGAATACTTCCTCTGATCATTACAGGTAGTCCTTAACTTACAACTGTAACTGAGCCTCCAACTGAACTCCAAAAGGGAGACATAACAGATAATCAGAGTTGGAAGGGACCTTGTAGGTCTTCTAGTACAACCCCCCGCCCAAGTGGGAGGCCCTATACCATTTCTGACAGATGGCAGTCCAATCTCTTCTTGAAAGTCTCAGTGATGGCGTTCCCACAACTTCAGAGGGCAAGCTGTTCCATTGGTTGATTGTTCTCACTGTTAGAAAGTTTCTCCTTATTTCCAGGTTGAATCTCTCCTTGTTCAGTTTCCCTCCATTATTCCTTGTCTGGTCTACAGGTGCTTTAGAAAATAGCTTGACCCCTTCCTCTCTGTGGCAGCTCCTCAAATATTGGAAGACTGCTATCATCTCTCCCCTGGTCCTTCTCTTCACTAGACTAGCCAGGCCCAGTTCCTATAACCATTCTTCATATGCCTTAGTCTCCAGTCCCCTAATCATCCTGGTTGCTCTTCTTTGTACTTTTTCTAGAGTCTCAACATCTTTTTTATAGAGACATCTGTCAATGAGTTTTGCCCCATTTTATAATCCTTCTTGCTACAGTTAAGTGAAGTAAATCACTGCAGTTTGTTAAGTGAATCTAGCTCCCCCATTGAGTTTGCTTGTCAGAAGATTACAAAATGTGATCATGTGACCCCAGGACACTTCAACTGTCATAAATTTAAATCAAGCAGTTGCAAATTTTGATCATGTGACCATGGGGATGATACAATGGTCCTAAGTGTGAAAAATGGTCCCTTTTTCCAGTGCCACTGTAACTTTGAATGGTTACTAAATGAAATGGTATAAACTGAGCCTCCTGCAAATGGATGGATAGTTCAGAATTGTCACTTAAAAAGAGTCTGATTTTAAAACAGATCAGAACTGCAGCGATTTTTCATGGATAAAGGGGCAAGGGAACACTATGAGGTATTAAACTGAAAAGAGCCACCATGTCTATGCATTAAATCAGGGGTCACCAAATTTGGCAATTTTAAGACTTGTGGACTTCAACTCCCAGAATTCTCCAGCCAGCACTGAAGTCCACAATGTCCACAAGTTTGAAGACTTCTGCATTAACTACTCAGATGAGCTGCTTATATATTTTACTGGATAATGCATAACATGCTTGTAATATATGATATATTAACATTCATATTGTTTCTATATAATGGTTGTTGTTATTGCATAGTTTATGATAACATTCTTTTTATACCTTATCCAGATTGATTGACTGACTGACCGCAACATGCAGTATTGTTGATAGGCAACTAATACTTCATGAATCACCCAGTAACTCAATCTCTTCTAGTTGAAAAAAACCCAACAACAATCACAACCCAAAACACAAGATGTCTGACAATATTTTTGGTCTACAGTTGGGGAATAGCAGAGGGTAACTTTGTTTGCAGTTGTAGAGTAGGATTAAAAAAATTGTTTTTGCTCTTCTGTGGAAATACATGGTCTGTTTAAAGAAATCAAGTGCTTGTTATCATTCAGGGTTCACTGAAGTGTCACTGTTTGTGGGAAACGTCTGGGAAGCCAAGATGTTTGAGAGCATGTCTGTTGCTGTCTTGTCCCCTTCAGTGCCTGAGACACGAATTCACAGATCAATTACAATCTCTGCCATGTTTCCTGTGACTCAAAGAGTTCCTTTCCTTTGAAGTGAGAAAACATTCTGTGAATGTTGTTCCTGATCACCACAATTACTAGTTTTTCTCCTTGAACCTTTGACATTCTTCTCAGAATCTGTAAAGGACACAAAGATTATCTTGAAACAAGAATTTAGCTACTATTATATACTGTAATCTTTTCCTTATTTCAAATAGACAGGAGGGAGTGTGAAAAAGACTGAACCACTATCATCATCATCATCATTATTATTATTATTACTTTTAGTAGACAAGAAACATAAAAAGTCTCCTTTATGTTTTTAAAGACTGTTACTATATCCTATAATAATAGATTCTGGTATTTCATGTGGTATCTGTTCCTTGCCTTGATTTACCTCAGAAATATGCATTAGCTGTGGCAAAAAGCAGTCATTCGGCACTTTTCTATTCTTTTTTCTAGCTTTTTTCTCCATTTTTTTTTGTGCCCCACTAAAAGTTTTCTTCTCTGGAGTTAGTAGACAAGAAACATAAAAAGTCTCCTTTATGTTTTTAAAGACTGTTACTATATCCTATAATAATAGATTCTGGTATTTCATGTGGTATCTGTTCCTTGCCTTGATTTACCTCAGAAATATGCATTAGCTGTGGCAAAAAGCAGTCATTCGGCACTTTTCTATTCTTTTTTCTAGCTTTTTTCTCCATTTTTTTTTGTGCCCCACTAAAAGTTTTCTTCTCTGGAGTTAGTAGACAAGAAACATAAAAAGTCTCCTTTATGTTTTTAAAGACTGTTACTATATCCTATAATAATAGATTCTGGTATTTCATGTGGTATCTGTTCCTTGCCTTGATTTACCTCAGAAATATGCATTAGCTGTGGCAAAAAGCAGTCATTCGGCACTTTTCTATTCTTTTTTCTAGCTTTTTTCTCCATTTTTTTTTGTGCCCCACTAAAAGTTTTCTTCTCTGGAGTGCTATTTGGAGTTATCATTTAATTTTAGCCTAGCTGATTTTTTCATTTCTGACTTTTGTTTCTGAAACTCTACAAGATACCAGATTTACTCAAACCCCGCATCTTGGAGGAATCCATGCACGATCTGTTTTATTTTAGTGTTGGATACATGTTTTTTTTAACTTTATTTATTTACACAATTGAGACGCCATCCAATTCTTAAACCAACTCTGGACAATTTACAATAAAATAATGAGAATAAAAAACCAGCAAAAAGGAAGCAATAGAAATAAAATTCCATTGTGCAGCAAGCCCATTACCTCAAACAAAAAACGTAACCCACAAGACTCCACAAAAACCCTACCCTAAAGCTTGGAAGAACAGCCATTTATATAAAGACTTCTACAAAAGAGGTGTCCAAACTTGGCAATTTTAAGCCCTGTAGACTTCAAATCCCAGAATTCCCCAGCCACCCATGCTGGCTGTGGAATTCTGGACGTTGAAGTCTACAAGTCTTAAAGTTGCCAAGATTGGACATCTTGTACTAAAATATTAAGAGGGAGGACCTATATGGAACCTGGGGAGAAGGAGAAGTAACTACCATTCAAGGGTGCAGGTGTAATTCTTGGGTCCCAGTAGATCAGTGTATGGGTCTCTCCCTAGAGGGTGTTTTTCTGTGTATGTGTATCTGAAAATCAATCTACATGGTCATTAAGAGTCAATGATGACTTGATAGCATATAATCAATCCCCACATAAACATGTTCTCAAAGCAAGAGAAAAGTGTATTATATATATGAATTCCTTAATAAAGAATAGTAGTAGCTACTATTCATATATATAATACACTTTTCTCTTGCAAGAGAAAAGTGTATTATATATATGAATTCCTTAATAAAGAATAGTAGTAGCACTGAAGACAATCAGATGGTTCCATATTCTCCCCTCAACCATTTCTTTTTATTTATTTATTTTTCTGAATGTTGTCCTTAGCTGATTAGTTGAAAAGTAAAATTACAGTAGACTTTGGAAGGAGCTCTGGACTATAGTAAATTTATTTTAATAATGTAGTTAAGTCATGCTTTTCATCTTGCCTATTCTCCACAGGAAATGTATAGTTCCTTGCCTAACTAAATTCATCTGCTGAGTTGGTTATATTCACACTTGACTGAGAGAGGTATTGGAAATTTCATTTGGAAATGAAATGGACTTCACTACCATTTGGAAGTATTTCCAAGTTTTCTTGAAGAAATGTACAAAATGCAATCTGAATTATAGAAGAGACCAACATGTAGAATAATTTATTAAAATGAGAATAGCAGAAACATGGCCATGTTCATTTGCATGAAGACCATGCAATGTTATTGCTTAGAACAAACAATCACAGATAAAGTTTACCTATGCTGTAAAATTTTCTCTAACAGGGCTGTTCAGCAGAGATTTTACGCAGTCTGTCATTTGGAACTAGGTGAAATATGTATGTAATCACTTGCCCTCTCTCTATAGCTGATCACTCTAAAGTTGATGGCTGCCAAGAAAGTGTGCAGTCAAATTCAGCTGGGAAAAAATAAACCTCTTTTTCATCAAGGAACTTGACATTTTTAACTCTGGTATTACTGTTGTGAAGGCTTGTTCATGCATGTATATCTATAGGCTAGTGAGTCTAGTAGTGTGCAAAGTAAATGCCTGTGTCTATGTACCAGCCCTAATGTAATCTTGCAAAGAAATCAAAGTTTCATACTTATGTGGTCCAGCCTGTGAAAATTTAATTCAACGGTGTCTTCAGATTTCACACATGCAGTCAGCTAAGAAAAAACAAAGCACAGTGTGACAATACTAGCTAGTGTTTGTATTAGCAAAATTGATGCATCAAATATATGCCTGCAGCATCGCTAACAAAATAAATAAAAGACTGAAACTCACTCTTGGGAGAGTGTTAGGGAACACTCTGTCTTGAAACTATGTTAAATTGTTTAGAAGGCATTCTAGTTGTCCTTTATTTTGCTACTTCTAAGGAGCATTGATAGTCTTTAACAAAGAAGGGCATAAATGGTGGGCAGTCGGTGCTTTAAATTTATATAAATTCACAGCATTTATATAAATAACACAAAGCAACCAAGGTTCAAAGTTGTTTTCAACTTCTTTGAAAGTGAATGTGCCTCCCCTCTGATTCTAACATTTGATTTCAGATAATAGGCTTGAAAATACTCTGCAGCAGCTGAATAAAAAGTATGTGTGATTGTCTGAAATGACCAATAATTTGTTTTTAAAAAAAAAACCAAATTAACTTGGATCTTTTTCCTGTGGTTTTAAATATGACAAGTGTAGTTATTAAAATGATGATAATATCCACCATACTTGAACTAAATCACCAATTCAGTTATCCTGATCTTTCCTTTATTCATTTCAAATCAAATACTATAGACTAAGATCATATGATGTTCAGTATTTAAAAATGAGAAGACACTGTAATCAAGAAAGTCCTGACTCACTTTCTTACCACTCACAATTGTCTTAATTATAGATCACAGAGCAAGGTCAAAGATTATTGTACTTGATGACCAGGTTTAGAGAACAATTAAATATCCAAGTCCCAAATGATTTAATGCTGCATAAGTTGAAACAGCTTTTAACACAGCTTTTAAATTATGTCCAGCTAGAAATCAGAATCTATTTCACATACACTATTGTAAGTCACATAACCAGGAGAAAGGAGCAAGAAATCATGGCTACTATAGTTTGTAAATCAATGCCATTCCACATAAAAAATATTTTAACAATACTTTGTAATTTTGGTGATGAAAGCTGAGATGTAAATTGCATGATCTAATAAGTCCAATATTTTATTTGCAGTTTTTATTTCCAGTATGAGAATACAAATGACCATTTTCAAATATGTCTCATTTTGATTAGCCTTGAAATTAATTGCATATTATATAGAAGTGTGTTCAAAATTCGATCTTTCATACAATATCTTCTAAATATATTGATCATATTGATCATATTTTTATGGCATTTATTTCCACATTTAACAATTTTGGATTTTACCATATGATTTTTATAAAAATATCTCCAGATATTCAAATTTATTTGAGGGAGAACAATACTTAGGATGATAAACATAGCAAGAGAAACATATTTCAGGCTGATTTGCTCTAAAGCAAAAAGTCTTTTAACTACATAAGAATATTATCTCTGTGTTTTACTTTTTTTTTCCTTCTGTAAAAATCTAAGTAATCATTCTTTCGACTGCAACAAAACTTGTTTCAAACATATCTGATTGCATTTTATTCCTGAAGTGTATAACTTCAGGAATAAAAAGCCTTTTTTTAAAAAAAATCTGATTTCAGTCTGCAGATGGAATAGATGTTTACTGCAGAATTTCCAATATAATAACTTTGTCAACCAGGCTTTCTCACAAGTATACAATTACATACTTTGTGCAAATGCTTATTTAAAGAAATCAGATTATGTTCTTTGACGTCAAAAAAGAAGATGCATTGTTCCTTCTTTCTATTTTTAAAGATTTTCCAAATACTAAAATGCCATTTCTGTTAGAATAAATGCTGAGTATACACAATATACTGTTCCAGATATGTAAATGTGAAGGAATGCAATTTGCTATCCTTGGCTAGATAAGTTGACTTTGAATGGTTTCTCTCAAGTGGGCATTTGTAAAAACGAAGTAGTAGAGAGGGAAAAAATATTGTTTTCCATTGTGTGACCTCTTTCTTTATCTGAAGCTCATCTAGCATACCTCAACATATTTAATACCAATATGTGTTAAACAGTTCAGGAGATGACATTGAGATATATTGGAAATCTGGCAGCCCAGATTCAAAACCCAAGCACTACACAATGGGATGAGCTTCCATTCTCACCCAGTTCCTGCCAACCTAGCAGTTCGAAAGCATGCAAATGTTTATAGATAAATAGATAGCAACATCCAATCTCTAAGTAGAAAGTTAACACAAGGACTTGATGATATTTGGGGGAAAATTCAGCTTGTTCTACTTTGGATTACAGATTCTACTGCTAGGGCTATTCTGTTTAACATAAGCTTTTCTGTACTTTTTAGACTCTATAGGTGATACATAGAAGAGCAATTGGCCTTTAACCTTGGGGTAAGTTTGGAGCCTTCCCTAGTTCTAAAATTGCAATAATTTTGGCCTTCCTGAGTATAGTATGGAACTAAAAAGAAGACAAGCCAACATTTAGTTGCTGGTCAACAGTTCTTCAGTAGTTTGGGGTACATGCTGTTAAATCCTGGCATGTACGCAGGACTACTGGATTCTTTGGAAACTAGTGGGTTCTTTACAAAATTTACCATTTTGTAAAGAATCCAGCTTCCTCTACACTTCTACTGATGTAAATGGACATGAGTATAAAGCATGTGGTGGAAGTGCATGCTTCATAGTCTAAATTCAGATCTAATTTGTCTGGCAAATATCTTATATTGTCTGTCCTTGAAGCAAAAATAAGACAGTTAGCTATAGATTTCAAACAGATGGTAAAATATTTTCCTCAATGGATAATGAATGCAATTTTTAGATAAGGGACCAGGCTTTCCAGCTAGAGTGGGTAAAGTTTTGGTTTTCTAGAGTCCTGGAGCATTTCCTTTTTCTAGCTCTGTTTTTTCTAGCTCTTCTAGGAACTTCAGCAATTCGATTTTTTCTCTGGGTTCCCATCCTGTTCAAATTTGGTGCACACGTGACTTATTTCCTCACTCATCAGGACATAATCTTTAAGGTAGCCTTTGGAAATATTCCTCTTAGTTGCAGATTTAATTAAGCCAACAAATAGTTCTTAGGGACTGCTTTGATTCATCTGATAGTAGAGTGCTTGACGTAAGTATTCCAACTTACTTTCTGGAAGTTCCAAGTTCTGGAACTTTAGGAGTGAACCTAATTATTGGAATCTGGAGTTCTATTCTGTAGATTATAGACCTATGCTGACTGTGTGGTAAATTGTTCAAAACCTTACTCTATATTTGAGATGATGTTTTTACTACTTCAGAGGAAACAAAGCAAAGGTCTGGAGAATAATCCTTTCATAAACTATAATAAATAATTTTTTAATGAATCCTCCATGTTGAGGAGTAGACATAAACATCAGTACAGAATACAATTACAGTATTTAAAATGTCTTAGAACCTTTGGAGGTAGGTTCCAAGTTAAAAACTGAATAAGGAGAATCTATTGTGATGATGAAGATAAATTTTGTGGTGTTATCTGAGATGCTGTTGAGCCTGGAGATCCCAAAAAAGATGAGAGAGTTGTCTAATATCTTAGCTTCACTATTGTAGTCTGGATCCTGCCCCATCTGGTTAATTAAATCAATTGGTTTCAGGTGAGATAGAGGGATTGATAGATAAACTTTTATCTATTTAACATATATTTTATTTTTATTTCTATTTATAATATTTTTTAAAAAAATACATGAAACAATACCAAGGAATATCAATCACAGCAACTCATTATAATAAAGCACAAACTGTTTTCATTTACCTTGGAAAAATAAATCAGAAAAACTTGAGGCTCAATGAAGGCCTCTAGCTTCCCAGGGAGAATTTCAGGAACTCTCAGATCTGCCCCAGGTAGATTTCTTAGGAAAAAAAGACCCTCAACTCAATTTGGTTAAAGTGATCGGTTCTTTTAGTAAAAGATATTGGCTGCAGCAATTCCCACGTGAAAAAGATACAAACTATTTCCCCTCATTCCAGCCCTCCCTCCCCATGACCAGTTCATCTTCAGCTAATGAAGACTCACCTAGGTATTTTGAGAATGCTGAACTATTTGGGGTAATCCACATTCTTTCTCAGGGTGCATGGTCTTGAGTACTGGCACAAACTGGTTTTAAGATTCTCTGTTGCTGGTCAAGCTGTCATCCTCCCTCCGTATTTCCCATCACATACTTACACAGGTTTATTGCCCATTTGTTCTGCCATGGCCATCCCCTTCCCCTTAGCCTTTGATGGCAGGATGCCAGTAAAGCGCCAAGCCAAAGATGGCAGACTCGACAGGAATTTAGCTTTTAAAATGAAGTTCAAAGATGAATAAGCACACAGCAAGAGCATCAAACCATGCTAAAGCAACCACCAATGACAGCAGTATGGCAAAGAGTTTAAAAGTCACTTCAAAAGGAAGGGGAAAATTAAAAAGATCTCCTACCCCTGAAAAATGTTGTTTGTATTAGCTATCTGCTCTGTCTCATTAAAAAAGTGATTTTAAATAGCCTGTAGCATTTCTGAAGAATAAACCTACTCAGATAAATTGTGTCAATAGGGTCAATGTTTTTAAACAGCTGAGATATAAGAAAGAAATGTCCAAATCCCTGCTCTACGGTTAAAATTAATGGCGTGGTTCTTAATGTAAGTTCATTTAGAAAGTTAATAGAACATTTCTTGTCTTCCATCTGTAGTTATCTGAGACCCCTTGAATAATACATTCTCTTCAATGTGTAAGAAAGACTACTGAGGAAAGCAGATGGATGTAAGAGAAAGAATATGGGAAGCACTGACATAGAGCCAACAGCATAGAGTGTTGGCTCCTTGAAGTCAATTCCTGAATTCAGAGAATGATCAGCTCATAGTATTTCAATTTCCAGTCAAGAACAGAGTACTTTCTCGCATCCATTCTTCAATCTATATCCTTTTGCCTTCTTACAAAAAAAATAATACCATATCCATATTCGCCTCTACCCCTTGGCTATGTTTTAACAAATGTCATCCATAGTTCCACTGGCAGTACCTTGCTGTATCCAGATGTAGGCATAACTGCATTCTATTATCAGGGTCTTTTGACTGGAGCACTGAAAATGCCAAATAAAATTAAATAAATCTAAGTAACATAAATAGGCCTGTTTTCCAAATGCAGTCAAAAAGAATTTATCTATAGCTGCCAGACAGGCCATATTGAAGTTCAATAAATATGATTATCTGGGTGATAATTTTTTTGCATCATGCATCATAACTGAATATGATGCTGCATCTTTGTGCTTTTCCCCTTTTAAACAGAGTAGGCCCAAAGTGTATTGCCTCTGATTTTATTTGGTATAAGTAGTCAGATTTCTCTGCTGTCAGAAGTCAATTCTAAGCAATGCCATTCTATGCAGCTTTCTGTGTTTAAATTTGACTGAAAAAACACTGAATTATTAATGATGATTTGGTGTCCATATGATTCAGGAATAATGGCTGAGGATTCAGTTGGATCCTGCAGTTCTTTTCTGATGTTCTTTTTTTTACCATAACAAGAAGTTGGCAACATTTTGGAATTTGCCATAAATCTTGATAATCTGAAGTATGAAAGAATTGATAATACTCCTCCTAACACGTTTGAGTCAAGTGCCTTGTGATGGAAACTGGAAAAGAAACTGGAAAAGAATAGGAAAGATTGAATAAGAATACAAGGTCTTGTGTTTATTCATTTTTTCCACAACATAAGAAATATTTTTGAATGTAAAACATTGTTCGTAGATGCTAATGCATCTGTACAAGAATCAAATGTAAAATAGCACTTGTATTAAGGACAAGCTGGATAGCTGGCATTCATGTTTATGAAAGAGAAATTGTGATAATGTATGGCTTGATAAAAAATACTCAGGGTCAAATAATTCTCAGAATTTTTATTGAGAATATAAGAGAAACCCTTTTTATGATAATTATCCAAGTGGTGGGATTGTTGATTCGAGATAATGTCAATTAATGTCAGCGTTCCAGCAACCCTCCATTCCAATCAGTAACTCCGAGACAAACATATCTCAAAAGTACCTTTATTAGGATAGTAGCTGACACATCTGTGAAATCCCAAATCTGAAAGTTTCCAGGCTTCCTACAATTTCCCAAACTATAGATCCATCCCCCACTTAGCCATCATCACATCACATGGTCCAATCACAATCCTTCCAAAAGTAAGATCTCATTTCATTCTGCACCATACTCAATGACCTTGAACTAACAAAAGAATTTTATTTTGTCTACTTAGAGCTACTCAATTGAATCCACCCCTCTCCCATTTTCTCAGGCTTGTGGCAGCGTGGAATATGGCTTCCAACACTGAGAAATGTCTTTACATAGTCATGTGCTAGAGTCACATGTAGATTTCATAAAATAACATTGCTCCACTGACTTTACAAAATAGAAGATTTGAAATTGAAGTATCACTGAAAAATCTTTAGATTTGGAAATAATAAAATTAGTGCCATGAATTGGCCATTTTAATTTCTATACTTACATCATTGTTTCTATTTGGTTAATTTTCTTTTAAAGCAGTTGTTATTTTGACACTCTATAGATTTCTCCCTCCCAGTTCCTCCTTCTGTCTATCTCTTTTAAATCTTATAGGAATGTTCACTAACAGCTGAGTTACTAAAGAAATGTATTACTGGAACATTCGGGCAATAGTATGTTTCAACTCATATTTTCCAGTATTTGGAATTACGAAGTTTGACTAATTTATTATCTATTGATTTCATCTTCAGTGAATTGATTGATTATTTTAAAGCTATCCTTGTCTACCACCATATCTTATAGAAGTGAATTATACAGTTTACCTATGCACTCACTATATGATGAAACAATTCCCTTTACAGGTAGTCCTTCACTTATGACCACAATTGAGCACAAAATTTATGTTGTTAAGTGAAACATTTGCGAAGTGAGTTTTGCTCCATTTTACAACCTTTCTTGCCACAGTTGTTAAGTGAATCGCTTCAGTTATTAAGTTAGTAACACAGATATTAAGTGAATCTGGCTTCCCTGTTGATTTAGCTTGTCAGAAGTTGCAAAAGGTGATCACATGACCCCCCCCCCCGGGATGCTGCAAATGTCATAAATATGAGTCAGTTGCCAAGGATCTGAATTTTTATTACATGACCATGGGGATGGTGTGTAAAAATGGTCATAAGTCACTTTTTTCAGTGACATTGTAACTTTGAATGGTTACTAAGTGAACTGTTGTAAGTGGAGGACAATCTATATTTGTTATGAAACTTCTTCCATGAAGCTTTATTGGATGACCCAGTAGTCCCATTAAGAGATAAGGGGGAAAATGTCTTCCTTTTCATAATTCTGAGGCATGATTTTCTGAAAGCCTCCTCATTTCTTCTTAACTGAAACTAACCAAAACATTATAACGTTAACTGTTGTATATTTTGCTTGCCTTTTTTTACACTTACTCCAGCCTTACAAGGTGTATTGAAATCTATGCTTTGCCTCTGCTTCTTAGGTTTCATGCATAGGCAATCTCATGATGATATCCATAAACAAGCACCAATACAATGGAAGTTTCCTGCTCCTGAAAACTAGCAAAACTGCACATTTTCTCTTCCTTGCTTCAGAGACATAAAATGTGTATTTTCAAAGACTCGTTCTGTACTTGCATATATATTTTTTAATTGGAAAGACTTCCAATAGTACCAGAGGTGGTATTCACAGGTTCTGACCAGTTCTGGAGAACCAGTAGTGGAAATGTTGAGTAGTTTGTAGAACTGGCAAATATCATCTCTGGAGATTTTACAGTATCCTTCTCCTGTCATGCTCACCAAGCTACGCCCACCAAGCCACGCCCACAGAACCAGTAATGAAAAAAAAATTGAATCCCACCACTGGATAGTACTCTCTGTTTCTTAGCTTTAGCTAGCATTTCATTCAACTCAGCTAAGCCCTCGGATGTAAGTTTGCAGATACAATGCTCTTGCAGGATTTGCTTCCATGAGGCACTCATGATTTTCTGGGATAATATGCTTCATACAGCTTGCTTGATTGGTGATTTGGTGCCATAGTGAACAGAAGGCTTTTGAGGTTTCTTAGTGCATCTGTTAGGTTCAAAAATCAATGTTCTCTTACAACTATTTCCAGTACAAACCTACCAAGGGAACTGTTATGCAAACAATTAGATAAATGTATACAAATCCATGTGGACAAATGCATTGGCTCTGTGTTATGTATCTGTTAGAAATTCATTTTCTGTGTTTGTGTGAGAGGAAAGGTAAAAAGCTCTTTCTTAATTCATGGAGCACTGAAAGCCCTGGAGGCGATACATTTCAAAACAAAAGAATATTTCTTCATGTCACTTGTTTCTTCAATATAAAATCCCAAAACAAAATGTGGATATTATCGGCTGGCATATTTTGTGCTTGCTGCTTGGCTAGCTCATGTCGAGAGATAATTGGCTGTCTGCAAATCCAGTGCAACAGCATGCAGGAATGATCTTGGAGATGGAGGGGAGGGAATAGGTTCTGCCTAGGAAATGATCAGCCAACAGTTGCACAACAGTGGAGAAAGAAACTCAAAAAGGATTCCCCGCTAAATTGTCAGTGTATAAAAAGAGGTGACAGGAGATTTGCACTTTGAACTTGTCAGCTGGAGAGCTGACAGTCCAGGTTTGAGACCCCACTCCATGCAATAGGGTTAGTTCCCATTACTTAACCTGCCCACCTAGCAGTTCAAAAGCAAGAAAATGCAAGTAAATTAATAGGTACCATTTCACTTAGAAGGTAATAGGATTCTGTGGGCCTTTGGGGTATAGCCATGCTGACTACACGACCACAGAAATTGTCTTTGAGTCATGTCTTACAGTTGGACACAATTGAAAGGGAAACCTTTCCCTTTACCTTAGGTTTACAATAAAGTGGAATTATCTGATTATCTGTCCCGTCTGGTCAACCTGGGAAGGATGATATCCAAACATCATGCCAAAAGCATTTGGAATTGTGATGATCAAAACTAGCATGGTAGTTTAAGCTGTGTACAGTCTTTATAGATTAATAAAAAGTCATTATAAAATTGATCTTTTGTTTTCAAAATATAACATATCAAATTTTCTGCCTCTCTCTCCCTCTATTTTTTTGTTCCAACATGCATAATTTTATACTTGTTCATACTGAATTGTATTTTTTTCAGCAATGCATTTATTTAATGTATTTAAGTGATGCTATATTTAAAAAAATTATCAGAGAAAAGATTAATAATAGAATCACAGTTGTTAAAAAAAGAGTTAACTGTGAGTTTTCGTTAGTGACTTAATATAAATCAGAAAAGATGCGGTTAGCTCCTGTTACTTACCCCAGCTCCTGTCTGCCTAGCAGTTTGAAAGCAATGAAATGTTTGCAGCCAAATTGCCAAGCTCAGAGCTCAAACCAACAGCCTAGAAAGGATGCAAGTCTAAAACTACTTTCCTGGAAATAAATCCCACTGATTTATGTTTGGTGATTTCTAAACAAGTGCTTGTCAATCTCTCTGGTATTTATTGTATTTTTAAATTAAAACACATTTGAAGTTATATTCCTATTATTGCCATTGAGGGATGAATAAAATATTTACTACATTTTGGCACATATGAATAAGCTTGAAATAAATCTAAAATAAATTTAAGTTCTACAAAGTTGCTTTTCAATGGAATGCATGTTAGTAAACTATCCATGTTCCTGATCGTTCAAAATATGTAACGTTGTTAATTATTCAGAGAAAGTGTAATGCAAGTATAAATCAAATCAGTTCCAAGTGCTAATGAAATGCAGAGAGAAGTAGCTGACTTAATAAGCTTTGCCCGGTTAGGATATAAAGTGAAGAATAACTTGAATAATTTATTAGAAAATATTTTTAAAATCTGCAATAAATTACACTTGGACTATTTTTTTTTCTTTTGCATTCTAGCACTGAAATAAGACCACCACAATCTGATTGAAAAATGACTTTCTTAATAAAAATACATTTTTATTCAAGTACTAGGTTTTTTTTTGCTAGGGGAAAGAACAAGTCAAGATGGTCCAGCAAGAATAACAAAAAATATAATTTATTATTCAAGGTGATGGAAATCTTTGCATGGGATGTAGCCAGTTACATATAAATAAAACTACAAAGAGATGTGGAGAGAATGAATGCTCAGAACATGGATAATATAATGATAATATAATAATTTATTTGCTAGTTGAACTATGAAATTCATCAGAATGGAATATTTAAACACAACATTTTACTTACATGCCTTTCCACCAACCCACAATAGTCATGGTGGCCAGAAATATAAAAATAAAGAAAAAAACCCTATCAAATTAAAAGCACCAATCATAATAAAAACAGTATTGAAAGCATAATAAAAAGAATATCAGCCCACTCAGCAGCAACCTGAATAAAAGATATTTGCTTGATTGGAAAAATATAGTATGGTCTCTAGTGACAGAAAGATCCAGAGCCTAGGAGCAGTCTACAAGGTCTTCTCATAATATCACCAAGTGTACTTCCCATAATAGTAAAACAAAGACCAGAATTTTGGGTGGAAAACTTCTGGTTGAGCCAATCTCATATGGAGAATACAGCCTTTGATATGGATTGGTTGATGAGATTTATGTCCAAGCTTTGTTCTAAAAAGAGAAAATTGTATAGATAGGGTTAAGATATGTGCAGAGTAACCCTTGTATAAAAAGGATATGCACACGGAAACGGTTTATGAGAACAGTTACGAATAAATATACAGCCACACAGAGTTGAACAAGTTATATTAATGTTTACTTGACAAAATAGCACAGTCCAATAAACAGTCCATGTCATACATGTTTTTATCAGTCCAGAAATATCCAGTTATAAAGTCTTCTTATCAGTTTCAAGTCTTTTACAGCAGACAAATATCAAACCATAATACAACAGATAATCTTCGATATCAACAGACTATCAAAATAAACATGGTTAGTTAGTATCAATCCATAGTCAGTCAATATCAGTATCAAGAGAGATCATCAGTGAAAAAGAGAATTAAACCATGATCTATAGCTCCCTCTTATGACAACTTGTAGCATCATTAACCAACCAGAACACAGCATAATACATTACAGTATTTTTCCTTAAAGCTACAAACATATATATTTGTAGTTTATATATTGTCAAACCAACTACATTATTTACATATACATAACATTCTCCCCTTTGGGTTGGTCAATATATAATACATTACATCTTTAATTCATAATTTTTACACAATTAATAATTCATACAATTTCATAGAGATTAGAAGATTCTTTATCTAACTCTACATACAATGCTTGTTTGACCTCTTTTATATTTACGTCTCTCTCTAATTGACCTTGTAGAAAACTCAGTACATGTTGTTTCTTTATTTTCTTCCTCTACCTCCCCTATCAAACCTTTTGCAGTTATAGATGATTCTTCTTTTACTGATTCATCAATATTCCTATCATTTTTATGATCAGTGAACAATGGAGTTTTTACAATAATACTATGTTTTTTATTATATTTTTGTTTAAACTTTCGCCAGCCAACATGCTCCAGAAATTTAGCACTTGCACTCCAATATATATTAGTAGTACCTGGCTCCCAAAATTTAAATAATCTATGATTAGCTCCATAACCTACAAAATACAATTTCTTATCTCTATATTGTCCCTTTTGCCTTACTTGTGTGGGAATATGAACCCATGCTGGAGTTCCAAATGTATGCAAATAACTAAGATCTGGTTTTCTTTCATGCCAACGAGTAAATGGTAATTCACCAGTCATTTACCCACATAACAGATAGTATTCCCTATTTCCATTTTTCTCATCAAGAAAACACTTAAGATAGGTTGGACCAAGAAAGAAACCCAGATTATCATTTTTTTGAGTAAATGGTTCTCCTCAATCCAACCTAGCATGTTAATTCTAATTCTGGTTTATGTTATAATCCTTTATATTCAATTATTTGTGATGTGTCCAGGAACAGACCAATCAATAATAAGATTACTTAATAAGTGAGTTCTATACCTATCTACCTACCTATAAAAGTCTCCAATAAATAGTTTAATTGCAGTATAGACTTAGAATAACTTTATTTTCAATTTGAATGTACACTAATCGGCATACATTAAAATAAAATTTCATTGCATACAGCTCTCAAAGGGTCACCACCTTCAATATACACTAAATAAACATTATTAAAAAAATCATACATACACCCATATATATTCTATGACACAGAGAAACAACATAGTCTAGTTTGGATGTATACATGTACCTGGCAAGAAAAACTAATCTTGCGAATTTACCAGATGGATGGCATAGGGAAAAAAACTGTTACAGAATCTGGTAGTGCTGCTAGAAATACTTCAAAACCTCCTCCCAGAGGGGAGCAACAGAAACAGACTATAAAGTGGGTGCGTGGGGTCTCAATACTTTGAGCATTATGATAATTTGATGTACCTGAACATTTTTCAAACTCTTGTTGGAACAATCCATCAGTCATTATCAATCATTATCTAAGATATTGTTGTTATTAGAGAGACAGTTTGTGGTAGTGGTTAAACAGTAGACTAGAAACCAGAAGACTGTGGATTCTAGTCCCACTTTAGGAAACTGGGTGACCTTGGGCCAGTTACTCTCCTTAAATCTAGGAATAAAGCAATGGCAAGTGACTTCTGAGATCTTGTCTAGAAAGGTACAGGGATTTATCTAGGCCAGGAGTATCAAACTCAGTAGTAGCAAGCTGGATCCAGCCTATGGGTTGCTTAGATCTGGCCCACGGGGCCACCCTGGAAACATTGAAGGAGCAGCCCATGGTGCCTTGCCTGGCCCAGGTTGACTGGGTGCTGATCTACAATCTGGTGGCAGCTGACAGCATGCTAGAGTGGGCTCTGGACAGCCTGTGCTGCCTTTTTGGGGGTCCTCCATGTGGCCTGAGAGGGACAGCAAGGGTCCTCTGGAAGACAATGATTTGGCCTTCTCCTTGGTCTTGCCTTCCTCCTCTGGAGGTAATGGATCCCTTGTTCTGATCCAAACCTTGTTCCAAGGAAACAAACATGAAATAGAGGTAACAGCAAAACCTTTTAATGATTCTTTACAGATTCCATTCCTTTACGGTTAAAAGGCTGTTGCAAACTAATTGTCTCTGATAAGAACGATAAGAACAGCCTTGCACAACCTTGCCAAGGTTGTGCAAGGCTGCCAAGAATATTAGATAAAGTTACTAAGAAATATTTCAAACACAAAGAGTCTCCAAACACCAATCAAGATATTCCGAATGTCCAAAAGGGTTGAGTACAAAAACTTCTTTGCTTCCTGCAAAGAACTCCCCACTCTCATGAATGCACATGCATCTCCACACAAGTGCCCTGCTCCCTATGCACACGTGGCAAAGACCCAAAGATCCGCTGGTGAGTGGGAGGCACATGCACAGATGTGGGGCAGAGCTGAGCTGAGGCGATGATTCGCATGCGCACAGATAGGGATCTGCATGCCACCTCTGGCATGTGTGCCATAGGTTTGCCATCACAGGGTATATGATATGTACAAATGATGGGGCCAGAAACAATGGTGGGGCCAGAAACTTCCAATGACTCATGTGTACCCACCCCCCAATCACACTTGTTTGACAGTAAATACTGTAATTCTTTCCTCTTAATATGAAACTTTTCTGTACCAGGCAGAATCACTCCTTAAATTGGACTCAATATTGACGGAACAAATGGCATGAAAAAAGTAGAAACTACATGCGCTTAAACTTGATCGCTAGCCTATTAATATTTTTCCTCCTGAATCACCAAAAAGGAAAGAATCTGGTTAACCTAATGTGAGATCAGTAACTAAATATATAGGAGCCTCTGTGGCAGTGATTAGAGTGCAGTACTGCAAGCTACTTCTGCAGCCAGCTGCCTACAATTTGGCAGTTCAAATCCCACCAGGCTCAAGATTGACTCACTCTTCCATCCTTCCGAGGTGGGTAAAATGAGGATGCAAATATGCTGACTCTGTAAACTGCTTAGAGAGGGCAGTAAAGCACTATAAAGCAGTATATAAATCAAAGTGCTAAGTGCTATTTCTACATATATAAAAGCAAAATGCAGTCATGCATAGTCACAAAATCTCCAGAACCATAAAGCCTACAAACTTGAAATTTGGCATGTATATTCTTCTTGGCTTCTAGGTGCTCATCCTAAGAAAGGATTTTTTTGAAATGACCACCAGAGCATTAATATTTTGTATATTATTATTAACATGCTCTGATGCAGAGGAGTTCTACTCCCCCTCCCCACCTGAAAAGAAATCTATTCAAATGCAAAACACAAGCAGAGGAGAAGAGTTTCAGTTTTAGTTTCACAGCAGCAACCAGCTTTAATACAGAACAGTTGAGCTAAACCACACCCAGGTTCCTTGCTGTCTCCTTGCTCACACAGCAAATACTGTTTCAGTTTCCATGTTTCAGTTTCCAAACAGCCCTCAAGTCTCTCACACACTGACAGGATGCTAGCCAGAACAATACCAATGTATGCTGGTAGGCAGAGGCACAATTTTTTCCCTTAACTTTCCTCCCCAAAAACTAAGCCTGATCACATACGTTTCATAAGCACGGGTATAGAGCTAGTACTTGAATAAAAATACATTATGGAATACTTGGGCTGAAGGCTAGATGGGAATGTTGAAACACATTTCTGAAGAAGGCATCTATGTCATTGAAAGAAAACTTTATGGGCACACCACGAAACAATCACCACGAAACAATCAAGATTTTACTAAAAACCAAGAATTGTTTCCTCCCCCTCCTACAAAAGTTTATATGATCTGATCTGATATAAATATTAACTTTTATAAAGTGGCTTGGTTTCATCTTGATCAAGTGTTACACTTTGGAGGCAATGTATTTCTCCTTGATAAGGTGATCTATATGTCCTTAAAGCCTTGAGCTTTTTCAAGGAGCTGGTACAGAGGTGCTATTCAACCGGTTCTCACCTATTTGGGAGAACCGTTATGGTGATTTGCCGTGGGTTGCAGAACTGGTAGCGACCCCTGGCTGCCACACCCCCGAACTGGGTCGCCCGGTCGCCCACTTGTCCTGTTCGCTCTCCTGGCTTTCCCAACCACATGGTGCCATGGCGCAGCTCAGGCGGATGTCCCAGGGCTGCTGCACATGCGCACTGCGTGTGCAGCTGCTACACATGCAGTACGCATGTGCAACAGCCCTGAGACATCCGCCTGCCTGCTTGCCCTCCTGGAGCACATTTTCTGCTTTCTACAGGCTGACACACCTCTTCTAGCCCAGCGTGGCCCAGCCAGCCAGCAGGTGGGTGGGCAGATGTCCCGGGGCTTCTCCTTTGTCCTGATATGCCTGCAGCGGCTGGTCCTCCTGTCCCTCACCCTCCCCTCCCTCGCCTGGCCTGAGAAGGTAAGGGTGACGGCAGGGGATAGCCATCTCTCCACCACCCTGTGTGTGTGTGTGTGTGTGTGTGTGTGTATGTGTGTGTCCCCCTCAAAGCCGTGGCTAGGCTTTCCTTGGTGCTCCTTGCTATTTTCATTTCTTCTTTTTGGAATCCAGACTGGCTGAACAAGGATCGCCAGCTGTGTTGGAAGCATCCCTTTGGGTGACCCTTCTCCTCCTCCTCCTCGGGTGTGTACACGGGAGGAGGG
The DNA here is from genome assembly GCA_023653725.1 of Bungarus multicinctus. Lineage (NCBI taxonomy): Eukaryota > Metazoa > Chordata > Lepidosauria > Squamata > Elapidae > Bungarus > Bungarus multicinctus. The sequence continues at coordinate 214,281,096 of CM042834.1, forward strand.
AGGGAGAGAAGGAGATGGGTCGACCAAAGAGACGCTTCCAACGTGGCTGGCGATCCTTGTTCAGCCAGTCTGGATTCCAAAAAGAAGAAATCTTCTCTCTCTCTCCCCCACCCTCTGTGTGTGTGTGTGTGTGTGTCCCTCAAAGCTGCGGCTGGGCTTTCCTTGGTGCTCCTTGCTATTTTCATTTTTTCTTTTTGGAATCCAGACTGGCTGAACAAGGATCGCCAGCTGCGCTGGAAGTGTCTCTTTGGTCGACCCATCTCCCCCTCCCCCTCCTCTTGCAACTGGCAGCTGTGGCAGGGCCAGGAGGATGGCGTGCACACCTGAGGAGGAGGAGAAGGAGGAGGAGGGTCACCTGAAGGGATGCTTCCAGCACAGCTGGCGATCCTTGTTCAGACAGTCTTGATTCCAAAACGAAAAAAGGAAAAGGAAAGCCCAGCCGCGGCTTTGAGGGAGACACACACACACATACACACACACACACACACAGATTGGGGGAGAGAGAGGGAAAGATAGAGAAGAGCACTTGGCTAGCCGTGGCTTTGAGAGAGAGAGGGGAAAAAGAGGGAAGGAGAAAAAGAGGGAATGAGAGAGAAAGGTCTTCTAGTCCAAACCCTCTGCTCAGGCAGGAAGACTGAGGATGCCAAGTCTGAGTGGAGGGCCAGGCAAATGTGTCAGTTGCTAAGGTTGCCTGCCCTATACCATTTTAGAGAAATGCTTGTCCTGTCTCTTCTTGAAAACCTCCAGTGTTGGAGCATCCAGAACTTCTGGAGACAAGCATTTCCACAGGCTAATTGTTCTCACTGTCAGGAAATTTCTCCTTAGTTTTAGGTTGCTTCTTCTTTGTTCAGTTTTGATCCATTGTTTCTTGTTTTGCCTTCTGCTGCTTTGGAAAATACATTGCCCCCCCCCTTCTCTGTGGCAACCCCTCAAAACCCTGTTTTGTGACCTGCCTATCACACTCTTGGACAAAGCATGTGAGCCATTTCCTCCTTTCAGTGATCCATAAAAGTACATCTATAGTACGCGGATGCAGATAATAAAGTTGAAAAAAGTGAAATTTTTTTACAGAACTATAGATACATTGAGGCTGGGGGTAACAAAGAGTGGCTGGGAAAAAGGGGACTGGGCGAAACGTCCCTTGACATGAGTGATGTCGGGTTGGCCACGCCCACCAAGCCACATGACCACCAAGCCACGCCCACCCAGTCACATGACCACCAAGCCACACCCACCAAATAAGCCATGCCCACAGAACCGGTAGTAAAAAAATTTGAATTCCAACACTGAGCTGGTAACATCACTCCTGAAACTACTGGAACAGGTTTCAGAGATGAAGGAAAAGGAACCAAGGCATTTGCTTCTCTTTTATGTTGGTGGTGGAGCTTAACTGTTTTGTGAAGCAGTTTCAGAGGAATACTTTGTTTACAGCATCATGAAAGAAAGCCCCCTTTGGAGCTTTGGACAGCTCTAATAAATATACATAAATGACAAAATAATCAGAAAATAATTTACAATTAATATGTTAATATACAATCAATTATCTTAAAACAAATATGTTCATAATGGTTTAAGTCTCAGTACATCTTCGTGCAATGCATAAATAATTGATGATATTTATTGTCACAAGATGTGTCAAGGACCAGTAGTTTATTGGATTACAAACACAATTAGTCAATGCTATGGAGAATAAATCTATTGTCAGTTCTTAGTTATTAATTCAAAACAGACTGTTCATTTTTTAAAACATATTTATTAAGACTTTTTTCATAGAATAAAAGACAAATAAAAAGAAAAAACGAAAGAAAGAAAGAAAAAGAAAGGAAGGAAGGAAGGAAAGAAGGAAAATACGAGAAATAAACCCTAAGATTAAGGAATATACAAATGATTTCCAACCTTGTTTTTAACAGATACTTACAGTCTTATTATGTCTCCTCCCCCTATGCAAATCCCTCCAGTCCTTCATTTGATCCATATCTTTCTTAATTTTCAAATGCATAAATTATAATTTCAGTATTTACTCTTTTGGTAAAACTCCACTTTTCAGTTTTTCAGGAAAGTTTTTTTATTCTATTTATTTTTTCAAAATCTTTGTTATGGAATACCATTTGTTTGACTAGCAATTGCTAGACAGGCTTACTACAGTCAAAAATTATGGCAAGTCTTCTAATCTTTTGTCAGGTTCCTATGTGAGAACTTGAAATCTGGACGTAGTTGTATAAGCATGTCAAACGGGGTAGTAAAATATAGTTCCCCAGATATTAATTTTCTCCCATTGGTCTTTATCAAGGTGTCCACTATTGGGAACTCTTGCAGTCCACCAATATCTGGAAAGTCATTGCTGCTCATACTTGCTACTTATGCTTTGCTGTAAGTTTCATTGAAATAATGAAGATGTATTTCCAAATTAGTAGACATTGACTGGACTATATAGGGTTATACTGGTAATGAACAATTATCCTGTTTTTATGTAACTTCATTTGAAATATGGTAAAACAAATCACTTTACTCCATTAAGCAATTTCCAAGTTGCTTCAATAAATATTGTGCAATATTTAAATATTTGATAATTCGATAATCATTTAGATCAGGGAACAGGAAACCCTTACCTGTGAGGCTAATCAATCCTGTTTTATTGATCCATGCAGCTTATAGGTCTCAAGAGAAGTTATTGTTATATCCCCTCTTTGTCAACAATTTCTGTAGGACATTACTACATTATTATGCCCTAGTCAGGGGTATGTTCTTGGCAGTCTGAGCATTAATTTTAATAAAGTAAAAAAGAGTCAACATTGTCAACAATAAATATCATATATTTTGCTAGTTGCATATTTCTGTGATGAAAGATCATAATACAAATTGCCATTCTTCTCTATATCCCTTTTCTTAAAAGAAAACAACTGATATTGCATGATCTTTGATGTTTTTTAATGATATGCAATTATTGTCTTTGCTGCTTTGAAAAGAAAGTAGCATTTTAAAGTAGCAATTGTATTTTAAAGATTTATTTTAGTAGATATTCACATTTAACAAGGTACAAAACTCCCTGTTTGATCAAACTTCTTTTTCTATTTTAAATTCTTGTGTTGAATTGCTTTTGAAATTTTAAACATCTTACGGTGATCACATACTTCATCCTTTGATAATGCAGTACACTGGCCCGTATCTTTATACTTACAACTAATACATGATGGGCACTTGCTAAGATTCGCTTTCATTGTGATCTAAGATTTGAATAGTATGAATAATACTAATCAAATTATGCATGCTGAACATTTTTTAAACTCTTGGCACAGTCAGGATCAAAGAAGAGATGAAACCAGAGAAGATCAAGGAACCATACCATACTTGAGAATTTATATTTTCCATTCAGGAAGTTTTAAAGCTTTTGTTTCCATTTAAAATTATCAGGTAACAGATAAACTATTGGCTTCTGGGATTGTAAAGGGACACACTTAGGCAGTTACTAAAATGCCTTATGTCTTGCTGTATGGACAGTAAATACATTATACTTTGCTGGGCTTGGTAAAGGGTTTGTAATATAATATATCAGACTGTTCTTTTTTGTTCTGATATTTCTTACACAATGCCCCCCCTTCCCTGGGTTGTAATTTATTAGATGAAAATATTAAGCTCCAAAAAATAATATATATAAAACTTGAAGATGTCTGTTACAACCTGCCTAAAGGGATATATTGAAAAGTGATATAAGGCAAGAGCTTTTCTTCTAACATGTAGATATTAAATTAAGTGAAGTTATTTAATTTGATTTGTCACTTCATTAATGCTTATGGATTACCAAGTTACCAATATTTTGAAGAATTTATTGAATTTTGAACAGTTTAATTTGAGAACATATGCTTGTTTATCAACCAAGGTAACCCTACCCAATTAATTCTTTTAAGGGCTTAAATATAAAATAAAAACAGTTTGAAGATCAGAAAATTACTCTAAGCACTTTGCTTTCAAATGCACAACCTTTTCTATAGTAGTCCACCCCAAATTTGTAATTCAGCATTTATTTCTCGCCGAATTCATTGCATATGGTTCTGATGTTATTTTAACTACAACAAAAGTACATTTTTTATCACATTTTTTTTCTTTTCCATAAAAGTGTATTGGGTTTTCATGTTTCTAGTTCTGTATATGTTCTCTCTGCCAGCTCAGATATTTTTTTCTCAACAATGTAGACAGGGATTCAAAAATCCCACAACCGGCTTGCTGCCCAGTTGCTGGTAGGTGTGGCCATGGTGGGCATAGCCTGCCAGAACATTTTTCTGGGTAGGGCCATTTTTCACCTTCCCAAGGGTCCAGAGGCTTCCCTTGGGCCTCTGGGAGTGTGAAAATGCCCCCTCCGGGGTCTGGAGGCCTCCGGGAGCTTGAAACAAATCCGTTTCATAACTTCTGATACTTCCAGTTTGACCATTTTTTGTCTTCCCAAGAGTCTGGAGGCTGGGCCTCTGGGATGGCAAAAACAACCTTCCTTGGGCTCTGAAGGCCCTCTGGAAACCAAAAATAGGCCCATTTCATGACTTCCAGTACTTCCGGTTTGGCTGCTTTTTCCCCTCCCAGTACCTCTGTGTGGACCTTGCACTTACCTGCATCAAAAATGGGCTGCATGGAGACTCCTGCGAGGGGCGGGGTGGGTGGGGCCAGCCGTTTGGTTCAAATACCAGTACAGCAAATCAGATGCAAATTTAACATTTGATTCACCTGAACTGATCTGACCTGTAGACTCCCACCCCTGAATATAGAGAAATAATATTTGTAGCCAACTCAGAACAGTCCCACACTCTGTTCTGTCCCAACAAAGAACTACTTCTTAAACGCTTCTTATAAATGATGGTAGCATTAATGTCACTCTCTGCTTCTTTTCAGTATTCACAGAGGACTCACTGCTGCTGAGTAGCTTCTATGGAGCAACTAGGAGTTTACACTTGTAAGAAAGAAGAACAATTGTGGGAAGTGGTTATTGCAATACTTGGAGACAGCAGAATAGAAAAGAAAGAGCTTTTGTGACAAAACCACAAAATACAAAAAAAAAAAAACCATCAACAACCTACAAATAGAAATGGAATGATTGTGGCAAAAGAAATCAAAGATAGCACCAATAATAACATAAGTCTAGGTTGCAATCCCAAAGCAAATGGAGCACTACTTGAACATTGTTGGCATTGAAAAAATACCATCATTTAATTGCAAAAAGGAGCTTTACTTGGGACAATTTGCATCCTTTGATGATATTTTTAGTATTATTAAACAACATCCCAAATCCTTGGGAAGGAATTGACAAGTGGACAAAAAGGGGACAAAAAGGACAAATCCAGTCTAAACATCTGTCTGACTATGTATCCAACCATAATAATAACAATATACAGGTGAACACTACATCACAGTATTCCACTGATACCCTTTCTCTTTCTCCTGTATAAAAATTTATGCTTACATTGTCCTCTGCACACTATTCTTAGCAGCTGGAATTTGGACCTGACTTTGCCTCTCCTTCTCTGCGCTGTTCCTTACTTAAACAGTGCTCCTACTCATTCATGAAATGGCTCAGGAGGTAAAATGATTGATGAGGAAGAGGAGGAAGAAGAAGAAGATGACAAAGATCATGAAAATTTTATATGAATTAGCTATCAAATTCCATTGGACCCTGTCTGTTTCTCATGCCCCTGGTGGAGACTGATTCTGAAGGAGGAGGAACAGCCGATAGGGAGTGGAAGTGTGGCTCTGGAGGTTGTGGAGGAGGCTGGGGAGGAGCAGAGGCTGGCTGAGCAGTCAGAGAGGACCCAGGCCCATCCCCTATCCATCCTAGGGCATGCAGGAAGGGGAAGATAAGGGAGAGACATGGTCTACTCAGGAGGAGAGGGCCTTGATCCTCTTCATGGGCTGCAGGTGTGAGAACTGCATAAGAGTTTGGACCTGCATTCTGGCAAACGCTGGAGACAAAGCATGTTTTATTTTGGTTTGAGGTTATCCTGGTTGGTGTCCTTCCAAGAGACTGTGCCTTGTTATCTCCTTGAATTTGGTAAATACTTCTCCTGGTCCATTTTGGAAATTTCATCATTGTAGTTTGTTTGGTTTTTTTATTTCACCTCTAGCTGTTCATTAAGTTAGGACTGTATTGCTTTCTTTTGAAAACTATTTTTGACTACATTTTATCTCTAACTGAGAATTATTGAACAGTGGGGCCAAGTTGGAGGCATTAAAGGACATTTATTTATGTTTTGGATTCTGTTATGTTTGTATTACACTCTGGATCATCACACTGTTAAACATTTGTATCAGTTCTGCCTATGTGTTGATTTTCCCAACATAGTTATAGTATAGAGTTGGTATTTGAGAGGAAGGATTTGTCTTGGGAAGAAGTATCCCAGAGAATAGAGTTGAAGCATGCATCATGAAACATGTTTCATCATTCTTTCTCCCGCCCACACTTCCCCTTGGGGATTCCTGTATCTGTGGCTGCAGTAAGAGCTGTAGCATCTTGGCCATCTGAGGGCATCTGAGAGACAAGATTTGTTAATCTTGCTTGTGAATAGATTATTGGAAGAGAAATAAAAATAAAATAAAATAAAGATTTTGTACTTGTTATTCAAGTGGCATGGTGGCCTAGTGGTGAAGACACTTGCCTCCCACTCAGAAGTTGAGAATTCAATGCTAGGTAGTGGCAGATGTTTCTTTCTTAAGATACAAATAAAAAATATCTGCTGTGAACACTGAGTGGTATTAGGAAGCGCATTCATCCAATAAACATTCAGATCCACCCGGTCATCCCGTCTCAAATTATAGGGAAGTTTGATATATGCTATTCATTCATCAGGGAGAAAAATTCACTATTTTCAACATGGCTTATTTCTGAGTAGACAGCAAACTGAAAAGTTTTTTAATTAGATGAATTCCCTCCCCCACTTTCTTCATTCTGTTTTGGCCTGGAATGTTATCTTCAATGCCTTTAGGCCAAATGGTATCATTTTCTGTGTGACTAAATTGTTGAATGTCACTGAGAAAGTAATGCCTCAGGATATTGACCTGGAGAGCATTTGTGCTGCTAAAAAAGAAACAGGATAACAAAGACAAGAAACAAACAGCCTGAAAGAAAAGGGCTTGTTCACCACTGAAATGTCCAACATGCATATTTTTAACTACCGACAAATGGCAGCCAAAAATGTCAGTATATGTTGCAGGAGAAAATGGAAAGAAAACCAGTCAAATACACTGGATTTCAAACAGGTGCCAACTTTTATTAAAAGAGTTTAGAAAACAATCCGTGGATGTCAACCTGCCATAAAACACAGCACAATAATGCTTTGAATAAATGGATATATCCAGTGGTGGGATTCAAATAATTTAACAACCGGTTCTCTGCCCTAGTGAGTTTTTCCAACAACCAGTTCACCAAACTGCTCAGAAAGTTAACAACTGGTTCTCCTGAAATGCAAACTGGCTGAATCCCACCACTGGATCTATCTCCATTTATTCCATTTACTCTAGTAAATCATCAATAGTAAAGTTTCAATTTAACAAAAATTCTCTATAGAACACTATTGACAATCTATGGTTGAATTTTTCAAGCTTAGAATTTATGCTTAATATTTTTAGTATGGAATCCAGCTAAGAAAAATATAATTAAACATTATCTGCCTAAGCTTTGGGAAGCTAGAATATTCTAAATTCACTGGGGATCCTGATTTCCCTTTCATCTGCTTGCAAGTATGCATATATCAGACTTGTAACTTATCATGGAAAGATAAACAAACTAAGATTCAACTTATATCTTGAAGACAGACATGATTTAATAATAGAGACCTGGTGCGATGGCTCCTGAGGCTAGAATATAGCAATTGAAGAATACAGCTTGTTCAAAAAAAACAACAGCAGAGGCAGCTTCTTCACATGGATGCATAAATCAGTGACTACCCTGTCTGCTAACTGTTGAATTTCAGAAATGATACCCTTGAAGTACTTCCTGGTATTTTCTCTGTCCCCACCAAGAACACTTAGGAACTCCTGGGCATGATCACACATTACACAGTATCAAACTACATAGGTTGTGTTACAAATTCCAGTCTTACTGCGTAGGTTGAAATGACAATAAGAGAGGAAAAGTAAGCTGACGTGCTTAAAGAATAACTGGGGGGCATCCTGAAGTGTTTTGCTTGCATAGGTAAGTTTTGGCAGTGATATTGCAACATTCTGGGGTGCAGGAATTTGATATGTGCAATGTGTTAGGGTTCCAAGTGACATACCCATAGCAAGCAAAACCCCGAGGCAGGTAGATTCCTCAAAGAATAGCTTTATTGAATATATCAAATTGGCAGAGATCTGGTGAAAACCGACTGAAAGTTCCCACAGTTTTCACCTAATTAAAAGTAAAAGTTTGTCACTTTCTCAAAACAATCAAGTCACATCGTCCAGTCACGGCACTGTCTGATTGCCTGGTGACATTACTCCTCCTTCCTCTGACCAGGTGTGAGAATGTCTTTGATTCCCAAGACGAAGTATTTTATTTTGGTTACAGCAATCTTAAATCCCCCCTCCATATCCTCCAGTTCCAGTGTGGCAACACTGAAGTTTCCAAGATGGCTTCAGTCAGGTGAGCTTCAGGGTTGACATAATGATTAGAAGCAGATTTTATAACCAGGTTTATTACTGGAAATACAGTGCAGGGACAAGCAAAACCTAGCCCCTGCCTATTTCCTACCGAGAGAACAGTAGTCAAAAAGCACTCATTCTAGGCATGGGTGCATGAGAAAAAGTGACCTCAGATTAGCAGTCTGTAAGATAAAATAAGAATATAAGTACCTCATGCATTTGCTTTTGGTTAGTTCCATTCCAGTGTTATCTGTGATCATGCTTTGGGCCATTGCTAAGTAATTGTTCTTTCTCATTCTTCACAAACTTTAAATATATGGAGCTTGTTAGGATTATATAATCTCTAGCTATTGTGAATGACAGCTCCAAATCCTTTATACTTTTGGCATCCATCCTATACAAAAATCATTTTAAATTCATAAACTCTTTGTTTTTCCTTCTGAAGTCTTTCCATTACATTTCCTATTAGCATTGTATAGATTCCGATGTGAAGAAATGTTAAACTTACAAGAACAATGTCTAATATACAACAATCTATCTCTAGATTCTTTTTATGTTAAAATGTACCAAGTATTTAGCTATGATAAATAACTTACACAAAGCCTCTAAGTATCCCAATCACTCTTTATTTTCAATGTGCTAAATTTTATATACTTGTTTTTGTGATTGGTGATTGAGATTTGCATAGGTCAACTGCAGACTGTTTGAAAAAAACATGTAAAAGAAATACTACTTAAAGAAATACTGTGGGTTTTTTTAGTACAGATAGTCCTTAACTTACCTTTTAATATTAATAACAATACTGAAAAAAGTGACATGATCGTTTTTCACACATATGACCATTGCAGCATCCTCAGGGTCAATATGATCAAAATTCAGGTGCTTTGCAGCTGGCATTTGATATTTAAAATGGTTGCCCTGTTAGCGGGTTATGTGATCACCATTTGTAGCCTCCCTAGATCACTTCTGACAAGCAAAGCAGTGGGGAAGCCAGATTCACTAAATGACCACATGATCCACTTAACAACTGCCTTGATTTGCTTAACAGCGATGGTGAAAAAAGTTGTACAATGGGGCAAAACCCATGCAACTATTGCCTTGCTTAGCCACAGAAATTTTGGGCTCAGTTGTGATTATAAATCAAGGACTGCCTATATATCTTTGGTCTATGAATTTCAAGATGATAGTAATATCAGCTGGCATCTCATTTTAACCTTTTTAAGCCTGAGACGTTCCCTCCCACACTTTTGAACTCATACTTTTTGTGAGTTCAGATTGAGAAGCCCAAATGAAAAAAGCCTGAAGATAATGCTTTAGAAAAACATGCCAGGAACATTTGAGCTATAGTAACTACAGCATATGATCCAGAGGTGGTATTTAACAGGTTCTGACCAGTTCTGGAGAAGCGGTAGTGGCAAATATCACCTCTGGCTGGAGATTTTACAGTATCCTTCCCGTGCCATGCCCACCAAGCCACACCCACAGAACCAGTAGTAAAAAAATTTGAATCCCACCACTGATATGATCCATTATTACAGAGAAGTTTAGTGGTAAAAATATTCTATCCAGATCTTCTTGTCTTTCTGATTTGGTCATTGGAAATTCAAAATACGATTCCAATGGATGGTTCATAGGTCTGGACATCAGTGAGGTCCCAGGTATGAACAGGGATCCCAAGGACATTGTTTTAAAATCCAATCACTTGGGAAGGAAAAGATCATCCCAGAATAAGGAGCTAAGGTGCAACCCTCTGAAATGGATTTCTAGCTTTTCACAGACATCTGAAAAGCATAGAAGAAAGATCTGCTAAGTTCTAGAAAGAGTCTTTTTTGTTTTCTTTAAAGCTAATATATTCTTATTGATTTAAATACACTTACATGGCCACACTTTGCAGTGCTTTTCAGGGGTCAGTTTAAGGCAGTTAAAGAGTAAAAAGCTAGATAATTGTCCTCCCTACCCACAAACTGAGCAGAGGAGCGGAAGTAGGCTAATGATAAGTGATATGAAGTTACAAATTTGTGCACCTGAGAAAGCACTTTGTCACAGGCTGTTTTTGGATGAGTAGGTCTTCCAATAGAATAACACAGCTTCATTTCGACCAATATAGATGGATAGAGTGGGATGATGAGAACATTGTCCTAGGAAAGATTTTACAGCATATGAATCTGCTTATTTCTTTCTAGAACATTTTGTCCAAGCAAATGGCTATTACTTCTAAAGTACACTGTCTTTTTTCCTTTTCCTCCTTTCTTGTCTAATTTCATAGGAATCCATCTGCAATGGATAGATTTGGTCTATGTGGGGAATTCCAAACCAGTTGGTATGAGCCCCACATTGTTCAAACTGGATCTAATCATACCCTACATTGAAAAAAAAAACATTCAGAGGTTAGTACATTGGAATATAAGAGCCAGTTTGGTATACCATGGGTAAAAGCTAGGAGTCCATGAATTCTAGTCCCACCTTAAGTTTGGTGACCCAGGCCATTTTTTCTCAGCCTAAGGAAGCAGGCAATGGCAGCTCACTTTTGAAAAAAAATATTGCCAAGAAAAGTGGAAGTAGTAGTTTAGGTTGTCACCAGGGGTAAAAAAAAAACCCAACCCCAAATATATTGCCCACACAAAAGTTGTAGAATATCTTGCAAAGTCATTCAGATCAATCTTCTCAATTTACAATAATGAAAGTGATTAGAAAAGTTGAAGCCTTTTATACATTTACCTGAAGCAACAGTCTCTGGATATTCTAAAATTTACTTTACTTAAGGGCAGCATGATCTAATAAGATGTATGAACCAAGTTTTTATCTGAACTAAGACTATGAGTAAGAATTGGTGTTAGGAGATCTAGAAATTAGAAGAGATTGCTTTTATTTGCTGTGTGCCTATTGTCTGTTTATGAAAGAAAGCAATGTATACAGATAGATGTCTGGTCTAAATATAGTATATGGGCAAGGACTATACAGGTAGTCCTTGACTTACAACAGTTTGTTTAGTGTCTGTTTAAAGTTATAATGCACTGAAAAAAGAGACATGACCATTTTCAAACTTATTACTGTTGTAGCATTCCCATGGTCATGTGATCAAAATTCAGATGCTTGGCAACTGGTTCATATTTACGACCGTTGCAGTGTCCTGAGGTTATGTAGTTCCCTTTTGTGACCTTCTGAGCAGCAAATTCAGATTCACTTAACAATCATGTATATACATTATATGTACATTTACTTATATTTTATCTTATTTTTATAATTTTCCAAGCAAAGGTTTGTTTCCTGGCTAAAAAAAATGAAGTGATCAGAATGGCTTTAGAATACATTTATAGTATTGTTTCCATAGTTCTCTGCTGGAGAATTGTATTTGTTCTGTAAGGATGTCTAAAATATAGAAGGTAAGAGATTTCTTTTAAAAAAATACATAAACACAAAATGCAAAGATGAAAATTGTTACATTGTTGAAGAGGAAGACTCTGAATCAATGAAATCTTCCTTATTTTACCTAAAGGCCATTCATGAGACTTATATATACCACTTTACACTGTTTTACAGCCCTCTCTAAGTGGTTTTTACAGAGTCAGCATATTGCCCCCAAACAATTTTACCCACCTTGGAAAGATGGAAGGCTGAGTCAACTTTGAGCTTGATGAGTTTTTAACTGCTAAATTGCAAATTGCCAGCAGTCAGCAGAAGTACCTGCAGTAGTGCACTCTAACCACCACACCACTGCTCAGTGTATGCATTTTCCTGTTCTATTTTTTAGCTTTTAGCCAGGGGTGGGATTCTACCAATTCGCACCTATTTGCTAGAACCAGTTGTTAACATTCTAAGCAGTTCAGAGAACCGGTTGTTAGAAGAAATTACTGGCCTAATCCTGTAAGGAAGGCAGGAAGGAAACATTCTGGTGTTGCTTACAGAAACTGGCTCTCTGTTAACTCTTATTACATTCTTGGCAGGACTAGACTTCCTGTCTCAGGAACATCTCTGGAGTCTTTTTTTCCCTCCTTAGCTGGTACTTTGGTTGTGTGGAGTGACCATTTAAAGTTACAATGGCACTGAAAAAAATGACTTATGACCATTTTCCACACTTACAACTGTTGCAGCATTCCCACAGTCATGAGAGGCCAGGTGAGGAGATGCATGCCTCGATGTGAGTGATATTGAGTTGGCCACACCCAGCCAATAACATGACCACCAAGCCATGTCCACCCAGTCACATGACCACCAAGCCACGCCCACCACCTAAGCCATGCCCATAGAATTGGTTATTAAAAATTTTGAATCCCATCCCTGCTTTTAGCAATATAATTTTAATTGGGATAATCTCAGTCATGACTGGGTCTCAATTTTTCATAGCGTTTTGTGGTGAAACATTGGATTTAAAAGTGACTATCTGAGAAAATAATTTAATTTAATTCATTCTAATAAAGTTCTAAATAATTTGCAAGGATAATGTAGACCATCTCTACTTGTAAATGACAATACATTAGTCAAGCTATTGATCCAAGTTGATGCTCTTTCTATGTTATATGTATAGCTGAATCTTCCCAGAGTCTAGCCAGCAGAATAAATGTGCAATATTTTAGTATTTTCTCACCTACAGGCAACACAGTGTGAATCAATAATATAACTTTGATATGACTTTATTTATTTTTCATAGTAGAAGATGAAACAATATTACCAGAGGCCTTCATGTAAGCATTTTGGATTAAAATTTGCTTATGTATTTGATATATAAGGTTGTTTAGTCAAAAGAATTCCAGTAGGGATATAGTGAGCTAGTCATCCCTGAACAACCATGGATGGTATTATGGTTGAAATCAACTACCAGAGGACAGATTCTGGCTACTGAAATCTTTTCAAAGAAAGGAAAGATTATGGGATTGCCCACATGCGCTTTGGGCAGCTGCTAGTCATGGATTTTGTGGTCAGCTGTTGAATGGAGCAGCTGGGAATTGAGGGATTGCATCTATACCCACAACCATAATATAGTCTATATAGTTATAAAACTCAATTGAACCTCATTTCTTAATTACTTTGAAGTTCCTTTTTTTAAAAAATTTTTTTTCAAATGTCAAATGGCAAGTTTGATGGTAGCTACTGGATTAATTTTCTTTAATTCTGAACAAAAAAAAATTCAAATATAACTTTATGGACTTAACAGTTTAGGAGAATAAGTGGTAAAGAGGTGATTAAAGTGTTGCTTTCAAAGACTTAAAAATGGATTAAGAGTCTAGATGGACTTGAAATCAGATTTTAAAATTAATTGAATATATCCTTCCTGTAATAAAACAGCTTGGATTTTGAACTTCAAAACAAACCAAGATAGGATAAAACTTTGAAAGTTGGATACTAGAGGGTGTCAAAAGGAAGTAAGATTTTAATTAAAGGAAAACATCTATTTGATACAGAATGGAATAAAATGTCTTTAACATGGAATGTTAAGACCTAAGAGATCTGTTAGGGGCGTGCATAAGTGCACAATCGTGCCTATCATCCCTGTCTTATTGTCCCATTTATTTGTACCTGTTTCCTGTATTCTTACTCATGTTTTGTCATGCCCCTAGTGGAGACTAACTCTGAGGAAGAGGAGGAACAGCCAACTGGGAGTGGGAGTGTGGCTCCAGAGATAGTAGAGAAGGCTGGGGAAGGGCAGAGGCCGGCTGAGCAATCAGAGGAGGATCCAGGCCATCCCCTATCCATCCTAGGGCATGCAGGGAGGAGAGGATCAGGGAAAAGCATGGTCTACTCAGGAGGAGAGGGCCATGATCCTCCTCATGGGATGCAGCTGTGAGTTTGGTATAAAAGTTTGTAACTGTGTGTTGAAATCACTGAAATCAAATTAGTGTATTCCTTGGATGAGCTTTATCTTTGTTGGCATTCTTCCCATGGAATCTCCCTAGTTAGCTTCCTGGAATGTGTGATTAATTATCTTGGTTTGCCTTGGAACTCTCGTCAATATAGTTTGTTTCTGGTTTCCTTTTGCTTTATTATCTACTTTTGGAATTTAAACTGTGACTAATAAAACAGCGAAGTTAAGTTGAAGGCATTGCCATACCTTGATTCATGTTTTAGTTTGTGTGTTATTTTTGAGACACTATGGGACATCACATGTTTATACTTATACCTATTATCTTCTAAGTGATTGACAAATCAAATAAATAAATAAAATAAATAAATGAATGAATGTATTGAAGGATAAATGCACTTAGAAGTTAATTTTAAAAATGTCTGACATCATAGATAGACTTGGTGAATTATATTATGGATGAGAAACAAGTTTTACTAGATAAGAACAAACTAGATCTGAAGTGGCTACAAGAAAGATCTGGAAAATAATGAAACTGGATATATGTACAAATGAAAGTTACTCATATTTTAAGAGTTAAAAGGGACAAGCAAATAATTAGACAGGAGAGTGATTTGGATAATTTCCAAAAATTTTTGAAAAATTGTGATAGCAGAATACGTTATTAAAACTCAAAGCAGTTCAGGATCTTGAGTGCAATCTGTAAGATCTTACATGACAATGGTGGGTGAAGCCACCGTATTAGGTGTGATCAGCATGAAATGTGACTTCTTTTCTTACTTCTAATAGTTTGTGAAGACTGTTTGGGTCTTTCTCTGCCTTTGCCCTTTAGGAACATGCAGAAATAAATTGCTATTTCCAGTGTTTGATTTACCTACTTGTAGAAAGCTTGTTGAGTTAAGCAAAAGAGTATAGGATCTTAGATCCCTGAAGCTCTAAATACATAGGTTGTCTGGCCAGACCCAATTTAAGACCCTGCTAATATAATTTTAAGGAATGGGACAAGCTCTACTTTAAAAACAATGACCTAAACTATAATAAAAATGAATTATCTAATGGGAATTCATATTTATGTTAAATTCCTATCTTTTTAATATTTTCTGTGCAATTTTTAAATGAATGTATCTACAATATAGATAGCTAGAATCTTGAGATTGGAACTACCTTTGAACAGAATTAGCATCTAACTTAGATATATTGTTAACAGAAAGAAAAGAGACATATTTTTGGCCCTGAAAAAAAAATCTATTTTGGACCAAGGAAGACCTGAAAGCAGGTGAATTCTAAAGAGTTGGGAATGGCAAAATCATTTCTTCCCATTAGTCAGTTGGATCTTATAATGGATCCCATGAGTGGAACGGTTTTTTCTGTTTCACCCAAGATAGGACCCAAGCCACTAACTGCATTTATCTAGACAAAATATATCTATAAAATGATTTCTCTCATCTATGCAACATTTTGGAGGCAATGCAACTTTCACTGAGATTCAAGCATGTATTCTTCGGGGAAAAGAATAGAAAAAAAATAGAAGCAAACTTTTTTTTTTCAAAGCCATTTAGAAGTATTTTATCAGCTTAGCAATACTTTTGTGCTAGGATGACTATACCATAGAATTCTGTGCCCCTGCTGTTTGCAAAATCAAGCTGCATTGTGTTATGAATGAATGCACTATCATTTACCATTTGCCCATCCAGTTAAATCAAAGTTATGGCTTTCAGAGTTCAGAGCAGCAGAACAAAGGAGAAATTGATCTCTTTATCTTAATCGGTATTTTTAACTATGAATTGAAACATCTTCCTTCATTGCCACCATTTGTCAGGAAATTTGTCAATTCAGTTGCGTGCTGGGAAACATTATTTTTGGGAAAGGGCGATAGAGGACAATTGTTCTGGTTTATTTGAAAGCTGTTAAAAATCTGTTCAAATGTTGAGTGGAAAAAAATGAGCATAACACATTTCAAATTTATTAGCATATTACAAAATGTGTTCATTACACAAAGTGTGCTGCTATTGCTAATGATGCAGTGTTTTGAAATACATTATTGAATGTTTAAATAAATCACAGTGGGAGATAAACTACTGTCCAATCAGCTTCTTCTTGTGTCATATAATTAAGCAGAGATGGTTTAGATAAAATTCAAAATGGCCTATGAAATATTGATTTGAGTCTATATGGCATAATTAAACTTTAGCCAGACAATGTGGTTTTATATTGAATGGAGGGGACAAAATAAGCAATCATTAACACCAAGGACCTCTGCTTTCAATTAGTCCAAAACCAAAATTAACATAAAATGATTGTCTCAGATTGATTTGGAAATACTGGATTTGCAATGTTTTTATGTTGCATTCAACATTTATTGTTACTGATTATTTTTTGCAACATTACATAAAGCAAAAACATGTCAAATGGGACAACTCTAAGGTAGGTATCTTTTAAAATTCATAAACATTTTTAATCTTCATGATATTTTGATTAAAAATCTCATTAGGCTTTGTGATATTATATATCAAAATTAGTTAGCCAAGTATAAATGGTAAAAGTTTTCACATGCAAATATATTACAAAGCCATAGTTTGGAAGATATACCTGAATTAATCTAATTCAACATTTTATTCAATACAAGATAAACAGGTTTACCAAAAAGGGAACTGTCAGATCTTTGTTAAAAAGTTCCATGTATTTGAAGTCTGTATACAATTGTTGGAAAGTCTTTGCAAAATGCTATTACCATTGGAATGTCTATGGAGATTCTCAGTCATCCAAGTCATGGTAATCCCAAAGGTGCTTTTTCAAGAGGCAATTGGACTTTCTTGTTTTTCTTTGAAAAATTTTTGCTTCACATCCAAGAAGCTCCTTCATCTTTGGCTGGATAGTAGAGAATGGAAGGATTCAGCAGTCCATCTGCATTTAAAAAACCAGAAAAACAGAAGCTTCTCAGATGAGAAGCGAAATGTCTTCAAAGAAAAAATAGAAAGTCCAGTTGCCTCTTTGGGATTACCATTTGAAGTATGTGAGCTTTGGAAATAACACAGGAAATAACATTGGCATCAAAAGAGTGAGGAAATACCTGAGAAATCCAACTTGCCTAAAAGATGGATGCTATTCACAAGCCTGGAGTACTTCTTAGGACTGGTAGCAGTTGATTACTCCTAGAAGTGTTATAATTGACTGAAATATCTTTTCCTCTAATTCTTCATCCATGGGATTTAGTTCCAATTTGACCAAAAGGATAAAATAGAAACATTTTTCTTTACATCTTAAAAGGAATAGTTCAGCCATAACTGAACAGGATATGAAAATGTACATAACAAACTTTGGAATTCCACTCATTCTTGAACTGCATGCTTGGAGCAGAGGGGATCTGAAGTCACCTAACAGTCATTTTTACTTATATGCCAGTAAAAACCACACATAACTTGTTAAAAAAGAAACGGGGGTCTTTTTCTTCCATGGAAATTTTCCTTCAGTTTGTACCATTTTAATCTGGCCAGGTTGGGATTGCCTTGGATGACCTCCAAGTGGATAATGAATAAGGTCTCTCAGATAATTAAAAACACCATAATCACATTTTCTGGTTGCAATAACAGCAATTTGCATAGCGAATAAACAGTTGTCAGGGTAAAACACAAAGTGCCGGATTTGCAGACAGAGAAAATTGGCATCTGGATCTGTGGTTAATTTAAGGCCACTTATTGGTGCCTGCCTGATTCCTTCAATGGCATTTATGTTTTCAGTACCTCTAAGTACTATTTAAATTTGACATTTATATAGTACTTCTAAATATTCAATAAGCTTGAGAATACGTATTATTTTACTTTTATACACAGTTGGGATACAATGAATTACCTAAGGTTAATTAATAACTTTATTCTATTACATACATATTAAGCTATCAAAAACTAAGTTAGAAAAATTCAATGTTCCAAGAGAAGCTTAATAAAAAAATATTGGTTTAGCACTATGAAAACAGAAGAAGCTTTGGAAATAATAAAGCAATAAATAGCAACAATATCTGGGGAAATTGAATACTATGAGATACAAATTATCCAATTTAACTAAAATCAGCTATTTCAATCAGAACAAAGGTGTTTCTACCAAAGTATAAATGACAATAGAAATTCTGAAAATGGAAAATCAAACAAAAAGGAAGCAATCCAGTTTTGGAAAGTCTATGGGAAAAAAACTATAACCAAAGTACTGGATGGGTAAAAGAATTTGAAGATGAATGTATTAGCACTCAAATAGCAGACCTAATAATAAAAGCAGAAACAGTTAAAATTAAATAAAAAGAATTAAAAAGTGAACATCTTCAACTGTACCATTTTTGGTCCAGCTGTCTGACTAGCTTACATCTAATTATATCTAAACAGCTTACATCATAAAGGAGACAACAGAGGCAGGTAATAATTGGCAAATGTATCTGATTCAGACAGATCCAGCAAAAAGACAACATCAGGAAAGTATAAGTCAACAACTGCTTGTCTACAATATTTAAATTACTCACAGGCATAATAGACAACATCCAAAATTAGAAGAAATTAATATAATTCCAGTAGAAAAGAAAGGAAATATTAGGAAAAACAGAGTTATGAAAGATCAACTTCTGATTTAAAGAACAGTTCTGGAGAATTGCAAAAGCAAAAAAAAAAAAAAAAAGCCAATCAACATATGATTTGAATTTATTATAAAAATGTTTGATTGATAGTTTGAATCATCAAATGTTTGGAAATTATGGAAAGCAGAAGTTTATTTCAGGTCAAACAAACAGTCAAAGAAGAAAAGTGCTCATTGACTGATTACGTAAAAGACAGACAAGAGTAAGCATTGACACAAGTTAAAAATGGGAACTTCCTAAATGTACAGAAATGGAAATAATGTAAGAAAACATGAATAGAATGTTGGCAAAAAAAGGATTTACATAGTCAATTTTTACAAAGATTGAGAGGAAAGTGGATAAAATAAAACCTGGCAATGGCTTACAACTGGAACATTAAAAAAAGAAAAAGAAATGGAAAGATGAATTTTATAGCAAGCTATTCAAACTAATAAGATCAAGGCCACAACTGAAAAATCATCAAATGATTCAAAGTGCAGATTGTGCAAAGATGCAGAAGAAATAATAGATCAGATTTACTCAGTTCATCCAAGAAGATTGTAAAGAATGACATAACACAGGTGTCATTAATAAAAGAAATTGGTGGGAGCATTTTTTAGAATTTGAAGATGAGCAGCTTAAGATACTATGAGATTTCTGAATACAGACTGAAAATTTTTTGGCTCATAACACACCAGATATAACTGTGGTTGAAAAGAAGAAAGTGTGGATAATTGATGTGACAATATCAGGGGAGAGCAGAATAGAAGACAAACAACTGGAGAAAAACCACAAAATATTAAGATCTGAAAACTGAAATTGAAAGATTATGGCATAAACCACCTTTGGTGGTCCCAAAGGTTACTTACACTTAGAAAATCTGCACATTGATAAAATTTCCATCTGTCAATTATAAAAATCTACACTACTTGGATCTGCATATATACCACCACCCACAATCCTCATATATTCATTAGCAGTTTAATTAAGTTGTTATTATTAATACAACTAATATACCATCCTTATAAAACTCAAGAGAGTATACATGATACTTCTGCCTTCTGTATACTGTATACTATATGTATATTTCTTAGAAATATGCATGCCAGAATGAAGAAATAAATATGACAGATAAAGCAAAATAAAATAAGAAAACCATTCATTAATTTCCACAAAATACAGTTGCAAGCTTAGATCTTTGAACTTTGAATTGTATCTTAAAATTACAGTTTCTTTATAGAATTCTTGCTTATTGATTCAGAGTATTTGTAATTCTATGGATTTGATAGGGACATTTAAAAAACCCTTTCTGGATTTGTGTTGAAGTAACTGTTTTAAATAAAACCATGTCTCTTGTTCTATATTCAGTGGCATGAACACCTAGATCCTGATATGCTTAATTGAAAAATAATGCCTAAAACATATCGCATGTTTGCATGGGAAATAGGTATATAAACTAAATCTATTTTGGGGTAGTTTTAAAAACATCATATACTAAGAATATGGAAAAATGACAATGAAAATACATGTGGATTTTCTTTCAGCTTTTTAAAAAAATTCTTCATAGTAAAATAAACAGAATAGATACGATTTGCTATGTTATACATTAATCTGTCCATGGCACGACTGTCTGCTAGGGAATTTACTCTATATTTGGAATAAGGTACTTGGTTTAGTTTTGAATCATTTATGTGATTGGAAAAGCAAGATTCTTTTTTAAAAAACACACCTTATAATAATGTAATCCAGATTTTGGACAAATCCTGGCACTGATTTGTACAATCCCCATAAGTGAATGATCTATAGAAGTTGGAAAATACTGCAGTGAGAGGAGGATAAGTATACATTGTTCAATAATCTTCAGGAGTATGGTCAATGGTAGGGAATGCTCACAATGTCGATAAAAACATCCTCACTTTTTCGAAAGAAATATGATTAAAAATGGCTAATAGTGAACTGGAAGAGAAGGGACATCACAGAGCTATGTCCCTGGTAAGTCAAATAAATCTGCATTGTGCTGCATTGTGTTAGTGGTTCATACTGGACATGATTGCCTAGGCATAACTCCAAAATTAGTTTCATGGACTGCAGCTGTGAAAACTGGTGCAAACTTAAGAGATAAGAGAAGATGAAACCTCTGTGATTGAATACCACAAAGAAATTTGTGACAACCATGGCTGAGATACCTGAGAATGGTCAGAAGAGTAACAGATACATGTAACAGAAAATATATGTGCAGATATGCTTCAAAATCAATGGTTTAAATATTTTGATGCCAAACATTTTTCCTTCTTCTCCCAACAGCCATCTACAGACAATAGTAGTTCATGGAGTGGGTCAACCAAGCAATAATATACATGCAAAGGTGCTCATAGGATCAAATGTTTCAAATCCATATAGAAGAATTTTGTTCCTCATTTGAAGTAGACATTCCTTGTGAGAAATGGGAATGAGCAGAACATGTCACAGTTTCTGAAGCTATATTGCATTTGTACAAAAGCACACCAACACCCACATTCAGTTTGTCTGGTTCAAACATAGCAAGAAGAAAACATACCCTTAGCATCACCCCAGTTTTCTGATCATCAGAGGACCTATTGCTGATTGGTAGGTCATGGCAGATACCTGGAAGTTTTTTTTTACTGCAATTTGGAAGTTTTCATGTTTGAAAAATATTACAATCTAACTTGGTAAATGTTAACATCTGGAGGGATCATAATTAATTTCCCTATTTATAGAATTTATTGCATGGCCTTTTAATAAAAAAAATACTGATATAGATAAGGAAGTTTCGAATAGCTAGGGAGGTGAGGTGTAGAAATTTCCTGTCTGAAATTTATATAATTAGAAAATTAAGTTTTCATTTCATGTCAATCACAGAGGTTTCATCTTCTCTCATCTCTTAAGTTTGCATCAGTTTTCACAGCTGCAGGCCATGAAACTCATTTTGGAGTTATGCCTAGGCAACCATGTCCAATATGAACCACTGGATATATTTTAAATCTATTCATGACAGAAGATAATTTATATTTTACAAAATGATGTCATGCATTAGGACTAAGGTTCTCCATGTCCTTATGGTCTACAAGAAAAAGAGTAAAATATATAGTAGCAGCTGGTTTTTAAAAACGTTATAATTAATAAAACTGAATAGGCCATCCTGATGATTAGACACATTTTGATAAAACTATTTTATTTTCTTGGCAATACTGGTAATAGTGGGAAGTGAAGTGAGAATTATCCAGAATACAGTGTCTCATATCTTATAAAAAACCTTTTGCTATAATAATGGGACACCAATTGTGTGAGCCCTGCACTGTGGCCAGTAGGTTGGTGGATACAATTCATAGTGCTGTGTTTAAATTATTTGTGGCCATTATAGTTCTAAACCTGTATGGCCTGACACTTGGGCACTTTCAAAATGATGTTCTTCAGTTTGAATCAATCTGTTCTGACCCAACCTTAGCAAGTAATGATAAGCCGCTTAATTGTGAATACAAACAAACACCTTTTCAAACAGGGTAGGAATAGTCTTTTATTCACATGGATAAACAAAAATCAAATGTCATTATTTCCAACAGACCTGGCCAAGAAATCCAAATTGCTTGCTGTATCCTAAAAGCGAATGATTGTTGGTGACAACCAGTCACTCCCAAACTCCTACTATTTATTTCCCAGCCAGGGAGGGGTGCCTAGCGTCCATGTCTGCTTTTTCTTGAGAACTGGCTTATTGTTTTCCTTTGCTGTTCTCTTTTTTCGTCTCTGTGCATATACGCATCTGGGATAGGATAGGCCCCATCTGTTCTTCCCCCTCACTCAGGTCAGGCCCTGAAGACACCTGGGATAGAATGGAAGGCCCCAGCTCTGCCTGTCTCTCTGATGTTGTTTCCTTATCAGAGCCTTCCAAAGGCTGCAAAGCTGGCCCAGGCTCTCCCTCAATCTCCTCCTCATCTGACTTTGCAGCTAGCTCTGCTGGCAGCTGACGGGTCACAACACAACTTATCTGAAGCATTATTAACTATTAATGCCCCATTTATGGGAAGGGGGAGTGAGGCCAGGAAACACTGATTTTCTCTGATGACCCTATCTTCTAGAATACCCTTTCACTGAAGGTGAGACTAGGTAATCCTCAATTTATGACCATAATTGAGTCCAAAGTGTATGTTGCTCAGTGAGGCATTTGTTAAGCGAGTTTTGCCCCATTTTATGACTTTTCTTGCCAAAGTTGTTAAGTGAATCACTGTAGTTGTTAAATTAATAACATAGTTATTAAGTGAATCTGTCTTCCCATTGACTTTCCTTGTCAAAAGGTCGCAAAAGGGATCACACGGCCCCAGGACACTGCAGCCATCATAAATATGAACCAGTTGTCAAGCCACTGAATTTTGATGACAAGACCATGAGGATGCTGTAAGTGTAAAAAATGAAGTCACTTTTTCAGCATGATTATAACTTTTAACAGTCACTAAATGAACTGTTGTAAGTTGAGCTCTACGTGTAGTCTTCTAGAAGCGTGTTAATCCTGTGCTACTTCAGAGAGCTTTAGTGTAAATTATGATTGCTTTCAGGTCTTTTGTTGTATTTTAATCAAAACTGCTTTTACCAGGAATATTTTATTCCTGTTTTATGATTGTTATGAATTGCCAAGCCTTAAGAGATATGGAAAGTCCAATAAGTAAATAAGTATAGAAGTATGGAACATTCTTCCTTCTGAAATTAGAATATCTCCACCCCTTTTGATATTCTGACTTCCTTGAAATCCTGGTTATATGATCTCTGGGGGAACCAGAAATATGCTCAAATGGCTCCTTTGCTAGTTGCTTCTTTTTATCTGCCCTTTGCCGAGGATTAGTTTATTTATTTTTAATAATTTTTATTTTAATCAGGATTTAATGTTAATCAGGATTTTAATGCACTTCGGTTTATATACCACTTCACAGTGCTTTACAGACCATTCTAAGGGGTTTACAGAGTCAGCATATTGTCCCCAACAATCTGGGTCCTCATTTTTGTCATCATTTGATTCAGGGGTGGGATTCGACAGGGTTAACTACCAGTTCGGTCATTTACGAGGCTTGGTGATTTACGATGTGCTTCCCCTGCACGCTGCTCAGTGCGCGTCTGTAAATCGTCATCAGCATGCTGCATGCAGAGAAACAGCCTTTCAAAAAGTCCTCTTTTCCTGCTTTTTTAACTGCAGCTGTGCCTCGCATGGCAGCTGAAGTTGAAAAAAATCAGGAAATAAAGGTCAGGTAAGAGCCCAGATGGGCGGGTGGGCAAAAACATCAGCAGACATAGAATCGATTCTATGTCTGCTGCTCTTCAGACAGAACCGGTAGAAACCCACCCCAGATTTGATTGTTGTAAGACTGCCCAGTGTCACGTTTTGTGAAGTGGATGGCTATATAAATTTGACAAATAAGTAAATAAAAAAGCAAGTCTAAACTTGCTTACCTTTTTAAAAAAGCAGTCACAGCCAGATAACTGCTACTGTTATCATTTTTGAAACCCAAGATCAAACTGACTTTTAATATAGTGGTACAGTATATTGAATATAGTGTGGAATATTTTTATGTAACTATTTATGCGAAAGATTTATACGATCTGAATAAAACCAGAGTATGTATGTATGTATGTATGTATGTATGTATGTATGTATGTATGTATGTATGTATGTATGTCTTAGTGCCAAAGGATCAAAAAGGAGGAAGTTCTCTGACCCTAAAAAAAGGCAATGAAAGGAACAGGAAACATTTCACAAACATTCACATTATTTGCCATCTGGCAATAAACCATACAAGAATTAATATTGAAAGTCAACTGGAACATTTTAGCTACATACACACTAGCAGGGTCTGTATCTGGAAGACCTTATTCCCAGTTGTAGTTGATATGCCATGCAGTGTGCAAAAAATACTTGTTTTATCTACAGATCTTACAAAGCATAGCAAAAACCACTCTTTGATGAAAATACATCTTACTTTTTCTTTAAATTCCCTTACTTGTATTTATTTACACAATTTATGCCCAACACTTTCATTGTTCAAAACAATATATCTTTATGTAGGCTTGTTAAATATATTTTATAGTGGTCTAAAAGCTTGTTTGAATAGGAGTAACTTCATATATATTGTCATGGAGATCTACTCTTAATGCTAGTGTGGTGAACATGTCAGTAATTAAAACTGAGACCAGTAAGCTCATAGATCACATAAAAGGACAAGAGTATTTCACATATGCCATGAATATGGTGTTGATGTCAATTAGGCATTAACCTAAATAAAATTAGTGCATCTTGCACAGAGCAGCATCTCGCTAGCACTTTCCAAAGGAGTTTGATAGAATTTGAGCTCCTGCTTTTTAGTCAAGTTCAAAACTGAATGAGGAAATCAAGTGAAACTTAGTGAAGATTTTTCTCTACTGAAATACATCTATTTTAATCTTCTACAATTCTGTTAATAACTTCCAAAATGTTTATACTGCCTGGAAATTGAAGAATTGCAATACCAATGTGAGGAGTAAAACCCAACTCCGAAGTTGCTGGAATAGAAAATAATTTTATTGAAGCATTTGCAAAAGCTGGTGGATTTCCAAGCATACAAGCAAGACAAACCAACCAGGTTACAGATATCAGTCTAGTTTATACATTTGTATCACCGGCTGCTTGTCCATGTTTCCCAGGACCTGTTGATAGGCATATTCCGGTCACATGCTTTCCGACCACCTATAATCTGCTATCACACCTAATTGTTTAAAGTTGGTTAACTCTTTATCGTCACCCAAACTTGCTAAGCACTCATTCCCATCATTTCTCACCTCTTTGATATTCCGTTATCAGTTCTCTTGTTTCTCAAGAATTACAGCATAGCCACAGAAAAGTAAAAGTAAAAGAAACATTTGAAATGAAAAAACATCAAAATGGGTTTGAGTAAGATACATTCTTAAGGCTTTCCCAAAGTTGGAGGCTTGAGAACAGCTAAAAATGTTACAATGTATTAAATGTTCTTCTGCCAATCCTGGTCTCAGAAAGAGAGGCCTTTTCTTGAAAGTTAAAGCTTATGGAAAATTATCAGCAATACAATTAAAAGCCAACTTAAACATTGCTGTACATTGGATATGTAGTAGTGTGGCTTTATGTTAAAATACTAACGCTAGGCAATTTGAACAAAAGTTAAAGCTTATATAAACTATAAAATATATCATTCATAAGCTATATGCTAGTCTATATAATGGAAAATTACAAGGAGAGGAGAACAGATTGGGGAAAACTGATCTAAATTCTTATATCATCATGACCATCATCATCATCATCATCACCACCACCACCACCATGTCACATTAATAGTAATTTTAATTTACTATAGATATTTTTTTTTGTTTTGTTTTTGTTCAGTAGATAAATTCTGGAATGATACGGATAAACCTGCTCCCTTTTTCACTTCTGATGCCTCATTGCAACTGTTTCCCTCCTCCTTTCTCTCTCTCCCCTTTTAAAAATATCCACAGGTTTTTAAGTGTCTGCACTTAGGGTTTATGTTACCATCTGTTTGAGGGATTATAGCTATTTTTAATCATAACCATCTTGCGTGTGAAATCATTTATTATTGGAGATTTATTTCTAAAAATTATGCATTCAGCATTTACTCATGCTTAAGGACACATTGCAAGCGCTCTCTGACAAGGAAGAAAGTAGGTCATTATCACTTGAAGTCTAACTGAAATATGTGGCAAACCTTCATGTTTTGCTACTGGTTATATATTTTATTTCAGAGAGGAATATTGTCTGCTACATATAGTATTAAAATAGGCACATCAGAGGGATAGACAAAATGTTAAACAGCAGATGCATGTAACAAGCTGTGAGTTTAAATGAACAACTGCCATCAAAACAGAAGGAAGGAGGAGTTGATAATTAGTTAACCCTTTCTCTTCCAGCAGCTTTCCAGCTCCTACTACTACATGCTCTCTACTTCTGATGGAAAATATGTGGAAGAATGATCTTCCTTTGCCAGGTAGAAAACAGTCAGACAAAACCATTTTCAGCTGGGTATGATTAAAGGAAAAGTTATCAACCTTGTTGGTTGGTGTGCTGAGGCCCCACTGATTTTAGTGAAATTATTTGAAATCTGGATTTAAGATTAATTTTCTGCAACACTCGCCATAATCCGGTAAAGGTACTATAACCTCTCTGAACAAGTGATCTAACACAAAATGTGTTTAGTTGGATGAGCAACATTGTTTAAACGGATTCAGAGTCACATTCACACACACTGTTTATCAATAGTTGCAACTGTAGAATGCAATCCTCATCCCATTTTTTTGGCGTGCATCACAACCCTCTTAAAAGGAGCAGATCTTTGATCCTGTGATCAAGAATGCCTTTTGAACTCTGCACAGATGCCTTATTCACACTTGCTTTCCATGAAATTTTGCATTGCTCTATGGGGTGAAGGGATTGAATATGGGTTTCTTTTTACTGAACTCTTTCTCTTTTTAAGAAAATAATATATGAATAGCTCTTATAAAACCAGGTGGTGGCAGAGTTAAATTGTTTGTCCTCACCCCATTTCTCTTTCTTTTTTCCAGACTCCAAATTACTATTATGGCCTTTTTATACTTGAAGGCTTCACACAGTATGCAATTGGACTGGCATCTTAATGTTTCAGCCAATGCATATAAGAAAATCTCTCTCCCTCGGGCATGGCCATACAATTTTCTCCTGGGAGCTGTCAACTCAGAACATTTTCAACAAATGTATACATAAGAATGAATTGATTTATATGAATACTTTTCCAAATCATAAACTATTTATGGCTCTTGAATTATAACCTAGCCTACAAAATCCATGTGTGGTAGTGTAAATAATCACAAGTGCAGAGATTATTAGTTTAAAAACCACATTTTAAAATTCAATTTATTTTGGCCAACTATTTTGTGTTTCATTTGGGTTAAATCTGATATTTGCATCATGGGAAGCACCAGTGTTTACTTTAACGAAGGACTATCATTCTTTTCTTTTAATCAAAATCTTCAGAATTTACATAACTGTAGCTGCACATACTGTATTATGTCAGTATCTGCATAATAAAAAATGGTTACCTGCAGTAGTTATGGTCATTGTTCAGAATTCCCAAGCGTTCTCTAAAAGAAAAATGGTGACCATGAATAATAGACACTGTGCCACTGAAAAAACTATATTCATAGTTCTGAATAAATGATGAATTTCTAGTTATCAAAGCATTGAAACAAAAGAAAATGCAGATCAGTAAGCTCCTTTGGATCAAAGGAAAATGAACCTGAATGAAAACTACCAGATTCAAAAACAACAACATCCCTTTGATTATGATTGGTATATTTTATATTTCAGAATATTGGTTTATTTTTCTTTAAAATAATATCTGGGTACTACTCGAACTTTCACCACAGCTACAATTCTTTCATACTAAGACTTGATTTTTCACTTGATCTTTCAACTCATCTGCCTCAGAGTTCTTAGGATATTTTATGCTTTCTTTGGAAGGAAAATGATCTAGTAAATAAATCCAAAAATCAAATAACAACCTAGTGATGTCACGAGGATTCAAACAGACATTATATATGGGAAGGATTTAAACTCCAACACTGATCATAAGCACCATGTGAAGAGGTGATGGACCCGATGAATATTTAACCCAGAGGAACTCAAGGGCATTTGGGCCTTCCTCCATGGGCCTTAATCCAAATTAGAGCATTAGTGCAGCCAAGGAAACTCAGAATTTGCATCAGTAAGCTCTTGACTTTCTTATAGAGTAATCAACTTTGCCTTTTTGATCTGACAGCTGTTATTCTTCTGATTAGAATATTCATTTCTGCTTTCCCATTAACAATATACACTAATTAGTCTGGAATTTTAAGAAGGTGCATATTTGTCCAATGGTTTTCCTTTACCATTCTTATTAGAAAAGCTTTTATCACACCTGTGAGTCTTGATACGAAATTCTTACAGCTCCAGGAAATATTATGCAGGTCACCAATATCCCAGTACAGTAGTTAAATCTCTAGATGGTAGCTTAAAAGCTATTCATCATGTTTTCTTAGCAATCACATTTATCTCACACATCATTTAGGGCTTAATGATGATTAAGAACATTTAATGAAGTTTAACTTACTTTGATAAATTGACCTTACATGTCCTGGAACTAGTGTTCTATACCTCTGAAAGTTCAACTACGATCTACAGAGATTTTTTAAAAATTCTTTCAGGATTAATCTGAACTATTGCACTGGAAACAAATCACAATTCCTAGGCCTTGTTTTTTATCCCTTATTTAGGATATTTCAAACAGTAAGAAAACACTAATTCTTACAATATTTAAAATGTAGTTAAAATAAATAAAAAATCTATAAAAACAGTAGCAGCTAAAATATAAGTCTTTATTATTTATTTATTTATTTATTTATTAATTCCATTTATATACCGCCCTTCTCCCAAGGGACTCAGGGCGGTGAACAGCTCATCTAAAAACCCCACAGAAAATACAAAAGTTAAAAAATATTAAATTTAAATCGGCTGCGTAATAAGACTAAGAAACCCCCCCCCACCCTTAAAACCCAATTTAGAATTAAAAATGGAGACCAAATTTAAAATCATTATCTCAGCCCAGGCCGGCCTGCTCAAAGAGCCAGGTCTTCAACGCGCGCCTGAAGGCCCTCAGGTCCGTGCCGGTACAAAGTTCCGGTGGCAGGATATTCCAGAGGGCGGGGGCACCCACAGAGAAGGCCCTACTCCTTGGCGCCACCAGACGACACATAGCGGCCGACGGCACCCGGAGCAGACCCTCCCTGTGGGAACGCACCGGCCTGTTGGAGAACGTTGGCAGAATGCGGTCCTGAAGGTAACCTGGTCCCATGCCATGGGTCGCCCTAAAGGTCAAAACTAGAACCTTGAAGCAAACCCGGAGAGCCACCGGCAACCAATGCAGCTCGCGCAGGAGAGGCGTCACATGGGCGCTACGTGACGCCCCCACGATCACCCGCGCGGCTGCATTTTGCACCAACTGGAGTCTCCGGATGCTCCCCGCAGGGAGCCCCATGTAGAGGGCATTACAATAGTCCAGGCGAGAGGTGACAAGGGCCTGAGTGACCGTGCGCAAGGCGTCCCGATCCAGGAAGGGCCGCAACCGGTAGATCCGACGGATCTGATGAAACGCCCCCCTGGAGACGGCCGCGATGTGATGTTCAAGTGACAGCCGTACATCCAGGAGGACACCCAGGTTGCGAGCCCTCTCTGTGGGGGGCAAAGCTTCCCCCCCAATAGCCAGCGAAGGTGTCAGCTGGCTATATCGGGGCGCCGGAAACCACAGCCACTCGGTCTTGGATGGGTTGAGCCGAAGCCTGTTCCCGCCCATCCAGTCCCGCACGGCCTCCAGGCACCTAGACATAGCCCCCACAGCATCGTTGGGGTGGTCCGGAGTGGAGATGTAAAGCTGGGTGTCATCTGCATACAGATGACACCTCACTCCAAGACCACGGATGATCTCGCCCAGCGGCTTCATGTAAATGTTGAACAGGAGGGGAGAAAGGACCGACCCCTGAGGCACCCCACAAACCAGGGGCCTAGAGGTGGACCTCTCCCCCCCCGCCAACACGAATTGCGAACGGTCAGAGAGGAAGGAGGAGAACCATCGAAGGACGGTTCCACCAATCCCCAACCCCCCCAACCGTCGCAATAAGATACTATGGTCGATAGTATCAAAAGCCGCCGAGAGATCTAATAGGACCAGGACAGAGGAGAACCCTCTGTCACGAGCCCTCCAGAGATCATCAACCAACGCGACCAATGCCATCTCAGTGCTATGTCCAGGCCTGAAGCCCGATTGGAACGGATCGAGGTAAGTAGCTTCCTCCAGGTACCGGGGGAGCTGACGTGCCACCACACTCTCAACAACCTTCGCCACGAAGGGAAGGTTGGAGACTGGACGATAGTTGTTTAAAATAGCTGGGTCCAGGGAAGGCTTCTTGAGGAGGGGGCGCACCACCGCCGCCTTCAAGGCGGTAGGGAGCACCCCCTCTCTCAAGGAAGCGTTGACAATCCCCTGGAGCCAGCCTCGTGTCGTCTCCCTGGCGGCCGAAACCAGCCAGGAAGGGCACGGGTCCAATAAACAGGTGGTGGCATTCAGACCCCCCAGCAACCTGTCCACACCCTCGGCGGTCACAGGATCGAACTCCCCCCAGATAACACTCTCAAGACCTGCCCCGGACACCTCCCCCGGGACCACCCAATTGGAGTCGAGCCCCTCCCGAATCTGAGCGATTTTATCATGCAGAAATCGGGAAAACTCCTCCGCCCTACCCTGCAAGAGGTCATCCCGCGCTCTCGGTTCAAGTAGAGAGCGGGTCACTCTAAACAGGGCGGCAGGCCGATTTTCTGCTGATGCAATAAGGGTGGAGAAATACGAAGATTTCGCCGACCCTATCGCCACAAGGTAAGTCTTAATATGAGATCTCACCTGTGTTCGGTCAGACTCAGAACGGCTCGCCCTCCAAATGCCCTCTAGACGTCTTTTCCGGCACTTCATCTCCCGTAGCTCCTCCGTATACCACGGAGCCAAATGGGATCTGTGCCGGGTCAGAGGTCGCAGAGGCACAACTCGCTCTAGAGCCCCGGCGGCCAACCCATCCCAGGTGGCCACCAGGTCTCCAGGCGAGCTGAGAGCCAGAGATTCAGGAAATGGCCCAAGCTCCCTCTGGAACCGCTCCGGGTCCATTAGGCGCCTGGGGCGGAACCATCTAAGTGGCTCCGCCTCCCTGCGGTGGGGGGTAGCGGAACAGAAATCCAGCCTAAGGAGGGAATGATCTGTCCATGACAAGGGTGTAATAACTAAATCCTCCCAATTACAGTCATTCAACCACTGCCCAGAGACAAAAATCAGGTCCAGCATGTGTCCTCCTATGTGAGTGGGGGCAGAAACTAACTGGGTCAGGTCCATGGCCGTCATGGAAGCCAAGAACTCCCGGACCAACCCCGAGGTTTCACCGAGCGATGGCAGGTTGAAATCCCCCATGACCAAAAGCCTAGGGGTCTCAACCGCCAGCCCGGCTATTACCTCTAGGAGTCCGGGTAAGGCCGATGAGACATGGCAGGGAGCCAGGTACGCCATCAAAAGACCCATCTGTACCCCTTGCCCCCACTTCACAAATAGAGATTCACAGCCAGCCGTCTGAGGGACAGTGGCCTCCCTAGGACAGAGGACTTCCTTTATAAGCACCGCTACCCCACCACCCCTTCCCTGAGCCCTAGGCTGGTGAAATGCAAGGAAACCTGGTGGGCACATCTCAACCAGAGGGACACCGCCCTCTGGGCCCAGCCAGGTTTCGGTGACACCTACCAGGTCCGCGGCCTCCTCCTGAACCAGATCATGGATCAGGGGAGCCTTATTAACCACGGACCTGGCATTGCACAACAACAGCCGGGTGTTCAGGGCCTGAGATTCCGGACAACCAGGGCTGCAGGATGGGTAAGGAGGGTCGGAGCGCGCTACCGCTTGCAAACATCGGGAGTGCGATCCCCTTACCGGATATGGCCCTCTACCCCCAGCATATCTACCTCTCCCAGTCACCGTGCTAATAAAATTGGCCCCCCGCTGCCCACCCCCTGTCTGCCACCCCGACACAGGAACCCCCGAGGCCCCCCAGGCGCGCGTGCCGGCCTGGCTGCCCCCAATTCCATGCGGGCTGTCTCCCCCGCCCGCCCTGGATCCTTCCAACCCCTTAAAAAATCCCATTAAAAATTTAATCCCAGGTTTACAACACTTCCTCCGGTTTCTTCGGCCCCACCATCGCTCCGGATCCCAGGATCCCTCATCACAAAAGGTCTTAGAGAGCCTTGGAGGCCACCTGAGGGAGAGGGGGGCATCCCTCAGGGCCCAGAGCTCTGCCCTCGAGTAAGTCCGTGGTCCCGGCCACCTCGACAGTCCCGGAGCGCCTGCAATCTCTGCCATCCTCTGGCCGCGGAAAAAATCCAGATAGGCTGGGGTATATGCCGCCTCCCCCCAGTCGTCCCACCTCTGCCACCAGTGGGACCCCCGGGGGGGAAAAGGTCACAGGCAGAGCTAATCCCCCCCCTGGGCCCACCACCTCTGCCACCGGTGGGGGCCCCAGGGAAAAAAGGGGAACAACCATGGCTCCGCCTAAGCGGCCCACGGGGGCATCGGCACCACCACTCCTCAGCCGAGCTCCTCCGTGGGTCCCCCAGCCTCCGCGCCGTCTTCGGGGCCGTCAAGGGTGCCCTAGGTCCACTCCAGGGCCGTAACTGCAACAGGCCCGCGTCAGGACCAACCGGAGCCTCCCAAGACCGCCCCGGCCCGAGTGAGGTCGCCGAGCCTGCCACACCACCGTGCCTCACTGGGGGCGCCAAGGCCTTTTCACCGCCCCTTGGAACTCCGGGGGTGTCACGGCCGCTGTTCCAGGGCCTCCGCGGCTGTAACAAAGCCGCCGAGGCCAGTCCAAGGCCCTCCAAACGGCCCCCCCGAATCGGCCTCGCCCTGGGGAATCCAGGGCCACCATACTCCTCAGGGGGCCGCTGGGGCCATGCCGTGACACAGTCTCTGTACAGGACGCCGCCACAACGACCCCAGAGGCAGCCGCCGCCGCCGCCGCCGCGGCCACCGCCACCGCCGCCGCCGCCGCGGCCTCCGCCGCCGCCGCTTAATTATGAGAATTAAGTGAAAAACCTAAGCAAATAAAAAAGAATTCTAATGATTTGGGTGGGGATATAAAAATGTCAAAAGCATTTTCCAATCACTTTTGAAAAATCCTACTCCTGATCCTTGTCAATCACATAACTTTCCTGGAAAATCAGAATGCAATGCTGTTAAAGTTCAGGGTTAAGATCCCAAACCATTTATGGCTGAAACCTGAAGTTTAAAGTGAATTAAGAAATGGGTAAATAGCCACTAGTGCAGCCAGCCCAGTACTAATATTCACAGATTTTCTGGATAAACATTTAAACTGAACAGCGGGGACAGAGAATTAATGGATTCAGAACATTTCTGTCCCCAGCAACCTAAAACTAATAAGGATACCAGTGCATGCAAAATAGATGTCTGTGCAGGTAAGATTATCAACCTTGATGCCAACCAAAACCAAGCATTTAATAGTGAGTGTCATACCATGTGCATTAATCAAACAAGTGGCAAGAAAGTAGGGGCAGGCAGGCACCACACAAGTTATGTAGACCAAACACAGCATCAGGCATAAAGATCTCAAGTGCTTATATACAAATGCACAAAATATGGAGAACAAACAGGGTGAACTCGAACTACGAATACATGAAGGTAGATATATAGTTGGAATAACAGAAACTTGGTGGGATGAAACCCATGATTGGAACATTCTGCTAGAAGGATACAAACTGTTAAAAAAAAAACCAGACCCCATAAAAGAGGGGGTGGAGTTGCACTGTATGTAAAGGACCACTATATTGCTATAGAAATGCATGAAACCAAAGATGAAAACATTCCAGAATTCATATGGGTCAATATAAAAGAAAAAAAGAATGACATGGCCATAGGTGTATATTATAGGTCACCCAATCAAGCAGAAAAAATAGATGTCCTTTTTGCCAACCAACTAACAAACATATGCAGGAAATACACAACAATAATAATGGGGGGCATTAATTATCCTGAAATCAATTGGAAAACTAATTCTGCACCAAGTGAGAAATCAAATAAGTTTCTAACCAATCTAGCCGAAAACTTTGTTGTCCAAAAGATAGAGGGTGACACTAGAAGGACAGCCACACTTGACTTAATTCTTACAAATAGAGAAGAAGTGATAGAGGGAGTTGAAATTGTAGGAACCTTGTGTGAGAGTAACCATGTCATACTAGAATTCAACATAACACAAATATAAGCAATAGAACATAATGACGAGTCTTGGATTTTAAAAGAGATGATTTTAATAAACTCAGAGAGAACTTGGGAAAATTCCATGGATGAAAATCCTAACCAAGACTCTTGGGAAACTCTGAAAAGTATGATCATAGAAGCCCAGACCAATACTGAGAAACAAAAACAAGAAATCCAAGAAGAAACCAGCATGGCTGCACAAAGATCTCTCTGGCAAATTGAAAGGAAAAAAAAGGACAAATACAAAAAATGGAAAGAAGGACATACAACTAAGACAGAATAACAGCAGATAACAAGAATCTGCAAATATGAAGTCAGGAAAGCAAAGACTCAGAATGAACAAAGACTTGCAACAAAAGTCAAAGGTAATAAAAAAATTTCTTCCAACATATAAATAACAAGAAAAAAAAATCAAGGAAATAGTCACTCCACTAAAGAGAGAAGATGGCAAGGAAGTAACAGGCAACAGAGAGAAAACAGAACTGCTTAACTCATTCTTTGCATTAGTCTTCACGCAAAAAGAAACTATAGCTCAGCCCACCAAAAACATAACTGTAAAAGGCAGTCCAGGAATAAAAGTTAAAATAAGAAAAAAAAAAAAACAGTAAGAGAACACCTGTCTGATCTTGATGAACACAAATCACCAGGGCCTGATGGATTACACCCAGAGTTTTAAAGGAGCTGGAAGAGGTCATCTCAGAACCACTGCACCATATCTTTAAAAAATCCTGGAGCACCGGGGAACTACCAGAGGACTAGAAAAGAGCTGATGTGGTTCCCATCTTCAAAAAAGGGAAAAAAACAGATCCAGGAAACTATAGACCAAACAGCCTAACATCAATACCTGAGAAGATACTGGAAAAGATAATAAAAAACAGATCTGCCAACATCTAGAAACAAGTAAATAATAACTAGCAGTCAGCATAGGTTTGTTAAAAACAGATCGTGCCAAACCAATCTTATTTCATTCTTCAACATAGTGACTAAATTAGTAGACCAACAAAATACTGCGGACATAATATATTTAGATTTCAGCAAGGCATCCAACAAAGTAGGCCACAACCTACTTCTTAGTAAGCTAGAAAAAAGTGGAATAGATAGTACCACCACTAGATGGACTTGCAATTGGCTGACAAACCATACTCAACAAGTAGTCCTTAATGGGTCTAAGTCTGCATGGAAGGAAGGAAGCAGTGGGGTGCCACAAGGTTATGTCTCAGGCCCAGAACTCTTCAAAATCTTCATTAACAACTTAGATGAGGGAATAGAAGGGGAACTTACCAAATTCGCAGATGATACTAAGCTGGCAGGAATAGCTAACACCCAAGAAGACAGGCTCAAGATCCAGATGGATCTTGACAGACTTGAACAGTGGGCCATATCTAACAAAATGAAATTCAATGTAGAGAAAAGTAAAGTCCTAAACTTAGGCAAGAAAAACCAAAAGTACATATTTAGACTGGGTGAAACCGGGCTCAGCAGAAGTAATTGTGAAAGGGATCTTGGAGTCTTAGTGGACAACCAGTTAAATCTGAGCCAGCAGTGTGCAGCAGCTGCCAAAAAAGCTAATGCAATCCTAAATTGCATTAACAGAGGGATACAATTGAGATCAAGTGAGGTACTGGTACCACTCTATAAAGCCTTAATAAGATCATACCTGGAGTACTGTATCCAGTTTTGGTTACCACATTATAAAAAAGATGTTGAGACTCTGGAGAAAATACAGAGAAGAGCAACCAGGATGATTAGGGGACTGGAGACTAAAACATATGAAGAACGAACTGGGCATGGCTAGTCCAGTGAAGAGGACCAGGGGAGACATGATAGCAATCTTCCAATATTTGAGGGGCTGCCACAGAGAGGAAGGGGTCAAGCTATTTTCTAAAGCGCCTGTAGGTTGGACAAGGATAATGGGTGGAAACTGAGGAGAGATTTAATCTGGAAATAAGGAGAAACTTTTTGACAGTGAGAACAATCAACCAATGGAACAGCTTGCTCTCGGAAGTTGTGGGAGCATCATCACTTGAGACTTTCAAGAAAAGATTGGACTGCCATTTGTCAGAAATGGTGTAGGGTGTCCCATTTGGGTGGGGGTTGGACTAGATGACCTACAAGGTCCCTTCCAACTATGATTATCTGTTATCTTTTAATATGTACTGATATAATGAAATCAGTAATGAAATTCTTTTCTTATTCCTATGGGAAGTATGTGTCTTCCTCAATCTCTGGTTCTCTAGCAGATAACTGAGAGATTGAGGGTTCTACACTGTATCTTATATATTCCTAACATTGTACTTTTCTGGACAGAAAGCTCTAATGTTGTTCCTGGGATCTACTGATGCCAATCTTCCAGTTTAGGAGTCACAGCCTCAAGTTAGGAATGGGAAATTCTGTAATGGCCGCTATTCAGGCCAACACATCTGACAAAAATAAACATCTACACATTATTTAAGAAGGAAGGAAGGAAGGAAGGAAGGAAGGAAGGAAGAAAGGATGAAAAACATCTTTATATAAAATATAATTGAAAATAAAAAATGGAATCTGCTGTAAATAGTAAGAAGAATAGAAATATGAAAAAGAAATGAAAGTTGAATAAGCAAATTAATGGAAAATCAAGGGAGAATGGATCAAGTGAAAATGAAAAGGTGATGAATTAAAAACCAACAACAATTCAGCTGTGCTCAAGCACATCACCATATGCCATACACGATCCCATATGAAGCATTCAGGAAGAGAAATTGAATACATATTAAAATA
Organism: Bungarus multicinctus; assembly: GCA_023653725.1. Classification (NCBI taxonomy): domain Eukaryota; kingdom Metazoa; phylum Chordata; class Lepidosauria; order Squamata; family Elapidae; genus Bungarus; species Bungarus multicinctus. The sequence continues at coordinate 214,318,735 of CM042834.1, forward strand.
TGCTTTGTTTGAATGATCTGTGATTTCATAACATGAAAAATTACTTCCAGACATTTATAGAGTCTAAGTTCCTCAACAGAATTTCTGTTTATTTGCCATTTGTGTTTAATTGGCCTCTTAGCATACATCAAGACATTTGTCTTTTGGCAATTAATACTCATTTTGAGCAATAGGTGGTAAGAGTCTGTGATACTCTCCTTGGACTAATTTGGACCATGAAAAGTATCATCACATAACTCTCATTTAAAAATAATTTAATTGATGAATTAATAGTTAAATCCTACACCAATTTAGGAGAATAAAGGTTCACATGATCAAGTTTTTAACTATAGTGTTAATATACAAGTTAAACAGAAGAAGGTCTCCTAAATACTACTATTTTATTCTGTCTGGATTTTACATGACTATTTGTCATAACTAGCAATGATCATACAGTTTCTAAAGTAGCAGTAATAGTCACTGATTTACACTAGAAATCTTAAACTCATGGCCCATGGATTACAGGAGCCTCTCCCAGGCAGGCAGGGAGAGAAAGAAGAATGTTAGTGTTGGAATGTAAGATCAAATATGGAAAATAACATAGAACCTGACTATATCAGAGAGGTCAGCCCTTTTGAGCAGAAAGTATGAATTGTGAACAATGTTAACAATGATTGTTTACAACATGATTATAGAAAAAGTCACAGTAGAGTTACCTGCTTTTTTAAAGTCATGATCACTGAAAGAATTTTCACCAGAATAACAAGAAAAAAGAGTAGAAGATACTCAATTTCATTTTAACGAAATAACAGAATTGGAAGGACTTTGGAGGTGTTCTAGTCAACCCTCTATTCAAGCAGGGAACCAGAGGTATTCAGCAGGTTCTGACCAGTTCTGGAGAACCGGTAGCAGAAATTTTGAGTAGTTCAGAATACCATCTGACTGGCCCTGTCCCCATCTATTCTCTGCCTCCTGAGTCCTAGCTGATTGGCTGGGTCTTCTTTTGTTGCCCTGTACAGGAGAATGGAGCTGGAAAGCAGGTTAGTGGGTTGGGGAGGGAATGGGGATTTTGCAGTATTCTTTCCTTGGAATGGGGAGGGAATGGAGATTTTACACTATCTTTCCCCTGCCACACCCACCAAGCCATGCCCACAGAACCGGAAATAAAAAAATTGAATCCCACCACTGCAGGTAACACTATACCATTTCAGACAAATGATTGTCCAATCTCTTCTTAAGAACCTCCAGTGTTGGGGCACCCATAATTTCTGGAGGCAAGTTGTTCCACTGGGTTATTGTTCTGTCTAGAAATTTCTTCTTAGTTCTAGGTCTGTGATGGCAAACTTATGGCACATGTGCATGCCACCTATGTACACCTATGTACATGCCACCTATGCACATGTGCCATAGGTGGCATGCAGAGCCATTTGTGCCAGTACACGAGCTGCAGACAAACTTACCTCACTGCAGGCAAACTTACCTCACTGCGAATATGCACGCCTCACAGCTGATTTTCAGCCACATTGAGGCCTTTTTTGGCCTCCCAAAGGCTTGAGGAAGGCTTCTTCAGGCTTCTACAAGCTTTCTAGGCCAAAATCTAGCCCCGTTTTATCACTTCCTGTTTTGCCGAAAATACCGGAAGTGACAAAACGGGCTTGATTTCAGCCTACAAAGCTTGTAGAAGCCTGAAGAAGCCTTCCTCAAGTCTTTGGGAGGCCAAAAAAGGCCTCAAACCAGCCAAAAACCAGCTGTAAGGCGCAGTGCAGGTAAGGGGTGGGGGGTGGGATTGCACGTGCATGTATAGGGGGCATGGAGGCACAATTGCCTTCTGGGTGCTGGCAAGCGAGCATGAGCATGCAAGCATGCGCAAAATTTTTGGCACAGGAGCCCAAAAAGGTTAACCACCACTGTTTTAGGTTGTTCTCTTCCTGATTAGTTTCCATCCATTGTTTCTTGTCTTGCTTTCAGATATTTTTGAAAACAGATTAACCTGCTCTTCTTTGTAACAGCCCTTTAGATCAGGAATGAAATTCAAAAAATTTTCCCTACCAACTCTGTGGGCATAGCTTGGTGGGTGTGGCTTGGTGGGACTCAGTCTCTAAAAGGAAGAAGGTAGGCAGGCGTGATCAGGGCCAACCGATTCAAATCACCCCTACCTGTGTGAAGTGGTTGAATTTCATCCCTGCCTTAGATATTGGAACACTGCTATCCTATCACCCTAGTCCTTCTTTTCACTAGATTAGACATACCCAATTCCTACAATCTTTCTTCATATGTTTTATTTATTTATTTATTTATTATTTATTAATTGCATTTATATACCGCCCTTCTCCCAAGGGACTCAGGGCGGTGAACAGCTCATCTAAAAACCCCACAGAAAATACAAAAGTTAAAAAATAATTAAATTTAAATCGGCTGCATACTAAAATTAGGAAACCCCCCCCCCCACCCTTAAAACCCAATTTAAAATTAAAAATGGAGATCAAATTTAAAATCATCATCTCAGCCCAGGCCGGCCTGCTCAAAGAGCCAGATCTTTAACGCGTGCCTGAAGGCCCTCAGGTCCGTGCCGGTACGAAGTTCCGGTGGCAGAGTATTCCAGAGGGCGGGGGCACCCACAGAGAAGGCCCTACTCCTTGGCGCCGCCAGACGACACATAGCGGCCGACGGCACCCGGAGCAGACCCTCCCTGTGGGAACGCACCGGCCTGTTGGAGAACGTTGGCAGAATGCGGTCCTGAAGGTAACCTGGTCCCATGCCATGGGTCGCCCTAAAGGTCAAAACTAGAACCTTAAAGCGAACCCGGAGAGCCACCGGCAACCAATGCAGCTCGCGCAGGAGAGGCGTCACATGGGCGCTACTTTGACGCCCCCATAATCACCCGCGCGGCTGCATTTTGCACCAACTGGAGTCTCCGGATGCTCCCCGCAGGGAGCCCCATGTAGAGGGCATTACAATAGTCCAGGCGAGAGGTGACAAGGGCCTGAGTGACCGTGCGCAAGGCGTCCCGATCCAGGAAGGGCCGCAACCGGTAGATCCGACGGATCTGATGAAACGCCCCCCTGGAGACGGCCGCGATGTGATGTTCAAGCGACAGCCGTACATCCAGGAGGACTCCCAGGTTGCGAGCCCTCTCTGTGGGGGGCAAAGCTTCCCCCCCAATAGCCAGCGAAGGTGTCAGCTGGCTATATCGGGGCGCCGGAAACCACAGCCACTCGGTCTTGGATGGGTTGAGCCGAAGCCTGTTCCCGCCCATCCAGTCCCGCACGGCCTCCAGGCACCTAGACATAGCCCCCACAGCATCGTTGGGGTGGTCCGGAGTGGAGATGTACAGCTGGGTGTCATCTGCATACAGATGACACCTCACTCCAAGACCACGGATGATCTCGCCCAGCGGCTTCATGTAAATGTTGAACAGGAGGGGAGAAAGGACCGACCCCTGAGGCACCCCACAAACCAGGGGCCTAGAGGTGGACCTCTCCCCCCCCGCCAACACGAATTGCGAACGGTCAGAGAGGAAGGAGGAGAACCATCGAAGGACGGTTCCACCAATCCCCAACCCCCCCAACCGTCGCAATAAGATACTATGGTCGATAGTATCAAAAGCCGCCGAGAGATCTAATAGGACCAGGACAGAGGAGAACCCTCTGTCACGAGCCCTCCAGAGATCATTGACCAATGCGACCAATGCCGTCTCAGTGCTATGTCCAGGCCTGAAGCCCGATTGGAACGGATCGAGGTAAGTAGTGACGTGCCACCACACTCTCAACAACCTTCGCCACGAAGGGAAGGTTGGAGACTGGACGATAGTTGTTTAAAATAGCTGGGTCCAGGGAAGGCTTCTTGAGGAGGGGGCGCACCACCGCCGCCTTCAAGGCGGTAGGGAGCACCCCCTCTCTCAAGGAAGCGTTGACAATCCCCTGGAGCCAGCCTCGTGTCGTCTCCCTGGCGGCCGAAACCAGCCAGGAAGGACACGGGTCCAATAAACAGGTGGTCTCCAGACCTCTAATCATCTTTGTTGCTCTTCTCTGCATTCTTTCTCGAGTCTCTTTATCAGACTGGGAAAGACAAGGGAAGCAAACAAGAAAAAGCCAAAGGAATTATGAAAGAAACATAAAGTTCTTGCTCAGCAAGGGAAAAATGGGTACGGGGAACTCTCAAATATGTTATTCTAGATTTAAACATCCAAGATAGGAACTTGGAAAAAAGTGTCATATCAATCTAATAATAAAACTGGTTACTTTTTTTTTAATTAATAAAATGCTGCTAGATAAGTGGCCAAAGACAAAAGCTTTGTTTTACAATTCTTGTACAGTTAATGTTTGTTGATATAATTCTATGATATTACTATTTTTTTCTGACTGTTGATTCATTAGAGATTATTGTATTACTATATGAAAAAGCTTCAGTATAGTAGCCTCAGATTAATGATTGCAGCAATTTGAGTTTGAGATCCCCATTACTGTCAAAAAAGTTGTCAAAGCTCCATAAAATATTGATTTCTATAAATAGGAATAATTGCTGTTAAATTCTAATCCTTAGAAATAATCTCTGAATGAGAAGTAAAAAAAAACAGCAACCAACAAGGTTCACCATTCATTATTAACCTTAATCAACTCTGGGGGATGATTCAGTTACATGATTTCTTAAGTTCCTGATTGTCTAACATCCCCAAAGTGTACTTCAATATCTAATCTCTACAAAGCAGTGAAATAACAACCAATTTTGCTATTAAAAATTAATTGAAGGTTTCAGTATTCATGTAATAGGCCAGTGGCAAGTTCAGACAGGATAATGTGACAGCTTTCTTTTTTTAAAAAAATACTTTATTTTGAAATAAAATAAGGAGTTCAGGCAATTAAAAATGAAAATTATGCATAGTTAATCACACAGATTATACTAATCATGCAGAATAATCAATAATTAAGAGAGTGAATCAAAGAGAGTCTTCATTGTCTGCTGTCCTTAGTAAATCAAGGGCAAGGAGTCTATCGGACACAGTCTTAGGAGCTTTGCTTTCATTAGCTAATTAAGAGGTAGGTGGGTTTATTTTTAATGCAGAAATGGAATGTAGGGAAAAAGGAATAGCTTCTTAGTTTTTTAAGAGGAAAAGTAGGCCTATGAGTCTTGGATATGGAATGGAGAAAATCACCTTCAAGCTCCCACCTTAGTTTTATCAAACTAGATTTGATAAACTAGATCAAACTATCAGATCTGGGCTGCCAGAGCCTAATGTCACTAGATATATCTCCTTCTGCTGTCTCTGGTGGGCATCTACATTTTGCAACCCAATTTGTTTACCTCAGAAAAGACATGATTTATTGACAGCTCATAATTCTCTAGAAATCTTCAGTTTTATGACTGCAGTGATATAGTTTTTCTTGCAAGTTTCTGCTTCCTCTTAGACACATTATTATTTTTGTTTCTAACTATAATTGTGGCCCACACTTTACCTCCTGATTTCATTGGATTCTTCACTGTTTGCAGAGGTACGGTGTCTACAACCCTCATTCTATTTTGGTGCAGGAATCTTAAAAAAACAATTTCCCAGAGTCAGGTGTCAAAAGAAAATGCACTTTGAAGTTTCCCTTCAAATTTCTTTCAGCAGTAACAACAGCATGAGAGTGTGTCCTTCTTCCTCCTTTCAATATTTAAAAAAAATCAGGAAAAATCAGGGAAAAAATATAGACCCTGTGCAATGGAAAAGAGACAACTCTTATTGTATTATAAACCTGAACAAGATTTTTTTCCCTCTGGACATTAGACTTTAAACCCACTTCTGATATAAGATACATACAGTACAGTACAGTACAATATAAAATATGCCAAAATCTGGCAATTTTGAATTTTCACTGGCACATAATTCTTGCAGAAAACAAAGATGCTCCTAAACAGACCCTGTTGGCTTTCTCACTATGAAAACTTTATTAAACTGTTGTCAAATCATTTAAACATATGCCCAAAAGCCTCCTTTAAGTCTGCTTTTGTTTCATAACTTGGAAGAAGAAATGTCATGTACAGTATAATAAATATAAAAATGAGAAAGAGGAAGCAGATACTTGAAAAGAAAAAACTATATCATTGCAGTCATAAAACTAACATTTTAGATAATTATGAGCTATCTATAAATCATGTCTTTTCTGTATTTTGGGTTGTAACCTTAGTAACTGTGTATCCATAGTAACATTGATCTCCTTAAAAAATATTGTAATCAAAGTCTTTTGATTAAACTCTAATTTCAGCATCCAAGTTACATTTTGTATTTCTAGACTTTTCACATATTGTTATTCACACCTTGACAATTCTTTATGTAGCTTTATCTGTTTTGGGAGGCTTTTTAATCTTTCTTTAAATAAATGTTAATATATTCTATTAAATATATGGCTTTAGGAAATTTTTGAAGCCTTCATGTTGCTTGATAGAACAGTTGCTAAAATTGAGGTAGCTGCACTGAATTATGTTTTGTGTATGCATTTAATATTTGAATATCATTTATACTCTGCCTTTCAGCCTAAAACAGGTAAGTGTATAATGCTTCATTCTTTAAAAAAAATGAAATTCGGATTTTCTAGACCCTATGTTGAATTTAAAGTTGTTTTTCTCTTCAAGATTCCTCAAATCTGTTCAAGGGAGTTTTCTATTTTTTCAACAAATTCAAAATGATTTATATGTGAAGATATTTATCACTTATCAAAGGGCAGAGCACACAAAACAAGAATATATTAGATTCACTTTCATAATGAGAAAGTGATTCTAAACATTTGCTGAATTTGAAATATCAATCCATCAGTCATTCAACTTTTCACCGGTATTAAAATGAACGTAGCTACTTTCTTTTGCAGATGCAATCTGGAATTATGATGTAAATAAATAAGAAGAAATAATAAGTAATCATTTCTCAATAGATAAGACTCAGATTCTGATATAGTCATTTTACTAGGAAAGGATCTTCTTGTCAGGTAGCCTACTGATAAATATATCTCTAAATACATGAGTTAGATTGACAATTTGGCAATATATAATTTTAAAACTGTCCTTAGTATAGAAGAAAATTAACACCTATAACTCCTCTGCTATTTACTAAGTACTACTATATATTCAGATGGAAAAATCAACACATAAGCCTTGTCCCTCCAATAGCCTCTTCTACGAATATTAATGCTTCTATTTGAGGGAAACAATTTCAAATTTATCTATGATTCTTAATTCTCATAAAGGTTAATTCAAAAATGGTGGCATAAAGATCAGTCTTAAAGTCCCTCCATTTATTATCAATTACTTTATAATGTATGATGAATATTTTTCCCCATAGCTAATCTTTTTCCTAATACCAGAAGTAATTATGATAAAATTTCAGTGTAAGCTGGTTTGGTACCTCTTCGCCTTTCATTCTTATTATAATCCTTTATCCTCATTACCCTCTTAGCACTACCTTCATTTTTGGCCTGACTTAAAATGATGGATAAGGTCCATGATGGATAGAAACATTTTTAAAATTAGGAACAATGTTGGTGATACTTAAAGTTTTGGGAATAATCTGAGCTCATAATACATTTCAGTAAAATGTCATACAGCTTTACAGGCTGTATATTATTTTTCACAAAAATAATATTCCTGAGCTCCTTTTATCTGGCAGCTAATATGGAAGCTTGTTCTCTCCCCTTGCCAATTGTATTATTTTCATGTAGCGCATAAGCTATCCTTTCTCTATAGGATACAGGCAAAGGAATAACTAGAAAAATCCAGAATTTGCATTCTTGATCATGTAAAACAAACAAAACACAAAAGACCAAAAAAAAAAAAACGAATAAAAAAATGCATGATCATGATAACAAGTATGATTCTGATTGCAACTGAGATAATTGCCCTGAAGTAACAGTTGATGTAAATTGGTAGAGTTTGCCAGGAGAAGTATGAAAGTTAATACCTCAACACCAAGGACCTGAAAGACTATAGAAGTTAGAAGTCAGTGCAACTTGTGGACATGACAAATATGTGTCAATTAAGGACAATACAAAACATCTGCCATTAGACAACTTGAAGCCAGTGAATATATTAGAATGTGTTATCTCAGGATATGGAAAAATGTTGTAGGAATAAAGAGGCAAAAAGAGAGTTTGGAAAAATATAAAAGAAGTGGAGTTTTTCTGCAGGTAACAGGGAAGAGGAGAAATGTAAGACTGCAGCAAAATAAAAAGACTTGGTCAGCAATATTTGGTCAGCCAAGGAATATGAAAGAAATGATTCTTCGTACAAAGTGTGGAAGATGACTTGGACTGAGTTAGGTCAGATCCATTATCAAAGCAATAAGGGTATAAATACATCAAGTCCAAAAGAAGCAGAGAATATGTGAAAGAGGATCAGACAGACCCTTCCATAAGTCACATGGAGATACTGGAATTGCCACTTTGGAATTACACAGGGAGTCTGGCAATTTCATCATCATCATCATCATGTGCTAAGAATTTTGGAAGAAGAGTATGAGAAGGCAGGTTTTACTACTTTCTTTGAGGAATTTTAAGAACATTGGAAGAAATAAGAAAGAATGGAGAATTGGTTTATCTGATCAAGGTTAAAATAATTAATAAATAATTGCTTTTTGACTGGGACTGGACTTTTTGAAGCAAGGACATAGGAGACTATTGGAAAAAAGGAAGTGATATTGTAGGGCCTTCATAGTCATGTGATGCTTCATTTGTGACCAAATCACTTAGTGACAAAGTTGCCAGTCCCCATTGTGGTCAGTAGGCAAGAGCTACCTGCATTTTTACTTCTTTACTGTAAGTAGCGAAGCTGTTATTGTTTGAGCTTTGATTGTTTTTTTCTTGTTCTTGCCTTTGTAAAGGAGAAAGAAATCTCCTTAGACTCACACTCTTTTATGGGGTAGGAACATGGCACCATGCTTTGTTTAAAATAGTTTCTACCTCATACTGTAAATAAGGTTCCACCCATAGGCTGAGAAGATATTATCATATATATATAGAGATAGATAGATAGATAGATAGATAGATAGATAGATGTAGATGTAGATGTAGATGTAGATGTAGATATTGATATAGATATAGATAAATAAAGATACCCAGGAAGTACAGGAATAAGATGTACACACTGAACTATGACAGTGAAGACATGAAAAGTTTAAATAGTTCACCTCTGACTTTGTTATAGACAGGACTTCTAACCTAGTCAATATGTTTTTCCTTAGATATGAAGGCAAGGAACAGTGGTGGGATTCAGAATTTTTTTCTTACTGGTTCTGTAGGCGTGGCTTGGTGGGCGTGGCAGGCGAAGGATAATGCAAAATCCCCATTCCCTCCCTACCCCACTAACCTACTTTCCAGCTCTTTTCTCCTGTGCAGGGCAACAAAAGACGGGAACTCAGAAGGCAGAGAATAGATGGTGGAAAGGCCAGTCAGAGGTGGTATTTGCCCGTTCTCTAAATTACTCAAAATTTTTGCTACCGGTTCTCCAGAACTGGCCAGAACCTGCTGAAGGGTATATGCTATAGCCAATTTTATGAAAGGTGCTTTTTCAAAAGGCAAATGGACTTGGTTTTTCCTCTAAGGCATTTTGCTTCTCATCCAAGAAGCTTCTTTCATCTGAGAAGTGATACATCTTTAAGGAGAAAACAAGTCCAATTGCCTTTTAAAAAAGCATCTTTGGGACAACCATGACCTGGATGACTGAGAATCTCCATAGACAACTTTATGAAACTCTCATGACTAAGTTGGAAGAGAATGTCACCCACCTGAGAATAGGACATTATATTGGGGGATTTTATAGATATTTAGGAAAGGAGCAGGTCCTTTCAGCATTCACCTATTACCTCATTAAATAAGGCTTTTCTCCCAGAGAAGGCTGAGAGAAACTCGGGCTTCTTTGAAGCAAAGTCAGAGGGATGTTCATTGACCTTTAAAAGTAAAGGGCTGCTGCTGCTTCATGAAGTGCTTCATTCAAAGATTCATCAAAGCAAAGCATTCCTTCAAAATTTGTCATAGCCATAATAAATAGTAATAATTGGCACTCTAAGGTGACTGGGAAAGAGAACCAATGAACACCATATTTCATCTTCTCTTGATATTGTCAAGTTTTGTATTGAAAGTATTTGTTGTTTTGTTTCAAGAATATTTCAAAGCAAGCAACTTTTTGCATTTGATTTCTTTGGTTTCAAATCAACTGAGAGTGATTGATAAGAAGAAATAATGATCTTAGCACCCTTGAAAATTACTTCAACCTTGAAAATGGCTTTGATTAGGTTATGCACAGAGAACCAAGTAATTCCCTGTAAAGGTACTTTTATAATTTGGAAGAAAGAACTCCAGCATGAAATATATATTTTAAATAAAAATTAAGAGTGGCAGAAACCTTTGATCACTAAGCTTTGCATGAGTTCAGCATTCTTACATAAACCTTCTTGATATTTTATATAAGAAGGCATGAGTTTTTAGTATTCTCAAATATAATCATCAGAACACCGAGTAAAATAATCAACATTCACAAATTTATTAATGCTGTCATCTTCTGAGAAATTAGGGTATTTGTTTTCTTGAGTCCATGATAGTGCAGTGATCCTTGGAAAGGTTGTAATACCTTTTGTAGCAAAAAAAAAAAAAATTCTGCTAACTTAAATGTCAGTAATATGATTTTTATCTAAAGGGGAATTCCTCAGTGGTGGTATTCAATTTTTCTTACTACCGGTTCTGTGGGCATGGCTTGGTGAGTGTGGTGTGGCTTGGTGGGCGTGGCTTGGTGGGCATGGCAGGGAAAGGATACTGTAAAATCCCCATTCCCTCCCCACTCCACTAACCTGATTTCCAGCTCCATTCTCCTGCGCAGGGCAACAAAAGAAGACCCAGCCAATCAGCTGGGGCTCCGATCAGCTGGGACTTGGGAAGCAGTGAATAAATGGGGGTGGGGCCAACCAGAGGTGGTATTTACTGGTTCTCCAAACTACTCAAAATTTCTGCTACCGGTTCTCCAGAACCTATCAGAACTGGCTGAATACCACCTCTGGATTTAGAATTTTAGAATTTATTTGATTTGTCAGTTGCTTACAAAATAATAGGTATAAGTATATACATAGTTATGAATACATGAAATGGGTACATATAAAAAAAATAAAACAAACAATAGGACAGGGACGGTAGACACATTGGTGCGCTTATGCACGCCCACTACAGACCTCTTAGGAAAGGGGTGAGGTCAATAGTAGACAGTCTAAGGTTAAAGTTTTTGGAGTTTTGGGAAAAAAATAACAGAGTCAGGTAGAGTATTCCAGACATTGACCACTCTGTTGCTGAAGTCGTATTTCCTGCAATCAAATTTGGTACGATTAACCTTGAGTTTGTATCTATTCTGTGCTCTTGTGTTGTTATGGTTGAAGCTGAAGTATTCATTGATAGGTAAGTCATTGCAATGTATGATTTTATATAACATACTTAGATCAGACCGAAGATGGCGTAATTCAAGGTTTTCTAGGTCTAGAATTTCAAGTCTGGTGGCATAAGGTATTCTACAATGAGTAGAGGAGTGGAAAGCTCTTCTTGTGAAATATTTCTGGATTTTCTCAACTGTGCTAATATCAGATACGTAATGTGGGTTCCAGACTGATGAGCTGTATTCGAGTATTGGTCTAGCAAATGTTTTGTATGTTCTAGTTAGTAGTGTGATATTACCAGAGAAAAAGCTACGTAGGATTAGGTTAACAACTCTTAATGCCTTTTTGGCTATGTAGTTACAGTGGGCTCTAGCACTTAGATCATTAGAGATGAGTACTCCAAGGTCCTTTACAGAGCTTGGATCATCAACAAGATCTTGACTATTCAGCTTGTATTTTATTTTCTGATTTCTTTTGCCAATATGTAAGACAGAGCATTTATTTGTTGAGATTTGAAGTTGCCATTTGTTTGACCATTCTGATACATAGTCAAGATCTTTTGCAGTAGCAGTATTGTCTGTGGTATTGAACAGCTTTAGATCATCAGCGAAGAGAACACAGTTGCTCTTAATATGATTTCCTGCTCTTTTAAAAAATTTGAAGTTAAACTTATTTTTCTCTTATCTCATAATTGCTAGAGGTATTTTGGAGGCAGAAAAGACACTGTCTATCATATTCATTCTCAGTGGACAGAGTTCTTAATAATAATCTTAGTTTTATAGTTCTGCTTTCTCCACTTGGCTAAGGAACATTTATAGCCAATATTGTCAATCAAGAATCAGGTGGGATCAACTCATATATCAACATTTGGAGATGTTCATACAGTTTAATCTTTATTCTAGAAAGTTCCAATTTTTTCAAAGAAATAAGCCTGTCTTGGGTGATAATTTAAATAAAAAACACAAAAGTGAATGGGATGAGTGAATCTTATGATGTGAGAATAGAGAGATAAAAAATTGAAGAGCAACCAAAGAGGAAAGATGAAAACTCTGGGTTCAGATAGGCCAATATTTGTTTTGCAGATCATATTTTATTTCCATTATGTAAACAATTGCTTTGAAAACTGTGTCCATTAAAAAAATGAAATGGGTGTTCTGTGACTAACCTGGTTCTGCATAGCAGCTATTTTGGAGCCTTTGACTTAAAAAAACCACCCCACTTCTATATATATATTAGTATTATTATTCCATTATGCTTACTTCCCAGAAAGTAAGTATAGGAGCTCAATGTACAAGTAATCAGATATAGTTGCATTGTGATCTATTGTAAGATACTGTACACAACTGAATTCTTCCAGTGAAAATAATATTTTTTATTTGAATTAACAAAGCCCAGAAATCTATATTGTTCTACTCAACCACCATAAACATTAATTTTACCCGGAACACTGTAATCTCTCTTTAGTCTTTAAAAACTGCTTGGAGTATTTCATTATTTAGGTGCAATTAAGAGGCAAAAGCATATTATTCAATTAGCTAATTTCTATCAGCCATGGAGAAGTATCAAAACAAATCAATGCTATTGCTGTTAAAAAATTTAAAAAGCACATGATTCATCTTTTTCCTTTTTAGCCACATATTATTAAAACTCTGTTTGTAACCTATTAGTCCAAATGATGCATCATAGCAGAAAAACTTTGGAATTAAAGTTTCTCAAATCTGCTAACTTAAAAAATTTGCACATTACTATTCTCAAACTTGTGGCTGCTGCAGCATCACCACAATCAGCCATTTTCATCATTACTGACTCTTCTTGCCACTTAGCATTCTGGGCAAACTCATGTGTATTTAGTATTTCATATTTCACGGCATAAGTTCTAGTAGCTTTAACACAGTAGCATCTTTACTGTAGAATAATAATATACCAGGTTACAATTAAAGTGTTCAAGATTATATAACATATCATTAATATTATTTTTAGTAAGGCAGCCTTTTTCATGTAGAATCTCCAATGCCTAAAAGAAATATCACATCTAGAAATGGAGGAAACACAGTGCAAAGACTTAACCATGAACTATTATTAAAATCCATATAAAACATTCTCTTATGGAACTCACTAGAGAAGAGCCTAATGCAGGGAAAGACTGAGGGCAATAGAAGACGGGGACAACAGAGAATGAGGTAGCTGGCTGGAGCCACTGAAGCAGTAGATGTGAACTTAAATGGACTCCAGAAAATGATAGAGGACAGGAAGACCTGGAGGAACGTTATCCATGGGGTTGTAGTGGGTCGGACATAACTTTGCAACTAACAACAATGTTCTCTTATATTGAGGACAAAGTATTCAGTGGTATATAAACCAAATAAGAGTACTCTTGCTACCAAAACCACATATTTAGGATAAACTGTTACCCCTGGGATGTAATCACTAGTGACAAAGCTACAGACAAAGTCATTTTGAACTCTGCAAGGTTGAAGGGAGAGGAGAGCTGGAGAAAATATTAAAAAACAATTATATTGGAGAAATAAATTAGTAGATATTTGAATATTTAGAATTGGACATATCAACTATATTATTTTTTTAATAAACATGAAATTAACATAGTATAAATGTACTGAAACTATGAACAAAGTATTGGTGTGGAAACTGTATATCAAAAAAGAGAACCTTTGTTGCTCATAGTTGAAATGAGATGTCCTTGGTGCTCTTGGAGCTTGAAGTTTTCTTGCAGATGTTTCATTACCCATCTATTTTCTTGCAGATGTTTCACTACAAAACTAGGTAACATCATTTGGGCTGATGATGTTATCTAATTTGGATAATGAAACATCTACAAGAAAACAACCAAGGGAGCACCAAGGACTCCTCAAGCTGTACATTGTTACTCAGTTATTTGCCTTTCTAGATGTGCTAAAGCAGGGGTGTCAAATTTGTGGCGTGTGAGCCAGATGCATCACGCACTGGCCACACCCAGCCCTGGTTTAGTGAAGGGGGAAAAGTCACGATACGTCACATAACAATGTGATGCCATAAGTTTGACACTCTTGTGCTAAATGTCTTTCTCATATCTACCCCAAAACATTAAAGACAAATGGAATAAGAATGTAAAAATATTTGATATTCAATATTCAGACAATAATCTCACCTGAGTTTTTAAATTACCTGATACTGAATTTTTACACATTTGTGCACACAAACCTGGTCATCTAATTTATTTCAGACATCTACGTAACAAATACATAATGAACATTGATGTATCTTGGTTTGTTGAATGGATTGCCATTTTTTTCTAAAATATTCTGGCCCTTTTAGAAGTTTGGAAGATCAACACTTTACTCTCTATTAGGGTGTTTATTTTATATAGCAATTACAATTAAGGGAAGAGAATTGGTGCAGCTGAAAAGTGTTTGCATATGGGAGACAGCCAATGAAATTTTTATGTGTAGGCCTTGCAACAGCTGTGCATAACAGCAGGTCTCTCTCTTCCTGCTGTTTCATGCTTTCCATTCACTGAAGAGGATAACTGGAGTACAAAAGCAAGCCAACCTTCTTTTTTTTTTTAAAAAAAGAAACTTTTACTTTATCAACATTTCATTATAGAAGCCAGTGAGAGTCAGTTTAAAGGCTCCAGCAGTTAAGGCACCAAGTTAGAAAGTCAGGAGACCGCCTTAGCCCTAAAGCCAGCTGGGTGACTTTGGATCAGTCACTCTCACAGGGTTGTTATTGTAGATATAATAGGAGGAAGGTATGTTTGTCACCTTGCGTTAGTTATAAAAGTAATAAAGGTGGGTACAAATAAATATGAGGACAGAGTACAGAAACACAATAATATAATTCGCTTTGTATGTGTCTGTACACACACTTACTCTGTCTCTGCTGTCTCTCTATATAGAGCAGTGGTTGCCAACCGGTGGGCTGCGGCCCACTGGTGGGCCATGAGAATATTTTGGTGGGCCACAGAAATCTCACCCCCAGAGCACCCCTCACAAAGCAATTAATCCAGGCTGCGCAGAAACACAAGGCTGTGCCACCCACATGGCCCACAGGACCCCTTCACGCCCACTCACTCCTTACCAGGTAAATTTGCCTGCTAAATTGCTATTTTTCCTTTTTCTGACCATCATCTGTTCTGCTGTGCCGGGAGATTTAGATTAGCTAGGAAGCAGGAAATGGTTGGATTTCTTGCTTTCTAGCTAGTCTTTAGATCTTTGGCTCAGCACAGCCAAACCTCTCTTAGGACTGAAGGTTGGCTTGCAAGCAAATTCAGTGCAGACTCATGGCAAGCAAATTTGAGATACTGAGCTGGCCGATGGCAGATAGATAGATCACTGAATGATTCTGTGAGCAACTCAATCTACCTGCTTTGCCTGATTTTGGGTAAAAGTTGCTCTTTTTTTTTAATAAAAAATTCAATATTTACATACATGGTATGTTGTGAGTTAATTTTGTGAGTTTGCTTGTTAGCAAGTTTTGTGAGTTTGCTTGCAAGCAAATTTTATGTGACAAACTGAGCTAGCCAATGGCAGATAGATCTCTGAATAAAACTGTGATTCTGTGAGCAACTCAATCTGCCTGCCTGCTTTGCGTGATTTTGGGTAAAAGTTGCTCTTTTTTATAAAAAATTCAATATTTATATAAATATTTATAATATTTACATACCCCAAGCCATGTCCAGCCAGCCACATGACCACAAAGCCACACCCACAAATTAGGACATGCCCACAGAACCAGTTAGTGGTCCCTGGGATTTAAAATTATGAGTTGGTGGTCCCTGAGGTCCAAAAGGTTGGCGACCCCTGATATAGAGTACACATCAGAGGTGGTATTCAGCAGGTTCTGACCAGTCCTGGATAACCAGTAGCAGAAATTTGAGTAGTTCAGAGAACTGGCAAATAGCACTGCTGATGAGATTTTATAGTATCCTTCCCCTGCCACGCCCACCAAGCCATGCCCACAATCCATGCTCACAGAACTGGTAGTAAAAAAAATTTGAATCCCACCACTGGTCCACATACACACACACATGTACGTATTCAAATATCCAGATTTTCATAAGTTGGTATACTTTTAAAGAGGAATTTGAGTTCTAGAATCTATAGCTAAGAGCACCAACCTTCATATATTGTCAGTGATCGAAACTCTGGGATGTTAAATAGCCAACTATTACATAATAGTTTTCCTTCCTTCCTTCCTTCCTTCCTTCCTTCCTTCCTTCCTTCCTTCCTTCCTTCCTTCCTTCCTTCCTTCCTTCCTTCCTTCCTTCCCTCCCTCCCTCCCTCCCTCCCTCCTTCTGTTGTTCCTGTAGTTTCCTTTTGCTTGTCTCCTCATTTTTACAAAGATTTCAGAAATTTTCTGAACAATTTTCACCTCTGCTTCATTAGAAAAATTGAGACACAAACCTCTCTACTTCTAATTTTATAGAATCTGAAAATCAGAGTTACTAATTAAAAATCTACAATAAAAATATCCAACTGTGCCTTCACTTCTTTAATTGCTTAACTAGAATAGGTCACCTTTTGTACCACTATACTTTTTGTCATTTTAGGAGCAGAACAATTCCTTATAAGTGGCAAAAGGTAGAGTAGATGAGTAAAATCTTATCCAGAGTTTCCTATCAAGAGGTGCTTCACTGTGTCACTGCATAATAAGTAAGTGTAAGTGGAAACTTAAACCTTATCCAGATTTTTTAAGACAATTTTTGGTGGCTAAAGGCTTAATTTAAGTAATTAATAGTTTATCATTTCTGAAGTAACTCAAGATGAAAAACATTCTGAAGAAATACTAGTTCTATCAATTAAAAATGGCTATCTTATTGATGAAAATTATCTTGGAATTCTCCTGGAAACTTATGGGGAAATATATTCATACTAACAGTAAACAGACTTAATTGGGGTATATGATATAGGGAAAATGTTGAGTTAACATGACCAAAATTATCCAGCTTACCGTATTTATTCGAGTATAACGTGCACACATGTATAACGCACACCCCCTAATTTTCGATTAAAAATCGGTATAAAATTTTGTTTCACATCAAGCATTGTAATTGACAAAAAAACGTTGTTGAACACGTGATAAAAATCATTTATTGACAATGTAAACTGGTATAAACACAATACCGAAATAAAATTACCGGTAACAATATTTATTTAAAATGCTTCAAAGTCAGATTCATCATCAGTTACACTAAAGAGTTGTTCCCATTCTTCTCGAGTTAATTTTTCATCAGTGTCCCAGTTGGCAGGAACATCTGTTTCTCCAGTTTCTTCGCTTTCTTCTGAGACTGAATTCCACAGCAGGTCGTCTTCTGTGCCGTCCATTTTATTGCTGATGCCTGTCTTCAAAAAACTCTTGATGATCATTTCTTTTGGTATGTCTTCCCATGATGTTGTAACCCAGGATGTCACGAGAGATAAGCCAGGTTTCTTGAGGTTTCCTTTTGCAGTCAATTCTTTGTCGTCAGATTTCATCCAGGTAATCCACTTTTCCCTGACTCTGTCTTTGAAGGGTTTGTTTAAAACGACATCTAGTGGCTGAAGAATAGAGGTTAGTCCACCTGGAATTACAGCTTGAAATGTATTTAGACTTTTCAGTTTGTCCTTCACAGTGTCTGTCAGGTGTGAGCGGAACTGGTCCCATACAAGCATGGATTTCTTCAGTAGTGCGCCTGGTCTAGTATTCCAAATTTTATTTAATCATAAAATGATGCCCTTTTCATCCATCCATCCTTTAGGATGACAATGGATCACGACACCTGGTGGAAATTTAACTCCTTTTGGAATAGTCTTTCTTTTAAAAATCACCATTGGTTTAAGTTTAAAACCGTCTGCCATACAGGATAACACAACGGTAAAATGAGTTTTCTCATGGCCTGTGGTTCTAATCTGGACTGTGTGCTTCCCTTTGCTGTCAATTGTCCTGTTGCCTGGTAGGTCAAAACACATGGGGGTCTCATCCATATTGCCTATCTGTGAAAGTTCAAAATTAATCTGCTTGCGTTGGTTGATTATAAAGGTATGGAATGAAGCGATCTTCTCTTCTAAATCATTAGGCAGCTTCTGTGCTATCTTTGTTCTCTGGCGTATTGCAAGTCCATGCCTTTTCATAAACTTTTGTGTCCATCCATTAGAGGCTTTGAAGTTTGAATCTTTGCAAAACTTTTGGGCTTGAAGTCTAATGTGGAGTGATGTGACGATGTACCCACTACTTCTTTGGTCAATGATCCATTCATAAAGTTCCTTCTCCATGTCTGGGTACATGGCTTGTCTCCCTCGTTGTGCTTTTTTTGTTTTATTCATATCTTTCAGGACGACTTTCTGTTTTCTCCATTCTCTAACATTCGTCTCTGGTACAGTGAATTCTCGGCTAGCTGCTCGATTTCCGTGAATTTCAGCATGATCAACAACTTTGAGCTTGAATGAAGCGTCATATGCAGAACGTTTTCTCTTGATACCCTGAGTTGTCATCTAACGGGTACCAACGGTCCAATGAGGGCGCAGGCGAATTGTGAGTTCGCACTGCGGCGACCATACAATGGATAATAAGACTTCTCACCCCCAGTTCGGGCCGCGCACTGTACGCGACAAGGGGATTTTTTTTTTCCGGGCTGCAGCCACGCACTGTATGCGATGAGGGGACGTTTTTTTTTTCCGGGCTGCAGCCGCGCACTGTACGCGATGAGGGGACATTTTTTTTTCTTCGCCCTCGCATACAGTGCGCAGCTGCAGCCCGGAAAAAAAAAACATCCCCTCATCATGTACAGTGCGCGGCTGCAGCCCGGAAAAAAAAAACGTCCCCTCATCGCGTACAGTGCGCGGCTGCAGCCCGGAAAAAAAAAAGTCCCCTCGTCGCGTACAGTGCGCGGCCCGAACTGGGGGTGAGAAGTCTTATTATCCATTGTATGGTCGCCGCAGTGCAAACTCACAATTCGCCTGCGCCCTCATTGGACCGGCCGCCATTGCCACCCCACCCCAGCCCTCGTTTATAACGCGCACCCCCTAATTTTCGGTTAAAAATCGGTATAAAATTTTGCGCGTTATACTCGAATAAATACGGTAATCACTGAGTTCAATATTTGGCTGAACGTGTGTGTGTGTGAGTAGAATCAAAGCCATTAAGGTATGGTGATTTGATTTTTATTTTTGGAAGGAAAATTACATGACATTATGAGGATGAAGATGAAAGGACATCTTCTGACTGATAAAAACATTCTTAGGGAATACCCATTTTTAAAAATAAGTTTAAGTCTTGAGATGAATTGCAACGTTAGATATTAAAGGAACTATAGTAGGTAATCATCAGATTGAACATTTATATACTTGGGTATTAGGGGAGAACATGGGAAGCAAATTGCAAGATGTGTGTGATATTATCATGCAATGACTTAGTTACTTGAATGAGACATCAAGATGCAGATATGTAATGACAGCATATGTGTTATGGCATCATAGTGTATATTAATGTATTACAATTTTGGCATTATTGTGATTTGCTTCAGGTGATGTTGTTTATGTTTTTGAAAAATCCTGGTGATGACTGAAGGGAAGCAAATAAGATTCCTATCTTCAGAAAGGTTGAAGAAGAATATCCTACAAACTATAGATTTCTTATCTGGGAAGACTGTAGACTAGATCATAAAGAGACCCATCTGCAAGTGCCTTGAAGGCAATTCAACAATTGCAATAAATCAGCATGGATTTATAAAAGAATAAATTTAGCCAGACTAGTCGTGCTTCATTTTTTGATTGAGTAACTTCCTTAATAGTTTGTGAGAATGTTGTATTGACAAAACATTTGGCAAAATACTTCATGGCATGCTGATTAGCAAGTGAGAGAAGACTGGCTGAATGGCATGACAATTATTATGTAGATACATAATTAAATTATTATTACCTTTATTGTACAACATGTGTACAATGAGATTGGCTGAGCCTCCCTTCGTGCACCCATCCCCAGCACAACTCACAGTGAGGACAGAAGTCCCTAACCCAGTCCCAATCTTATTACACTATGTAACCTTATTGCACAATGTGCCAGTCCCGCAAGTCTGTCATGCTATATCAACATGAAGTTATTTTCTGTTCAGCCCACAGATAGAAACTGTTCTTCAGCCGTTGGTATGGCTGGCTATGCTTCTATATCTCCTACCCAATGGTAGGAGAGTGAAGAAATGCTGACAAGAGTGTGAATCGTCCCTGAGAATTTTCCTCACTCTTCTAAGGCAGCGAGCCCCAGCGATGTCATCTAGTGGTATCAGGGATCAACCCTGTTGTGCTGTGCTCACCACCCTCTGTAATGTCTTTCTATCCGCGGCTGTCAAGCCACACTGTAATGCAATATGTGAGGACACTTTCTATTGTGCACTGGTAAAAGGAGGTCATCAGTCATTGTTCCACTTTATTATTTTGCAAGACTCTAAGGAAATGGAGTCCCTGTTGGGCCTTTCTGGCCACCTGGTCTAACACCATCTC
The DNA here is from genome assembly GCA_023653725.1 of Bungarus multicinctus. Lineage (NCBI taxonomy): Eukaryota > Metazoa > Chordata > Lepidosauria > Squamata > Elapidae > Bungarus > Bungarus multicinctus. Next base: position 214,339,561 of record CM042834.1, read on the forward strand.
CTTTGTCTTGCTGATGTTTAGGTGCAGGTTGCTTTCAAGAGACCATGAGAATAATTTTTGAACCTCTCCCCTGTATGCTGTTCCATCTTTAATGAGACCCAATATGGTAGTATCATCTGTGAACTTAATGATCACAGTAGATGGGTCAGACGATACACAATTATCTGTACAATGATGATTGTAGGGACTGAACACACAGCCCTGTGGGGAGCCAGTGTTAAGCTTCAGGGAGGTAGGTGTGACAGACCCAGCCCTCATGTTTGTAGTTGATCCCTCAGAAAGTCTTTGATCCAGTTGCAGATAGAAAAGGGAAAATCCAAGTCAGTCAGCTTTTCAATAAGGATGCTCGGCAGGATAGTATCGAAGGTTGAGCTGTAGTCAATGAAAAACATCCTGGCATAGTTTCTGGGTTTCTCCAGATGGCTCACTACAGAATATAAGGCAAAAGCTATAGCTACAGAAGGTCTAAAGTGTTCTTCGCTCTGGTGGAAAATTGTATGTACTACACAAACTTAGGGAGAACTGTCTTTAAACAGGCTTGATTGAAGTCCCCACCCACGACAAGAGTGCCCTCTGGGTGAGTTTGCTGCTGCCTGGAGATGACATCATATAGCAGAAAGCACCATGCTGACATTGGCATCAGGTGAAATATAAAAGAGCTATAATAATTATCACAGTGATTTCTCTAGGTAGATAGAATTGCCTATATGGAACAGTCATCAGTTCCATATCTGGGGAACAATACATATAAACTACTCTACTGTTAACATACCAGTTACTGTGTATATAGATACAGAGTCCTTCTCCCTTGCTCCCTTACCAGAGTCACCATTTCTATTAGAGCGATAAATGACTTGGCTTGTCAACTCCACTGCCACATTGGGTATAGCTGGGTGTAGCCAGGTCTCTGTTACTATCATTACACAGCTTTTGCAGAGAAGCCTGCTTGTTGCCATCTGCAGTTCTAATTCATCAATTTTGTGGATGAGGGATCTGGCGTTGCTCAAAACGACACTTGGCAGCACTAATCTATGGGGCTGCTTTTGGAGCTGAGTCAACAGACCAGCTCTACAGCCGCACTTTTGTTTCCGCTCCTTTCACTTTTGCTTTCGTCAGCACCTCCCTGTCCCAATGACAATCCATGGAGATCCTGGAAGCCTTGCTATGCAGTTCAGAATGTTGTTGGACTGCTGAAAATCGCTGGTAATCCTGCATTGACTTGCAAGCCCAATGTTTAGAAGGTCTACGCATGTGTTGGCAAATTTTGCTCCTTGCTCTACACTGTGCACACACATCAATACACACATCATTCCAAACACCACACACTAATACCGGCAGCTGCGTGTGAGGGCACCACCATCTTGGTGGCAGAAAGGCAGGATCAGGAATGGTGGTGGTGGGGAAGCAGCCTAACTGCCTGTTTGGTGGCAGAAACTGCTCAAAAATCAGTGCAACCAAGATGTTCAGGGCAGTAGAAATGTATGAAGACAGATATAAAAAGTTGAGAATGTTTTGCTTTGAGAAAAGTCAACTAAAAGAGAATATGACAGTACTTTTGAAAGATCTGAAGAATGGCATTTTTTTCTTCTCTTGTTTCAGAGTATAAGACACAGAGCTATAGATTTAAATTAAAAGAAGGCAAATTACGATTCAGTGTTAGAAACTTCTTAACAGTAAAAGAGTTTGACAGTGGGAACTGTTTTTCAAAAATCTGTCTGGGATGCTTTAATTTAGATTTCTGCACTGAAACGGGATTGACTCGGTAACTCAAACATCCCTTCCATCTTCATGATTCTTTACTCCAAGGCCCTAAGGGACAACGTTTTTAAAGGACAATGTTTTTAAAGGAAATTGCATCTTCTGTCAGAATGCCTGCTTCAAGAAGTTTTTAATTCTCATGATGGGAGAAAGGGAAGACAAATGCAAGTATCATTCCTACAGAAAGCCAGCTGAGGAGCAGAACATTCTGTGAGTTCAATCAGAAGAAAGCAGAGAGGAACAAAGAAGTAATCCCTTGTTTACTGTCATTACTTCTAAGTGCTTCAAGAACAGTCAGGCAACAGGTTCAAGGCAGCTCTTAAAAGAATTAAGTCTATTTAGATTCTTTTTCTTTCATTCGGATAGGAAATAGGATGTTCACCTTTCTTGTGCTTGTGTTTCTTCTTCTTATTGGTTAATAAGATCATTATTTTAATTTTAGCAGTCTGGTTTCTCCAAGTATATCAATATTTAAAGGTAAATAATATTAATTTGCATTATTTAGTGTATTTGAACAATAGATCTATTTTCTTTTTCATGATTAGTTGGGCTGGCCAGAAATAAAATGCACTCCAGACCCCTGCCCCTTTTCCTCTTGCAGTAGTATGACAACAGATGACAATACTTCTAAAAATGGTTGAAACCTGAATAAAATAATATACCAGTACATATTTTTCCCATTTATATCTGATGGAGGTAGAGAGGATAATTTCAAAGGGCTCGAGTGTCTCTAAGAATGGATTCATTAAGGAGACATTAAGTGGATCCTTAATGTATACATTAAGCTTTCCAAACATTTTGTTCCAACCCTTTTCATTGTATGAGGAGTGGATGCAACTTGGCCACTCTGTATTATAGAACATCACAATTTTAGGTCTACAGCAATTAGCATTAAATAAGATGACCTAGAAACTAACCTCTAACAGTGTAGTTTTGTGTCCCCAAAATTAGCCTCAGAATTGGTCTTTGTATCGTATCTTTGTAGCTGAAGAAGCTTTGTCTCTCTTACTGAAAATCTATGGTAATATGTATAAAGGTGATGAGGGGCTTGGTGGCTAATTGTTATGAAGAAAGGTTAAACGATCTGGGTAAGTTTAGCCTAAAGAAGAGAAAACTAAATGGGAGACACAAATAGCAATCTTTGGATATTTGAAAAGCTATCATAAAAACATGTGGATTTATTCTCCATAATGTCAAAGAGTACAACCAAGAACCAGTGGGTGGAAGCTTTGCAAACTGGGATCCCAGGATACTTGGAGAAGGAATTGAAATAGAAGACCTCTACATCTCTATATAACTCTATGATTCTATGAAGTCCATAGTCATCTCTACAATTTCCACCATCTTTACCAACCATTCTTCTATTGTGGGTAAGGTCAAACCTTTCCATTTTTGAGCATCTAGTAATCTCCCAGAAGTTGCCATATATGAAAACAAAATTCCATGCCTTTTTTTCTAGCTGGCTGTCCATTAATCCCAAAAGAAAAGACTTTGATTTCAATTGAACATCTATATACTACTAAAACTCTTGTGGGATTTTTTTTTTTTGGGGGGGGGGGGGGGGAAACCTTCAGTTGGATGAAATTGGAAAGCATAAGTCGATAATGATTACTACAATTATGGTGCAAACAAAGTAACTTCAATGGGCTAATATACAGAATGAAGGGACCTACGACTCCCACAGGAGTGAAATTTGGTGCTGTTGCTGCCCTCGCTGTGTTGCCACAATCAGATGCAGTTTGACTGTGAGCCTCATTGCTAATGTTCCATGACAACTTCCTACAAGGCAAAGGGATGCTGGCAGGAATTGTATTGATAGTGATTGCCAGCATTGCCTGCCAAAGTCTTTACTTGTAAGAAGCTGGCAACAAACGTTGACAAGGAAGAAGCTGGCAGGGAAGATTGGCAGTTATTTGGATAATTGTCTCCTGCCTGTGTAACTTCCTCACCCTCTCTGAACTCATACCACACTGGCCACTCATGCACCCTCTTCCTTGTGTGGCCTTGCCCAGCAGCAGTGATTTACCTGTGGGAAGGGAAGAGATGGAGATGGAATGTTATTTCTGATACTCCCTGTCAGCTTCCCACAAGGAAACGTAATGGGGAACCTAAGGAAATTGTGACTCCTGTTCCAGCTGGGTTTTTTTTGCCCACCCTTGATTGTTCTGTTTGTCTATTTAGGTAAGGAAATATCTCTGAAAGGATGATTTAATGGGTCATGGATTATCTAGTTAGCCTTTAAAATCTTCTGAATTAGTGTATTTATTTGTATCTATTTTTTACTCTTTTTTTTACACATGTGATACAAAGCTTTCATCAAGAAAAATCTATGTCACTTTCTTATTTATTTATTTCAGTTTATATAGCCACACATCTTAATTATGTGACACAGGTCACAAGTTAAAACAACAATTGATGAAGAGAATTGTGAGTTGTCAGACTGTGAAAGCTATTCACAGAGGTTGAATGTTTATGTATTTTTAATTCCATTCTCTTATTATTGCTTAATGAAGCATTAGTATTTGTTTTCTTCAAAACATGATATAAAGTCACCTTTGGGTGGAGAGGTTATCACTTTAACTGTGTTTTTTATAGCAATTTTTTTTTCAAAAAAGAAGCTTTTTGTTTGGAATGCTTTTGAATAGCACAATAAGCCATTGTGTACAGATAAGCAGTAATTGCATATAACTGACAGAGAGTGATAATGGCCATGCATAATACAGCTTGGCTTCATTTATCATCCCTGGCAGATGGTATTTCAAATGGGTTCATATGTGAGTTGAGCAAAATAGGAAAAAAAAATCTATTTCAACCAAAATGCTATATTTGGCTAAATTTTTACTACTTTCATGAATATTGACCTGCCAGGTTTAGTTTCTTTGTATTAGGTAAAATGAGGACCCAGATTATTGGGGGCCATATGCTGAGCCTGTAAACCGCTTAGAGAGGGCTATAAAGTACCATAGTCTAAGTTCTAAGTGCTATTGCTAATATTGGAAATGATGAACAATACTTATTTATAGATATACAAATCAACCTGGAGTCAAAGAAACAATTTTTCGGAAGGCAACAAGTCTACCAATCAGGTTTTTGAAGGCTGCAAAGTAGTCACGTGTTTCACTTCAGTGAAAAAAAAAAAACTCTTTTCTATCTTAGTCTGATTTTTTTGAAAGCATGGTATGCCAAGTGTAATCTTGAATTCTTTGTAAGCTGCTATATGAAGTGAGAACTATAAATCCTCAAAATAAATTAATCACATTCAAGCTTCAAAAACTTGTTTCCGAAGCATTACTTTGCACCTGTCCATTTAGTTAAGGGATCTGCTTGCTTCCAAACATCAGAGGCTATTAGTTGCCAAAAGCTAGTGAAAAGTATTCAGTGATCAGGAGAAATCTGCAATTATTAGCTATTACTGACACCCCAACCCATTTTTTTGTTAGCTGCTCATTAACATAACAAAGGATAATCTCCTATATCCATAACTGAATGCATAAAAATTATGTTTAAATCATTGTTTGAATATTCCATTTTCATGTAGACTCAATACATGCCCAGCATTATAAGCCTTATTACTCACCCAAACAAGAGTGGTGCCAGTTTTCTAGAAACCATAATCATATAATAATCACCTGGGTTGCTGACTGTTGGAGCAACAGCAGTGTACAGATGTTCTCATTAAATGAACAAATGAAAACCAATGTTTTATAACCAAGAAAAGGGTCTATAGTATCATTTAAAATATGATTTGAAAAAAAATCATATAGGTAAATATTATGTATAAATCAGCAAGAAAGAATATGGGATTGTCTAAATTGTTGAAATATATCAGTTATTAATTCTCAATGCAAACAGTCATTTACAGCAAGGATGCGATTGTTTCATAAATTTTCAGTGAGGGTTGACCCCACCCCCCACCCCAGGATGAACAATTTAAATGTTCTTAAATACTATAATGTTTGTAGGGGGATAAATTTATAAAAAAGTGAATAAAGATTTATTAAATTGATATTCTATTATACCAGACACCCGAACCACTGCTTTTTCATTAGTATCCTTCATAAAAAGAGCTGTGGCATGTATTAAGGTTTGTTTAATCCATTTTTCACTCCTGCCTAATTCTCTGACAAGGCTTGCATGTGAAACTGAGTTATTGACAAGTTCCTTATTAGTTTTGTTGCTAAGGAGAATTCAGATTCCAATCTCTGGTTAGATTTAACTAACCATGACTTCTGATACCATAGCTGTTAATCTAACAGCAGTTAGGGAGACATTGTGTGTGTATGTGTGTGAGAGAAATGTGCTTTTATACTAGATCAACTGTTGCCCAGGAAATATATATCTGTGAAAGAAGCTGTATGCGCCTTTGTTTTTAAGGGAACCAAATTTAAGTTCTACATCTGATGGGTTGATTATGTGCCATCAAGTCATTTTTGATTCCTGTTAACAACATAGATAGATTTTCTTGACAATGATCTGTCTCTAACTTGGTTTTTCAGGTCTCTCAACAGTGCAGTACTGTAATTCAATCCATCAAATTTACTGATGGTTATCTTCCATCCTTTCACGTTTCTCAGAATGAGAACCTTTTCCAGAGATCTTCGGACATGACATGTCCGAAGTAAGATAATTGGAGTCTAGACATTTGTGCCTTGAATGCAGTGGTGGGATTCAAACTTTTTTAATACCGATTCTGTGTGTGTGTGGCTTGGTGGGCATGGCAGGGGAAGGATACTGTAAAATCTTCAGTCAGAGGTGGTATTTGCCAGTTCTCCAAACTACTCAAAATGTCCACTACCGGTTCTCCAGAACTGGTCAGAACCTGCTGAATACCACCTCTGCTCGAATGTCTTCAGAACGTTTGGTTCATTTGTTTAATGAGCCCTTGGTTGTTTTCCTGACTGTTCATAATATATTCAGGAGTCTTTTTTTAACACCAAAACTCAGAGGCTTCCAATAATGACTTACTTGGTTATAATAACAGGGTACATTCTGATCTGGACAGAGGCCAAACCACTGTTTCTTTCTCTGTGATACAGTCTTGGTTTTCTCAGCAAAACACCTGTCTAAAAATAAGTAGTTAGTGACTGAGAATCAAACAGGTTATGATTTGGTTTTATTGCTTTGTTCTCAATGTCTGGTGACCATTGGATCACTTTGAATATTCTACTGTGGACTTCTTCAACTTATTTATTTACTTGATGTATAAGCAACTGAAGTCAAATTAATTGGAAAATTTGTGGTAAACAAATGTTCAAATTCAAAAATTGGGTTGAAAACAGGCAAGATAAATATCATTCAAAATCTACACTATAATTCAATACAATATTATATATAAACAGGAAGCTAAACATTCAAAGAAAAACCAGATTGGTATAAGGCACCAGGCCAGAAACTGGGGGACTATGATCTCTCACTTTCTCACTCTCTCCTTACAAACTCTTGCCAAGTAAACTGAATGGATTTGTCCTGAAGGTTGCCAGGAATCAATACTGACTTTAAGATACTAAATAGATAAATAGACATTCAAAACCAAAGAACCAACTCATTGTACATAGGAATAATTATTATAATTATGTCTCAAACCACCAAAGCTTTTAAGACTTTCTAAAAATTCAGGAAGAAAGCTTATAATAGTGATAATAGTGATAAAGGCTGATAAATGTTTGTTTAAACTGGTTTCCCTAAAGACCATTTAATCCATAAGGTCCAAAAGAGCAAGGACTATCAGAAGACCCCATGTTATTTCACAATGAATTAATTCATTCCCTTCCAATATATATGAGCATTGGAAGATATGTCTTATAGGTTTTCTTTGGGAATACAAAAATTTGACCTGCTTTTACTAAATAGTTTTTACTTAGATGTCACTGGAGCCAGTAAAATGTAAATATTTTATGATTAGCATTTAATCTATAATTAGATGGAATAAACAACTGAACAAAGATGTGTCCAAGAATTAGAAAAGTCATAGATAGATGATATAGGTTATTGCATTTGATTATTCTGAAATATATGGTGGTATTTTGCAAGTAGGAACAAAATGGAAGTTAAAAGTATTGATTATTTTGTTGCATTGTGTGAATAAAGTTCATTAATGAACCTATAAGTTGTTTTTGCAATAAGAGATTATGTTGTATTGATATTGGTAACTAAAGACAATTCTAGTGGTTTACACAGTGGTTGATTAAGACTGAAAACTACAAAAATTGTTATGCTAAAAGATAGGATTCCTGAGAAAATTCAATTCACTTTCTGCCATTTTTATGTAACAGAAATTATAACATTTTAAGTGTTTTTAGTGATCAGATTTTTTATTTATGTAATGTATTTATTCTATAAAATATGGGGGCAACTTGAGGCAGAACACATTGCTAAAAATCCAATAGTATTATTATCTTACTTATTTTGTCATATGTACTTGGTGATCTTTATTACCAACCCAGCATTACTCTGAATATAATGTAGAAAAGCTTAGCTTTTTTCTAATGCTTGTTATCTGGACACTGACAGGCATACAGTGAAGGTCAGTAGGAAACAAATATTTCTTTAATCTTCTTATTAGTCTCAACCAATATGCCATTACACCTTTTTCGCAGTAAGAATTATGACACTTCATTATTGTTTTTATTACTCCAGGCTAGTATCCATGATGCTGTTCTTTTTGAGACAAAGCTGTCCAATATATCTTTCTTTCTAATTGTCCTATTTATTTATAGTGCATTGATTTAATAGTAATCTTGCCTACTTTTTTTCTTCAGGTAATTTCCACTGACCATATTTTAAGAAATCTACTATTCCTATCAAGATTGTACTGTTTATGGAAATAGGATATGCAGTGAGGGTTATGGAAGAAGGAGTTTGTTTATAAATGACTTGTTAGCTAAAATTTTGGCTTCTGTGATCATAAATAAAATTAGTGCAAGAAATGGTGATTTGAATGCCATTTACTTTGGGTTGAAGTAAAGTGAAGATTTAAGGATATTAAGTTAGAAAGATTAATGCATACATAATGCCTGATATCTACTTGTGACTTAGGAGATGTTCGCTGTTTTCTGTCTCTGTCTCTCTTTCTCTCTCTGTCTCTCTCTCTCTCTCTCTCACACACACACACTTGAGAGAAAACTAAGAAACCTTCTTTCTTTTCTTTCTTTCTCTTTCCTTCCTTTTTCCTCTCTTTTTCTTTCTCTCTCTCTCTCCTTTTCTTCATTTCTTCCAGGCTGCCTGCCTGCATGTCTGTCATCTATCATCTGTCTTATGGTGCCAAGGCTAGTTATGTCTGTGATTGGGCTCTAGTTGTTTGTGAAGTTGAGAATATTAGCATCTGCTATGGAAGATTGGAGCAGATAACAGTTAGTCCTCCTCAATTTCCATCACTGGATGAGAGAGTCTTTCTATCAAACCTGCATGGTTACATCCCAGAACTTTCAGTGACTTGGCAAATAAATGGATTTGGCATCATGGATTCACTTCTTGCTTTGTGTGATGGCGTGGAAAGGCTGCAAATGATTTGCATCATTTGCATACAGATATCAATATGCAAACTGAATTATTTGCATAATTGCATAATTGCAAAATGACATTAATCACTATGGAAATTTGTTCAGTTTAAAGCAATGTTTATTGTACAAGGTCTACTAAATGCAAATGTCACTGTAGATACAACCAGAATAGCATCCTGTGTTCCTTTGTCAAACCTAGGTATTGTTGGAATCCAATGGATTTATATTTGAAATAATCACATTCCAGTCAGATTCACTTATAATCAGGAGGAGAGTATTTTTATCTTATTATTATATTAAAAAATGATTATATCATGGAGCAAAGTTGCTATGGGATAATTTGAACCAACAGTGTTGGATTAATTTGAAATTATGTTGTTGTTGTGTGTGTGTATATGTGTAGATATATATATATATATATATTTGCCTCATTTTTCACAGTTTTTGGAATATTTAAAAAACAAATTTACAGAAATCAGCTTTAGCTTGCAATCAACCAGAAAGTTCAGTTGCCTCTTGAAAAAGCACCTTTGGGACAACATTAGTGTATTTCTTCAAAGATACCAGATACTTTTGGAAGGTGAAATGCATCTCAAAAATATGACTAGAAAAATAAAATAAGAGTCACAGTTGATCAGAGTAAAACAAGCTATAAATTCATATAACCATAAAAATAAAATTGTAATGAGACACTTGCAGACTACTTTCAGATTATCAAGCAGCACATCAGCTAGACACGGTTTTCCTGTCGCTTCAAACTTTACATCTATACTTACAGTGCAGAATAACAAAGAGACATTCTAAGAATGAATACTTGAATTATGAACCCACGCTTACCATGTACACTCTTACCACCTACCCAATTTGACATTGAAGAATCTTTGGAGGGGATCAATAGGATACTCTTTGAGTAACAGGAACTGTGTTCAGAGACCAAAACCCATGCATGCATCATTTGATGAAAGACCTTCAAAGAGTCGTCTTATCCTGCGGTTCCCCTTCTTGTGGGGAAATATCAAAGTTGTCAAGAGCTTGGATGGCATTCTGGTTGTAGTTGACCTTTTCCCTAAAATAATTCATTTGCTGCCATTATAGTTTTCCTTCCTTCATTCCTTTGGTTCATTCCTGAGATCTTCTATCTGTATATTCTCGATATTTTCCTGTCTAATCAACGATCTCTAGTTCACAGCATTTTTAAGAAGGACTTTTTCATACTGATGAATCTTAAACCATATCTTTCCTGTAGGCACTATCCACAGTCCAGCCATGAAACTGAGAAGACCAATGTTTCCTCAGAGCAAGGACTCTTCTGCTATGTTACCTTTAACTAGAGGTAGTATTCATCAGATTCTGACCAATTCTGGAGAACCAGTAGTGGAAATTTTGAGTAGTTCAGAGAACCGGCAAATACTACCTCTGACTGGTCCTACCCCCATCTATTCTCTGCCTCCCGAGTCCCAGATGATTGGCTGGTTCTTCTTTTACTGCCCTGCACAGAGAATGGAGCTGGAAAGCAGATTAGTGGGGTGGGGAGGGAATGGGATTTTGCAGTAACCTTCCACCAGGAGTAGGAGGGAATAGAGATTTTACGGTATCCTCTTCCTGAAATGGGGTAGGAATGGAAATTTTACAGTATCCTTCCCCTGCCACACTCACCACACCATGGCTACGCTGACCAAGCCACGCCCACAGAACCAGTAGTAATTTTTTTTGAATCCCACCACTGCCTTTAACTTAGGAAATTCATAATAACTGATAATTCTTCCTAACTATTTGGCTGGAATGGTCTGTCTTGACCAAGACATTGGACTAGAAGACCTCTGAGATCCCTTCCAGCCCTATTATGCTATTATTCTATTTCCATGCTACTTACAACTACCATTGCCACTGACTGACAAATGCTTCCCATCCATTTCTCAACCCCCCCCCCCTTTTTTTGCAATAAGTATAAGCTGAATATTATTTCCTGAAGAGGCAACTAAATCATACTAAGACCTCCTTATATTCTATGCTGCCTGCTGTCTGTCACCACCAGAAAGTGCCCCCTTTGTAGCTGTTTTCCACTTGTGACCAGGATTTATACACAAGACTATTTAAAAAACTGGATGTCAAGTTTATTAGCCTGCTTCCTGTACTTGCACAGATCAATTCCATACAGCTTTCACAGATACACAGACTTCAGGGTGGACAGTGATCTTATTTTACTGTTCCTTTTCCCTTCCAGTTTTTGGGGATGCGTTCACACTTTGCTTTCCTTTTTAAATCTCTATTTCTCAATAAATTCATGTTCTTTTTTTCTTTTCAAATACTCTGTGAAGGCGCTCTGATTTATTTCTTATTTCCCATGAACTAGCACTATATTCCCTTTTCCCCTTAAAGAAATAAAGCTTTCTCTCTGACCAACCTTTTTGAAAGATCTTGTTATATTTTGAGTACAAGCTTCTTAATGGAAATAGCCATTACATTTTCTTTCATTATATAGCTGGACTACTAAATATTATTGATTGAATATAGAATTTCTGTGGAAACCAAGTAGTGAAACTTACTTTTGGATGCTTAATGAAAAACCGTGGAAAATAAATTGGTGATGATGCTGAGTAATCCAGCCAAAGTAAGAGCTTCACGAAGATGATAACATGTGATCAACTATTTGTTTTCTAGCATTTGAACATCTGGTTTGAAAAAAGACATACTGCCTGATTTGGGAAGAGATTTTCCTTCTTCCTTAATTCAACCTTTATTATCAGTGATGGGATTCAAATAATTTAACAATTGGTTCTCTGCCCTAATGATTTCTTCCAACAACCAGTTCACCAAACTGTTCAGAAAGTTAACAACTGGTTCTCCCAAACTGGTATGTACTGGCTGAATCCCACCACTACTTACTATCTAATTACAAATAAAATGCACAGCTTCTTATTGCTGCTTCGTTCATAATGAAATACAGCGTCCACAGGGAGATGCATCTGTCTCTGAAACTGAAGTGAGGTACCTCAACTCCACTATACATGTTTGTTTGTGATAATGTATATTTTGACTTCTGTAGAAATCCAGTGTGTCACTTTTGGATAAAAGCTTAAATCTTAAAATGCTAAATGCTTCCACATGTCCACATAGTGGTGTGGCCTAGTGATTAAGACACCAGGCTAGAAAGTGGGAGACCATGTATTCAAGTCTCACCTTAGCCTTGAGAATGGGCTAAGTGACCTTGGACCAGTCACTCACTTTCAGCTGAACTAATTTCACAGGATTGTTGTAGTGAGGAAAATAGGAGGAAGATATGTTGGATATTTTTGCTGCCTTAAGTTATTTGTAAAATAACTTACAAATAAAAAAATAAATAATGGACAATCAGAATGGACTCAAGGTATGGGACATCATTTTATTGTTAATAAAATATAGGTAGTTCAGATCATGGCAAATGTTTAGGCAAATGTTTGCATTGATGTTTGCCAATATTCATTGTCCCCATTCAAAAAACCTTAATTTTGTGTTCTTATTGCTTGTCAGGTTCAACTTTCATCTTTCTGACTTATAGTTTGTACCCAATAACCTTTCAACCTCCAAGGATTTTCACCAGAATATCCCATTTAATGTATTTCTTTTTTATTAAGTTTATATTCTACCAAAACTTTTTAACATCTTCAAAAGTGAGCAAAATTAATTAAAACATCAATGATGCATTTCATCTAAAACATTTTAATTGTGCAATATAAAACAAGCACAACAATCTCTTTTTTTCTCTCTGTCTTTCTCTCTCTCTGTCTTTCTTTTTCTCTCTCTGTCTCTCTCTGCCTCTGTCTCTCTCTTTCTCTGTCTGTCCCTCTCTTTCTTTATTCCTCCCTTTCACCCCCCCCCCCATACACACAATGTGAGGGGGCAGAAACAAAAGCAAAAAACAAGAGACTAGAAGGTAGCACAGTCATAAACTAAAATGCTTTCTACAAGAGCTCCTTTTAAACATCTGTCTAAAAGTCATCAGGGAGAGAATTAGATTTCCTTCAGGAGATAATGTGAAAGCAAAGAATCTGTAAATGAGACACAGAGCCTCCAGGTTTTGTCTCCCAGAAGTATGTTATCATCAGGAATATCTTCCTAGGGGATCTAGTAAGTCTGGTATGTTCTTTTCCATCTGTATTCCACAAAGGAACTGATGCCTGCATTGCCTTTTTTTTTTTTTAAAAAGATCTAGGTTGGCACTCCAGTTGATAACCAACTAATCCCATGCCAACTCAAATGGAGAGAGAACTTTGTTTTTTGCAAATTGTAGAAAAACTTCAGGGAAGTCTGTCTGTTTCCATACAACAGAACAACATTACATGCTTTCATCCTCAAGAAAGTGATAGCAATATCTCCATCAACAAATCCAATGAAATATCTTGACTTTTCTGGTCTAGAGTCATACTGATTCTTCTTTTAATGAAACATGTGGATTGTTAGAATGGCTTCCACAAAAATGAGCCCTGAATGATGAGTTGAAAATGTCACATGATGATCAGAATTACTTTCTAGTGAGTAAACAAATTATGTATTACCTGCAACCTTTAGTCATAATTCAGAGTACATATTGACTTCTTGTGTCCTTGAATCCTAGTGAATGCTTATGAAAAACCAAGATAGTAATTGCTAAAGGGAGCATGTCTCTTCCCCCTCCAATGATTTAATGCAGGGGTCACAAATCTTTTGGATCTCAGGGTCCACCAAACTCATAATTTTAAATCCTGGACCAGAGACCCTGGGAAAATCCTAAAAAAAGTCTGCAGGAAAATCCCTCACCCTGTTTTCCTACTGATTAATCATTCTTTATTTGAGATCACAGGATACCGTCTCCAGCTCCATTCTCAGGAGGAGAGAGAGACTTTTGGCTTCATGCAAGGAAAATAAGAAGCAGCAGAAGTCTTTCTTTCTCTCCCCCAAACTCCGCCAGAAAAGAGTCTTTGTGAGGCTTGTCGTGCCGGTGCAGCCTCTTGGAGCAGGATGCCTTGCAGGGTCTCAAAGATTCATTTCTGGTGGAGTTTGGGGGAGAGAAAGAAAGATTTTTGCTGCTTTCCTTGAGGGCAGCCAAAAGCAGAAGAAGAAAGAAGTGGAAAGAAGCAGCCTAATGGCCAGGCGAGGCACATGGGGTGTGTGGGGCAAGTTCCCCTCCTCCCCTCACTATCTCGTGTTGTTCTCAATGCAAGAGATGCAAGCCTTGTGTTCCCATAGGCCATGTAGGTGGTGCAGCCTTGTGTTCCCACGCAGGCTGGATTAATTGCTTTGAGGGGTGTTTGGGGGTGACATTTCTTAGAGACCACCAAAATTTTCTTGCGGACCACCAGTGATCCCCGGCTCACTGGTTGGCGACCACTGATTTAATGCATGCTACTTGGAAAGTAAGTTCCTTGAAACAAATATTTAGGTCTACGCTATTAGCAGATGTATATCCCACATCATCCACTCTCAGGAATTCTTGATTTTTCATGTTTAGGGAGAATTGGTATGTTTGCCCTATATTGGGAGAAAGAATCCAGCCCAGTCGATGGATAAAGAAACCTCAAAAGAGAATCAGCATTGAGGCTAATAATTTTAATAGGACTATAAACCATATTAAAAACAGTGTGTAGTTTAGTTCCTCAGGGTGATACCAATGACCTGCTTAAAGATGAAGACATTCGGAAGGAATGGTCAATCTGTTCCCCAAGGTTTCTTCTCATTCAGAGTCTTGCCCATCTCACATATAGCTTCAGAGTGATTGAATAGGTTCTTTGCATTGAAATGTCTAAAAGTCTGTGCCTCCAGACTCCAATTGTTCTTTCTTTTTGCCTCAGTACAATGCATGCACACTGATTTTAGTTCTAGAATTAACCCCAAGGGTTGCTTAATCCTCCAAACCTTTCTAAATAATCCTATCTATTTTTCATTTTGATGTCTAGTTCATGCATCCAAGGCCAGAATTCACTTAAAAAAAAAAAAAAAAAGCAAACATGATTTTGTTGCTTCTTTTGCTCAGAGAGACCAGTTTAATCTTGTACATCTAAAGAGGAAGTATTAATCTCTGGAAAAGTAGCCATTGTGTGCAAGGGTTTGGAGGGTTTTCTCCCCATGCACCCACTTTTTCAATTTTTGATATCTCACAAGAGGCTTGCAACAACCATTTGAATGATGAGCGATAAAGCTAAGAATTTATTTGGGAAACTGCCATCAAAATCCCTAAGCCAGAATAGCTATTCAGGCACATTTTAAGTGTCTCTCCTTCTCTCTGTGTGTGTTTTGTGCAGTGTGTGTATGTGTGTGTGTGTGTGTGTGTGTGTGTGTGTATTTTAATCTGAGCCAGGTTTGTTTTCCCACTTTAGAAACCATTTTCCCTTTGTTGAAATATACTATATAATCTAATTACAGTATATGTAAGTGTCCAAAAGTTTCCTCAGCTCATGTAATTATTTAGTGTGTGCATAGTTGGGACAACAATAAGTAGATCTCATTTCAACTGTATATCATCTAATGTGAAAAGACTCAGAGAGGACAAAAAGGAACCAACTGAGCTACTAAAAACCATGCTAAGGCAGAGAAAAAAAACCCCTTAGCATGGAAAGTGATGAACTGTATTATGATTGGCCTCATTTATCTATGCCAATGATGTTGTTAGTGGCACATCGGGCACAATGGAATACAGCAGAACTCGATAGCTGTTTTAGGGCTCTTAATGTTGGTATTCGGGATGCATTTTTCTATCTATAGCAATAGAAATAGTTTTACTTTACAAGTTTGGTTTTATTTCTTGTAGCTCTACAAACTTCTGAAGTAAAACTGTAACCTAAAACTAATAGTTAAACTGTATTTTTATGGCAATTTTAGTACAAACTCTTAATGTTTTCCTCTACTTATGTATAGTAGTGACATATAATGTTTGTTTACAAAGTACAGTAAATCATGGGGAGGGGAGTTTAATAAACTTGCAACCCTGGAAAGGAAGGTTTCATTCAAATTGCATTTACTCACATGGCATAATTTCAACTTGACAAGAAGATAAATTATCCATAACTTCATTTTGACAGATTGGTCTATCCAGAATTTATTTGGATACTCTGCCAATATGCAAATAGGAGAAATGATTTCATATTTGCCAAGTATCTATTAAGAGGCAGTAATTTACTTGAATTTATTCAATACACCCCTATTGATAATAAAGATGGGGAGAGGAAGGTAAACAACATGCTAGCATAATACGCATTATACTCTAAAACTGGCATATTCAACCAGCAGCTTACAGGTTGCATATGACTCTAGACAGCTAGTAATGTGGCCCCAGATAAGATCATATTTTAACATTATATAGTAGAGTGATGTATATCAACTAAATTATATATTTTATATACAACCCAAGACAATGCACTCAATGTATTACAGTCAATATGGCCCAGGCAAGCTTCAAGTTTGGACACTCATGCTCTAAATTCTTCAGTGATTGAAGGAAATGCAGAAGTATATTTAAATTTACAAGTTCAGATTCACAAGAATTCTATTATATGGAAGGACTTGATTTAGGTGTTCTGATTTCTTTTACAACATGGTGCTCTTAATACAAATCATATTCTGGATGATTTCCAGAAGTAAGATTTAAGATAGATGTAAGATAAGATAATTTTTATTGTCATTTTTACTGGGCCACATTAAAAATGAAATTCTGTTGCCTGCTTCAAAAGAAAGTATATATCTACCCAAATACATACATAACACACACATATACATGCTACACACACACACACACACATATATGTATATATGACAAGGTAACAAGGAAAACAAGTTGTGAGGAAGATGTCTAGCATTCCAGACAATCCTATGGACCCTGCTCAAGCATCACTTATATGCTATGTCCTGGTAGAAGGAACAATGGTACAAACTGATTTATGTACGGTGCAAACTGATTTATGAATTCAACATATGCACTGATTATAATGTTTAGCATGTTATAATTGTTCATGTTTATGTACCAAAGAATTGTCAGGAAGAACCTAGAACAGGATTTCTATAGCTATCATGTAGTTCTGACAAAAGAATTATAAGTTTAGGATTACCTTGAATGGAGTATCAATAAGCTAGCCATGGATTGCAAAAGCATTTTCTTATTTTGAGGAAATTCCTAAATCATCTACAGGAAATATAAATAACTTTATCTGATGCACCTTAATTTCCTTTCATTTAATTTAAATTTTGTAAAAAATAGCAACATCCATTTTTCCTTTTTATCCAAACACTAATTATCAGTTTTAATCTTTTGCTGAATCTAAAGGCAAGGCTGTTTCTTCCAATAACTTTTCAAGGATGTTAAATTTAAGCTTAATTCAATGAGAAAGGGTTGCATAATCTTCCAGGACATTTGTCTTTTAGAAACCTTCAGCATTTTAGCAGAAACTCAGTTACTATAGATAGTCTTATGGGAGTATTTTGCTTGTCCTTCCCTGGTTCCCTGTAGTGTTTTTTCCAATTTGAATGAAAGTAATATTTATCATACTCATGTCACTAGGGGAAAAAAAGATAAATTCAGAAGATGCAAGAGCTAGGAAGTTATAATGACTGATAACATTTTAGACTCTTTTGATTACTTCTCAGTTGGCACCAAAGTCAGCCAGGAACAACAGGAGGTTAACTGTGAAACCAGTAATTTCAGAGACTGTGTTAAACTGTTTAATATTTCATGCTATCCTCTGTTGTATAACATTTATGGTTTGCTTTGCATTCCTGCAATTTGAAACTAAATTAAGGTTATACATAAGCAAATTAAAATATTTGTATTTTATTAGTCATTATTTCATTCTTTGTACACTGGAAGGTTAATAACCATTATTTAGTTATTTGATATTATGGTTGGTTGCAGATGTTTAGATTGATTTTTGGTATTTTTATTTATCCAGTCCTTCCCAAAGATCTGGGATAAACTGATATTGTTCTTTGATGGTGTTAAAGGTATTGTTGCAAGAGATAAACTGTTCTGAACTACTTTTTGGAATTGGCTGATGGTTATGTTGTTTATTAGTGTGTGTGTATATATATATATATATATATATATATATATATATATATATATATATAAAGGTTTTGACGTGTTCGGGTCTTTTCTTGTCTAAGATTGAGACTGTCTTGGCAACGTTTCGACGAGATCTCACTCGTCATCTTCAGGTTGGTGCTTTTGGCTTTGTGCTTGTGCGAAGCAAGGAGTTTATGAACCAAGGAGTTTATGAAATACCATGCAACAATTGCCCAGCTACATACATTGGACAAACCAACAGGAGAATAAATGCACTCATCGCAGAACACAAGAACGCAGTCAGAAAAGAAGAAAATTCTTCCTCCCTTTTCCAGCAACTTAAAACTACAGGACATGAAATTAATTTTGAGGGAACCAAATTAATTTCCAATACTGAACACTTCAACAAGAGAATAATCAGGGAAGCCATCGAAATAGAGAAACACCCCCATAACATGAATAAACGGGACGATGCCTCCCACCTACCAGACATTTGGAAATTAGCCCTTATCAACAAATGAGTCCCAGCCACGAAAACCAACACTGGATCCAAAACAACACATGACGCCATCACCAATCTCCCTCATCAGACTCAAATCCAAACCCACCCCATAGACGAAAGGCAACCACCATCCAGAAACCAGACCACAGCTGCATCACTAGCTGTCACACACCCCGACCCCCAAACCAAGTAAACTGACACACACCATGAACACAGAGCCAGGCCTCAAACTCGGAGCCAAACCAAAAGCCAGAACATCACATACACAGCCACCAGCTCAGGATATCACATCACAGAACTCAGGAGGCTACACCACAAAACCTCAGAATGTTGCAACACAGCCAACGACCCAGGAGATTACAATTCAAGACCCAAGAAGTCACATGATTAGAACTCAGAAGGTCATCACACAATATTTGTGCTTTTATTATAGCGACGTTTTGGCAGAATCTCATCTGCCATTCTCAGGCTTGTGTATTGGGTTCTTTTTAATTTTGTGTGCCTGGTTTGGCAGCCATTTTTTGTTTGAATTTGGTGCTGGCTTTCTGCTATATTTGAATGGTTTTTTCCTCATCCTGATTGGCTAGGAGTCTAGGTCTGTTTTTATTGGTCTTTGAGTTGCTGTGTTTTTGATTGGTTGGCAACATTGTGTTTTGTGCATTGGGGTTTCACAGTGCAGCTTGGTTTCTTGTGAATGGCCGATAATTATTTATTAGGAACCTAGGTTTTATTTGGGTAGCTGGCTGGGGTGTGTTTGGGCTGGGGGTATTGGGGGGGGGTGTCTGTTTGTGTCCAGGTGTTTGCCTGGATTGTGGTATAGAGATTTTTTTGTTGGTGAGTGCAGGCTTCCAGATGATTGATAGTCTGTGGAGTCATTTCTTTTATTTATACTATTAGGTATTTTATCAATTTCTATGGCTTCTCTGATGATTCTGTATCTGGGGTTTTCTATAGCACCAAAACCCAAGTATGTTTTTTTAATTCTCCTAGACAGCAGAATGTGTTATGATCAAGAGTGAATCATATTTATTTAGCAATCTTGAAGCCTCCAAGATGGCTTCAGCCAGGTTTACTTCAGGGTTGAAAATCAGTTGACAAGCTTAAGCTATCCTGGAGGCTTCAGGGTTGCCATTAGCTTTTTATCTGCTCACATATCCTGCATTTAAAAAATATTATGGGATCAATAGCGCAGTTCTTTTTATTTCTAGCCAGAAATAACATGTGATGACTTCAAAAGGTTTCACTTAAGAATGTCTCTATTCCTAACATTAACTGTAACTTATATATATTTATCAAATAATTTAACTACGTGGGTGTTAATTGTCTCTCTCTCTGCCTCTCCTATCCTCCAGCTTGGTATTTTTTTAGGTATAACAGGAAAGAAGCTGGTCTAGGACTGGAGATACCCAGGTTCTTATCCTTTCTTAGGCCCAGAAGCTGGGTGGGTGACTTTAGGTCAATCACTGACTAGCAATTTTTTTCCTGTGACTTCAAAACATCTGTTCAATAATCTGCAGTTGATGAACATGATGGATTATGTTCCATAACATTCAATGAAAGTCTTCATGTTGCAATGGATTAGTTAGGAGATACAGATACAGGGGGACGGGGGGGGACGGGGGGCAGACAAGAGAGAGAGAGAGGGAGAGAGAGAGAGAGAGAGAATTATGTTTATCTGTCACAAGGTTGTAGGCAAACTAAAAATACAATAATAATACAACACCTAAGATTCTGATTGTAAAAATGAAAAGCAATTTTCAGTTGAAGTAACTGTAGCTTTTCTTTTGCATATTCTTTAAACAACAGCAATAGCACTTAGACTTACAGACCACTTTACAGTACTCCACAGCCCTTTCTAAGTGGTTCACAGAGTCAGCATATTGCCTCCAATAATCTGGGTCCTCATTTTACTGACCTTGGCAGGATAGAAGGCTGAGCCAGCCTTGAGCCATTGATACTCGAACTGCTGAACTGCTAGGCAGCCAGAAGTATAGCCTGCTGTACTGCATTCTAATCACTGTGCCACACTAGTAAGGACTAAACTTGGTTCAAACCATTTTCGTTCATTTGCATGTATACAGTGAGCATCAGTTGTTATCACACATATAACTTTTTATGGTATGTACATATTTTGGGGTAATCACTATGTTTGCTTCCTCCTGCAGTGCATTTTAAAATATCTTGATGTGCTATTAATCTAAGAGATTAATATTCCTTTGGTCTAATTTTAGGTATTATTTAATTTGATAAAATAATTTGAAGTTTTGCCATAGCAAACAGAGTTTGTCATAATTCAAATCCAATTATGTTGCAATTTAACCTTATGCTTAGGGTTCAAAGGTGATTCATAGCATTTGATTTATAATAGAATAAAATATAATTCCTTATTGGCCAAGTGTGATTGGGTACACAAGGAATTTGTCTTTGGTGCATAAGCTCTTAGTGTACATAAAAATACATTCATCAAGAATCATAACATATGACTTTTAATGATAGTCATATGATACTAAATAAGTAATCAAAGTCATACTAGGAAAATAAGTAAAACAATATAATCATAAAGATACAAACAACAAGGTTATAGTCATAAGTAGAAGGGGATAGGTAGTAGGAAGGATGAGAAGAAGAATAGTAATACAGTCTTAGTAAATATTTGACAATGTTGTGGAAATTAGTTGTTTAACAGAGCGATGGCATGCAGAGAATAAACTGTCATTGTGTCTGGTTGTTCTGGTGTGCAATGCTCTATAATGTCATTTTGAGGGTAGAAGTTGAAACAATTTATGTCCAGGATGTGAGGGATCTATAGATATTTTCACAGCCCTCTTTTTGACTTGTGCATTATACAGGTCCTCAATGGAAGGCAGATTGGTAGCAATTGTTTTTCAGCAGTTCTAATCATCCATTGAAGTCTGTGTCTGTCTTGTTTGGTTACAGAGCCAAACCAGACAGTTATAGAGGTGCAGATGACAGACTCAATAATTCCTCTGTAGAAATTACAATATGCCAGTATTATTTGTAAAACAATTTTTCTAGATATTGTTTTTGATGATGTTCTGTAATCTTAAAAAATGTTGAATAGGAATTTATGATACCATCTGAAAACAAAACATAATGATTCCATTCTAAGTTATTCTGAAAGGCCAAATACATTAAAAAAATCTAAATAATGCAAACTCGGGAAAAAAGCTAAAAATGAAAATAAAGAACTGGTTATTGTATTATTTAGGCCTATTCTGCAACTGCCATTAGAGCAGTTGTAAGAATTTTCAAGAGTTTCATATTCCATATGTTACAGTGTTACTCTGAAAGTTTATTGTTGAGACAGCACTGTTGCCTTTCCTTGGATAACATAAAAGAAGACGACACTGATCATTAAATCCATGCATTAGGAAATATTTGCTATAATTTTCCAAATGATCATGAAATATGTTATCTGCATTCACCAACTGTTTGGTATATGCAAATCTTTCTCTGCACTGCACAATTCCATTTCTATTCATACGTTTCTATTTATGTTCCTTGGCAACAGGGTACAACTTTCCTAATTGTGAAACGTCTTTATGAGAGTCTATGCTTCTTTTTTGCTATTCAGAGGTGTTATTCAGCAGGTTCTGACCAGTTCTAGAGAACCTGTAGCGGAAATTTTAAGTAATTCAGAGAACAGGCAAATACCATCCCTGACTAGGGATTTTTACAGTATCGTTCCCTTGCCATGTCCACTAAGCCACGCCCACAGAACCGGTAATAAGAAAAATTGAATCTCACCACTGTTGCTATCTATAAACTGAGAAAATTTAAGAATGGATATCATGGAAGTATACATAAAGTTTTTAAAAATATAATAATGAAAGCAGGAAACTATTTGGTATGTGTCACTGCATAATATTTTAATAGGTAATAAGAAAAATACTTTGCTTACAGGCTCTAACCTCTAAAAAAAAAAAATGGAAGAATGTGGATGAAGAAAGGATAGTTAAGGGTTAGGCTTTCAAAGTTAAGTTGGGCTAAGGATCAGTATATGTATTGTGGATTTTTCAATCATTGTAGATACAGGCAGTCCTTGACTTACAAAAGTTCATTTAGTGAGTGCTACAATGGCACTTGAAAAGAGTCACCCATGATAATTTTTTCACTCTTACAGCTGTTGCAGCATCCCCATGGTCACGTGATCTGACTCATATTTATGACTCATATTTATGACAGTTGTAGTTTCAAAACTCTGTGATTGTATCAGAGACTTCATAGGAACTGTGCTGTTTGAAGTTTATCCTACTATGTTTTGTTGAAGGTAGGCATAATGGCATATGGAAGGATAAACTTCAAACAGCACAGTTTCTATTAAGTCTCCAATACAATCACAGAGTTTTGGGGCTTCCAAGCTATTGCTTGTGGACATCAGTGTGCCTGTCAACTTCTCCCTTAAAGCCTACTGAGCTATTTGCCTCATATTTCATCTTTTAAAAACATTCCCATAAATATCTGTGGTCAAGACCATTATTCACGGGTATTCCTGATTTGTTCTGTGACCAAAGGAAAATTATGTTTTTTAAAAAAACAACCTGGAAAGAATTGCAGAATTTGATATTGGGCAATTTCAGTAGGAATCATACATGGCTTGAATTTTGTACCTCCTAAATGTCCCAATGCACTTCTTTGCTCAAAACATATCAAATGCATTTTTAAACTTTATTTTACAAGTAACATAGCTTACATGCTGTTTTAAAGCAGCCCCAATTTAATGCTGTTTTAAAAGGGAAGATTCTGGTAAATGCACAAGTCAGATAGAAGTGACCCAAGCGTGAAAATGCACAAATGAAGACTGGAAATAGTCTGCCTGTTGCTAACACACAGTCATCACCTTCAAATGGCACTGTGATATGCAATTGTAATGTACAAGCAGCATGGCCTTGAGACTATAATATCTATCTCAGTGTGGCCTTGATGCAGTAACAATACCAGCAAGATGGCCTTGAAAATGAACATTCATACTATGACACACATTAATCGACACTGTGCAAGAAGGGTTGTTTTTTTTTTAATCATCAGCTTTATTGCACCTTTAGTCTTGTTTTCACAGGCTTCCTTTGAAAGGACTAATGAAAAAGATCAGGCAATGCTTATCAGTGCAAGGTAATTCTGAAGATACCATTTTTAGAATTCTTTCATGTAGAATGATATTGGATGCTTTATTATTGATGTGATCTTTATTATTTAGTTGCTTTTGTTAGATGTATGAGAAACTGGTCTTGTAACCAGCTGAAATACATTCTTAGGATATTGTTGTTTTAGATATATAAAAACAAATGGCTAAATAAGTTTGCTTTTAAAATGTTATAAAATATTAACCGAAACATAAAATTAGATGGGAGAGCAAGATTGACCTTTTTACTGTTTTTATCCAAGTACCTGGCATACTAACACCAAGGAGATTATGCAATTAATTGACAACACTCAATATTTTAAAGGAACTTTCAAAGGTTAAATGATTTATTAAGATCAGCATAAACTTTTTCATTATTTCCTTAAGGTTGCATTTGGCACCTGCATTTTATCAATAAAAGTATTAGTCATTTTATAATAAAATAGTAATATAATAATAATAAACAAGTAATATAGTAATAATAAACAAGGATTGTTTACTGCTTGTGAACCAGGGAGCCAACAGCCAAAGCCCACATCTGTTTTCTATAACAAGCAAAACTACCCGGTGCCATACTTTTAAAATATTTTTTGTGTTCTTAAAAATAATGTGTACTGTATCTTTATTCTCCTCTGCATATACAATTTGTATGACACAAAAGACTGGAATGAAAGATTCATTGTCCCTTGAATTTATTGTTACTGGGTTCATCTTTCTCCTCATTAAGGGCTGATAACAGGATCTCAATGTGAGAAGTTATTCTATTAACCTTTAAGTGTCATACAAATTGTGTAGATGTTGATTTTCTTTTTCACAGCATTGGAGCCTTTTCTGCATATAATTTACATCTCAAGTCAAATCATTCTTAAAATAGCCCAGTATATTATGCAGATAAATCTTTATTGCATAATTAATAGATTGATTGATGCTCACCCCAAACTTCATTTTTATCCAGTGTTAGTACAAATTCATTTATTCAAATGGGAGATATAACAAACATTCACTTGTTTTTAATTTAAATATGGAAACAGACCCATCAGATACCTTTGGGAGAATGCATGATATCAGGGTAATAATGAGATTCTTCCTATGAAGAAATTGGAAATGTTATTAGAAGGATACTAACTTTATTGTGCAGTCAACTGAAAATAAATTTATTTTCTCCCATGTTTAGAGGCTAAAACTAACAAATGTCTCCTAAAGAGTAGCTGACAAGCGATAGATATAAGTATTACTCTATAAGTGAAGCATTATATCCACTAACTTGCATTTGCCACCACTGAGAAAGCTCTGCCCAACTTCTAGTTGAAAACATCTCTAGTTCCTTAAAAAATGAAAAGCAGATTGAATGAAAAGGGAAAAAAAAGTAACCTAAACAGAGAGAATCAATGGCATGCAATCCCAAACTGTGCTTACCTTACACACAATCATGGTAAGGTGGGAAATACACACACACACACACACACACACGCACGCACGCACACACACACATACAGGCAGTCCTCAACTTATAACAGTTTACTTAGTGACCATTCAAAGTTACAAAGACAATGAAAAAGTGACTCATGACCATTTTTCCCAGTTACGACCTTTGCAGCATTCCCATGATCATGTGGTCAAAAACCAGATGTGTGGCAACTGGTTCATACTTATGACCATTGTTGTGTCCCAAAATCATGTGATTGATCCCCTTTTGGGACCTTCTGGCAAGCCAAGTCAATGGGGAAGCCAGATTAACTTAACAACCAGGTTACTAACTTATCATCCACAGTAATTCACTTAACAACTGTGGCAAGAAATATCATTAAATGGAGCAAAATTCATTTAACAAATGTCTCATTTAACAGCATAAATTTTGGGCTCAATTGTGGCCGTAAGTCAAGGACTACCTGTATATATTTCTTTCCTTTCTTATATTTGTTCAATGTAGCCCTATAAACTTCAGATGGATGAGAAGGGGTTAGTCATAACAGCCAAATATCAGGTTCCTTTTATATAAATGTTGGATTTTCACAAGTTAATGGTTTCAAATTCTAGAGATAATTGATTTTTTAAATTAAAATTAAGAACAGTTTTTATATATTAAGTCTATTCAGCGCTTCAGATTTGATTAAAAAGAGATGCTATATAAAGTAGAGAGCACAACTTTAGCACTTGTTCATTGTTCATTAAAGCAACTGTATATGTTTCCAGGATAGCACAGGATGACTACCAGCTTCTTTGCAAATTTATGGGAAAGATGTAGTTGCTTTAATCTATTCTTCAACTATTCCAAAGCACAGTTTACAAACTGAATTTGAAGTACTGTAGAACTGCATATTATTATTCAGGTGTTTAAAAGGGCAACCTGAAGATGAAATTGTAAAATACCTTCAGATGCATTTTTCTAGTTCACAATTCTTATTCTTAATCACATTTCACTGACATACAACAGCGATTTACAATATGAGCAGATTGGAGAATGAGATCTTTCTTGAGCATTTAAAAGTGCAAAGGTCTTATTCACATAGGCTACCATGGGTTTACAAATCAGAGTTTTTGCACACACAAACTGCACCGATCTTTCACCTCAATCTGTAGTGCTTAAGTGTGTGAGCCATGTCTTTCAGTATTTATTTGCAAGCTAAGAATGGGTTGTCTTTGAAGTAGCACTCTCAGCTCCTAGCTGATCCAAACACTCTTAACATAATATTTTATTGAGAGTTTTAAGAATATCTGCAGAAGTTCACTCTTGCCCTCTCTCTCTCCAGTACAGTGACATTTTGGAAGAGTTTTGACATTGCCTCTTCCTAGAACTGAGAGTGAATGACCCAAAGTTATCCACCTAGCTTTATACAGGATTAGAATTCAGCATCTAGTGCTTTTAAGCATGTCATTGAAGTGGTTCTCAAACTTTATTTATTTGATTTGATTTGTCAATCGCTTACAGGATAATAGGTATAAGGATAAACATAGTTATGAATACAAGAAATGAGTACATATAAGAAAAATAAAAGAAACAATAGCATAGGGACGGTAGACACTTTGGTGTGCTTATGCATGTCCCCTACTGTTGCTTAGAAGACCTCTCACATGGATGTTTGCAGTAGGATTGCATCCCCCTTCTCCCAAAAGAATACTGTCACTTCTTATTCTACATGTATGCATGTGTGAGAAAGGAGTTTTCTTAGTTTATTTTCTCCTGGCTCAGATCTCCTTTTTTATGTTCATCAGAAAACGCCAACAGATGTTGCTGGTGCTTTGCTTCAGGGTTAAGAACAAGTTTAGAACATTCTTAATTCAAAATTTGCAATCATTTTTATTTCCCTTTTCAATCATGGAGCCAAGAAGAGACAACAATCCACTTGAGGCATATAATCATGAAGACAAAGTGAATTTCATGAGAGAAACTCTGAATAAACATTCTTTGGAGATTGTGTCCAGAAAATATATTACTATGTGAAAATACATTGTCCAGGTACAAGGCAAGCTCCTATTCATCCTATATAGTTGGACTTCTGACATGACTAACCTGTATATTTATAGAAGTAACTTGAAAACTTCCAAAATAAAGAAGTTAAAGGATTTAGATACAATAAAATTGTCTTTGGAATCAGAGGAAGTTCAGAGGAACAAGTTAATTGAAGGTGAAACAAGTGATTCTGGGTGTGTATAGATGTAGAAAATTGATTTGTTCAGCTACACTTCACTTTGTTTATCCTTCTACTTGTAGACAAAAATACATATAGAGGGTAACAAAATAAAGAAAATACTAAATGCAAGTACAAATACAAATAAAGGCAATTAATATATTTCAAAATGTTTTAAAGCTAGACAATTATTTATTATGAAGTCACAGTTTCTAGAAACAACATTTAACTTCTAGTTTAAAAGCATTAAAAATATTGCATCTCTGTCTGGATCTGTATGCTTATCTTCATTTGACTTATTTCAACTTTCCCTAGTTCTGCAATCATAGAAGCAGAACTGTCTTGTACTGTCTCAGGTCTCTTGCAAAGAATTAAGCAGAAGTAATAGGGAAGAAGAAATAGGAAAGTAATAGAATCCCTGGCATTTGGTCCAATTGACCTCCCCCAATGGTGAATTACTTCAGTTCAGAAAGTAGGGAAGGATATTCCTGGATTCCTGCAGCTCTTGATTTCTTCACACAACCATCTCTAGAGGTTTGGTGCACCTTTGGAACAAATGGTATGTAGAACTTGTGGGAACAAAAGAAGCCCCACTGGTTCATACAACATTGGGTTTTAGTCCTACAAATTAAATTTAGAAAAAAACACTTACAAAGAGTCAAAGAAGGACAGAATCTGTATTATTAGGTTCAAGCATGCCAAGGAATGTTCTTACATTATTAATTCATTGAGCTGTTATTTTATTTATAGTTATTTTCCTTGCTTTATCGCATATAGCCCCAATACAACTTGCATCACAAATTAAAAATAAAACTATATAATAGCATCAAAGCAAACAATATAGAAACCAAGGTGTAGCATGTTAAATTTAACTAGCATCAACAAGAAAAAAAAGCAACATTTAAAATGTCAAAATAGCAAAAAGCAATAGGAAAGTTTCCAAACTTTAAAAGTTATTAAATATATTTGATGAATTGCACCTAAAACAGCTTTCTTTAGTCTGAGCCTTTCTAGATATGGTAGAAAATGTAAATCCAGAAATCACAAATAAATCATTGTGAGAAGGTTGGGAAAGGCTGATTTAATATTTTGTAAAGAAATGACGAAAGTGCTAGCCTAGACACCAGAAGACTGTGAATTCTTGTCTTTGGGAATGTCATACACTATCAAACCAACACCTCATAGAGTTTGTTGTTGTGGGGAAAATATAAGGAAGAAGGAGAATTAGTTACGTTTGTTGCCTTGAGTTACTTACAAAGTAATAAAGGTGGAATAAAAAAAAATCCAATCAATCAAGATAGAACTACAAAACACGGCTGCCATGCCACCAAGCGGGCTTGGCTCAATGCAAATGTCATGATGACAAGAATAAAATATTTATTCTCTTAGGACTAGTTAACTAAGTTATTTTTTACGTGGGTAGTATATGAAAACTGCTCATTTATGTTCTCTTTAAAGTGCAATCATTGCCACATTTGCTTTGTTTTACTGTTGTATGCCACATGGTATGCCCTGCCACAAACAAAATGAAGCAAATTGTGATATTATTTCCAAGAGGGGAAGGTGATTTTTCACAGTTTAAAAACAGGGAAAGGCACTAAATGTTAAGCTGCTGTGTCGTTGGTCATTGAAACTATCCCATTTTATATGTCCCTTCAAAGTTCAGGAATGCAATGTATATAACGCTGATCTAATTGAACAATGCTCAATTCTCTCACAGCTTTTGTCTTCATGAAAGAAGCTTAACACATGACAAGCACTCTCCTTTGACTCATAAACAAACATTCCCTTGGATAAAGATGAGTGATGTTTCTAACTGTGGCGCACATTAACTGGGTGTGAGATATGGTTCCTACAGGAATAGTTTTTATCCCTGCACACCAAAATCCAATCTGTCATTAACAAAAATAACAAGTATCATCTTCCTATTCACAGGAGCATTGTGCATTTTTTATAGTTTCTTTTTGCTTCCAAATAGGCTACAACCAGCCTTACTGTCATACATAGACTCATCAGCCTGGCAACTATCATTCTTCTTCTTGTTCCTCATCCTTATTTCTCTTTCTCTATTATCAAAGTATGATATTTTGTTACTGTTTCATTTGCATTTCCCCCAAGACATTCTTTGCCTTATTATTTTCAAGTAGTTTTTTCAGAGTTGCACTCTGAAATCCTTTATAAAATGTTCATTTGGGACAAATACTGTAGAGAAAACTGTCAGTTATCTGAAAGGTTTCTAATGCTACTGTTTTCTATTGCATTCTCAATGTACTTTAGAATTTCTTTTGAAGATCTTTTTGGAGTTTTACTATCCTATTGCAGGATAGCTAAAGCTGATGGTTGATTTATTTTTTCTTATTTTTCCCCAGTAAAATCCTACTATCGTTTTGCAACCTGCCTGTCTATTAGATTTTCTGATTTGAAAAAAAAAAACTCATAGGAGAAGTTTTCCGATAATATTTTCCCTTGTGCATTACTTGGTATATTCAAAGCCAAGGCAATTGCTGGTCACAGGAGAGAAGATTGCTGGTCACAGGAGGAATGACATGCACATAAATAATCTATTTATTACTGTATCTTTTGGATCAAGAAATATTATTGTGTCGTGGTGGCGCAGTGCTTAGAATGCAATATTGCAAGTGAATTCTGCTGACTGCTTGAAGTTCGATCCTGACCAGCTCAAAGTTGTCTAAGCCTTCCATTTTTCCCAAGTTGGTAAAATGAGGAGCCATATTGTTGGGGGCAATATGCTGACTCTGTAAACTGCTCCAAAGCACTATGAAGCGCTTGATAAATCTAAGTGCTATTGCTATTATGGAAAAGACAGAAAAAAAAAAAAACAATTAACAAAAGTAATTGAATGTGGGTGAAAAATCTAAGTAAGGTTAGTTTATGCCATCATTCACTGTAGCTCTCCATACTTTCGATCTCTGAAAATAACTCTTGCTGTCTTCCCATCTGTACCAAAAATCAGGATATGAATTTGTTTTCAACAAATTAACTGTTATAAGTTTCAGGACCATCCCCAGTCTATTTTAATTTCATATTTTTAATTTTCCTTTGAAAATAATTATAAAAGCATTTTTCCCCCATCAAATCCTCTTGGATAATATTGAAAAACAAATAAATATTCAGCCTAGCATTATTTGGGATGAAGTTCTACCTAGAAAAGTGAGCAAGCATGCAGTCTTATTTGAATATTTTTTCTGTCTCAGAATAACATTGATAACAGAGTGCAACTGGCTAAATTGCACATGTCATTAAAGCATCATTTAAAATACATTTTTTAAAGCATTCATTGGAGGGAGAGGATTCTGTTCAGGATGGTAGCATGTAAACAGAAGGGATTTCACTCCTCTGTTGGACTCTTCTCTCAGACATGTTTTTGGTGAAGACTGTCTTTAAAATAAAGGACCTTGTTTTTTTCTCTTGCTGTGAATATATTGCTACTTTGAAGGATGATAGATTTATGAAATACTGTGTCCAGGGGTGGGATTCTACCGGTTCTGTCCACTTCTGTAGAACCGGTTGCTCTGAAGAGCAACAAACAGAGAGCATACGTAGAACTGGTTCTAGGTTTGCTGCTGTTTTGGCCCACCCGCCTGCCCGGGCTCTTACCTAACCTTTATTTCCTGCATTTTCAACCTCAACTGCTTTGCACGACACAGCTGCGGTTGAAAAAGCAGGAAAAATGGGCTTTTCCAACCACTGTGCACTTCCATGCAGCACTGCTCAGCTGTCCAGGCAACTCAGCAGGTCGTAAATTGCACTCACGCACATGCAAAACGCGCATACGCGCACGATGCAGAACAACAGAACTCGTAGTTATACCAGTCGGATCCCATCCCTGACTATGTCCATAACAATATGTATAATTAAGTGGGCTTCTTTCATTTTGTTTTGCTGCCATGTTAGGATGGAATCCATACATGGAAATGTGTTTTGACTCTCTTTTGTTTAAATGCATTAAAAAGATTACTCATTCTTCATGTATTCCCACTTCAGAAAGATAAACTACAGGTCTTGAGAGGGTGTAGATTTTGTGTGTGTTAGACCAGTTTTAGTTTAAAGGTAGGTAGACACCTGTAAGTAAGGTAGATAGAAATTGCAAATCTCAACCATCTTGTTAATAAATAGAAATACTTACTAGACAGATAGTGTTTACCATCCACTACATAACAATAGCCCTGTAGTTGCTTGAATTTCTTCCCATTAGCATAACTGCTTTACAAATCAACACCCTATCTCATTATAGCACTTATAAGGTTTTTTGCACCTAATCCCTTTACGCCTATTGATATTGGTATTCTTGGCGGCATTGCATAAATCCAACTCACTTTATGCTTGTACAAAGGAAGGGTTCATGCAGTTTTGCCATCGGTTTAAAAATTTATAATTCCCTTTTAAAATAAAATCTGTTGACAGATTCATAGCAATCTGCAGAGTGCGTGGAATTCATTTGTTGTCTGCCATGGTGGAAAATGGAGTTGATTTTGATGCTGAAACTTATTAATGCTAATTACAAAATTAATTTTAAAGCAAGAAGCTCCTTAGGGTCTTCTTTCTAATTCCCACAGAATACAAATTTCTAGAGAAATGATGACTTCTTTGTCTTGCTGTTTATACATCTACCGTTCTCTTCTTGGCCTATATATTAGCTGCACAGATGCAACTAATGACTATAGCCTATCATCTCAGATAAGAATGTTGGACCTGCTGATAAGAAGAGGATGAAATGGGGACCGGACTTCTAGGACTAATAGTCCTAGAGGAAATGTTTCTAACATTATAGAAGCCAGTAATTCCAGTCTTCCTGAGGCAGATGTAGTAAACTCTCAGAACTCCTTGCTTGAACCCAGTGACAGTTTCTAGGATCCTGAGATTTACCTATCCAGTTCCAATTAGAGGTGTGTTTTAAAGACACAACAGCAGAGGCTAACAGGCTGGTCGGTGAATAGATTCCAATGCAGTGTTTCTCAACTTTAGTAATCTAATATGGCAACTGGCTTTGGAATTCTGGGAGTTGAAATTCCCATATCTTAAAATGCCAAAGTTAAGAAGCATTGCTGTAATGAGTAATGTACATAGGCTATATGGGGAGTGGCTCAGCCTGGCTTAATTGTTGGCCTCACTTCCTGAGAGAAAATACTGAGAATTACTTTTCAAGTCTCAGCTCCATCTTGTTTATCTTGTTGTGCCATGCTTTGAACTCATCTCCACATATCTTGTCTCCTTTTTGTTTATTGGATCCCTAGTCTTGACCAATGCTAAGCCCAGATTACATTACAATGCCATCCATAGATTTGGGTAAAAAGGGCTCTCCTTCTAAAGGTTCTATATGAATTTACTACACATCTTTGAACTGAGACAGAGGCATCCAGTGCAGGACCAAGATGAGGGAAGGCAGAAATATAGTGCCAGAGCCCAAATAATAATAGAGAAGCAGCATCATAGCCATCCTTGCAGACTCTGGCCCTTGTTATTAAGATTTTGAATCAGATTGTCAATGTGTTAGCCCCATGATGGCAAACCTATGGCACACATGCTGGAAATGGCACACAGAGCCACTTCTGGCATGTGAGAGGTCTCCTGGAAGAGCCCCACTGCGCAGCTGATTGTCCGGTATCTGCCGTGCATGTGTGGGGGCACACATGTGTGTGGGAGATGCACATGTATGCACAGAGGCATGCGGCATGCGGGGGTTGTGTGCACATGTGCAGAGGCGTGTGATGCAGGGGGGGCGTGCAGGGTGCGGGGGAGTCACGTGTACATTGCATCATGGGTGCAGGCACGCAAGCGAGCATACAAGTGCATACATACACACTTTTGGCACGCAACGTGGAAAAGGTTAGCCATCACTGTGCTAGCCCATACATATCATAAAGAAGAGGGTCTCCAAAGCACCTGTAGGCAGGATACTAAGCAATAGATAGAAACTTATCAAAGAGAAATCCAACTTACAATTAAGGAGAAATTTACTGACAGTGAGAGCAATTAATAGTGGAATGGCTTGCCTCCAGAAGTTGTGGATGCACCATCACTTCATTTTTTTGAGAAGAGATTGGGCAGGCATGTATCTGGAATAACATAGGATCTCTTGCTTGGGCAGGGGGTTGGACTAAAGGACCAAGGCTTCTTTCAACTTTGTTATTCTGTATTCTATATATACAGTATTGTCCATTCTATGTGGTCAATCACAGATCTAGATGGCTCAGCAACACACAGAAATGCCAGTTCAAGCAGGTGTACTCAGAAAAAGTCTATGTAAATCAGGATTGATCACTACTGGCAGAAGGCAGAACATCCCTTTTGAGTGCAGCCCAGCAAGTGAGAACCATTTTGTGGCAGGCCCGCAGGTTCTTCAAAGCTAGCTCTTACTGACATACCTTTTTTCAGAGTCTCTTTCCTTGAAGATCAGTATTAGTAAGAATCTGACCCCCACTGAATTCAGACTATACTGATGTTCAGACCTTTGCTGATAAACTTACAGCCTTGAGATCAGGGGTGGGATTCTACCTATTCTCTAGAACCGGTTGTTAACATTCTAAGCAGTTTAGAAATCAGTTGTTAGAAGAAATTACTGGCCTAATCCTGTAAGGAAGGCAGGAAGGAAACATTCTGGTATTGCTTAGAGAAACTGCCTCTCCATTAACCCTTATTACATTCTTGGCAGGACTAGACTTCCTGTCTCTGGAACGTCTTTGGAGTTTTTTCCCCCTCCTTTATTGGTACTTTGCTTGTGTGGAGTGATCATTCAAAGTTATAATGGCACTGAAAAAAGTGACTTATGACCATTTTTCACTTACGACTATTGCAGCATCCCCACAGTCATGAGAGGCCAGGCGAGGAGATGCGTGCCTCGATGTGAGTGATATTGAATTGTCCACGCCCATCCAATAACATGACCACCAAGCCACATCCACTAACTAAGCCATGCCCACAGAACCGGTTGTTAAAAAATTTGAATCCCAACCCTGCTTGAGATATCAATTAACCAGTTCCAGAATTAAACAAACTAGTAATGAAATGATATATTGTACCAGGGTAGAAGTATAACAGAGTGGCATTCTTATCAGGGATTCAAACTTCAGAAATTTCTTGCCCTAATAGAAAATCAAGTGTTCACTTATTTGTGCAAATCTGAGATTCAAAAATGATAAGATTTAATGGGGATTGATAAATTGAGATTCCAAACAGTACAGGTTGCTGAGTTGACATTCTCAGGCCTCAGGCACCTAATTGTTTTGTACAACAATTGAAAAATATTTTGAAAACTGCCTAAAAAGTGAGCCATACTAACTATTGAGGAATTCACCATTTCTCAATCATTTGCATTTCTAGGCTGATAGGCTTTCTGGCTAACCTTTTCCACATTGCGTACCAAAAGTGTCATTGACTGTCGCGTTGTCGCGGTTTGCTCGTTGTCCTTAGGTTCTCTGATCAGTCCGTAGAGCCCCCGCAGGGGTGAAATTTAGAGGGACCCTCGCGAGGGTGAGTACTTAAGTACTAGAATCAATAATTGACACAGACACCATAGTTTCTCAAGGTGAGAGAGCACGTTGTGCCCGGGGTAGATGAAGAAGTCCCCCGATTGCAACGCACCACCCTCTTTTATTTTGCAGTTTTATCAGGGCGGGGGGAGCGAGACATATGTGAAGAGGAGCAAGGAAGTATAATTCTAATGGCGCCATGGCAGGATGCGACCACTGTTGTGTGCTAAGATAGCGTGATTATCTATTAACAAGATTTTTGTAGTCAGCTAGTTTCTGTAACTATTTGCCTACGTGTCGTGCCAAGCTGAGTTTATCATGCAATTCCTAACTTGAGAAGGTCATTCTTACGGCCTTAGGTCAAGAGGACTCTCGAGGTTTACTACAAGTCCTCTTTTCTTTGTTTTTAAGGTGCCGCGATATCCGATTCAAAATATAAGCCTTTCTCCTTTGGAGTATCATAGTGCTTGGATAAGGACATACCCTCCGGGACATCCCGATCCGATTGCACAACCTCGTTCAAGGGCAGGTTATCAGTGTCAGAGTCGTCATCGGAACATAAGTGCAAAAGCGGAGCCTTGCACTCCTCAGTTGGAATTGCCATATATACATGATTTTGCATTAAGAGATTAAGTTGCGCAGCAGCTTTAGCTTCGGCAATAGCATTTAAACTACATTTGATCATTGAAATAAAGATAGGTAATAAACAGGGTAGCAAAGTTGGACCAATTAGTTATGACATGGGTGATGTTAATTTCCTGGGCCTGCCACGGCCATTGTTCCCCCATTGTAGTTCCCCCACACACAAAGCAATTTTTAACTTGCAATGATTTAGCAATAGTCTCTGCAAGGTGTACAAAGGTGTTGCGCACCTCATGTGGTACGGTCAGATGAGTCAATTGTGCCAATTCCGAATAAACAGAATGAAATAAGGAGTGTCTGGTAGAGTCGATGGAAATTTTGCTTACTATTATTTTGATGGCTACTGAAGGATTGGTTCCTGTCCCATCAATACCCAAGCCATAGTCATTGTCAGTACCTTTCCATGTTTGGAAGGAAAGCCAATTTTCCGGTACTGGAAACGTGAGATTGATGGGATTGCACTGATGTTGCATACAGTTGGGATCGGGAACTCTAAGACGGGTGATATAGAGTTTTTTAAGGTTATCCCTCTTGGGTATGGTGTCGGGTCGCACTGTGAGCCCTCTGGATTGAAAGTCCACACATTTCCATTCATTGCAGTAGGTGCCTTTGCCACAGGGGTCGTGTTGATTTGAAGTTCTGGCACAGATGTACTTTTCGTTGCTGGAATATGTCCGTCGCCAGACAAGTGAGCCGCATTCGTTTGTGCCATAGTCCATGGCTTCGCAGGCATCAAAAGTGACCGATTGGGATACCTTCGGATTATAAAAGTCATGATTGACCAGTGTCTTTTTCGATGAGCCAGCTCCGACAGTGATGAGGATGTTGTAGCGATGAGTGGGGCCTGTGGGGTCATAACAGGTTTGTTTGTTGTTATCTTCACAAATACTATACGTCGTGCTATTCCACACACAGGTGTGCGTGGATGGTTTGGTGCAAATAAAATGAGTGTGATATATTAATGTAGTTCTGATGGTCAGCCCCTGTTGAGTGTTTTGCAAGCAGGGGGTGCAATGTTTGGCATCTTGGGAGGTGAGTGCACTTCGTGTCCTCCGTTGGGGGGGGATAAACTTTTGTTGTAGGGATAATGTCAACCGAGAAGAAGTGGCAAAGCCTCGTACCATTTTTGTAATTTCACATTGGTATAGACCAAAGTCTGAGAGGGTCAGATCAATTACTGAAAGATGAGTTGCTCTAAAATGATAATTGATGGTATATTTGGGTGAGTCTTGTAGATATATGGTATTGTTGAAAAACCAGCGCCAGATGATTCCCTTTTTCTTGATTGGAGACCTCTGGTAACAGGAGAGGGCCTGAGAGCGAAGATGCAGTGCTCCCTCATTGTTGTAACGGTGCGTGTGAATCAAGGAATTGAATTTAGGATGTGGAGAGGACTCGAGAAGCTGTCTACGAATTCGTTGTCCGTGGAGCGGTGACCAGGAACCAGGATAGCGGTCAGGGAGATGGGAGCCAGGTGTATCCCATAGGCAGCTGGTGGTATCACAGGGAGGTTGGCAGCAGGAGAAGTGGCGCACCAGGGTATGGGAAAAAGATTGAGGAGAAGATTGAGACAAAAGGAGCCAAGAAAGAAACATAGAGGGTAGTGGGGGGCGAGTTACAGAGAAAATGTAAAAGAGATAAACTGTATGATTGAAGGATTGACGGGAAGCAAGAAAGCCTAAGCAGGAATAAGGTCCCACCGTATTCGCAGTGACATAGACATGTAGGTAGACCCGACATGGTTGGTAGCCATACAGAAGAGAGACGTGAGGTGAGGGACGCAAGGCACAGCCTTGATGTTGAAAGGCATAATTACAGGCGGAAAGAGAGATGTCTTCAAAGGCAAAGGTAACGCGTGTGAACGGAGGGGCGAAGATAACAGCAGGATCAGCCCGAAACTGAGAAAAGACAGGAGATATCAGAATCAGAAGGGCTAGGAGAGGAACACCTGTCCTTAGCCTCCCCATGATAAGGTCGAACACAGCGCGCAGGCACCCAAAGAACACGATCAGGAAGTTGAACAGCAGCGTATCCTTTGCCCCAAGTGATCAATTGCACAGGTCCCTTCCACTTTGGATCTGGAAGTTGCCTGAAATAAACAAGAGGTCTGGAGGTAGGGACAGGAGGTGTGGTAAAGTGACGAGAAGCAGCCGTAGAAGAAGGAGAGCCAGTAAGATTCAGAAAGTTCAAGGTATATAAACATACATTTAACACATTCTGTAACGCTGGGAGGTTCGGGGGGCGTACGCCTTTTTTCCCCATGTATCGATCAAGGGCCGTTTTGAGTGTTAAATTTGCTCTTTCCACAATAGCTTGGCCTTGGCTATTGAATGGAATTCCAAATTTGTGTACAATGGACCAATGATGACAGAACTCCGAGAAGGAGGAGCTCGTGTATGCAGGACCATTGTCTGTTTTTAAAATTTTTGGACATCCCAGTGTTACAAAGGTCCGAATGCAATGATTGATAGTGTTTTTAGTAGTCTCCCCCCTTTGCAGTGTGGCCATGATGAACCCAGAGTAAGTGTCTACAGACACGTGAATATACTTCCAGGGCGCAAAGGATGGATACTGAGTAACGTCCATTTGCCATGTGTCACAGGCCTCGGTGCCTCTAGGATTTACTCCTTCTGGGACACTTCGTGCCTGCAGACTACATGTAGGACATTGTTGAACAATTGCCGCGGCTTCTTGATGAGTAATTCCAAATTGTCTCACCAGAGCCTTTCTATTTTGATGAAAATAATCATGACTTTCTCCTGCTGTTAAGGTGTTACTCTGCAGGATTGGTAACAAATGCAACTTGCAGGCCTCATCTGCCATGTGATTGCCTTCTGAAATAAATCCGGGCAGATGCTGATGGCTTCTAATGTGGGCCACAAACAGAGATTCCTTCCTTTCCTTCAATAGGTCTTGTAACTGTAAAAAAAGCGTCATTAAAGGAGAAGGGGTTGCAGGAGAAATGTAGGCATCAAATATATTCAAGGCCAATTGTGCCACATACAGACTATCAGATATTACATTAATTGGCTGGTTGGGAAAAAGTGTGAGTGCCATATTGAAGGCAGACAGTTCAGCCTGTTGAGCAGAAGGTTGTGGTGTGGTAAGTTTTTTATGCCATTGATTGTCAGTTTGCCACACACAAGCCCCGACTGTTTTAGAACCATCAGTGAATACAGTAAGACAATCTTTCACTGGTTGTTGTACTAAAGGAGTCTCTAGAGTGAGCGGAATTGTTTTCAGCACTTGTATGCGTGGGTCTGGTGGTAGATGGCAGGAGACATTCCCTTGCCACCCTTCCAACGCATCTTGTAACGCATCAGAATTTTGGAAGAGTGGTTCCCATTGTGTTAGTCTGCAGGGAGTGTAAAGCGTGCAGATATCCACACCCATCAAGGCTCTAGCTCTTTTCCTCCCCTGTTCTATAAGAAGAGCCATTTGTGCAGCTCTTGTGGTGATTGATGCTTTTGGGGTATGAGGAAGGTGAATCCACTCTAAAATGTGTAGCTTCTTTGAAGTCGAGATTTGAATGATGATTGCTGTAAGGAGTGTGGGTGTGGGAAGAAGCGCCAATGAGAGTGCATGATTGTGTAATGAGCGGTCCACCCAATGGGTATGCAAGGCGCTGTTGATTTCTTTAAGAGCATTAAGCTGTTGCTCATTCAGCCAAATGAGATCTGCTGGACACTTAAGGCCGACCAATGCTTGAAATAATGGCGAGAGAGTATGAGTTGAAATGGAAAGATATGGGCGTGCCCAATTGAGCGTGCCCAGGCATTGCTGTAACTGAACCAAGGTTGCAGGTTGAGGGAGTGTGAGAACAGGAAGGTGAGGTGAAGCTGTGGAGGCTAAAACCTTGTGTCCTAAATATTGTAACGGATAATGAGACTGCACCTTTTCTGGTGCTACATGCAGTCCTGCAAGAGCAAGGAGAGAGAGAAGACATGGAAAAGTTTTACATACTGTACCTTTAGGACCATCAGCTGCAATCAGGATGTCATCCATGTAATGATACACTAAAAATTCAGGAAATTTGTCCCGATAGGGTTGTAAAGCTTTATTTACAAAATATTGACACATCGTAGGAGAATTGAGCATTCCTTGGGGAAGAACTTTCCATTAATATCTAGCTGTAGGTTTAGAATTATTAAACTCAGGAACGGTGAAGGCAAATAGTATCCTGTCCTCTGGTATCAGCGGGATGGAGAAAAAACAATCTTTGAGGTCAATGATTATGAGATCAAATGTTACAGGAATTAAATTTGGATTAGGAAGGCCGCATTGCAATGGGCCCATAGGTTGCAATATAGCGTTCAGAACACGGAGATCCTGTAGGAGGCGCCATTTGCCACTTTTCTTTTTAATTACAAACACTGGTGTGTTATATGGGCTGGTAGATGGTTCAATATGACCTTCTGCCAATTGTTGTTGAACGAGAGTGTGAAGTGCGTTTAATTTTTCTTTTGTAAGAGGCCATTGATCAATCCAAACAGGAATATTTGATTTAAGAATGAGAAAAAGAGGAGAAATAGCCATAATTCAAGGTATGTAGAGAGAAGTGTGGAGTTGAGATAGCAGGTCACGGCCCCACAAATTGCAATGTAATGGAAGGACAAAGGGTTTAAGATAAGCAGTCACAGAGGAATGAGGTGTAGAGGCAGTAAGCCAAAGTGAGCTAACCTTTGCTGCCTGCGCTCCACTGACGCCTTGTACTGAAGTTGTTTCAGCAAGGGGCCAAGAGGATGGCCAGTCAGAGGATCGAATGACAGAGACGTCAGCTCCGGTGTCAATCAGGCCAGCAAAAGATTGGCCATTCAGCAATATGGTTAACATAGGTTTGGAGGCTTGAACAGATTGCTGTAGAGCAAACAAAGAAGGAGGTTCAGGAGAGGGAAAAAGAATGAGAGTAGCCACAATCGTTCCCGCTTTCAGGGAAAAGCACCGGTCGCCAATGGCAGCGAGAGAGAGATTTTTCAGAGAAGAGGGGTCGTACAAAAAGGGTGCAGCGACTATGCCTTCAATGGTAAGGGAGGAGTTAGGTATGAGCAAAACAGGCAAGGAAGGCGGAAGTGGCTTCAGAACAGTGATAGAAAGAGGGAGAGTGAAGACCGAACCAGGATCATCATAAACGATGTCCTCTGTCAGCTGTACAGGGAAAGAAGTAGGTTGTAAAAAGGAAAGAGAAGAGGAAAGAGAAGTTTCAGCCTTTGTAGCGGGGTTAGCTGAAGACCCCATGCCTAGTTTTCCGATTGCTGAGCAGGAGGAGAGTTAGAGCGACATTGGGAAGCCCAATGAAAACCTTTTCTGCAACGAGGGCAAACAGTTTTTGGTTTGGCAGCATAGGGTGCAGTACCCCGAGACTGGCCACGAGGCGTTCCAGAGCGGTTTGCAAACGGTTAATGAATGAAGAGTAAGACTCGTCAACCTCCTGCACTACCTTCAAAAAGGTGTGTGTGGATTTAGAGTCTGAGTCATCCACACGTTTCAGGGCATTCATCGCACAAAGATGAATGATTGCAAAGGCACGGCGAGGGCAAGTTTGTTGCTGAATCAGGGTGGAGTATAATCCGGTTCCCTTTAAGTGATCAGCAATGACCAGATTAGGGAGGCCTCGTCTTATTTCAGCATCTACTAATTTTTCATATTCAGACTGCCAAACAACATACTGGGCAGGAGTCATAAGCATAGAAAACAACATCTTCCAATCATATAACAGCATTACAGTGTTAGCAGACACGAGAGAATCAAGCATGCCATGAGTGTAAGTGGATTGCAGTCCATACATATTTACAGCCTCTTTTAAATTTTTCAACACTCTTAACTCTATGTTGGTATGAACAGGAGCGCCAGGGGCTCCCGGAACAAGAGTCATAGGGTAAGCAGAAGGTATATCACAAGATGCTAAGGTGAAGGAAGGAGAAGCCAGGATAGCAGTAATATTTCCCCCCGAGGGATGTGGAGACGGAGAATCAGTAGGAATGGGAGAGACAGAAAGAGAGGAAGGCTGCAGACGATTGTGCGGAGTGTCAGAGTGAAAAGGAGGGGCAGAGGCAAGCTGAGGAATATTATCCGAAGAGGCAACAGATTGGTAAGGTGGGGGAGAAGAATCAAAGTGAACAGCAGGAGGCTTAGCAGTTTTAGAGGCAAGAAATAAAGACTCAGGGAGAGTGGTGGAGGGGTAAATAGTATTAAGCGCAGCCATTATCGCACGCCAGGACATAAGAATGTCCGGTGGAGCTCTGGGGACATCATACAGATATTTTCCTAAGCGTTCCCACGAAGTGCGATGCAGCGTGCCCTCAGCCGGATAAGCAGGACAGTGCTGGTCCACATAAAGCAAGAAGGAGGTGATAGATTTTCTAGACAAGGTATATACAGTGGTGCCGTTAATTTTCTGCAAACAATTAGCCTTCTTCACTAATTGGTAAAGTTCGTCCCTATGAACTGATGAAACTTTGGAGAGTGAGGAGCCCATTACTTACGATTGTACAGAGCCTTTGCCAGGTGCGTAGCAACGGGAGTGAAGGCAGCGCACCTCTAGACAGAAGTCACGCCGTGGAGCTGAAGAAGGGAGAGATCCCAGACGAGCCCCCAGTTGTCGCATTGTCGCGGTTTGCTCGTTGTCCTTAGGTTCTCTGATCAGCTCGTAGAGCCCCCGCAGGGGTGAAATTTAGAGGGACCCTCGCGAGGGTGAGTACTTAAGTACTAGAATCAATAATTGACACAGACACCATAGTTTCTCAAGGTGAGAGAGCACGTTGTGCCCGGGGTAGATGAAGAAGTCCCCCGATTGCAACACACCACCCTCTTTTATTTTGCAGTTTTATGAGGGCGGGGGGAGCGAGACATATGTGAAGAGGAGCAAGGAAGTATAATTCTAATGGCGCCATGGCAGGATGCGACCACTGTTGTGTGCTAAGATAGCGTGATTATCTATTAACAAGATTTTTGTAGTCAGCTAGTTTCTGTAACTATTTGCCTACGTGTCGTGCCAAGCTGAGTTTATCATGCAATTCCTAACTTGAGAAGGTCATTCTTACGGCCTTAGGTCAAGAGGACTCTCGAGGTTTACTACAATTGACAATGCTAATCTCTTTGGGGGATGACAATTGACATGCTGTTTATGCATTCATGTGTTTGTTTTTAAAAATCTGAGAAATGTGTAAGTTACTATATGGTAATAAGCTACCATATAAAGAAATAGTCCATATTAATATACAATAGTTTAATAGCAAGCATTTTATCTCAGACCCACTTACAGTGTGGACTAATTCTCCAAGTACAAAAAATATAAATATGAATTAAAGAAAAAAGACAAATGAAAAGGGACTGCTGAAGAGATGTAGACTGGATAGGGCACATATACCCCAACAAAATAAAAGGCAGGATTTGAAGAGGTGATAAGCCCACTTGACATTACTCATGTCATTATCAGAAATCTGCAAAGCTAAGGCATTCACTGAGCCGTTAAATCACCTTTGAATCTTTTCAAAGCCATTCAAAGGAACCTAATTCAGTTTAACTATTTGAATCAATGAGTTTTAATTGATCCATGTTGAAGGGGTAATTCAGTCAAATCTCCTTTGAAGTGATATACACCTTTGAAACTTCTTCTGTTAAAATGTAGTTGGCTAGATGTTAGCTTTTGCCGGTCCTTATTAATGTATTTATTTCCTGTACATACATCACCTTTCAATTCTAGCTATAAAACCTGTTTCATGGATTGTTTCTCAGACCTGACTCCTGCTGTCAGGAGCACTCTACACACAGAGAATGCTTCAGCCTAAAGCAAAAACAATAAGCATGAACAAGAAAGAGAGAGATAGTTTGTTTTACTGGATTTCATTGAATTAGTAAAGGTATGCTTGGGGCTTCTTTCTCTGAATCATTTTCATACAGCTTCCTTTTTTATTTGGAACTTTTTCATTATCTGACTGACATTATCTGAAACTGGTTTTTGTCCTTCTGTCTCTTGCACATCTTTTTATCCTTGTAGCTTAGTATTGTTTTTTTTCCTCCGAGAATACAATTGACTAAAAAACTAATATGGATGTCAATTGCCCCATATATGATTCACACAGTGATCAAAATATCAAAGGGATGAAGGGAAATCTAATCTCTGTGTGTGTGTGAGAGAGAGAGAAAGAGAGAGAGAGAGAGATTGAATATGCATGAAATAAATCTAAAATTGCTTTAAGTTATCCCTAACCAATCAAATTAAAAATTTGCAAACAAGAAATTATCTAGGAACAAGTAGTTTATAAAGGACAGAGGCATACTTCAGCTATAATTATGACCATATTAAAAGGCATCTTTGAAAAATATAGCCATTTATGAATTCATCTTTTGCAAACTAGTGTATTTCTATTTATTTATATAAATATATTTATATAAATTTATATATTCTCTATACTATTTATATGCCTTTTTTATTATTTTTTTACAAATAACTCAGGGCACCAAACACATCCAACCTTCTATTTTCTCCACAACCACAACCTGTGAAGTGACCTGGACTGAGAGAGAATAACTGGCCAAAGTCACCCAGTGGCTAAGATGGAACTAGAACACAACACTTTCCTGTTTTCTAGAACGGAGCCGTAAAGGTGGAAAGAATATTGGAAGCCTATGATCTAACCATATGATCAAGGTCGTAGTCTTTAGACCTGCCAAAAGTCCAAGTGTCCTTACTCTCCCAAAATACTATACCGTTACACAAAAATTCCTAATGACTCAGCCCCCATGCTACTAGCTTGATCCACTGGATAAAGTCCCAGTACTGTGTTGGTCACTATGACTTCCTTTTGGCTTTTTCCCCCCACAAGAAAGAGGGACATACATGAGTTAATATCTTCTGATCTGTACTAGGAGTACAGGGAGCCTTAAAAACTCATTTTTCTTTCCCTACAGAAAGAATAGAAATATAAGCCTAGTAGGTTTTCATTTAAAAAAAAAAAAAGCTATTACACACTTTTACATGGCTGCTCAACTCATGACTGTGGGTGGCTTTAAAAGCCTCTCTGGGTGTGTGGAATGTAAGACAGAAATCAAAACCTTTTTATCTTGCCCTTTCACAAGAAATGTATAGCTTTATTCATTTTGCATCTTTTCTCAAAAACATTGAAAGG
This sequence comes from Bungarus multicinctus, assembly GCA_023653725.1. Taxonomy (NCBI): domain Eukaryota; kingdom Metazoa; phylum Chordata; class Lepidosauria; order Squamata; family Elapidae; genus Bungarus; species Bungarus multicinctus. The sequence goes on from CM042834.1 coordinate 214,384,359, forward strand.
AAGAATAGCCTATGTGTGCAAATGAACAGAGATGGCACCATGATGTCAAGAGTCCGTGCTAAAGGGCTCAGAACTACACTTTTTAAAGAATAGAATTTCACCATAATGCAAAGTTTATTTAAACTGTGTAATTGGAAGACCAAACATGCAATGCAAACTTAATAACTGATTCCTGACAGCAGCATTCAGTGCAGTAAACTTTTATCATCCCTTTGGATATTTCATTATAATTAAGCAGAAGAAGTTTTCTACTGTTTACAGGTGCTCAAACTCTGGCTGAATTATATTAAAATTATAGTCTGTCTCAGTTTGAGGTCACTAGAGATTGACTTTAGGACATTCTCCTAAATCAGCCCCCATTTGTACTAATATATTTGGTCTCGTTTTTTCTTATTTCATCCATGCTGTGTATTGTATACATCCACAGTTTTAAACTCTGCAGGGATTTATTCTGCCCTCAGTCCATGGACAGAACTTCAATTAATGCTAATAGGGGCTTCATGTGCTCATTAAAGTTGTTGAATCAGCTGGAACAGAAGCCAACTTTAATTGGGACATCATTCAGTAGCATAGTGAGATTTATGTCACTGTTTCTAAATTGGTTTTTATTTCTGAGAAATTAAAAAACTGGAATTTAGAAAAATAGGATATTATGTGCTGTTATCCATTCTCTAAACAAACTTGTTGGTTACTATTTTTCTTTAAATTTCCACAAGAATAGCACAGTGTGAACATGTTTTTGAGAGGAACAGGATTTTACCTTGTCCTAGGGTCATGTTCAATGCATTTCATATTGTTTTAAATAACACATTTTCACACCAGGAATCAGTGGGACTATTTGCATAGCACCAGAGGATTCTATGAGACGTAGAAGAGCTCATTGTTGCTTTGATGAGATAGGCAGCATAGATGTCTAATAAGAAGAAAATAAAATAAATAGAAATGGAACTTCATCCAGTAGATCAAGCTAGCAGCCTGGGGACTGAGTCACTGGATATATGTGTACAAGACTAGAGTCTTCTAGTAGAGGGAAAAGGAGCTCACCATGAGCTGCACAATTGAGGCTTAGTTTAGTGGATTAAGCTAAAATCTATGGACTGTGTTATTGGGAGTATTTATTTAACATAAAGGATTTTAGGAGAATGAGAAGGATAAGATATAAGGTATCCTGTTTGGGCAGGGTGTTGGACTAGAAGAACTCCAAGGTCTCTTCCAGCTCTAAGATTCTTTTCTGTTCTGTTCTTCTTTTATCCTGTATATGTGGAGTCTAACTACAATATTTTAGAATTGTGAATGTCCATTGTGGCTCAACAATTGATACATGTACATGCATACATGTGTATACATTTGCAAATATTCATATTTTAATCTCTTTTTTCTAATTCAAAGTTGGTGATGGGGAGAGATGCTTCAAATCTTCTCAATCTGACTGTTAATATTTCTTGTTCTTTATAAAAGACGTAGGCCATAGAGAAAATTCTGGCTAATGAAAGGGATTAGAAGCTGCTGGTTCTTTTCAACAATATAGATCATTTTTTAGTTTGGTCCCATCTTTCCCCAGACAAGGGAACTGATATTTGTTTCAGGATAATTTCCATCAATTTGGCTATAATCTGCTTTAAATGTAGAACCAATGAAGTCCAATTTCCAACAGTGAATTTAATGAATTCATGGGGAAAAATATTATTTTCAGTAAAGTGATTATTGTTTGGTGAGCTTTCTAAGTGCTGAAATGGAAGACTTGTCAGTCCATCTAGCTGTTGTAATGGCAGAAGGAAGGATCCTGAGGAGCACAAGGAACAGCCACAACACAAACAATTCTGAGATAAAAGAAACCTGAGTTTGGGACAAAATTATGACCTGAGAAAGCATCTCAACCAGGTTCTTATGAAGTTTAAGCAAGGGAGTTTTATAAAGTTCTTCCTAGTTTTCATGAAGATACTGTGAGGAAGGATTATAGTATATTCAGACATTCATGAAGATTCTGTTACTATAACCTTGTAATAAAAGTAGCATTAATATGCATAACTTGGTTTCCCAGTCTGGTCTTCCTTGAAGGACCAATGCCAATCTACTTAATTTCTAAATTACCAGTAACTAAAGTCTGGATGCATTTTACAGTTACATAAATGTTTATATTGTCAAGTATTAGTTATAATAATTTATTTCATAATACTTTCTATTATCTGAAAAGAAACCAGAGATTTTGTCTTATGTTCCGCTATCACTATGGTTAAAGCTTAATGTGCCAAATCTCTTTCACATTCTGAGTGCTTCTGTAATTAACATACGATTTGATGAATACTGAGCTGTAAATTAGTAAGAAATACTCCATGATTAGCTCAAAACATAACAAAAAAGTTAATTATGTAACACTTCTGTGATTTATTCATGTACAGCTGCATTAGTATGCAACCACTTTGCTAATAAAATTCAGTGGGATCTCATGAAAGAGCTCATTAAACTTTGGATATTATCTTAGTGGAAGATCTAACCTAACAATTTATTAAATGAGGACAATATTCATTTATAGTGTAGACAGTCCTTTTTGATGATAACAATCGGTAATAGTCAGCATTCATAATGTGTCACATCATTTGAATTGCTCATTCTGAATTTTAAATTGTGATTTCTTCAAACAATTTCAAATCATGTTTCACTAACATTGGAAAAACTGCTTGTAGATGTTTCCCTCTTCCATCAATTTGCATTAAATGTGATAAAATGTTTAGAAATGTTTCAAAGAAGAAAAAAATAAGGAAGATTTTCTGAATCGGATATGTAGTTTGGCATTTACTCTAATTAGTAACATAATTAATATCTTTCTAATAGCATAAATATGTAAATGACTTGACTTTCATTGTATGATCATCTTTCCAAAGTTTTGTGCCTGCCTGGCTTTCACATACTAGTTAAAACTGAAGAGAGGATTCCAAGAGGAACCCAAAGTTGATCTTCCAAAAGGCAACTGGACACTCTTCCTTTTTCCTTCCTTTCCCTTCCCTTTCCCTTTCCCTTTCCCTTCCCTTCCCTTCCCTTCCCTTCCCTTCCCTCCCCCTCCCCTCCCCTCTCCTTTCCTTTCCTTTCCCTTCCTTTCCCTTCCCTTCTTCCCCTTCCCTTTCTCAAAAAGAAAATATCCAGTTGCCTTTTCGAAAAGCATCTTTGGGACAACCAACCTGGATGGCAAACAATAGAAATCCACAAATTAAACCATGCCACATTTAATCTGGTCACATTTGGCAATGACTGAGACTTAAATAAGGTAATCAAATATTAGCAAAACCTTATGGAACTATATTGATTTTCTGGTCCTTGGAATACCAGTTCTTTAGAATTGTATAATTCCTTGAATTAGATCCCAAATAAATGCAGTCATTGCAACTAAAATATAGTGCCTGTGGTACATACAAGACAATAGGATTTAAGGATTGCCCCCAATACAATGTGTTGCTATATATTTTAACTGGGAATATGAATGTGTGTTTTTATATATAGGCATGTACAGATATTCCTCAGAACATTTATTTTTAAACAATGCAGAAAGTTGTGACTGATTTTACAAGTTTTCTTTTGCTATGATCATTAAGTGAACTTGGTTGTCAGAAGCCACCTGAAAAAAATTGCAAATGGTGATCATGTGACCCCAAGACATTGTCACTATCATAAATACATGCTGATTGTCAAATACCCAAATTTTGATCATTTAACTGTGGGGACACTGCGACAGCCATAAGTGAGTGTGAGGATCAATTGTAAGTCACCTTTTCAGCATTTTATAATTTCAATAGTTGTCATAGCAGGATTGGAGGTAGAGTTTTCCAGGCTGATGGTCTTTGTGGAGTTCAAACTATCTTTCCTCTGGATAAGGTTAAATGTAGGTCAAATTTTCATGGAAACCATGACTTCCAGGGCCTGTCCCAAATCACCCATGACCCAACTAGGAAAAGATGTTCTTGTTGTGATCTGGAATAGGATTTAAGTATTGTCTCCTAGTGGCTGGTGCTTATGAGCTTCTCTAAGCTGCAAGGTGCCAGGAGCTGTGAGGTGATCAATTGGATTGGTCTGTCCCTGTGATAATAGACCCCACTGGGTTTCAAAGGAATCTGTGGTTATAACTGAAGATCTGTTGCATAATAGCAATAGCACTTAGCAATAGCACTTAGACTTATATACCACTTTACAGTGCTTTACAGTCCTCTCTAAGAGCTTTACTGAGTCAGCATATTTCCCCAAAAAATTTGGGTCCTCATTTTACTAACCTCAGAAGGATGGAAGGCTGAGTCAGCCTTGAGCCTGATGAGATTTGAACTGACAAATTGTAGTCAACTGGCAGTCAGCAGAAGTAGCCTGGAGTACTGCACTGTGCCACCGTGTCTCATAATGCTTTGGAAACACTAGACCTGATGTGGAATGGACAGGATTGCACACAGGTGACCTAACCTGAACCATGGATCTCCATGATAAATGGAGGAACTGAGAGACATGAAACAGATCAAGAGACATTTAGAGTACTGCTGGTGGAAAACGAAGAATGAACTCAATTGAATATAGGTAAGAGCTACTATTAAACCCTATCTTGTGTAATTCATGTGGTGAAATACTGCAAAAATTACATCTGGGACTTCCATTAAATGGAAATGAAATGCTAGAGATCATCCTATTAGAAAATGTCCAGATTCATTTCTTTCCAAAATTTGACCTGGAAAATGTGTAATTAATATTATCCTTCAGAATACAAAACCTATTTGATACATTTTTTTAAATGGAAAACCTCATTAGAAGCTTTGAGAAAATCATAGATAAATAAACTGCAGCTTCAAGTTATTTTTTATAGTATGGATCAGAATTAGAATTTGCAAACATCTAGTTTCTTAAGTGCCTCTAAAAAATGCAGTAGCTTCTTATTCATGAACTTTCTTGAGCTTTTTTGGTTAACTAAAAGGATGTACAGATGCTTTCATTTCATTGATTTATAATTTTGAGTTATGTCCTCATAATAAATAACAGTGCATCATATAATTAATAAATATTCATAATAAATTTTATGTTGAAGATTTATCAGTCAAATTTCTAGGACTCTAGTCCTAGAAGTCAATTGCTCATCATTTTTTCTGACAAGATGATTCAAAGCAAACAAAAATTAATGTTGTTGCCTATATAAAAATCAGAACAGCTCAATAATTATTGAGCGTGGGCATTATTTGCATTTATTCCTTATTTTGCATGATAATCCCACAAACCTCAGATGATCTCAGAGAGATGGTCTCTTTTGTATCCCAAACCCAAGAGCATATTTAGTAAAAAATTGGTAAGAATATGTTACTTTTGCGGTTTTTGGCAGAATTTCTTATTTATCTAAATAAGACCAGACTAATCAGATACTCTGCAGAGTCAAATTCATGGAATATAAAAACAAAATGAATAAGATATCATAGAACATCAAAGCTTTGATTAAAAATTTCACCTAGAGCTGGGGATTTATTTAAATACACTCACTTTTCCAAAGCCATGAAGAGAGTTCTTAGGATCATCTACAATATTTTTCTATCTGCATTATAACAAGGTACATTGAAATTTGCATGGATGGAAAAATGTGTTTATGTGATTGTGGGAAAATTGAAACAATAAATCACATTTTATTATACTGCTTTTTCTATTAGGACTAGCATTTAAACTACATTAACTCTCTATTGCTTGAATATTTGGGCACATCTGATGATATCACTCTATTCCATTTGGATTTGAGTTATGACATTCCTCTTAGGTAGCCAATGTCTGTGTAGTTTATTATGAAAACACAGCAACAGATTGTTCAAGACAGTTCCTTGGATAGAACAGAATCCGATTAGAGCATAGGAGTATTTTATGGCTTTGTCTTTTGTTTGACTTTTAACCATAAATAAAGATGTCTACAAGTGGCACCTTGGCCTGAGCTAAATATAGGAATTATGCCATCTGAAATATTTGCCAGTCTCTTTTGCCCTCTGAATGTATTGGTCTTTGGAAACACTTCTGCAGCTGAGCTAATTTATTAAATGATCAATAAAAACAAGGTAAATATTGCAGAATTTCATCTTGTGCAGATGGTTTTCCATTGGTAGGAATTCCCTCTCCTTATGACCCCTGAGATCTCCCCATCCTCTGCAAAGAGTCAAGGTGTCTTTCTGCCTTGCTGCTCTTTTCCAATTAATTTCTGCTGAGCAGAAAGTTGGCCTTTTCCCATCCTTTCTCATACGAAATGTCTTTCATATTTTATCCATAAACTAATTAGCAGTCGGTATAGTGCTTTTGGTGAGAAATACTTTCTGAATTCTTTCAGACATTACCTTTGCCGATAAAGATTGTGTCAGAATAACAGCAGTTCCATATATAGCACATTATAGTAAGCCTGAAGGTTACCAGATGCCCGTCAATTTTTAATGTCATTTTCTTCCAAGAAGATCACCTATTGGTATATTAACCAAAGCCGAGAAAAGACATTCCTGGCAATTGTCTGAAAAATCACTGAGCTTCATGGTTACAAAAGGACCTTAAAATTCACACCTGTTCATTCTTGGAAAGTGTGAGCAGTGAACAGGATGTGGCAGGGACTGGAATGTATTTGATGTGATTTAAGGTGAAGTTTATTCTATTTGTTCTTATTTCAGATTGCTACGAATGGATCCAAGGCAATCAGCTTCTACTGGTAACTTTAAAAAAGAAAAGCAACCGACCCTGACTTTTAAAAATAATGTCATGCAACCATCAATCCATGACTATGTAAGACATGATTGAATTTGATGGTTTGAAGTATTTACATTTTTTTTTCATTAGCTGTTTCTAGCATGTTCATTACCTGGCAAAGTAGATAATAAAATATTATTGTAGATGAGTTCTAAATAAATAGACATGGTTAGAAAAACAACTCTTTTTTAAAAAAAAAATCCAGTGTCATATCAATCCAATGCCGTATCAATCTGCTTTTTTCTCTCCTTTTTTTAAAAAAAAATATTCATTGCTAGTTGGCAGGAGGGGGTGTTATTTGAGAAGAAATATACATTCCCTTGTCTTCTATTCTCATTCTATTCTTCATATTCTATTCTCCAAAGCACCTGAACACAGGTCAAGTAGCAATGAATGGAAGTGAGTCAAAGAGAGAACCAACATAAAACTAAGGAGAAATTTTCTGACAGTTGAAATGATTAATCAGTGGAACAATCTGCCTTCAGACATTGGAAGTTTTTGAGAAGAGTTTGGACAACATTTCTCGGAAATAGTGTAGGGTTTCTTGCAGTAATGGGATTCAAAGATTTTTACCACCGGTTTGATGGGCATGGCTTTGGTGGGCATGCTTTGCGCGCATGCACAGACTTTGTGTGTGCACGCACGCACCAACACGCACTTTGCGCAGGGGCAGAGGTGTTCCAACTCACCTCCTGCAAGCCTGCACTCTCCCAGTCACTTTAGCAGATGCTGCACAGCACTCTGCTGTGCCACGCAAAACAGTTGCGTTTCAAAAGCAGGGAATAAAGGTGAGCATGAAAGCCTGGGAGGCACCCAACAGCAGAGTGGCAGAGAGAACCAGTTCAGTTTCTGCTGCTCATCGGCGCTACCACCACTGGTTTCTTGACTGAGCAGGGTGTTGGACTATAAGACCTCCAGGGTCTCTTTCAACTCTGTTATTCTGTTCAGAAGAAGATGAAAAAGTGGAAGTCAACTAATTTCATCTCACTGGGAAAGATTCTTAGTTTTCCAAGTCACTGTATTAAATTTCTACTTCCTTCCAATCTCCATTTACCCATTTTTTTATATTTCTTATATTACTGAGCCATGGTAGTGCAGTAATTAGAGTGCAGTACTGTAGGCTAAATCAGTGCTCAGTCCAGCAGTTCGATTTTGATCAGCTCAAGGTTGACTCAGCCTTCCATCCTTCCATGGTCAATAAAATGAGGACCCAGATTTTTGGGGGGCAATATGCTGACTCTGTAAATCACTTAGAGAGCGCTGTAAAGCACTGTGGAGTGGTGTATAAGTCTAAATGCTATTGCTGTTGCTATTAAGAATGGGGTATGGGGCAGGAAATATTATAATATAAAAATATTCATCATTATTCAGTTGTATTATTCATTATTCAGCAGTTTCTTCCTGCTATTCCTGTTTTTCCAAATCAAAATATAATCCTAGGGTAGTGTGTGCTTTCCTTCTGGCTAATGAGGACTGATGATATTTTTTCCACTACCTAATACCACCTTTCAGTAATTTCACACTGATGAATCTTTACAAACAGGAGGAATTAGAAATTCCCTTTATAATTAGAAATGCTTGTTGAGTGCTTTGTTCTAAATGCAAATGTGCCATCCAAATTACTGTGGGGGGGGGGAAACATTTCATCTGGATTCCCACCCATTGGGGTTTGCCTTTATTTATCAAAACAAAATAACTAGGGCAACTAGATGATGTTTCCTGATTGTGACCAGCATCTTGGCCATTTCCCTTGAGACCTGCTAATTTTGTTTTTATTTTGCAAAATGTCAGCATGGTGGGACAAGAACAAAAGGACAGGATCATTGGAGATAGAGAACTGTTCAATTCAGGGAGAGGAAGACCTCATGGAACATTCTTAAGCACCACAAAAATGAAAGACGCAGATGTACAAAAAGCATAAATATTCAATGGTGAGAAAAGAGAGCCTCTAATTCTTCTGTTCATTAACTTGCTGTACCAGTTTATGACTTAATTAAAATGCAACTCTCAAAAAGCTCTTAATAAGTTGCATTTCTACTTCTCTTTCACCATTTGGACTGTGCAGTTTAGCAGCTCAAAACAAAATTATTTGCAGACTAAAAATTATGCTCATTTTTTGTATTATCACAAATGCTTATAAAATTCTACCATCTTTGTTGGGTTGTGTGTGTGTATGTGTATGTGTATATATATATATATATATATATATATACATACATAATACACAACATATGTGTGTGTGTGTGTGTGTGTGTGTGTGTTTCCCTAAATTTTCACAGGTACAGGTATGCAGGTCTTGGCGTGTTTGGGTCTTTTCCCGTGTAAGATTGAGAGTATCTTGGTGACGTTTCGACGAGGTCCCACTCACCATCTTCAGGCTGGTGCTTTTGGCTTCATGCTTTTGCATAAGCACAAAGTTGAAAGCACCAGCCTGAAGATGGCGAGTGGGACCTTGTTGAAACATCACCAAGATACTCTCAATCTTAAACAGGAAAAGTCCCGAACACGCCAAGACCTGCATATACATACATACATATACATATACATACACATACACATACGTACATACATACATACATGTATGTATACATACATACATACACTTGTGTTACAACCCCAATTAAGGGAGGAAGCATACTGCTTTTCTTTTCTGTCTTTCGGCTCATCACCAGAGACCATGCAGACAGAAAGCTATTTGTTTCATTGTCTTTTTGTTTTACATGTGTGTTAGGTTTTGAGCTGATAAATAATTAAACAAGCTGATGAGAGCTAAATAGCTCGAAATATATCTATCCTAGTCTCCCTTGTTTAATTATCAGCTCAAAACCTAACACAAACACACACACACACACACACACACGCGATATAGAGAGAATATCTATTTGTAATTTGGATTTGTAATGCAAGTCTTGTCCAAGCATATACATATGCTATCAACAGCAAGGGAGAAGAGCTAAAAAAGACATGTGTGTGTGTGTGTGTCTGTCTTGTTTAGCTCTTCTCCTTTGTTGATAGGATATGTATACACGCACACACACACAAACACACACACACACACACACACAAGTCTTGTTTAGCTCTTCTCCCTTACAAATCCGAATCACTAATAGATATTCTCAACAAGCTGAACTGGAAAAGCAGCAAGTGTGAGATCCACATGACTGACATGAAAAACTGAGGTAAACTCTGAAACTTGGTAATCAGTTTGTTATCCCTACAAGGTCAATACCATCAGCCTTGTTTATGGATGAGACTTGGTCTCTCATATGTTTCTATCTAATTATAGACTAAAGCTCATTAGGTCTGAGGGATGTGGCATCCCCAATTCACTTAAGATTTTAATTGATCAGTGCATTTTCACTAAACACCACTATATTCCACAAAGATTATTGAAAGAATTTTGGCTGTAAAAATTTGAGGCTAAAATGGATGTTACTTCTGTTTTCTTTCTTTTCTTCCTTCCTTCCTTCCTTCCCTTCCTCCTTCCTTCCTTCCTTCCTTCCTTCCTCCCTTCCCCTTCCCCTCCCCCCTCCCTTCCTATGTATTTATTTATATTTGTTTGCCACTCATCTTACCTCAAGATGATTTGAATTTTGGGGAAAAGAAAGGAATTAGTAGTAGCATCCACAGGGAAGAGGCAATGGACAGACCTACCCCTTTTCTCCATGCCCTTGATTGCTTATGTGTGCCCCAAGGGAGTGGAGTTACAAACAATGTTGCAACACACAGTAGATTTCATTGGGAGTTAGACTTATTTCTCTGTAAGCAGGGCCATCTGCAGCTAGCCATAGTGATGCCCAAATGACAAAACTTTCTTTATAGCATCACAGTTTACCTTAGGCTAATTTCTACCAGTGTGATCATACTGCATGCCAATAAGTAAGGAGTTGAGTTCAGAGATGGTATTCAGCAGGTTCTGACCAGTTCTGGAGAACTGGTAGCGGAAATTTTGAGTAGTTCGGAGAACCAGCAAATACCACCTCTGACTGGCCCCTCCCCCATCTATTCTTTGCCTCCCAAGTTCCAACTGATTGGCTGGGCCTTCTTTTGTTGTCCTGCATAGGAGAAAGGAGCTGGAATGCAGGTTAGTGGGGTGGGGAGGGAATGGAGATTTTGCAGTATCCTTCCCCTACCATGCCCACCAAGCCATGCCATGCCTACCAAGCCACACCCACAGAACCGGTAGTAAAAAAATTTGAATCCCACCACTGGTTGGGTTTGCATTGCAAAATCATACTTAAGCCTGAATATGTAAACTTCATTTTTTTCCATAAAAAGTTAGCATCTACTTTAGCCAATATTAAATACAAAACTGGAGAATGGTTGAACTATTCCAGATGTATAATCTGTCCTGGGAAATTGTAATTAAACAAGAACTTCCTCTGCAGACTGTAGACTCTCAGCTTTGCAATCATGGAAATGAAAAGAGATAGCTGGGAGCACAAATTCTGAGTGTTGCCATAATTTTCACATTTTAAATCCAAGCACAGCTGCTGCCCATTTTTGCTACTTACTACTACAGCCAATTAATGGTTGTCAAGATTTATAATTAAATGAAGCTAATGAAAATCAGTTGGCTGATAATGGAATTTTTCTCTCATATTTGCATACTATTACTGCATACAAATGTTAAAGTTGCAGATATAGTATTGTTTTAATTGATTATTTGATCTATGTCTGATTCTTGATAAGTTGATCAATCTTCATAAACACATGTTTATTAATAATGAATAGATTCATTGGGTCATAAACTTGCAATACATTGAAGGTAATTCTATTTCCTTTTTTGTTTTGTTTTGCATATTACTGTGATCCAGGACAGGCCTGGATCACCGTGAAATGATTATTCATGTCATTATAAATGCCTCTAAACCAATTTCACATATTAAATACACCACTATGAATGAACAGCTATGATTGTATGATCACATGAAAGGAAGTATAGAGAAAAATAAATGAGCATTCTATTGGCATTAATACAAGTCTTATTCAGGAGTTACAATATCTGTTCTAATAATAGGATTGCTTAGTTTTAGTGATTTATATCCACAAAAGAGATCTAAAACAAGATGGATTGATAACATCAGCAAATATTGCTGGCCCAATTGGCAAAAAAAGAGCTCAGGAACATATAGATTGGAAACATGCCTTCATATAGCTTGGAAACAGGCCTTCATCCTGCAGTAGATAAACAATGGCTAAAATGATGATGTTGATGGTGATGATAACTAGAACTAGAATTAAAATTCCTTAACACTTTATATGACATCTACATTATTGGAAATTTTTAAAAAATATGGATGTGCCCAGTATTTTGTCAAAGAAAAGATACCTTCCTTATTAATGTTTTTTGTCTAATGTCATCTTTTTCTGATCTCAGTGAAAATACGAAGCTCAATAAATTTTAAGCAATGTCTTTGTTCTTTGACATATAAAGCAAATCTTTAAAATGTTCTTTGCTCTCTACTAAGATAATATTATATCAGTTCATAAAGAAAACAAAACTCCATATGCTCCTATGCAACATATCAGAGCACAGAAATAGGAAGTAAAATTGTGCACAATTTGTCAAATGTAATGACCACATTCCACTGTGGATATTCATATAGTGAATAACAAAATAATCTCAGGCAGAAATGTTAATGTGGTAATTACAGAATAAACCATGTCTCTACTCCTAATTGAAGTAATGGATGATACAACAACATGCTCACAGTTGTTTGGTGAAATTCAGAAAATAATCTCAAGCATGAATAAAAACATGTGCAGCACACTTTTGAGTATGGCATATTAATTGTTTTGCTCTTGATTAAAATATCTCCATCCAGATTCAGGAGTAACATCATTACAATATTTTACAAAATAAAATCTACAAATGGAATGATACACAAAACAGTATATGCCTCCACCAATCCCTGCATTGTAGTGTATCTGTAGAAATATACAGACTAATAGAATTGGATCAATTCAAATGTATAGATTGACTTAAATACAGTAAAACATTACAATATATTTAAATACCGTATCTTTTTCAGACTGTATCATTTGTGCCTGGCATTATATTTTGTCCATACATTTTATGGTCATGAGTTATAAAATTATTCTCATGGCTATCCGGTTGTAATACACTCTTGCTTGAATCATGAGATGGGCAGCAACTAAATTCAATAATAATAATAAACTGATTGACAGATTGATACATTGACTGTAACACTGCTATATATATAAATATTCAGGAAACTTTGTGGAACAGCTGACCATCTCTGTAAAATGTAGGTATGTTTGTGCTTCAGATTTTGCATCAGTAAATTTGGCATGCTATTCTGAGAATTTATAATTTTAAATACTTATCATAGACACAGTTCAACCAGCATCACACTAATGTACATTTGTTAGTGTATTGTATCATCTTCAGGTATCATTTACCCATACAGGATGAGTGGCACAGTTATACTTAGCTCTGATTTTTTTGTCCTTCTAGAAATAATTATTTGGAATTACAATTATTTTATTCAGATGGAATAACATCTGTAGTGTTTTCCCACTGCTTTCCTACATATGTTACTATGTTACATGTGTGTCCAAAGTAATGGAATATTGTGTTTCAACAGTGCCTTGCTGCATTTTCACCATTCTGACAAACAGAAGATTTTTCTGTAGAAGCCCCTGATCAGATCGGAAAACTTGAGAAAAGCTAATAATCATATGCTTGGTACTTATGGGAAAGGGAAGTCAATGGTAGGACTGAGTTATTATTATTAGACAGACTTTCATTAAGAATATAATCCTACATATCACTTAGTGCCAATTGCTAAAATCTTTCAAGTAGAACAATGTCAACAAATAATAGCAAAATGCCCAACCCAGTATTATTAGGAAAAAGCATTTAAGCTCTTGATTGTTCCAGTGTGGGATACCACAGAGTTTGGTCTGATCCTGATATCAAAAAGGTCCTGGGAACAGTTATCCATTAGCTTGAGGTTAGATCACATCAATACACTGATAACAAGCATATGTGTATTGTGACACAGCTAGACCTGGAGAGGCTTTAGACATCTTGAGCCAGCATTTGGAAGCTGTTAGAAACTGGATGGAGAGAAATAAACTCAGATTAAATCCTAGCAAGATAGACTTACTGTATGCATGAAAAAAAATCACAGCTGTGTAATAAGATTGGCTTCAGTAATTGTTAATTGGAGTTAAGCTCTCCTAATAAAAGGCTGGTCTGTGATACGGGTGGAAAATGTTCTGGATTCATAGCTCCTGTTTCAATAGCAGATGAAGGTTGTAAGTAGGGTAGTCTTTCCCATCTTGAGCTAGTGTGCCAGCTACATCCTACCTAGATTAAGATGTCTTGGTGGCAGTGACTCATGCCTTGATTACCACAAAACTGGAAATTTGTAATGGGTTCTAAACAGGGCTACAACTGGTGCAAAATGTGATGACCAGAGTGCTAGATAGGAAAAAAAATGTTCTCTAGCATTCCATCCCAATCTCAACCAGTTATTATATTTTGCACTAAAGCACTAGTGGTATCTTTTAAACCAACAAGACAATTTAATTTATTTCATTTAATATAACCACCCAATCTAGAAGATTCTGCATACCAACTTAATATTAAAAATGGAGTCATCCAACAGCAAGAAAAGAAGTTATTTTGAGCTGAAAAAAGCTCTTTTTGGTGTTGGAGACTAAAACATTGCCTGTGTATGAATGTTCCTGAAAGCTGGTCAATAACCTGAATAAAGATTAACAAAACACAGTTTTATGAGAATGCTTATTTGCAGGAAATACATTATAGGAATTGGAAAAGTCTCACCAATAGCAATCAACTCTTATCAGGAAAAGAGTTTTTTAAAAAGATGTATATGCACATGCCTAAGCAGAAGAAAGTGGTCTCAGTTTAGCTTTCTCTTAAATATAAAACAAGTGATAGGCAAAGAGCAGACACAGAGCAAATTCTTATCTCTCTACTTAGACTCTACTGTCCTGAGTAGTCAATAGGTCATGAAGGGCTGAAGAGTCAGTGCCATTACAGCCATAACTTCAACACCTGGAGTGTTATTAATATATAGCTAACAACTCAATGATGAATTACATAAAATACTACTTAACCCCATGGGGGATACCAGGGTTAGTATGCATATAGATAACTCAGATCTGGCCCTACCTGATGCTGCTGCCACAATTCCTTAAGCTTCTTCCATTTTACAACCCACCTAAAAAACATATATTTCTTCTTCACAAAAGAATGCTCCAGATTCCTGCTGTACATGCAAAACATTTCTCTGCAGCATTTCTTTATCTGTCTGTGCAGCTTTTACAAAAACCATTGCAAAATATCTACTTAGCTATTTTTACTGCCCCAATTTGAAAACCATACAAATAAAACTATGCCTATTTTGTAAATGAAGAGCTCCCTGAAGACGATGTGCTTAATACTGCTACTGAGTTGAAAATTTTGTTTCTTTCATCTTGTAGCCACAGCAACAACACCAGGGATGGGATTCATCAAACACTGGTAGGTTTCAAGTCCCCTCTGGTCCCATAGAATGTCATAGATCAATAATGACATTTTGGGCAGTGGGTTGTAACTGAGTAGTTGTTTCAGCAACACTTGAAAGGATTGGGCAAAGTGGACAGACATATGACAATTCTTGAGATTCATTATATCAATACAATTAATACTACAGCTAGAAATTATAGTACAATATGTCCAAGTGTACCAAACAGGGGAAGCGTTCTTCAGTCTGTGTGCAAAAGACTTCAAAACAGGCATACCATATATTATTACATAATGTTATAACAGAATATGTACACCTTGTTCTAATTGCCTTTTACAGTGTTCATCTAAAAAGACCACTTTAAAAGAAACCTTAAAACTAAAACTGGGTTTGATTCTATTTCTGCAAGACCTCTAGTACAACAGGACACCAAAATAGAGAAACTGGCAAAAAATAGATAATAATATCTAAAAAGTACTGCCAGCAGTAATGAGACAAACTCTAGGAGACAGTCAAATCATGAACATGCAAAGACAAAGTGTAGCTGATGCAATTTATTTTTAACAGCACTGATCAATTAAAGCAGCAGCCCTGAAATGTTACTAAAAGGGGACTAAACTAGGAAGTAGAAGCAGGTCTTCTGACACCCCTTCAGTTCAGTGGTGGGATTCAAATTTCTTTACTACTGGTTCTGTGGGCATGGCTTGGTGGGCATGTCAGGGGAAGGTTATTGCAAAATCCCATTTTCTCCCCACCCCACCAACCTGCTTTCCAGTTCCGTTCTCCTGTTCAGGGCAACAAAAGAAGACCCAGCTGATCAACTGGGACTTGGGAGGCAGAGAATATATGGGGGCGGGACCAGTCAGAAGTGGTATTTGCCGGTTCTCCGAACTACTCAAAATTTCCGCTACCGGTTCTCCAAAACTGGTCAGAACATGCTTCAGTTGCAGGAAACTCCTCAATGGCAACAGACAACCCCCCACCTATTTATGTATATATAAAATTAATTTATATATAATATGTATTGGCCACCCATTTTACTATAAGGGAGTTCTGGATGACTTACAGTCATAAAAATATATCTATATTAAATAAAAAATAAATTAAAACCAACAATTAAAACCTAAGGACAAGTATGGAAAGCAGGCATACACAGCATATATCTACAGATCTCAACCATGAAGGACACCCCCCCCATTGTTTTCCATTTTAATAAAATCAGACGTTCTCCAACTTTTGAATATTAAGCTCAGAAGTCACCATGTCACTTCCTTTCTTATCTTTGACAAGCTTTTATTACCATCTTACACCTGATCCTCAAGAATGCATTTATATCAAATACAAGGAAAAGCAGGTGTAGGCTGCAGTTCTCCTGTTAAAATTGGGCTATCCTCATATCTAAACAGCAAGCAAGCAAGGAAATGAAATGTGTAGGCTATAGAGCTTTGTATTTGTCTCTCTTCAATATGACAATAGCTTTCTGCAATACTTTATTCCACCATTCAATGAAAAGAAGTTCACAATTTCCGTCTAGATGCCTTTAAGCACTAAAACTCAAGCTGTTTTCCTCATCTGATTTTAGCAGTGTTAAAAAGGAGTGTTAAAAGATAAATTGTAGTTTTTTAAAAATCTAATTCAGAGTCATACTGTTAGTAACAGCAATAGCGCTTAGACTCAAAGATGCTTTTTCAAATGGCAAGTGGACTTTGTTTTTCCTTGAAGATATTTCGCTTCTCATCCTAGAACTTACTTCAGATTCGCTTCTTGGATGAGAAGCAAAACATTTTTAAGATAAAACAAAGTCCAGCTATCTTTTGAGAAAGTACTTTTGAGACAACCATAACCTGGATACTGAGAATCTCCATAGACAAATAGCACAGACTTATAAACCCTTTTTATAGTGCTTTACAGAACTCTCTAAGCAGTTTACAGAGTCAGCATTTTGCCCTCAACAATTTGCCTCCTTATTTTACTGATCTCAGAAGTATAGAAGGTTGAGTCAACCTTGAGCCTGTTAGGATTGAACTCCTGGCAGTGGAATGCAGATCTAGCCTACAATAGTGCATTCTGACCACTGTGCCATCATTGTTCGTTTTATCCTTTTCACCATTTCTCTTTTCCCACAATATCTTGTAAACATTATTGAAATTAATATAATATTGCAGTCACAGGACTAGATTGTATGCCCTTTGAGAGCAGATCAAGATCCATAAATGTTTAAGCAATAAAAGCCCAGGGTTTACTATTACCTGGTTCCAGTTTTGGCAATGACTTTCTTAAAATTCTTGTATTTTTCAAGCAGCCATTATAATGCAATGATTAAATCAATTCTACTAAATTTAGATGCTTAAGTTATTAAGTTAACCTTGATATCAATTTTATTCAGGCTTTAAATTGCATGTTTTTGTTCTTTTTTGGTCAAATAAATGAAAAATTAATATAAAGAAAATATGAAGCTACCTATAGTTTGGAATTTCAATCCATCTTATTTATATTGACCTTCTGTGATGCAATAGTCAGAAGTGCATTTCAAAGTCAAGTAAACCACAGTGGTGAAAATATTTAACATAGGTTTCCTAATCAATTGTGTAGTTTATGCATTGTAGTCACTAATATATTTAATTCTTGGGAAAAGATGGTTGATGTTATAGAAAATATAATTTTTAAATTCTGCTATATCATTCTTTTTTCTACTGTCACGAAGTTAAGGATGGCTGAGTTATCTGGGCATCTATCTATCTGTCTATCTACCTATCCATTCTCAGAAGGCTTATGAATGTCAGAAAAAAATTGACTCACTTTTTCAACATACAAGATCTAACAACATACAAGCTTAGAATCACCAAACCTGGCAATTTCCTAAGACTTGATTCAAAAGTACTATTTTCCCCCAGACAACTGAAAATGTCAAAAATGAAATGAAAAGCCCTAAAGGGGTTAAGGAATGGCTTTTACAGCTGATGCCAAAGATGCTCTTGTTACTTAGAGACAGCAAAAATAAGTGTGCACAAATCCTTATGAAGTCTAGCAATTATGAATTTCCTCTAAATGAAACTATCCTTTTTTAAAGTGCAAATCTTATTCTACATGTCTTACTTTACACATACCCAGAACAAAATACAGAGTTTTTCTTTTATGTCCCTGATCTTATGAAATGAATTCACTGTTGGCACTCTGTGTTGTTGTTTTTTTAAAGAAAGAACCAGGAGGAACAGTTCCTGAAGTCTTTTGTAGTATTCTGCTCTCTTGAGTTACATGAAGCTGCAATGAAAAGGGAAGATTCCCTGTTCTTTTTTACAGTATTGTTCCTTTAGATACATAACTGTAGCATCTTGGGGCTATTTAAAATCTTATAGTTGTTTTCTTTTATACTACTGTTTTTCTATTGCCATGGGACATCAGTAAAGAAAAGAGGGAAACTGCAATCAACTATGCTTTTGCTTTTGTCATTCAGTTATGCTGGAAAAATACCAGATGTAGAAAACTGTGTACAATTCACAGCTGAAAACTTCACAGCACTGTGTCTTATACTCAAGATCCTGATGAAAAACTATGTCTAGCAACCTATTGGAAGATAAGCATAAATATGATTATGAATACATGAAATGGATATGAATAGAAAAAAACATTAGGACAGGATGGTAGGCACGTTGGTGCGCTTATGCACGCCCCCTACAGACCTCTTATGAAAGGGGTGAGGTCAATAGTAGACAGTCTAAGGTTAAAGTTTTTGGGGTTTGGGGAAGAAACCACCAGAGTCAAGTAATGTATTCCACACATTGACCACTCTGTTGCTGAAGTCGTATTTCCTGCAGTCAAGTTTGGTGAGGTTTACCTTGAATTTGTATCTATTGTGTGCGCTTGTATTGTTGTGTTTGAAGCTGAAGTATTCATTGATGGGTAGTACATTGCAATAGATAATTTTATGTACTACACTTAGGTCAGACCGAAGATGGCTTAGTTCTAGGTTGTCTAGGTCTAAAATTTCAAGTCTGGTGGCATAAGGTATTCTGTTACGACAATAAGAGTGGAAGACTCTTCTCATAAAATATCTCTGGATTTTCTCAACTGTGCTAATATCAGATACGTAATGTGGGTCCAAGACTGATGAGCTGTATTCGAGTATTGGTCTAGCAAATGTTTTGTACATGCTAGTTAGTACTGTGATATTACTGGAGAAAAAGCTATGCAGGATTAGGTTAACAACTCTTAATGCCTTTTTGGCTATGTAGTTACAGTGGGCTCTAGCAACTAGATCGTTAGAGATGAGTACCCCAAGGTCCTTGACATAGTGGGGGTCATCAACAAAGTCTTGACCAATCAGCTTGTATTTTATTTTATTTTATTTTTTTGCCAATATGTAAGACAGAGCACTTGTTTGTTGAGATTTGAAGTTGCCACTTGTTTGACCATTTTGACACATAGTTGAGGTCTTTTTGAAGGGTAGCAATTTTCAAATCAAAGATAAACTGTAGTGGAGTCTTGAGCCTGTTACAACTAGCTACCTCAATGGCTTACAGATTAGAGGAGATCACAATTGAATTTGAAAAAAATAAAAAGAAATGCAATGAGATAATCCTGCTTCATTTGCCTCGTTACATTTCCCCTTTGTATAAACAGGAACAGGCTATCTTTACCATATAGATGTGATATGTTTTGGGGATTACCTTTTTAAGATAAAAGTTTTAAAGAACAAGAAATGCAGATTTGTAGGTCACTGCAAAATCCAGCCATTGCTTACCAGGCTAATGTTTGATTCTAATATGATGCAAAGTTTAATGGTTAGGAAAACAGAATTTCCCTCTTCATAGTCTATTAAATACCAATAATAGCAAATGATGTTGTTATGGAGTTATAGCTTGTCTTTCCTCTAGGAGTGCTTGGAGATAAACATATTTCCTCTTACAAATTTTTATCCCTGCAACATTTCTTCATGATGTACTAAACAGAGACTGACCAAAACCACTGAATAAGTTTCTGTAACTGAGGATGCTTTTAGCATGATTTGCATGAGTATTAGATTACACTGGGTCTTCCCAAGTGCATAGAATTCTTGTATGACATGTAAATGTCAAAGCATTGTTGGCATTTATTAGATATTAGTGATTGTGATTTTGCTGGCAACAAAATATTGCCTGTTGATGTCTTAAGTTGTTTTGGGCGAATAGCAACAGAGTTTCCCCTGCAGCAATAATTCATCCTTTTATCTTTTGAAAAAATTAATGGAAAGCCAACACTGATAGGAAATATACAAAAGAGGGATTCAGGTATACTACAATGGTTAATATATAACATAGCCGAACTTCTAAGCATAATCTTTGAAAAATCTTTCAGGACCAGCTCCTTGCCAAAAATATAGTCACAAGCCACAGTCATCCCCTTCTTCAAAAAGGGAGACCCCAGCCTAGTTGAAAATTAAAGACCAATCTCTTTATGCTGCATCACCCGTAAAGTCATGGAATCAATTATTAACCAACCCATTATCCTCCACTTAGAGAAAAACAACCTACTCTCTAATAAACAATTTGGTTTCAGAAAAAAACTATCCTGCAATCTGCAACTCTTACACTGCAAAAACATACGGACTACACAACTCCATCAGGGCAAAACAATAGACGCAATCTACATAGACTTCTGTAAAGCCTTTGATTCAGTGGTACACAACAAACTATTATTAAAACTAAAATCTTATGGTATCTCTGGACACCTGCGTAACTGGATAGAAGCATTCCTGTCAAACAGACAACAAATGGTCAAAAATGAGAGCGTCCTATCAAATTCTGTACCTGTCAAAAGTGGTGTCCCCCAAGGCAGTGTTCTAGGACCAACTCTCTTCATACTCTACATAAATGACCTCTGTGATCATATCAAGAGCAACGGCGTTCTCTTCGCTGATGATGTAAAGCTATTCAACACCACAGACAATACTGCTACCCTTCAAAAAGACCTTGACTATGTATCAGAATGGTCAAACAAATGGCAACTTAAAATCTCAACAAACAAATGCTCTGTCTTACATATTGGCAAAAAAAATCAGAAAATAAAATACAGGTTGAATAGTCAAGACCTTGTTGATGATCCAAAGGACTGTCAAGGACCTTGGGGTACTCATTTCTAATGATCTAAGTGCTAGAGCCCACTGTAACTACATGCCAAAAAGGCATTAAGAGTTGTTTACCTAATCCTACGTAGCTTTTTCTCTGGTAATATTATACTACCCACTAGAGCATTCAAAACATTTGCTAGACCAATACCTGAATATAGCTCAACAGTCTGGAACCCACATTATGTATCTGATATTAACAAAGTTGAGAAAGTCCAGAGATATTTCACAAGAAGAGTTCTCCACTCCTCTACTAATTGAAGAATACCTTATGCCACCAGACTTGAAATTCTAGACCTAGAAAACCTAGAACTACGCCGCCTTCGGTCTGATCTAAGTATAGTACATAAAATCATACATTGCAATGTCCTACCTATCAATGAATATTTCAGCTTCAACCATAAGAATACAAGAGCAAACAATAAATACAAACTCAAGGTTAATTGCACCAAACTTGATTGCAGGAAATACAACTTCAGCAACAGAGTGATCAATGTCTGGAATACTCTACCTGACTCTGTGGTTTCTTCCCCAAACCCCAAAAACATTAACCTTAGACTGTCTATTATTGACCTCACCCCTTTCCTAAGAGGTCTGTAGGGGGCGTGCATAAGTGCACCAATGTGCCTACTGTCCCTGTCCTATTGTTTCTTTTATTTTTCTTATATGTATCCATGTGTTCATAACTATGTTTTTACTTATATACCTATTATCTTGTAAGCAATTGTCAAAAATAAATAAAATAAATAAAAATATTCTTACTGTAAGCCATAAAATATCGATATAATAACACCTTCTATCATAAATGCGGACGCGTGGGTGATCTTGGGAGCTTCTCGGAGCTCCCATGTTACGCCACTCCTGCACGAGCTGCATTGGCTTCCTGTGGCCTTCCGGGTGTGGTTCAAGGTGGTAGTGATCATTTTCAAAGCGCTCCATGGCTTGGGACCTGGATACTTACGGGACCGTCTGCTGCCACCAATGGCCTCCCACTGCCCAGTGCGCTCCCACAGAGTCAGCCTCCTCGGGGTTCCGTTAGCTGGACGATGCCAGCTGGTAGCCCCGAGGTTGCGGGCCTTCTCTGCAGGGGCTCCCGCCCTTTGGAATGACTTACCCCCGGAGATACGGACCATCAAGACATTCAGACTTTCTGGCGCGCAGTAAAGACCCACTTTTTCCAACAGGCTGGCCTGGCCCAGTAACAATTGTGGGGGTTTTAAATTGGTATTTTAATTTTTATCTGTTTTATATGTTTTTGATACAATTTTTATCTTTCAGCCACAAATTTAATTATTTTAAATTGTTTTTAACTTTATAATTCCTATAGCTTGTTCTTTTTTATCTGTCTGTACACCCCGAGTCCCGCTTTTGGGAGAGGGGCGGTATAAAAATCCAAAAAATAAATAAAAATAAATAAATTTGAAAGAGAGACTATTCAAGGAAGAAAATCCTACTGCAACTAGTTCAGCAATGGTTCAGATATTTTTTGGATTAATTCCTATGTAAGGCCTTGAATGCACTGGCATTTATTTCTGCTATCTTCACACCCAAGAGAGACTGGTACCCTGACATCAAGGCTTTTAGTGTTTGTTTAGATATCACCAGACTTAGATTTTGATAGTAAGCTCTTAAATCTCACCATAATTTTTTCCATTATCTAAATGATATCCTACTATTTGCAATCAACATGGATTATGTTTCTTGAGATCATTATATACCTGCCATGTACATAAATGCCAATATATATAGGTTGGTCCAGATCTTAGAAGGAGAGTGAAATCATGAAGCCAGCCAGTGGCCTGCTTCCTTTGGTCAAGATACAGTAATGGGCCATTGTGAGGTGAGACATCTTACAATTACTACCAACCTGCCTTCCATTGAGGACCTGTGTACTGCATGAGTCAAAAAGAGGGCTGTGAAAATATTTACAGAACCCTCACATCCTGGACATAAACTGTTTCAACTTCTACCCTCTAAATGATGCTATAGAGCACTGCACACCAGAACAACTAGACACAAGAACAATTTTCCCTGAACGCCATCACTCTGCTAAATAAATAATGTCCTCAGCACTGTTGAACTATTTACTAAGTCTGCATTACTATTACTATCAATCTTCTCATTATTTCTATTACCCATTTCCTCCCACATGTGACTATATGACTGTAACTTTGTTCCTTGTATCTTTACGATTTATATTGACTGTTTCATAATATGATTTGATTGTTTGTATCCTATGACTATCATTAAGTGTTGTACCCAGGGGTGGGATTCTACAGGTTCGCACCTATTCTCTAGAACCGGTTGTTAACATTCTAAGCAGTTCAGAGAACCAGTTGTTAAAAGAAATTACTGGCCTAATCCTGTAAGGAAGGCAGGAAGGAAACATTCTGGTGTTGCTTACAGAAACTGAAGTCTCTGGAACTTCTCTGGAGTTTTTTTCCCTCCTTTGCTGGTACTTTGCTTGTGTGGAGTGACCATTCAAAGTTACAATGGCACTGAAAAAAGTGACTTATGACCATTTTTCACTTACGACTATTGCAGCATCCCCACAGTCACGAGAGGCCAGGCGAGGAGATGCGTGCCTCGATGTGAGTATGTTGAGTTGGCCATGCCAAGCTAGTCACATTACCACCAAGCCATGCCCACAAACTAAGCCACCCCCACAGAACCGGTTGTTAAAAAAATTGAATCCCACCCCTGGTTGTACCTTATGATTCTTGACAAATGTATCTTTTCTTTTTATGTACACTGAGAGCACATGCACTAAGACAAATTCCTTGTGTGTCTAATCACACTTGGCCAATAAAGAATTCATTCATTATAGAAAGGGATCAGACTTGGCCAATAAAGAATTCATTCATTATAGAAAGGGATCAGAGGCCATCTGTACACTTTAATTCCATACGCAGTTTTGTTTTCTGTCTTTCTCTCTCTCTCTGTTTCTCTGTCTCTCTCTTATGATGGAGGACATTTTGTCCCCCACCTTTTAAACTTGCCTCAGCTCAAAATTGGTAAAAATACATCCCAACACAATGTAACATGTACTCTGGATGGGTCATTATGACACATTGTAAACAAGACTTCCTTTTAAAACAACTCAGAAATATCAGCAAATTAACAGCATAGTATCTGAGTTATTAATTGGTTGTTTGAAACAGCTGCATGGTTCTAGCACTAACCGGTCTGTTTTCTGGCTCAGTTCAAAGTGTTGGTACTGAATAGATTTTGATAATTCAGTTTTAAGTTGATAAGTGGTGATATTCATAATTCTAGGATAAGTCTCCAACTCTATCCCAGAAAGACTTTTGGGTTTCTTCAATAACTAATGGAACACAGTAAAAGATCCAGGAAAAATCACATATTCAATTGTACTAACCAGTCAAATCTTTGATTACAAATATATGGCATTTCAAGGAGTTTGTTTTAGCAAGATCTAATTAATTTTTAAATTTACTTAGAATCTTCTCAGTTGGCAAGACACAATTTTCTTATAAACTAGTTTGAAAGCATTTGATTACATCAACAGCAGGAGTTCAAAGCTATTACTTTTGTTGTCATGGGAAGTGGCCATCTCAAAGGGAAATGAACCAAGAAGAGACTCTGAACGAAAAAAAAGATGAGTTTGTAGCCAAAATGAAAAGGATAGTCAACTGGAATGAGGATATCAACATGAAGAGAACAATGTCAATAAAATGAAAAAAGACAAGAACATCTAATGATGAAGACATAATATTTGCAGTAGCCTTGGTTATAACTTGAGAATTTTATGGTGGTGATACAATTATAACACTTCCCCAAACAGACCCACAACTCTTTCAACAGGACAAAAGGCAAAAGACTTCATTATCTACTTCATTATCACAGAGAAGACTGATATATCTATTGTAAAAAATTCCAAAAATGTATATTTTCTTTTCTATAAATCCCTAAAATCATAATATACTGATGGTAACATTGAGTGAGGAAATTGAAACCGTTCTTACTCAAAAACATATAAAATATGATTAATCAATAAAGCTTAGCTAATTGTATAGATCTACCCCAGCTGATTATCATATATTTGCCTGTATAGATGGTGTGTACCACACTAAAGTAGGCTTCCCAAATCTGATGCCTTTAGATATATTGGATTTCAACTCCCATGACTGCTAGCTAGCATAGCTTTTGAATGTTGAAGTCCAATAAATTAGGAGGAGGCCAGGTTGGAAAAAATAGCATAAGATTGCAGGATGCATGTATCTACATAGTATTTATAAAGAGTAGTAATAATTTTCTTTAAAAAATATGTTCCAGGAAGGTAAGATACTTGTTATACTAACAACCATTTAAAAAAGTTTGTCCTGAATGATACACAGTAGTTTATAGGAACAATCAACAAAAAACCAGCCGAAGAACAAGATCAAAATTAAAACATCTTGAATAAAGTATAAAATAGAAATAAATGAATAACATACTATTCAAATCACTATTGTTATTAATGAAATAAAGAGAAAAGTTAAAATCAATATAAAGGTTTAACAACAAAATATCTTGCAATGCTTTTTAGAAATTTCTGGCTTAAGTAAAGGAATTTAAAATTTTCTGTCTTTAGTAATTTCTGGAAAGTAAGACAAAGATGGAGAGGAATTCTATGAGGAACTATTTCATAAAACTGGAGCTGAAAACAATGTCCCTTCACCTCTCTTTCTTTGAAATACCAAGTGAGTACCACAAAAGATAAATTCTTTATGATTAATAATATGATATTTTTTCATCCTTCAATCTTCATGGTCTTTGAATGGATTATGCAGCACTTTGTCTAAGTTAAACTCTTTATTTTTTTAGGTGAGATGGCAGCATTGTAATAATCAGCATCTATATAAAGCTGCCATTTTCTCACAGTGGTACTGAGTTAATATTTAGTGGAACAACAGGGGGTCAAAGGAGATGCTCTCAATTTAAAGCTTTTTTATTGTTTAGTGAATAAAATAATATAGAAAAACAAATCACTGGGACCTCCATTCACAGCTGGGATAAATACAAATCTTCAAAGAATGTGTGTAAATTATAGAGCACGGCAAGAGGCCTGTTTCTCATTTAAACAAATAGTCCCCCCTACCACCTTTTCCTAATCATGTGAGCGACTGAGGAACAAAGTAGGCATTTCCATACAGATTACTCACTGATGATCTGAGGGGAAGTCCTCTAGAAATTCAGGAATAATTGATTTAGTATGGGGGTGGAGAAAATCCCCATGTCTGCTGTAATTTGTTAATATTCTCCAAAACAGAGTACCATTGTTTTCTCTCATTGTGTTTCTCTGAAGTCTAGGGCTATCTGAACTGGGTTGTAAAATGCCAGATGATCAAAAGATGATGCCAACAGATGTAAAAAATCTCTTAACCCCTTGTTGCCATCTGGATTGTTGTAGCTCTTCCTATCACAGCCTTGAAAATAATATGACACAAATGTTGGCAGGCTTCAATCAAAGAAAACAAATGCCCACTGCTAAACTCCAGAGAGTATAGAATACTTTTTTCTTCTTTTTCAAAGAATTTTATATATATTAACTAAATAAAACTCAAGAACTGACAGGGGTATTCTGATTTTATGTATCACATATATTTATAATCAATGCACATAGCTTATAGTCTATCTATTTTTCAGTGGGAAGCTTACTTGTATTATCTAATCACAACAGTCACAATAAAGCAGCAGGAAAATACAAATCTGGAATAAAATATATGTAAAATATTACTACTTTTTTATTGTGCATTTACTTCCTGTGACTTATTTCCTGCAATTTATTTAAAAAAAACATAATTCTGGAGAATACCTTTGTAATAGTAAAAAAAATTAGATTATCACAAAGAGGGTGTAGCACATGTCTTTTAGTGGCCAGCATGAATGCTGTTGTGCTGGTATGAACAACCATTGGAGTAATAGGAGAAAAGAAGCTCCCTTTTAACCTAAAAGAGCAGCTGGGTGTCACAAGAGAAGATGATCTCACCAACTGCTAGCCAAGGTTATTGTAGAGGGATTTTGACAGCAAGTGCCATTGGTCCAACTTGGTATCTAGATATTGAGAACCACATTCCTTACCTAGAATTGGAGAGAGAAAGAAGGAGAGGAGTGGAAAATAGAATGATGGGACAGAAAACCTGAAGAGTAAGTTAAGTTAATATGTAATCAGTTGTCAGGAAGGGAGAACAAATATCCAGGTAGCTCTCCTAGAAGAATGGAAGTGAGGACCCAGAGGGACAAGAACTCCACTCAGGACTCAAGCCAGGTCTGAGGAGATTGGCTGTTGATGGAAAAATACTGGTCTATGGGAAATGACTACATCTATAAAGATAGATTTGTTAAGGACTTACAAGGGTCTTAATCAGAGATGGAATTCAGCAGATTATGATAAATTCTGGAGAACTGGTAGTGGAAATTTTGAGTAGTTCATAGAACCAGAAGTGGAAATTTTGATTAGTTTGGAGAACCAGCAAATACCACCTCTGATTGGCTCCACCCCCAACTATTATCTACCTCCCAAGTCCCAGCTGATAGGCTGGGTCTTCTTTGTTGCCCTGCACAGGAAAATGGAGCTGGAAATCAACTTAGTGGGGTGGAGAGGGAATGGAAATTTCACAGTATCCTTCCCCTGCCACATCCACCAAGCCACGCCCACAGAACCGATAGTAATTTTTTTGGAATCTTTTGAACACCACTGGTTTTAATGCTGTCCTGATAGGAAGGAAAAGTTTTGTACAGATTCCTAACTAAAAGCTGGTACCCACTATGGCTGCTGAGACAACTAACTAGTTAGAGCAACTACCAGTAAAAGAGGCCAAGGGTGAAATAGAAGACAGGCAAAATGCATTTTCTTTCGATGATACTTTAATTCATTTGTGTTTCTCATTCTATTTCTTCCTTTACTTGATATATCCTGTGTGGTTTTTCAAATATTACACTATATATTTACTCAGGGGCATGTCCTATACATATCTATAATGATATCTATATCTGCATAAGATTTAATGAAAAATTATTATTTGCACATTATGCCTCCTCCCTTAGTTCAACATGAAAAATTCAAATAAACTACCTTTTCAATACTTCAGTCTTATTTCAGTGCTCAGAATAGCACAGAATCTGCTACCGTACCTGAGAGCAGGAGGCCAGTTGACAAAATGGAGGATAGGCTACATGGAAAATCAAATGAATATCCTGGAGAGTCATAAATGAACAATGGTAAAGCTACTACTGATCCCTTCTAATACTATATCACCACCTATCTGATTCATTCTACTGAATAATAGAACTGGGAGTGGAGAAAATCTATCATGAAACCATTGATAATGTTACCATCATTTGTAAAGAAGATATTTTTTTCATGTAATTTTAATTTAGCAATTTAGCATTTTATCTAAGAACAAATGATAATCCGATTTCTTTGCTTCCTTTCTTTCATCCAGTAATTGGCTAGATTTTGGAAGTTCAAATCAATCTTGTCTATCATAAACTGAGTGTAACAGAGGTTATGTTTATACTCAGAATTGTGCCCATGAAGTAAGGCAGTTCTGCATACTTCTAGTATGAATTTTCTCTTTTCTGTTTTCCCCTCATAAATCTAATGAAAGCAGCCAAGAGGAAACTTAAAAGTAAACATGTAGGCCACTAAAAATGATTATAATCTGTATTCCTCACCCTTCCCTACTGTTATGTATTAGCATACTTACCTGTGATTGGTTGGTCCGTGGTGGTGGGAAATTAGAAGAGCCGTCACTGGCCACAGCCATGAGCAGCCTGACTGTAAAAGAGCTGCCACGGTTTCTCCGGCAAGCAATCCTAGATAGAAATAAAAATGACTGAGTACTACTCTGGCTTCCTGAGTCTCATTCCTGCAATTTAACACTGGCGACGAAGGTGGGATTCTGAAACGAAGGGAACCAGAGAGCACGTGGCAACCGAGGAATACCGACGACACATTGAGATGAGATGGCCAGAAACAACACGCCACCCGCACCATTCGATCCAGCAACCAAAGACTTGGAATTGTACATTGACCGATTTCTCATGTTCCTCGAAGGGAGTGACCTCAATAATATCTCAGAACACAGGAAGAGAGCCGTCTTCCTTACACACTGTGGTTCTGCCATATTCAAAATGGCCAAGGCGTTAGCGGCACCCACCAACGTGAAAATGATGGCATGGCCGGACCTGGAGAGAATACTGAGAGCCAACCACACACCAACCATATCCTGTCTCATCAAATGGCATGAAATTTATCGGCGTGACCAAAAAGAAGGAGAAAGCATAGGTGATTTCATTGCAACCCTGAGGGACATCGCCGGAGCATGCGAATTCCTAAACATGGATGAGACCATGAGAGACCAAGTGGTTTTGGGACTAAGAGATCTCATACTACAAGGCTGATTATTAACAAAATCCAAAATAACACTCAAGGAAACAATAGAAGACACCGCAGCAGAAGTAACCCAGAAATCGGTCGCCGCCATGTGGAAAATGAATAAAGCGCCACCGGAAAACACAAAAAACACTACCACAACCCACCATGAGGACATTGAGTCTGCATCGGAAGACAAAGATGAAGACGAAGGGATAAATCAACTCCATTTGGAACAGAGCAGAAAGGGCCGGAGCAAAAGAAGAAAAGAATTTCGTTGTGCTGGTTGCGAGAAAACCATCCATGTTCTGAGTGCCGTTTCATAGACACAATATGCAAACATTGCGAACGGCGGGGACACATTGCAAGGGCCTGCAGAGCAAGGAAAAAGTACATCCCTAGACAAAGATGGAACACCCCCCTGAGAGAGAGAGAAACAAACAGGGAGACGTTGGAGCCAAGACAACTGAAACAGACGAGGGAAAGAGGCCACCAACGGAAGAGATGAAACACACCAGACGGTGACCATCGGATACTCAAACACGACAAATGCCCAGAAAGTACATGTCCAGGTCGAAATAGAGGGCCAGCCTTGCTGGATGGAAGTGGACTCAGGCTCATACTTATCAATGGTATCATGGGATACTATAAAAAGACTGATACCAGAAATATGCTGGGAAGGACTCGAAAGACGAACTCTAATCCTAAAAGACTACCAGGGGAACAAAATTCACATAATAGGTACCAGAAAATTCAAAGTAACATTCAAGAAATACAACAGAGTCCTCCCACTAACTATAGTCGACTGAAATCGATCCAGCCTACTGGGACTTGAATGGTTCACACCATTGGGAATTGAAGTAACAGGAATAAATAGCATCACTGAGACAGATTGGGAAGAGAACTTGATGGAGGAATTCCGAGATGTGTTTGACGGAGAACTGGGCAAGTACCAGGGATCCCTAATTTCCTTTAATCTAAACCCAACCATAACCCCTATAAATTAAAGGTGAGGCAAGTCCTTTTCACACTTAAACCAAAGATCGATGAACAATTGGATAAGCTCATCACACATGGGGTTCTAGAGCCAATTGACCATGCAAAGTGGGAAACCCCGATTGTCATGCCAATTAAACCAAACGGGTCTGTGCTCATCTGCGGAGACTACAAAGCAACCCTTAACCATGCGCTCCAACAAAGCACATACCCTGTGCTTTGTGGTACAGCATCTATTACATTCCCTTGGGGGGAGAAATCTTTGCTAAACTAGACCTCGAACAGGCATACCAACAATTGCCAGTTGACCCCGAAACAGCAGAAGCCCAGACAATTGTGACACACAGGGGGGCATTTAAATACAACAGATTACAATTTGGAGTCAGCATCGCCCTAGGGGTGTTCCAGAGCTTAATGGAATGCCTATTGCAAGGGATTAAAGGGATGATGCCTTATTTTGATGATGTCCTCGTATCAGCCAAGGACAAAGAACAATTGTATGACCGCCTAAGGGAAGTCCTAAGTAAATTCAAGGAGGCAGGACTAAAAGTGAAAAAGGAGAAGTGCCAATTAGCTGCCAACAAGGTTGAATTCATAGGATATCTTATAGACAGCAAAGGAATCCACCCCACAGAAAAAAAGTCAGACCAATCAAGGAAGCCCCCAGAGCCGCAAATAAAATGGATCTGCAAGCATTCTTAGGACTCATTAACTTTTATAATATATTTCTACCACAGAAAGCAACTATTGCGGAACCACTACACAGGTTGCTTGACAAGAAAGCAGCCTGGGCCTGGGATAACAGGAAGAAATGGCTTTCCAGGAAATAAAAAACTTGATCACATCAGACTGTGTACTAATACAATATAGCGAAACACTACCAATAACCCTAACCCGCGATGCATCACCTTTTGATGTTGGCACTATCTCAGCCATATATTACCCAATGAGAAAGAAGCACTCATAGCATTCTACTCAAAAACTCCGTCAAAGCCAGAGAGGAACTACAACCAATTAGACAAAGAGGCATTGGCCTTGGTCACCAGGATCAAGTGTTTCCACTAGTATATCTATGGGAGGAATTTCACCCTAGTCACAGATGACAAGCCACTCCTGAGCATCATCACAGGAAAAGCAACACCAAACATACTGTCACCCCGGATGACGAGGTGGTCGGAATTCTTGGCTGCATACAACTACAACTTAACATACTGGTCCGGAAAGGACATAGATCATGCAGACGCGCTTAACCATTGCCCTTTACCTGACATAGAAGAAGACCTAGCACCAACCACATTGACCCTCCAAATAGAGACATTAGAGAACCTACCAATAACAGCAGCTGACATCACTAGAAAGATGACCAGAGACAAAACACTCGTGCAAATTTTAAATTGGGTAGGAAAAGGCTGGCCAATGACAAAGATTGATGAGAACGTCGAACTGTTTCGGAACAGACTAACAGAACTGTCCGTGTTAAAAGGATGCGTACTATGGGGGACCGGGTGGTAATACCGGACGTTTTAAGGGAAAGCATACTAGAAATGTTGCATGAGGGATACCCGGGTATTGTCAAAATGAAATCCCTGGTAAGGAGTTATGGTCTGGGATGGACAAGGAGATAGGGGACTGGGTAGCAATGTGTAAACGCTGCCAGGAATCTAGGCCAACACCCCCATCATCACCAAAACATGAATGAGAAACACCAGGGGGACCATGGTCAAAGTTACACATCGATTTTGTGGGCCCAACCAAAGGACACACTTTCCTAATAGTCATAGACACTCACTCCAAATGGCTAGAAGTAAGCATCATGCACTCCACCATGACAGAAGCTGTCATTAGATAGCTCAGGAAACTGTTTGCAACACATGGTTTGCTGGATTTAATTGTATCCGACAGTGGGCCACAATTCATGGCAACACCATTCGAGGAGTTTTTAGCACAACATGGGATAAGGCATGCACTAACAGCACCGGGACGCCCGTCGACGAACGGACGGGCAGAACGCATGGTACATTACACTAAGGAAACATTACAAAAGCTAGGGCTTGAGGACACACAAGAAAAATAGATAAACTACTAACCATACAGCACATAACACCCAGTGCAACAATGAATAAAAGCCCAGTCAAATTACTAATGGGAAGGAAACTAAGATCACACCTAGACAGACTATACCCCATATATACCCCCGAAAAACCAGTAGTTTAGTTTAGTTTATTAGATTTTTTTATACCGCCCCCTCTCCCAAAAAAGGGACTCGGGGCGGTGTACAGCCAGATAAAACAGAAACAGAGTATAAAGTTAAAAACAATTTAAAATGATTAAATTAGTCGCCGAATATAAAATTAACAAAGAGTAAAACTGATAAAAATTTAAAAATACCAAATTTAAAACCCCATGAATTATTACTGGGCCAGGCCAGCCTGTTGAAAAAATAGGGCTTTACTGCGTGCCGGAAGGTCTGAATGTTGGTGATGGCCCATACCTCTGGGGGCAAGTTGTTCCAAAGAGAGGGAGCCCCCACAGAGAAAGCCCGCACCCTCGGGACCGCCAACCGGCATCGCCCAGCCAGTGGAATCCCGAGGAGGCCGACCCTGTGGGAGCGCACTGGACGGCAGGAGGCCATTGGTGGCAGCAGGCGGTCCCGTAAGTACCCAGGTCCCGAGCCATGGAGAGCTTTAAAGATGATCACTACCACCTTGAATCAGATCTGGAAGGCCACAGGAAGCCAATGCAGCATGCGCAGGAGTGGTGTAACATGAGAGCTCCAAGGAGCTCCCAAGATCACCTGCGTGGCTGCATTCTGGACCAACTGCAGCCTCCGGACACTCTTCAAGGGGAGCCCCATGTAGAGAGCATTGCAGTAATCCAAGCGGGAGATGACGAGGGCGAAGGTGACTGTGCGAAGTACGCCCAGATTCAGAAAGGGCCGCAACTGGTAGATCAGACGAATCTGACAAAAGGCCCCCCTGGCGACGGCCGTAATGTGATCTTCTAAAGACAGCCGTACGTCCAGGAGGACACCCAGATTGTGAGCCCTTTCCACGGGGGGCAAAATTTCTCCCCCACGGCCAGCGATGGAATAAGCTGGCTGTATCTGGGCACAGGAAACCACAGCCACTCGGTTTTGGTCGGGTTGAGACGAAGCCTGTTAAGACCCATCCAATTCCGCACGGCCTCCAGGCATTGGGTCATCACTTCGATGGCTTTGTTGGGGTGGCCCGGGGTAGAGATGTACAGCGGAGTATCATCAGCGTACTGATGGAACTCTACCCCAAACCCACGGATGATCTCACCCAGCGGCTTCACATAAATGTTGAACAGAAGGTGCGAGAGCACAGACGCCTGGGGCACCCCACAAAATAGGGGCCTCGGGGTCGACCTCTGCCCTCCTGTCAACACAAATTGCGAGCGGTCAGAGAGGAAGGAGGAGAACCACCGTAAAACGGTGCCTCCTACTCCTAACCCCCCCCAACCGCTGCAATAAGATACTGTGGTCGACAGTATCAAAAGCCGCTGAGAGATCTAACAGGACCAAGACAGAGGAACAACCCCTGTCTTGGGCCTTCCAGAGATCATCCACCAATGTGACCAACGCTGTCTTCGTGCTCTGCCCGGGCCTGAAACCCGATTGGAGGGGGTCTAGCTATACCACTTCATCCAGGTAGACTCTTCAAGTAAATGCCGGGCATTTCAAACAGGGGACCCAACATATGCAAATACCTTACAGGGAACCATTGTGGATACCGGCGATAGTGACACAAATAACCGGACCCGTTCTTACAGAGTAGACACAATGGATGGCAGGAGCTGGAAGAGACACATAGACCAGCTCAGATCTAGAGTTACAAGGGGTAACACAGACCGACACATGGAAGAGGGGGAGACCCCTCAATCAGAAACATAGGGGAGGGGGGAAACCCCTCAGACAAACATAACACAACCAGGGAAGAGGGGGGAGACCCCTCAAACAGACAAAACACAAGGAGAGAGGAAGGGGTTGACCTTCCATGAGCGAGAAAAACAACAGAACAAACCCTGACTACTAAAAACACACAACCCCCACTAATAACAATAGCTCTAGTCAGAAAATGCAGACACATACCTGAGACCAGAGAAGAAGGCAGCATGGGGAGACAGGAGGAGGTCCAGGACGATGGCGTGGAAGCGATTCCTGGCGGGAGCGGCCGAGCCGACTCAACGGGCAGGAGATTCCTGGCAGGAGTGGCATGGCTGACTCAACTTTACAGGAGGTTTCAAGAAGAGGGACGGGAGGAACAACAGACCCGTCCAAACAGTTCAGAAACCAAACCGTGACTGAGCTGCGCAGGTCCAGTTGCAACCATAAAAGTCCCACCTACCTACGTGATTATGTATGGTAGGCGAGGCCGGATTGGTTAGACCAAACCAGGTGGGGAGGAAAGCATAACTTAGCATAACTTACCTGTGATTGGTTAGTCCATGGTGGCGGGAAATTAGAAGAACTGTCACTGGCCACAGCCGCAAGCAGCCTGACTATAAAAGGGCTGCCGCAGTTTCTCCGACAAGCAGTCCTAGATAGAAATAAAAATGACTGAGTACTACGCTGTCTTCCTGAGTCTCATTCCCACAATTTAACACCTACCACTATTATACCCATTCATTTTGGCTAAGATATCACCTTGTTATGGAAAGTAATATTATGCTCTATTTAAACTTTGCTTAATCCTGTATCTTGATGGCAAGGTGTCTCTACCAAGATATTCTGTCAAACATCACCCTGATGCAATGCTAACATCCCAACAGAGTGTGCTTTACCATAAAAAAAAGGAAATCCTATAATAATCTGCTGTTAAAACACATCAGCTGGTTACTTCTAATGACCAGTGCAGCAAAATGCTAAATTACATGGTGTGATGTAATTCATTTTTTAATGTTTATAAAACATATACAGCCTTGATTGGGCTAGTTCAAAAGTAAATTAAATAATTAAATAAAAGAAAACTATGCTTATATTTTGATTGAATCGGTGTCATATTGCAAGGATCTTTTATGTGCAAGAATGTATCAAATGTATCAAATTCAAATCACTCTTAAAATATGCAATCATCTGACCCAGACATCAGTTTAGAGTCACAATTCAATCGGAATATTTTCCTTGAATGATTATAGAAGCATCCTCTAATTGAAGGTTTTGACTAAATGAATCTGTGCAACATCATTTCAAATATGATGTATTTGAAATTAGGATTCATTTCATGACAACATTCCTAGAGTCATTCAGGGATCCTGTGATGCATTCAGAAGGTGATAGGTGGGACATTTTGTAAAGGCATTTGAGATTTTGTGTGACTGTAATTCCCTAGGTGAATTCCATGAATACACATGCTTGATTTCACTACACAAGTAGTGACAATCAGTAACATATGACTTTTTATTACTAGTTGCTGGATAACAGTATTCTCTGGATTGGAAAAAAAGCTGGTAATGGTTTTACTATTGCAGAATTACATCTTCAGGCATTATAAACAGGCGGAATGGTGACATGGTTTTCCTCCCCTCCCCTTTGTTTTCTTGTTCAAATGAAAAATGCAAGTCGCTCTGAGTATGAGTGGGTAGTGTCTAAATTCAATAAATAAATAAAATAAAAAATAAATTTTAAAAGGTGATTGAATGCTATTGCTTCTTGCCTACAATATGTTATTTCTTACTCATCCAAATCTGGTACTAATTCCAAATTGACTCTTTTTGCAAGCCAGAGTTAAAGAGCCACAGATCTATAGCTTCTTCTGTTTCTGAAAATGGAAGGAAATGCTGCCCAATTTTTTCTTTTGGCGATGTATACCAAATGAGTCTTCCTCACTTGGTGCTCACCAGAAGCTTTGGACTGAAGCTTCTATCATCTGGTCTTATTGAATGAAGTTGGTGGTATAACATAGCCAAGCAACACCCAGGAGGAAAATGTCATGATTTGGGGTTCTTCAAAACAAAGTTATTTGAACAAGAGGACCAGCAGCCCCACTATCACCCCACTGCCAAAATGATCAAGTGATGTAGTCAAAGGATTATAGGCAGCTGAGATAATTTCTGACCTCTATTGGTTTACTAATGGGTAGAGACTGTTTTATGAGATCACTTGCTGCACTTGAATTGCAAGTTTTCAAGGCCAAATTCTTGATCTCCTGCTTTATCTCTCACTTGTTCTATATCTGTAGGTATGGTAGATTGACACTTAAGCCCACACACAATAATCCTAACTTGCCAACAGTATTAAGAATCAAGGTTTGCCAGTCTGCTTGCTGATCAGGTACTTCATTTTATTCCTGTTTATGAATTACAGTTAGTCTTTGACTTAAAAGCACTCATTTTATGGCCACTTGAAATTACAACGGCACTGAAAAAAAAGTAACTTGTGACTGTTTTTCATACTGATAACCATTGCAGCAGCATCTGATCAAAATTTGGACTCTTGGCAAATTTTATTTATGATGATTGCAGGGTCATGTGATCATCTGTTGCAACTCAAATGCAAACTCAATGGGGAAGCCAGATTTACAACCGTGTTACTAACTTAACAACTTCAGTGATTCACTTAATAATGATGGCAAGAAAGATTGTAAAATGGGGTAAAACT
The DNA here is from genome assembly GCA_023653725.1 of Bungarus multicinctus. Lineage (NCBI taxonomy): Eukaryota > Metazoa > Chordata > Lepidosauria > Squamata > Elapidae > Bungarus > Bungarus multicinctus. The sequence continues at coordinate 214,421,684 of CM042834.1, forward strand.
CACTTAACTGTCTCACTTAGTAACATAAATTTTGGGCTCAATTGTGGTTGTTAGTCAAGGACTACCTGTATAGTTATTGCTATTGTTATCGTCAAAGATCAATTTGATTCACAGGAACTGAGCTTCAGGTAACAAACCGTTACATCTTTTAATAAAGTGTTAGTTAGAAAAGGGCTATCAGATTCCTAATTTTTTGAGTTGCTACAAAAAAATCAGTCTAAAAAGCTCAGTTCAGATTCCTGTGAGTTTTAAAGAAGTTTTAGAAGGTCAGGAGACAAACTTGCTTAATCTTCTGGAAGTGCTCCAGTGTTATATCAGTGTAGTTTTTAACTGATGGATTAAAAAAAATCATACTATTGTATTATTCAGTTCCCCCTTCCCTACATAGCAAGAAGAGGGCACTTTTAGAATTATCGTATTAAATGAACAGAATGGATGAATTCATTTTGGCTCAATTTGAAATGTACATTACTTAGTACTTATGTGCTGGGAAAGAGATTTACTTTATATTTCAGCTTGTAAAGTTTTGATAGATGCCCTGATGATGGCCCAAAAGGCTCTTTATTGCATTGTTTCTTGGAGCTATGCTCCCCCGCCTTCCCTCCCTTGGTAGGACCAAGAAAAGGTTTTAAGCTGTAAGATAGCTGTAAGAAATAATTGAGAGAAATCCATAAAAGGAACACTTTGAGATGATATTAATTAGTGCTGAGCAGGCAAATTGCCATACTTTTTTTTCCCTACAAGATCTCATTCAGTTTGATGATAGGGGATTTGTTTTAGATTTTTTTTTTTTAAAGGAAAAGGGAAGCTTGGGTGGAATGTGATGTTTTTACACATATTTAATTATGAGATAATCAAAGGGCCATTTACCCTATCTTTTAGTATACAAATATCTCTCCACATGCCTGTACCTCTCTGGCTTTTTAGCATTTTAATTAAATCCCAAGAGAACTTGAGTATAGGAGAGCATTAGAGATTTTTTTTTTTCTGGATATTTTCTTTTTCCAAAATTAGTGAATGTAATAAAGCTATTGATGCCCTGCTATAAAGTTAACTGTTAAATATCAACACCTTCAGACTGTGGTGTTGGAGATGATTATTACACATCCCATAAACAAACAAAGAAGTCTTAGATTGGAACTCACTCGAAGCCAAGATTGCCAAAAAAGACTATCCTACTTTGGCCATGTCTTGTGAACTGACTCTCATTCAAAAAATCAATCGTGCTGGGAGTTATCACTGGAGAAAAAAATGAAAGTGCCACTCTAGTATTTATTCAGATGAACGCATTTAAGAGCTCTAGAAACTCTTTCTGCTTTCTAGAAACATGCCTTTTCACAGATGAATAGCATCTCCTTTTTATATTGCAAAGCTGGAGAATATTTGAAATTATTTGGGCTCATTTAGCTCCTTTCCTAAGATTGCATAGAAACAAATATCAGTCCTGAATGAGTGCTGTCTCTTCATTACAGGCAATCTTCAACTTACAATGAATGAAACACCCAATTTTCAGCCCCAATGCCTTTTAACCTGATGCGTCTTCTTTTGCACAAATCTTCCAAGTAAAATAAAACAAATTCAGGGATTCAACTGAATCAATAATGGCTAAAGTCAGGACTGAGAAAATAGGATGTTCGTATAGCCCTACTCCTAATTTCTTACTTCCATGCATTAGGCAGAATCTGAAAGGATTCTACACTTGCATTTGTTTGACATGGAAATAAGCTCTTTGTCCTATCCTAATGAAATGCAATCCTAAATTATCTAGACAACTGATTTTATACTTGGAAATCAGGTAGAAAAATGGACTGTCAGTTTTCATGTCCCTGTGCCCCATTGAATGTCAAGTCCCTACTGTCAAGTTAAACTGGGCTTTAGAAGGAGAAAATACATCTATGTATTTAGATAGTCTGTTCATAAGACAGCTATCAGGGGAAAGAACTGCATTTCGGTTCCTGAGAATAGCAGTTAAAAGGACCTTATCATTTCTTGTCACCATGGACACAACCCTGCAAATTTTATTTATTTTTGGCAAGAAAACAAAAGGGATTTTTCACTGTCATCTTCACAGGGTCCCCCCCCTCCTTTTCTGACAAGTCTATGTCCTTAATAGATCCAGAGGTTTCCCCTCCAAACACTTAGTCAGGCCCTGACTGCTTACATCAGTGAATTCAATTAAACCTTTTTCTAGGAAAACTTCTGTAAGATTCTAGCCACGACATTACAGAGGCATAACAACTTAACTGCAATACCACGGCTTTAATGTATTGTTATTAACACACTGAACTGGTGTCCTGGATTGAGTTGAAATAATTTCTTTGAGTAGAGTTTTTCTCTGTCTTTTGATTCAGAATGTTTCTTTTTTGAAAATGCAGTGCCTATATATATTCATACTTATTATTTACTTGACCAAGAAAATGACTTATTTTTATTTTATTGCATAATAAAACAGGCAGCTAATATTGAAATGCCACAGAAAAGGTAAAGCTTCTGTTGTTGCCTTTAAAAATAAGCTTCTCTCTGTCTCCTATAAATCTATTCCTACCCGACATGTCTTTGCTGTCACAATCAATTCAGTAGAAAATAAAATCTTTGATTTCTTCCTTACTGTCCTACAATATAAAACCCATTTGTTGGTTATAGGACAACCAGCCCATTCAGGATGGCACATTCTGTTGTGATATATACTGTATAAAATAAACATCAATAATCTGAGCGTTTTAAATAATTCTCTCTTTTCCTAGTATGACATTTCTAGATGACTTCTGCTTTCAAGTCTATACAAAGCTTTCATAGAAGAAGGGTTATTTTTTCCTCCCTCCCCCTAGGCTGATGACCATTTACATTTTCCCTACTTAACCTGAGTAACATAGTTAGGTTTGGAAGCTTAGTTGCATTTGGTCTGGGGAAAACTTCAACACTACTGCAAAAACAAACAACAAAAAACCTGCATATACTTACTAGGAGTCTGGTTTTATTATTTTTTAAATTTAATTTAACTGCCCACCCCTCCAAAAAAAAGAATGCTATTCTTCCCCAAGATCTTTTTTGTTTGGTGACAATGAAACACATCCATTCAAGGTAATTCTTGATTAGGTCTGTGGCTCCTGGCAGATTAACCAGAAATCATATGGCTGCTTTAGTTAAAAACAAAATCACAGTTTCGTTAAACTATGGAATTTACTATTGCAAGTGGGGAAGGCAACCAATTTAGGAGATTTTGTAAACCAGACTCATGGATTGTAAAGCTCTCTATGTTCATCATATATCCTCCAGACAGAAACACAACACAACGGTTAAAGGACCAGGCTAGAAAGAAGGAGATTGTGAGTTCAAGTCCTGCTTTAGCCAGGAAATCCAGCTGGTTAACTTTGACCAATCACTGTCTCCCAGCCCAACCCATCTCACAAGATAGCTGTGGAGAAAATAGAAGGACAAAGGTGTGTTAGATATGTTCATCACCTTGAGTTATTTGTAAAAATAATAGAGCCAGGATACAAACTAACAAACAAAATATAGTTCCTAGAAAGCAACAGTTAAAGAAGCTAGTGCTAGTGATGCACAAATTCAAATACACTTTGTTGATCATTGTGTGATCAAAATGCAGAACTAGATTATGCCCAATTCAATAGAGCTGCTATGTTTTTACAGGAATCTGAACTTGGTAAAATGAACAAACAAAGGAGTAGCTTTATGATAATGCAGATTCTCAAACTGCATCATTGTTTGGTTTGGTTTCAGCAGTGCCTCAGATAGAAGGTCCATGCAGAGAGTGGTAAGGATTGTCGGGAATATTATAGGAAGCTCACTTCCTGTTCAATGGTGCGTTTCAAAAAAGTTTACCATCGGTTCGGTGGGCATGGCTTGGTGGGCATGGCTTGGTGCGCATGGCTTGGTGGGCATGGCTTGGTGGGCATGGCTTGGTGGGCACGCTTTGTGCACGCGCACAGATTTTGCATGCACTCATGCCAAACATGCACTTTGCACAGGGGCAGAGGCTTTATGGCTCTCCTCCTGAAATCCTGCACTCTCCCTGTTGGTTCAGCAGCTGATGCACGACAATCTGCTGTGCCGCACAAAGTAGCTGTGCTTCAAAAGCCTGGGTGGGCAGGTGGGCCCAACAGCAGCTCCAGCAGCTCCTCAGAGTTAACTGGTTTGGTCTCCACTGATCTTCAGCACTACCAGTATGCCAGAACCGGACCGAACCAGTAGAATACCACCACTGTTCCCATTATTCAGGATGTTGCTTAGAGCCCAAAGCATTGTTAGAGACCCCACATACCCACTTTAGGGTCTGTTTCTGTTTCTCCCCTCTGGAGGAGGTTTCAAAGTATTTCTAGCAAGGCTATCAGATTCTATAACAGCTTTGTTCCCTATGTCATCCGTCTGGTCAACCCACAAGATTCATTTTTTTTGCCGCGTACATGTATTTCTCTCTGTCATATAATATATGTGGATATATGGATACACGCATATTTATTTATTTATTTATTTATTTATTTATTTATTTATTTATTTATTTATTTATTTTTGTCATGTTTATGTAGTGTTTATTGGAGGTGGTGACCCTTTGAGAGTTGTATGCAACAAAATTTCATTTTAATATATGCTGATTAGTGTACATTTAAAGTGATAATAAAGTTATTCTGAATCTATTCTAAGTCTAAGGTGATCAATACATATTTAGTGCATAGCTATAAAAACAGCAGTACAACTAGATTTCTCTTGTATGAGCAGGGATCCTACTTTTGCAATATATACTGTATATCTATACTTCAAGTTTCATATCAAAATCTTACGTGCACATTATTCTGAGTACATTATTCCCCACTGTTGTAACTGTAATACTTGTGAAACTTCTGCTTATGATTTGTATACCATAAGGATGTCCCCACACTCCTAGAACATAGGGACAGAGTTTTCACCTGTGATGTTTCTCAATATCAACTATTTTGTCAGAGTATATTCATGAACTGGAATAGAGCTTAGTAATAAGGTCAGCCAATGAGAGCTGAATTGAACAGTGAAACTTAAAGAGAGAATCTGGACGTGGTTTATCTCTGTTCTGTGTTCAGTTCTAAAGTGAAAGAGAAACTAACTTACTTGCTTGTCTGCTGAAATTGAGTTGAGTTTCTGCTCTGCACTTGTAAAATGTCTACTTCTGTTTGACTTTGTTCCATGTCGGACAAATCTACAACTGGTGTTGTAAAATTTACTTAATATGTTTATAAAAATGTTAAATGAAGCATTTGCCATCTGTGTTTATTTTTCTGGTGCTGAATTTATGCTACAAAACTTGGAACACAGTTGTTAATTCTGTACATTGCAAGCCATTATTTTCCAAGGAAGGTAGGAAAGGAGACATAACCCTTAAACTTCTTCTCTTTTTTCAGTCACTGGTTCACTAAGTTTATCCCTATGGATAAGTACTGAAAGGAAAAACAGATTTTACCCCCCTAACATTAAGAGACATTGGTCTCAACAGCATTATGCAAAGGCAAAGCAAACCATATTTTGTTTTTATTATTTGTTCATCCTAATGTTTTTAAATTGCACAAAACATTCCATTTTCCCAATCCTTTCATATAAATGTAGCCTCTTTAATAGTCTCTCCCTATCACATGATGGTTCCACTTCCATTGAAATGAATGGTAACAAAACTAAACCGAGCAGGTTTTTTAAAATTAAAATTTAAATATATTTAAAATTGTTAAATATATATATGCTAAATAAATATATAATAGGCAAAGCGAATTATTTTCAATATTTGAAGACTTAATCACAGCTTCTTTTGTCTGATAGATTATTAATGGGCTAGACCACTGCCAGGACTATGTCTAGGCTACAATGTGCTTGAAATATTCAGCCAGGACATGTTTTAATATTCATTCCCTATTTTTCTATGAAGTTTTACATGGCCTGTTGTGGGCTATAATGTGGGCAGGAAGAATATATTTTCACTTGCAGGTTGTAATACAATTTGTAACACATTAAAGCAATGATCCTTCAATGTGCTGCCTCTGATAGTGGTTCCAATATAATAACACAGCATGGTATTGAGGGAAGCATTCCATTGGTATTAAATTAACCATGAATAGTCAAGGCTATTTGGTTCAGTCCTATTATTCATGCATCTTTTTTGCTGTATTGTCTTTTTATCTCTTTGAAGTTATACATATCAGTATTAATTTAATAAGCATGACAAAAATCCTACAGTGCTACAAAGAAGGAATTACTGAGGTTTTTTTTTTCTTCCCTGCTGAAGAAGCGTTCTTGTCCATTCATATATTTGATGCTTTGTGAGCTTTAACAACAAAGCAACAGCTTTCTGCTTTCTGGATTTTATGCTACTTTGTTTGTCGGTAGATGTGAATGATATTAATATTAATAACAAAAGAAGATGGAATTATATTATATGTAAAGAATGACTATATGTACAAAAAAATTTTTGGAACTAAAGTTGAATGTACTGATGAAAGTGTTTGGGTGAATATTAAACTCAACCATGGTACTTGTGAATAGATCACAAGTTAAGCATCAAACAGCAGGTCTTAAAATTTTGCAAACATGTGATCAAGAAAATCTCAGCATCCCTTGAGGATTCAGAGGGGGCTAAAAGAGCTGAACTGGAAGGATCATATTATGTTACAAAGTCATAAAAGCCATTGCTTCCAGAAGGGTATTGTTCTTGCTATCAGTCCTCAATTGCTGCTCTTTACCTGCTTACCTGTTTACCTGTTTACCTCTTTACCACTTTAAAGTCCCTGTATATCTTTCAGCCCAGATATTGTGCCTGGACTTGTGCTTGGAAAGATCCTGTGGGACCCTATTTCATTATTTCAGATACTGAAATAATTCTACTTTCTGCTTTTCCCCTGAAGTTGAAATTTAAGACTATATTCAGAGATGGTATTCAGCAGGTTCTGACCAGTTCTGGAGAACCGGTAGCAAAATTTTGAATAGTTCAGAGAACCGGTAGTAACCTTCCCCCAGGAGTGGGGAAGGAATGGAGATGGGGGAGGACCCCTTACAGGGACAGGCTAAGGATTTTTCAAAGTTCTGGTGGATAAAATCGCTCGGATCCGGGATGGGTTGGACTCTGAATGGGTGGCTCTGGGTGGGGGATCGGGGGTGGAACTTGAAACAGTCATTTGGGATGAGTTTGATCCTGTGACCCCCGAAGACGTGGACAGGTTGCTGCGGGGACTGAATGCGACCACATGTTTATTGGACCCGTGTCCCTCCTGGCTGGTGTTGGCCACCCGGGAGGTGACACGAGGTTGGTTTCAGGGTATTATTAATGCTTCCTTGAGTGACGGATATCTACCCCCCGCCTTGAAAGAGGCGGTGGTGAGGCCCCTCCTCAAGAAACCGTCCCTGGACCCAACTCTGTTATCTAATTATCGTCCCGTCTCCAACCTTCGTTTTATGGTGAAGGTTGTTGAGAGTGTGGTGGCACAACAGTTTCCCCAGCACCTGGATGAAGCTGTCTATTTGGATCCACGCCAATCGGGCTTCAGGCCCGGGCACAGCACAGAGACGGCATTGGTCGCATTGGTGGATGATCTCTGGAGGGCCCGTGACAGAGGTTATTCCTCTGTCCTGGTCCTCTTAGATCTCTCGGCGGCTTTTGATACTGTCAACCACAGTATCCTATTGCAGCGGCTGGAGGGGTTGGGAGTGGGAGGCACCGTTATACGGTGGTTCTCCTCCTTCCTCTCTGACCGCTCGCAATTTGTGTTGGCAGGGGGGCAGAGGTCGGCCCCGAGGCCCCTGGTTTGCGGGGTGCCTCAGGCGTCGGTGCTCTCGCCCCTTCTGTTCAACATTTATATGAAGCCGCTAGGTGAGATCATCCGTGGCTTTGGGATAGAGTTCCATCAGTACGCTGATGATACTCAGCTGTACATTTCTACCTCGGGCCACCCCGATGAAGCCGTCGAAGTGATGACCCGGTGTCTGGAGGCCGTGCGGTGTTGGATGGGATGAAACAGGCTTCAACTCAACCCATCTAAGACTGAGTGTCTGTGCTTCCCGGCACCCCGGTGCAGCCAGCTGGTTCCATCGCTGGCTGTGGAGGGGGGGAAATTCTTGCCCCCATAGAGAGGGCCCGCAATCTGGGTGTCCTCCTGGATGTGCGACTGTCACTGGAAGACCATGTGGCAGCCGTCGCCAGGGGGGCTTTTGGTCAGGTCTGTCGGATCTACCAGTTGCGGCCTTTTCTGGATCGGGATGCATTTTGCACAGTCACCTCCGCCCTGGTGACCTTCCGCCTAGATTATGCCAATGCTCTCTACATGGGGCTGCCTTTGAAGAGCATCCGGAGGCTCCAGTTGGTGCAGAATGCAGCTGCGAAGGTGGTAATGGGAGCTCCTCGGGGCTCCCATGTTATGCCACTTCTGCATGCGCTGCATTGGCTTCCGGTGGCCCTCCGGGTGCGCTTCAAAGTCATGGTTACTATCTTTAAAGCGCTCCATGGCTCGGGACCGGGATACTTGCGAGACCACCTCCTGCCATCATCGGCCTCCCACCGACCGGTACACTCCCATAGAGTCGGTCTCCTCGGGGTGCCGCTGGCTGGACGGCTGGCGACCCCGAGGGCGTGGGCCTTCTCATTGGGAGCACCCCCTCTCTGGAATGAATTACCCCCGGAGGTAAGGGCCGCCCCTGATCTCATGGCCTTCCGTCAGTTACTTAAAACTCACTTATTTTGGACTGGCCTAGGGGTCTTTTAAATTTTAACCTGGTTTTTAATTTCTTTTAACTTTTGTTTATATTTTTAATTAGAGCCACGTTATATTCAATTCTTTTAAATTTTAATATTGTCATGTTGTATGTTGTATATGTGTTCTGTATATGTATTTTATTGGCTGTTCCCTGCCCCGAGTCCCTTTGGGAAGAGGGGGCGGTATATAAGTCTAATTAATAAATAAATAAATAATAAATGAATAAATTTTACAGTATCCTTCTCCTGCTATGCCCACCAAGCCACACCCACAGAACCAATAGTAAAAAAATTTGAACCCCACCACTGACTATATTCCATATCACTTTCTAACATTAGTACTGTATTCCATATCAAACACGTTAAGAAGAAGGTTAGCTCGCAATATGGAGGCTACAACTGAAAAGCACTATCTGAGATCCTTCATCCACTGACTTCTTTGGCTTGGATCCATCAGAAGATGTCAACAGGTTGTACAGTATAACTTGGGTAAGTTAGGCATTTCTACATGGAGAAGGCAATCCTATACATACTTAGGTGTGAAATCCTAAACAGCTTTATGTATTAAAACCCACATTTAAATTTCATCAGGAAACATTCTGGCATCCAATGGAGTGGTCACAAACATTAGTAATGTGATTATAGGATCTCCTGGAAGCTCTGCTTGACCATGTAATTATCAACTGAATTGCAGGGGAATAATGTTATTCCTCTTTCCTGAATCCATTACAAATTAAAGTCCGAGCATCTTTAGGGGAATTTTCTCTTCACTTGCATTTACCCAGCCTACACCACAAATAATTATATAGTCATTATTTTTTCCTGATGATCATTACAATATCCCTTTTTAATCTTGGAATTTGAAAGCTAGGTTGATATTCTACCTCAGAGTGAGATGTATTATTCCAAAAACCATTTTCTTTCAATCAAGATTTCCAGGAATGGTTTCACATGCAAAATAATACATTCATATTCTTGCATATATATTGTTTACGGTTGTAAAGTCTGCTTTTCATACAAAAAATAAAAAATAAAGTTTTTGATACTTAACACAAGCTTGCCTGTTAGCCACAACTTTTCTTGACATCTAGGTGGGTTTTTGAAAGAACTTTCTCCTTGGCTCTTTGCCAATGACCTTTGTTCTTGGGATGGCTGGTGAGAGGAAGAGAGGAGCAAGAAGCAGCAGTTGTCCTTTTCCTCTTCATTTCTCCACTTGTGAGCTTTTTTGGCTGATGTTCCAGAACATGCAGTGAAAGAGGATTAAGGCCCATAATAGTGGATGGAACTGAATTACACTTTTATGATTTCTTCTCTTTTCACTGTGTTTGGTACTGAGCTTTGTTCCACTCTAGTAACTGTTGGCAATGAGCTGGAGAATGTGACCACTGAAGCTTCTCTGAGGAAAGTGGATGTGTTAAAAAATTGTGGTGGCAAATATATGCCAAATTAATATGACTTCTTGAACAGAATGCTAATGAAGTGCAAGGCTGCAGTGGAATAAATATAATCTCTGTAGGCACACTGAGCATTCTGTTCAGAAAGGGAGATTTCTTAAGAATAGGATTTTGTAGCTTGTATCATCCTGAACACCAGTGGTGGTGGTGGTGGGAAGCTGTATCTTTTTTTGACTTGACACTGTATCCCAGTTTAGTCACCTATGCTGAACAAAGGCAGAGGAAACAGGAAAAGAAAGAGAGGGAAGGATTGAGAGTAACTATTACCAGCTCTATTGATTTAACCAGAATCTCTGCCATATTGCACTGTTAAAATACTGAAGTAGGGATCTGTTTCTACAAGTATTTACGTTTAATAAAATATGTGAATACAACAAATATGTTGACAAACAGATTAATTACACATCAGTATGCTCATCAGGGACCTGTGATTAGTGGAATCATTTTTCATATTTTCTCAGAATATTAAACTAGCTGGTTATTTTGGTAATTTAACATATCATCCAGTGTTGTTGTGCTATGTTTTTTTCATATTAGAAATAAAAAATTAAGTTCAATATCTTACTCTTATCATTATATCCAAAAATAGCAAATGTTTGGTTGGATCAAGCAAAGAAAAATAGAAGTCCCTGATACTATTTTGTGCACGTGGCATCAGTTAGATGTTATCCATGCTTTGAACATGTCTGGTTTGTAATATTTTCATCTGTAATGTTTTCATTTATTTATTTATAATTACATTTTTATCCCATATTTATTACTTTATATATAATTCAAGGTAATGAACATACATAATATGTTAAGAATCATGGTGGTGCAGTGGTTAGAATGTAGTACTGCAGGCTACTTCTGCTGACTGCCAGCTGCTGGCAGTTCAACAGTTCAATTCTCACTGGTTCCAGGTTGACTTAGCTATCCATTCTTCTGAGATTGGTAAAATGAGGACCCAGAAATATTTTGACTCTAAACCACTTAGAGAGGGCTGTAAAGCACTGTGAAGCAATATATAAGTCTAAGTGCTATTGCTATAGCTATAGTGTAATACTCTATCCTCCTTCCATTTTCCTCAGAAAAACAAACTCATGAGTTGGGCTGGGCTGAGACAGAGTGACTGGCCCAAAGTTACCTAGCTGGAATCATACAATTCTCAGTGCATTTTATAGAAAGCAATACCACTTTGGCAGATTATGTTGGGGACATGAGTTAGCAGCCTTGCCCTGCTCCTTGAAGAAGGATTCAGAAAGACATGTGATATAATAATATGCTGACTGTTTGCTAATTAAAATTCTGCTGCAATTATCTGAAGGACCCTCTATTTCCATTGCTTGAATATGTTCAAGCAGAGTACAGATGGTCCAGGTCCCATCTGATAAATGTTGTTATCTTGTGGCACTGAGGTAGTGCCATTCACTCTTCTGGGATTCTAGAAATCTCTTAAAACCAGGCTCTGTTTCCAGGCTTGGGCTTAAAATTTGGGAGGTCTTGTTGTATTTTTTATTGTAGAGGCTGTTTTAACTCTAGGTTGTATCATTTTGTTTATGCTTTTAACAGTTTTAATCATGTCCTATATTTTGAAAGCCACTCATGATCTGTTGGAGTGGTGCTATAATACAATAAAACGAATGAATGAATGAATAAAAAAGAAAGAAAGAAAGAAAAGAAAAGAAAGAGAAAGAGAAAGAAAGAAAGAAAAAGAAGAAACTATTGGACTATGTTAGCTATATATCATCACAATGGCTAGGTAGAGAAATCCTTATTTTTACCTTCCAGTTGAAGCAATCCTAGATAAAAGTGTGTTTTGTTATAAACAAAGTTATTATAAATATAATCTGTGTACTTGGATAAATAAAAAGGGGCATACCTAAGAGGATCTTATTTATTTATATGGTTGCTCATCTAACACAAGTGACTCTGATTGGCATATAAAGATTAAAAGCACGTACATATTACAAAATACCCAACATATAAACCCCGGCACCCAAGAATTGACAACAACTCCACTCAAAGAAGAAATGAAATAATTAAATCACCAGAAGATCTCATGCAACCTCCTCACTCAAAGACCTGGGTATCAACCCGGACTGGAGCCATCCAAATCTCCTTGGGAATGCTATTCCATAGGGAAGGTGCTGCCACACAGAAAGCCCAACTCTGGGGTTCAACATCAAGGCATTATTTAATAGAAAGGATCTAGAACATAGCTTGCTTACTACATCTTATGGGATGAGCAGAAACATTTGGAGAAAGGGCATTCAATATATAGCCTTATACCTCATAGGCTTTACAGGTAATACACAAAATCGCATCTGGAATCCTTCTGGGAGTGAATATAACCCATGGAGCAGCTATGATACACAGGCATAACAAAACATACCAAAACCTGCCCACATTGCTGCTGGTGGTACAATAAGGATCTCTTATGCATTGGATAAATATTGGTATGAAAAGAGATAATAAACTATGGACCCACCTTTTGTTATAAGAACTATAATGTAAGAATTATATGCCATGGCTGTTGTTGTGAGTTTTTTGCATTCCTGTCAGAAGCACTGAGAAGCACTGAAGGATTAGCGGGTGAAACCACTGTTGCCCTGAGGATGCCCAGTTGAGGTCTCCTTTCACATCCCTGGCAGAAGTAAAGGACAAGAAATCAACCCCGCTCCACAGTAGCTCTCTGGTCTCAAATATGGGCTTACTAACCTCCTGCCCAATGTTCCAACCACTCGAGCCGTTGTGTTCCAATATGCCATGGGTGGTTTTGTGTGAGATGGGCACCCATGTAAATTATATAAACAAATAAAGAAACATTCCGGGGAAATATTTTTTTTTTTAATTAAAATTTTTTATTGTTTTTTTATATGCAACAAACCATTCCATTCCAATCATGCATTGACTTGGGCACATATTTCTAGGGAAAATATTGATGTCAACATTTTTATCTATAAATATTGTAATGAATCAGGTGTACTTAGTCGGCACAAATTAAAATGGGATTTTCTTTGTTTTAAAAAAGGTTTCAACAGTATCAAACAGATACTTTATTTTTCTTGCCTTCAACCACCAATTGGGTTCCATTCTAATTGATTCATTAAACTATTTCAAATCCATCTGAAAACCTCATTTGTTCCTCCTTAACTTCATTTCCCTTCTGATGCTCTGCTCTGAGAATGAATTATGGAAATTGGAGAAAAAATAATTGGTTGCCAGACGAAAAACTTATGGGAATTTGTAGGGAATGCTATATATGAATAATAACTCAGAGGCATTAAATAATAGCAGAAGAGAGAAAAGTATAGGTCATTGAAGAGATGAATCTTGTTAATACTTCATCAGTGTTAAAGAAAAGAATGTTAGGGCTTTTCAATTAAGTGTTTATAGACATATCATTTTGGGTTTAATTAAAAAAACTAAATATATTGTGTAATAACTTTAATTGATTTTTTGTACTAAGAAAAATTTAAAGTAATCAATGAAAGCAAATGCTTAATTTAAATTGGTTTTATGAAAATGTTAATCATTTGACTGAGTTGATCACAAATGAATGCATAAAAAATGTATGGTACTCAAAGGATGTTTATAATCTTCCCAAGAGTTGTTTAATATTAAAATACTTAAAGCATTTAGATTAGGTTATGGTTAGATCAGAAAATTTTGATTTAATTTCTGACAATTACTGTTAGCTTGCATTAAAAGGAAACTTGAAAATTCCAAGACATCAGCTAAAATTTCATTTTGAAGGAAAAATCAATTTACACAATGAAAGTCTGAGACTTTAACAATGTTATCAAAACATTATTATTTTAAAATAGTGCATTTTTGCTGCAGCTGCAAAGCATAACTCTGCTATATAAATATTAACCCACCTCTGCTTTTGTTGGGTAGCTTTTGCTTCAAAAATATTTGTTTGGAAGCCATCCAAGTCAAGTTAAAATCTTGATTCTTCAAGAATGTACTTTTAAAAATATATCCAGATTCTACTCAGGTATACAGTGATCAAATGAAGAAATGTAACTACTTATAGAAAAATGATGAACAGATGGACAATATCAAACCAGGAAATTGAACAGCAGGTACTGATAATTCTTGCACCACCATTAGTGAACAAGTATAACAATTACTGCATTTCTGAACTTAACATAAATAAGGTATATGACCAATCAATTGTGATCTTAAATCAAGGACTACCTGTATAGAGCTCTGATATGAGTTTCATAGCCATTCATAGAAAATAAAAATGGTGTAGTTTGAAGAATGTCTATTTGCCTAGGGGGTGAGGAAAGAAAATAAATTTGTGGGGAATTAGAAGTGGTAATATGCAACCCCCAGTGAATTGATGATTTGTTGCAGTCTTTTTTTTTTTTTTGAGCATATAAGTACTCCTTCCTCCATGACAACTATTTCTGAGAGCATCCTGGAGATTCTAGATTTTGCTACTGACCTATAAAATATTGTCTATCCATGTTTAGTAGACCATGAAGGGACTTCTGCTTGTGTCAACAGAAACAAAGTATTAGATTTGATACCAGAATAAACTTTTTTTTATTGAAATGGTACAGCAACATTGAATAAAAAAAACCAGACTACCCAGTAGGTTTATCTATAGATAACACATAAACATGGAATAGTTTTTTCCACCTTCATGTTGGTCTACCTGAAAAAATTGACAAGATAGAATAAAAATTAAACATAAAACATTATACAGTGTTTCATAACAATTTCATACTCTTTTTGGAAAAAAAGTAATTGCAAGTGAAAGAAGGTGGGGTATAACTTTTGGTAAATCTAGGCCTATTTAGATTTTGTGGTTAGACTAATCAATCATGTTGACTGATCAAAAGAACATCACAATATGTCACTTTGTGAATTGATCCAACTCTTTTTTAAAGGCCAGACAAACTGATACAGCTCATAGTAGCAAATTCTAAAGGTCAATGACATCTTTTATATATATAAAAAACTTCTTTTGTCTGTCCTGCTTCTTGCAGGGTTCAATTGTGTTGGGTGACTCACAGTTCTAGTATTTGGGAAGGGGGAAAATAACTTCCCCTTGTCCACTTTATCCACAACATGTATATGTTGTACAGTTCAATCATGTCCCCTCTCATTTGCCTCTTTTTTAGATTAAAAAGGCCCCAAAGGTTGCAATCTTTCCTTTTAGGAAGGTTGCTCCAGCCTAACAATAAGGTAACCAACCGTCCCCTTTAGGGAGGACAGTCCTCCTTTTGTAAGTTCTGTCCTCTCTTGAAAAGTGTCCTCCTACATGTCTTCCTTTTTTGCATTTGAAGACTAATCTCTAAATCTTCATATTTGATCGATGCCGATCTGATCCGTTTTGTGTGATGTCACGTATTTGTATTTGACATGACGATTCATCAAGGCTCGGTACAGTGCAGCGATTATAAGATGCATGCATTCCACACAGGAGAATTGTTTTGAAAGAGTGAGCCACGAGCAAGTGGCTTTGTTTTTTTTCTTCAATTTATTTGTGTCCTCCTTCTCATTGTAAAAAAGTTGGTCACTTACTAACAACCATCTGAGTTGTCCTTCTCAGAACCTTCTCTAACTCCATTAACATTTTTGAGGTAGTGCAACAAGAATTGCATACAATCAAGAACTGCATACAATATTCCAGGTGTGGTTGATTTATACGAGAGCATCTTGATATAGGCATCTATCTATTTTCAATACCACTTCTTATTGTCCCTAACATGCTATTGGTTTTTTTTTTTACACTTGACAGTCTGTGCTGATACCTTCATTGAACTGTCTACCATTACTCCAAGATTTCTTTGTCTTTATCTGTCACTGCTAGTTCTGATCCCATTCGATTGTAGGAATGATTGGGATTTTGGGCATTTATGTGCATCACTTTACACTTGAATAGCACCTATTATTTTGATGTCCACTTCATTAATTTGCAGAGTTCCCTTTGGAGCTCTTTGCCGTCTCTTTTAAAGTCTGAACAGTTAGTGCAATCAATAAACCTGGCTTTTTCAATAGTGATGCCCAATTCCAGATCATTTATAAGCACTGGAACTAGGGCAAAACTATGAAGGACCTCACTAATTATATCATGTGACACCATGTGACATGTCCATCTACCCCTGCTCTTTAATTTCTGTTATTTAGCTAGCTGCATATCCATAAGAAGATTGCATCAGCAGAAGAATGTACTGTATTCTTGTGAGTCTTCTGAATCCATCTATGAACAGCAGTACATGCCTAAGCCAGTCTTCTTCATATGGTTCATTTTTCTACTGCTATTTTAAAAACAACGTATTAAAAAAATAATAAAAAATATTGCACAATACTGGAAAAATGAAGAAATATCACGAGATGAAGAGATAATTAGGAAGATACTGGATTGTGCAGAAATGGATGGACCTACATTGAAGATTAAACAGAAAGAAGATACAGAATATTATCAAACATGGAACTTATTCTACCAATGGTTGGAAAAAAAAGGGTAGAGATTAAGAATGTAATCTGTACTGTTAAGCAAATAAAATAACCTAGACAACATGATGTTTATTAAAAGCACTAACAAAATGTAAACAATAGCAAATGAATAAAACTTTATAGAAAAAAAATAATTTTAAAAAATCACATAGGGAATAACTTCTAATTAATAAAAACTAAGAATGATAAGATTAAATTTAGGAATTGAATCCTAAATTTAGGATTAAAGAAAGAACATATACAGGTAGTCCTTGATTTACAACAGTTCGTTCAAAGTTATAACGTCACTGAAAAAAGTGACTTATGATCATTTTTCACATTTATGACCATTGCAGCATCCTCATGGTCATGTGACCAAGACTTGGACGCTTGGCAACTGACTCATATTTATGACGGTTGCAGTGTCCCCAGATCATATGAACACCTTTTGCAACCTTCTGACAAACAAGAGTCAGTGGGGAAGCCAAGATCACTTAACAAACGGGTTCTTAACTTAAGAAGTGCAATGATTCACTTAACAGCTATGGCAAGAAAATGTTGCCAAATCTGGCAAAATTCACTTAACGAATGTCTCACTCAGCAACATAAATGTTGGGCTTAATTATGATCATAAATTGAGGACAACCTACTTTTATCATCTTAAATAAAGATACTTTCCTGCTTTTTCTTTATAAATGCTGAGTTTTTAAGAAGTCTAAGAATGTGAGAAAGAAATTATTGTACATGTTTTGATCTAGATGTGGTGGAAGCAAGAATGGATTGAAGGATGTAGCTGTTTAGAGGGATATCATGAATTGTGTTGGTGTAAACAAGACAATATCATATCTTTGGTTAAATATCCTTTTCTTTTACTTCTTCTCCTCCCTTTAAATTCTTTTACTTACTGCTTCTTTTCTCCTTTTTGCATTGTGCATAGCTATAGCATCCGAAAACAGAAGTGGTATGATGGTTATGCAAGCATATAAATGGTTAAACAGGATTATCTGTTGATTTTCTTATTAAAATTATAAACAATATTATTGACAGGGATCTAGATTTTTAGAACTTTGTCAACATTGCATCATTCCATCATCTAATCTCACCATGACAGCTGATATCACTATCCACATCTCAGTTTCTTGTCAATTAGCAGTGCTGTGGTTCATGATACTTGCCATGTATGTAGTTGCAGAAAAAAAAGTAGGATTAGTGACTGGAGAGAAAAGGAATGGAATTTTCATAATCTTTTCAGATTTTTTCCAGAAAAAAAATATCTATTTTACTCTCCAGTAGTAAAAACAACGAAGTCAATGTTATGGGTCTTGTGGATGATGAAATAAATGAAATGACTGAGATGTGTTAAAGCTTCCTCATCTTATTTATAATTAATTAAGATTATGAATAGATTGACAGAGGTTTAGCAGATTTGGATTTTATGAAAAGAGCAGTTTCTCTAATAGAATGAAGTTCTTTCCTTAATACTTTATTTTTTACGCATTTTTGGACAGTGGATAACTGCATCATCAAAGCAGAATTATTTCACTCTGAGAAAGTATGAATGGGGATATTTTACATAAAAAAATCCAAGGTAAATAACAGCAGGAGTAAAAATTCTTCTTTCGTGATTTTTTTTCAAAATTAAGAAGCAGATTAACATTTAAAAAGAAATGTAAGAAGTAAAGTCAAGCAACACATACAGTTAATATATTTTGGATTCTATTTTTTTAAAAAATAAGATAACAAGTTTCATAATGGTAGTTTATTACATTTGAGCTGAAACTGAATAAATTAGTCTGTATTCTTTGTGACATTCACTTGCAGTTGCTTCTGTTTTAATGCATTTCTGTATATTACATTGTACCAACAAAAAATTTAAAAATGCACAGTAATTTCTACAATTGGTCTAATACAACTGGGTGGAAAAAAAACCCAGCTGCCTTCATCTGATTTTTAGAATTTTTGCACACCGTTCACACTAAATATTAAAAAGCTTAATGTGGAAAATATGAAACAAATATGAATCTTATATGCTATTGAATCACTTAGGCTTCTTTTATATATGTAGCCATTTTATATATGGCCAGACCTGAACCTGTACAGTAAAATGGCTACATAATCCAGAGAGCTGTGGTGGCACAGTGGTTAGAATGCAGTACTGCAGGCTACTTTTGTTGCCTGCCAGCTGCCTGCAATTTGGCAGTTTGAATCTCACTGCTCAAGATTGACTCAGCCACCCATCCTTCCATGGTAAAATGAGGATCCAGATTGTTTGGAGCAATATGCTGGCTCTGTAAACCACCTAGATTGGGCTGTAAAGCACTGTGAAGTGGTATATAAGTCTAACTGCTATTGCTATTGTTATAACCCCACTGGTTTTATAAAGTCTAATTCTATTTTCTGACTTGGTATTGTAGCTTGGTAGTTAATGCTGTCACCACCACTTATCTTCCAGTGGAAGTTTCAACAGGTATCTCCACAATCTGCATTACTTCTGTAATGAATTTCTAATGAATTTAAAGAAAACAAAATAGAAAAAAAAGGAAATAAGTTATCCTTCTCCTGATTCTGTAGCAATTAAGGATGAGGTTTGTGAAATACAGATCTGGTGATTTTTATAGCCCCTGGGCCACATCTGGCCCACCGGCTGTCTCAATCTAGCCTGAAGCATTGGTTGGTGTGGGTGGGATATCATTGGTGGTGGGGGATGGAATATTGTCAGAAACCAGGGCATTGGTTGGTTGGGGAATGGGGTATTATCAGTGATATGGGCAGAACATGTGAGGGAGGGCATCACAGCAGTGGCCTCCACAAAAGTCCTAGTTTTCATGTGGCCCCTTGGAAAAATTAATTGCTCACCTTGGTCTAATAGATTGTGTGGATCTCCTTGTGGGACAAGGGGAAGTGATACTGCCTAGAGAGATACAAAAGAGAGTGTGGGGGAGTCCCTAATAGTCAGAAGAAACTCAGGAAACATCTGCCTTAAACTCAGAAAGCATCTAACCTTAAAATTGGCTGCTGGAAGTTTGTACCCACATACTTTCAAGATTCTGTTAATGCAATCTTATAATAAAGTAGAATTAGTTCATAGTTCATCTAGTCATATTTCCTGTCTGGTTTACCCAAAGGACAGAAAACTAGAGAAATCATCTCCTTCTTCCCACTCCCATTTTTGGAAGCTTATTTGAAATAAAGAAATTAAAACCTTATTATATAAAAAAAAATAGAAAAAGAAAAGGGAGGATGCAAACATCCCCTTTTTGCTTTAAGCAGTCACATTAAACATTAAGTAACAAGGAAGATTAAAAATATAAAGTTGTGATTCAAAATGATCTTCTATAAAAAAAACATGGAAGAAAAGGTTCTGGGTAGGCCAGAAGAAATGATTTTCTGCTCCTAATTTAGAAGCAATTGATGTAAAGAGATCCCAAGTTGCATGGAATATAGCAGTATTGAACTTGTATGGAGAATATAAACAGCAAGATAATATTTTGATCTTAAACACATACAAAATTTAAAAAAACTTCTCCAAAAATTATAGTTAAATATTTTTTAATTTATTTTTTCTAGAGTATCCATTATCCTGAAAACACATTTCTCTCTTAACTCTTTTTTTTATCACATTCCCAAGAATTCCAGTCAGTTAATTCTCAGGCTGTTGGGAATGGAATGAAACCCATTCGTCTTCTTGAGCTAAGTTCCCAACTTCTGCCTGCTTTAAAAATACAAATTTTCTCCCTAGCAGAAAGAAAGGGAATTAAGACAACCCCCATGGGTATATGATTTTCAGCCATGCTTCATTTATGCTTCATTTTGCTTAAATATGTATTCAAACTCAGATGCTATTGATGATTGGGGAATGTGAGTGGCTACTTGCTTGCCCATTTATTATGGACCATCTTAAAACTCTATTAATATTCAGTGATAAAAGGAAAAATCTGAAAACTCAAAATGGGCAAATACTTTTGCACTAAACTGAATGCATATAATAGTTGGAAAAATACAATTTCCACTGGAGAGGACAATACTGGTTTATAAGATTGTTCCCAAAAGTGTAGATCAAATCAACTGTATTTATTTCCTGAAGCATTCTTGTTTGAGGTATTTAATTATTAGGGTATTGGTGCTTTCTGAGCTTGGTTGTTTTCTTCCTCATGTTTCATTACCAGGCTAAATAACATCATCAATGTGAGCTAAGTAACATCATTAGTGCACACTGATGATGTTAACCAGCCTGATAATGAAACATCTGTGAGAAAACAACCAAGCTCAGAGAGCACCAAAAGCTAAATTGTTCAGCTCTGAGGTACATTTGTTGTTTTCTGTTGGAATATTTAATTATAGGTTCCCTTGGTTGGCCTTTATTGTTATTAAAATAACTTGGTAGCATAAATGTTGTGGAGAATTTGAAAGTGCTACATTGAACATCCAGAAAATGACAATATGCAAAATTGTACACATACGGCATAATATTAAATAAAGGAGAGGGAAAAATAAGAATTTATACCAATAAAGATTGGTATAAATGCCTGTACTGAAAAGATTCTAAGACAGCCTTTCCATTGCTTGTGTCACTTCAAATGAAATGGGGCAATGCAATCAAGAATTCCATATCAGGAATAATTCTGTATACTTGGGGCAATGGCAAAGTTGACCCCTTTCGGTGTTGGTTTCTATATAAAAAAGTCAATCTCAATACCTCTGCAGTAAAAGAAGCTGAAATAGATGAAAATGTGAGAAATTGCATTATCTGCAAGGAAGAATGGGCTGGATTTTATAGCAAATAGGGTTGCATTTCTTATTCATGTATTTTCTTCAAACTTTTTAAGTAGAAAGTGATAGGGATTGTTTTCTAGGTCATATCTAACATTTTTTTAAAAGCCTTTTGTTGAACTGCAGAAAGCAAGGTTGCCACTTCAAAAATTGTATTTCTCTTTCCATTTTTATATATTATTTCATTTTATTTTTCCATTCCCTAAAGAAACTCAGGGCAGTGTGCACAATCACATAGAGACACACATATCATTCCGATCCATACACCCTACCAGTTGGATAGATTAAAGTGAAAGAATATATCTGGCTGAAAAAGTTTCAGAAAGCTTTATAATTAAGTTTTTTCTCCTTTAGGATTGAACTTATCTTTCTATGGAACATAATTAAAATTATACTAAATAACTGCATTCTTGTATGGCAGAATAAATGTTTCCCTATAAATGCATTTATCAGAGAGTATCCAGAGCAAGATTCATTTATTATGAAAAAGAAAATGGTATTGATCAATTACATGTAGGCATATATCTATCAATATTAGCACACTGCTAGTGTGTATCATCTCATCATATCAGGTGCTAGCAACCAGATCCATACATGTAGAGTTCAAGCTAAATACTTCATTACATTCTGTCTATAATTCATGCATCTCCCCAAAAGGCTGCCTTCCCTTGGAAACAGATAGATAAAGTTGGGGGGAGATCAGTCCTGGATTTCTTGTTCCTGTGCAAGAATTCAAGGCTAATTCCCTCCTTGAGTTCTAGTCTCTGTTTAGGCATGAAAGGTGATTGGATGATCTGGATCAGTCAGTCTCAGTCAGTTGACCTTACCTCACAGGGTTGTTGTTATGAGGAAAATAGCAGGAGGTAAGAATATTAGATATGTTCACTACCTTGTATTATTTATAAAAATAATAAAGATGGCATATTAAATAAATAAATATGAATGCTGACCATGATTTTTCCTGCACAGCTTCATCTCATTTAAACCTGCTGAATATTTGTCCCTGACATTAAAATGATGTACAAATCAATCATTTCACTACAATACACACCACTCAATACAAATGATCATATAAGTGTCAATGCAGAATCTAAATTACTACATTTTGCCATAGTATCTTTGGAGCTTATAGAGTCCTTAGAAATAGAACACTACATGCTGTTAAAATGAACAATCAAAGCTATTACACATTTTATATGTAGAACTTGTTACAAGTTCCTGGAATGTAAGCATTGGAAGTAACATATAGAAAAAGAAATTGCCTAAAAGGCAATTGTAGGATTTTAGGGCTGGTTTGTAAATGCCAGCATGTTATCTCGATCTAAATTTTACTGAATCTTTTCTTCAGATGTAGAAATGTGACACTCTGAGGCAGATTGGAAAGGGATAAAAGTTACTACTGTTTTAAAATATTAAAAAGGCTTTCCAAATGTGCCAAATTATAGGCTGCTATAATCCATATCAAAGGTGTCAAACAGATGGTTATCAGGCTGCATGTAGGCCATAATGTTCCCAAGTGCAGCTCAATGCAGATTAAAATGCAAATGAATAATATTTAAGAAGACAAAATAAAAATACAACAAATCACATATTACATTTTGAAACTAAATAATAAACATATTTAGTCATCAATAATGCTTTCTCCTCAACAGCAAAAAGGTAGGTATCTTCATACTGGTAGCTGCCTTGCTTTTGATCCCAGAACCTTCAGCACATAAAGAAGCAGCTCTCTCTGAATAGATTGAATTAATTTCTCTGCTCCCTTCAAAAAGTCTTATTTCATTCCTTTCTCCCCCCCGCAAAAAATGCATTTATTTCTGTTCTTTCTCTCTCTCTCTCTCTCAATTCTCTTCTTTCTCTAAAACAGCTTCAATTAATATTTGTTGCATTTCAAACTGTACAAGACCCATAATCACAATCATAATTTTATAGAAATTCAAAATTCAAATTAATAATAATTGAAGTTTAAATAATTTCAGAAGTAGAAGGAAAAAAGGGGAAAAGAGGATGAGGTGGACTTTGCATACAAGTTTGTCTTTCTTATTGAAACCTTCAACTGCAATATCACATTCCAAAGCAAGAAGAAAAGAAATTTAAATGCTTACAAAATATTGATTGCTGCTATCAGTGACTAGCAAATTTATATTAAGTATGCAAGCGTGCAGCCAATTTGTGTAGTTGTTCAATTTTTTGTGAGTTGTTTTGCTCTTCCCTTTAAAGTTGCTTTATCAAACTGAGACATTATCTGAGTTATTATTTTTTACTAGGACTGAATTTATGTACTGGCAACTTGGTGTAAATGAGAATATTCCTAATGTAATTAGAATACAAGGCTTAAATATATATGGAACAGTTCCAGAAAGTTTCTTATTTAAACAAAACAAAGTAAATAAAAAATTAGGTAGAATTCTACTACTATCACAGCTTGTTGGTAGCCACTCCCCTTTTGTCAATGTAGGTATACATTTCAGGAGAAGACAATTGCTCTTTTTTGCATTGTCATCTTTTTTTGATATTATCTTTGATAAAGAACTTCAATTGGGAAGAATGAACACTAATGTTGTATCTGAGAAAAAGGCTTTCTCACGACTTTCTCTTTCTTAATTGATTTCTCCATTCTCTGTCCATTCTCCTGAGCTATGGCCATGATGCCATCTGGTTTGTCAGTTGTTTTCTCTGACGACCTATTTGCTGTGAACCAGATTTGCTGCAAAACAGGTTGCTGAAACCTGGGTTGCTCCTTTTCTCCCCTATTTTGGAGAAAGGAATCCCTCCTGGGCAGATCTATTTCTTATCCTTTAGTTTTATATTCTAATATACTCATCCTTATGATTTATATTATGATTTATATTTATATTGACTGTTTCCTAGTATGATTTGATTGTTGATTGTACCCTATGACTATCATTAAGTGTTGTACGTTATGATTCTTAATTCTTAACGAATGTATCTTTTCTTTATGTATACTGAGAGTATTTACACCAAGAAAAATTCCTTGTATGTCCGATCACACTTGGCCAATAAAAGTATTCTATTCTAAAGTGGAAGAAAAGAAAAGAAAACTTCATTTTTCTCTCACCTTTGCTTACTGTTGAATCATCTTTCTGGTTCTCTGTTGCAGATTGCAAGAGACCAACCTGCTTTTCTCCTTATACCTATTGGTTTTAAAAAAAAAAAACCCAAAACTTTTCATTTCCATATTCTTCCTCATAATTCTTCCTGTAAACTCCACTTTTCTAAAACTATTTTTGCGTTTAAACAATTTTTCTTCTTCGTCCTCATCATAGCATCTGTTTCCCTTTATAACTGAATTACTGTGCCACTTTCATTCCTTGCCTTTTTTTCACTCTTTAGCTTTAATACTTTCAACTTCAAATTTCCCTCCTCCATTTTCTCTTAGTTCTCGTTTTTCTGTCCTGGCTTTGGATCCCTAAATCTGGATCCTGTTTAATAGCATTCTGGGTCTCTAATCTATTTTGCCTCTCTGCAACAGAACTCTATCACTTCCTCTGAATTGCCCATTTATTTTGCCCCGCTTCTAAAGGGATTATTCTTTCTGATTTCTCTAAAAAAAAGAGCCCTTCCAACAGCTTTCTGTTTATTACAGAATCCCTTTGTTTAAATTGTAATTGCATTTGTTGCTCTCAGTTCTAACAGCAATGCAATTGACTTTTCTTTTTGAATCAGCCACTGGATAAATTATGTTGAGCTGGAGGCAGGTGAAGGGAATTGAATTTCTACTCTATGTGTGTGGTGATGCCAATGCAGATGAGGGAATGAATTTAAAATTCTTACTTTGGAGTAAATAAAAGGGATGAGGAAAAAATGTTGGCTACATAATTAATATAAGCATGATGTTGAATGTTTATTTAATTGTACTTAATTCTGATTGATATATAGGTGACTTATGGGATTGTCTGTTATAGGACTGTGCAGTTATTCTTCATCAACCCAATATGTTTAAAGCAGTAAATCTTCAATTGTTTTGTGAGTATTTTAGACATCAAACTATTTTTATCCCATTTCACTTCACTTACTTGTTTACAGAACTGAATTTTGCTCTTCAAAAGGGTGGGAGGAGAAAATGACACACATTCTCTCATTTGTTGAACATTTACTAGTAAACGTAAAATACTACCTTGTGTTATGGCCTTGAGTTACAAAGCAGCAGAAAAGGGGAAAATGTTTATTATAATATAGCTGAAAGGAGAAGGAAATATAAATTCCAAATGCCAGGAAGCCAACTAAGAAGAAAATAAGTAGTTCTTCTAAGACAAATGATTTAAGAGACTGCTATATCATAAATTATTCAATTTGCAGATGACAGATGTTACCAATCTTATTTTTTAAAACCCCATTTTAGGGAATATAGAATTTTACATAACATCTTCAAATAGAGTGAAGATATATAATTCACCATGGTTACAAGAAAAAGCTGTCAGCCATAAATTCCTGGTGTTATGTCAAAAATACAAGAAAGAAAGTAGTTTAAACATTACCAGCAAGCCACAGAGATTTGTCAGTAGCATCTTTAACTACTATTAGTTGCATGAAACATTTATACCAAAAGAGGTGCAAAGCAATTTGCTCATGCTAAAAGCAAGAAAGGAAAGTTTAAAACAGGAATCCAAGTTCCATTAAATCATCTATATGACTCATAAAGCGAATCGTTTTCTGACTGATCTGATCAAGCTTCCTAAAAAAGACACATCAAGGTTTTCCTAAAAGTGAAACATTATCACAGAGGGCCAACCCACTCCCCCAGAAAACCATCGAATCTGACATTTGCCATCATTTTTGATAGAGATAAGAAGCTGTTATGAGAAGAAATTATGAGAAGGGCAAGATTTGGTCATAATAAGGAATTACACACTAATATCGTTGTTAAATAATGACTACAAATTGTTTACAATGATTTTAACTGAAGGCTAAAAATAATTTTGCAAGATGTTATTCATGTGGATCAATGTGAATATTTTACTCAAAAGACAGTGGAAATATAATATTAGAATTGTGTGGGATATTTTGGAATATTTGAAAAAATGTAATGAAAAACAAGATCCATTGATCTTTTTATATGCAGACAAGATCTTTGACAATTTGAACTAGACCTTTTTATGTAAAGTATTGGAATATGAATTTTTGAGATAATTTTACAAATGAATAAAATTGTCCTTCCACATTGGTTTGTATGATACAAAATAAACCAAGACAGGATTCTCCTCGGTCTACTCTTTTGTTTAATATTGTTCTTATAATATTGAATTATCATATAAGATAAGATCAAAGGATTCTGTGTAAAACAATTTAAAAGGGGTCATATAAATTAAGGCTGCCTGCAAATGATCTGGTTTTGTTTTGGCTAACCCTTTAAAGGGAACTGAATTTTTAATAAGTACAGCAAAAGAACTTGAAGCTTTAACAGGTTTCAAAATTAACATTTGGAAGACAAAGGTCTTAAGAAAAACCATGTAGAAATAAACAGAATTGATGACTAAAACATGTTTTAAGATTGAGGAGAAAGTAAAATATTCGGGTATTTTATTCCATGACTTTGAAGCCAACATTTAATTCTCAGTCCAACATATTTTTAGTCCATTAGTCCAGTTTACTCTTATTTTGCCCTCTTCCCTTAAAAATGAATCATGGCATATTGTTATTTAAATACCTGAGATAGTTATTCTCTCTCTCCCTCCCTCCCTCCCTCCCTCCCTCTCTCTCTCTCTCTCTCTCTAATCTATGTTTATATATATAATCTCAACTTGTTAAACTCATTAGTGTGTAGATAGAATCTTAAATTCGTGCCCTCCCTTCTATTATGTTATTGTCAGTGTTTTATGGCGGTAAGTAAGAGATGCATACATTCAGTTGATCTGTTACTTTGTTTTTATTTCCAGTACTGAACACTAACGGAGCCGCGGCAGCCTTTCTTATAGCGGCTGCTCGTGGCTCGCCAGCCAATGACATCTATACAAAGTTCCCGCCATTGGATCGACCAATTGCGGGTGAGTATTTGAATATAGAACACCCCTCCTCATTTGGTCTAGTCCGACCAATCATGAGCCCCCTAGGTTATGTAGTCACGTAAGTAGGCAGGCTCCTATGGGTCCGACTAGACCTGTGCAGGTCATCTGTTAGTTAGCTAGCAGCCAGTGCGGATGGACCTGTTGGTCTCTCCGTCTCTTCTCATGGAACCGCCTGGAAGGTAGAGTCGGCCATGTTGCTCCTGCCGGGCCTTGCCTGGTTAGTTGAGTCGGCTAGGCCACTCCCTTCAAGGTTTCTTCTCGGCAACAGCTCTTCTCCTGCCTGGTCCATGTCGGTGTTTGTTTCTTCGGCTGCAGGTGCGTAGTTGCAAACTTCGACCGGGCTAATGTTAGGGGTGATTGTGACAGTGTTAGGTTGTTTTCATTTGCTTGGGGTTGGTGTGTGTTTGAAGGGTCTCCCCCTTCTTGTGTATTTGAAGGGTCTCCCCCTTCCCCCCCTGGTTTGTCAGAAACCCCTCTAAGGGTCTGGGACCTCAATTGGTCTATGTGTCTTTTCCAGTCCCTGTTGTCTGAGGTTACTAATCGGTAAGATCGTGGTCCTGTGACTTGAGTAATAGTAGCTGGTAGCCATAAAGGGTCCCCCACTAAATTTTTGGCATAGACTAGATCTCCTATCCTAAATGTGCGGAGTCTGCTGGAGGAGTCTTGTCGGTTTTTCTGTGCAATAGGTGGGGTGCAAACGGTCTAAGTGTGATCATAACTTTCTGACCATTAATAGTTCTGCTGGGGTTTTGTTAGTTGTCGTGCTAGGCGTCATGTGCTGTATGGTTAATAGTTTATCGATTTGTTCCTGTATGGGGCCCAGTCCCAATTTGTTAAGCATGTCTTTTGTGAAACGAACCATGCGTTCTGCTCACCCATTCACCGCCGGATGTGCCGGCGTGGTCAGGGCATGTCTTATTCCCAGGCTAGCTAGGTACCCTTCAAATGTTGTTGATGTGAACTGTGGTTCGTTGTCAGAGACCAATACATCTGGTAACCCATGCGTTGCGAATAATTTGCAGAGCTGCCTAATTACAGCGTCTGTGGAGGTGGAGTACATAATGCTCACCTCTAACCAATTCGAGTAAGCGTCAACATGTAACCCCTAGTTGGACCCGCGAAATCAATATGGATTCTTGACCATGGTCCCCTGGGCATTTCCCATTCAGCCACTGGTGCCTGTGGAGGTGCGGATCTGGACTCTTGGCAACATTGACAACTATCTACCCATTTCCCTATGTCTTTGTTCAAACCTGGCCACCAAATGTAGCTTCTGGCCTGCACTTTCATCTTTACAATACCCGGGTGTCCGTTATGTAGAAGGTCCAAAATTGTCTCACTCAGCTTACGTGGTATAACAACCCGATCCCCCCAAAAGTATGCAACCCTTTAGGAGTCAGAGTTCAGTTTGTCTGTGTTTAAAGGGTTTCATGCATTCTTCGGGGCTGGACTCAGGCCAGCTCTTGGTAATCCATGCTGCAATTTTGGGAAGTACAAGGTCTTTAGAAGTTTCTCTGGCAATGTCTCTAGCTGTAATTGGTAGGTTTGGTAAGGTTTCGATTTGTAGGGTGGACGTGCTCAGTGCAGGGTCAGCGTCTGTATCTGGTAATGGGAAACGGCTCAATGCATCAGCATGAGTAATGGAACGCCCAGGTTGGTAAATCAAAGTGTAGTTGTAAGCGGCCAGGAACTCGGACCATCTTGTCATGCACGGCGACAAAATATTAGGGGTTGCCTTATCACCTGCTAGAATCCCCAATAGCGGCTTGTGATCAGTTATTAATGAAAAAACTCGGCCGTATAGATATTCATGAAACCTTTTAATTCCCGAGATAGCAGCCAAAGCTTCTTTATCGAGTTGGCTATAATTTTGTTCGGCTTTAGACAGAGTTTTAGCGTAAAAGGCTATGGGAGCTTCTCTGCCATCCGGCAAAATGTGGCTTAGCATAGCCCCCATGCCGAAAGGTGAAGCATCACAGGTCAAGGTTATGGGAAGTGTTTCGTTATACTGGATCAGTACCTTGCTAGATGTAATGAGGTTTTTTATTTCTTGGAATGCCGTGTTTTCCTGCCTTCCCCACTTCCAGGAAGCGCCTTTGTCAAGCAATCTATGTAGGGGTTCTGCTACTGTTGCTTTCTGCGGCAAGAACACATTATAAAAGTTAATGAGTCCTAAAAATGCTTGTAGTTCCCCTTTGTTGGTTGGAATGGGGGCTTCCTGGATTGCTCGAATTTTCCCTTCGATAGGGTGAATACCGTCGCCATCTATCAGGAATCCCAGGAATTCAATCCTGACAGTTATAAGCATGCATTTTTCCCTTTTTACTTTTAGACCGGCCTCTGTAAATTTAGTGAGTACTTGTCTTAGACAGTCCTTTAGTTGATCTTTGGTTTTGGTCACTATTAATACACCATCAAAATAAGGAATTACTCCTTTTATTCCTTGGAGAAGGCGTTCCATTAAGCATTGGAATATTCTGGGAGCTACGCTAACACCAAATTGAAGTCGGTTGCATTTAAAAGCTCCCCGGTGTGTTACAATAGTTTGAGCCTCGGCCGTTTGGGAATCTACCAGTAATTGTTGATAAGCTTGGGCCAGATCTAATTTAGCAAAAATTTCCCCCCCTTGATCGAATGTAATAAATGCTGGACTACCGGAACGGGGTACTTTGTTGTAGTGCGTGATTCAGGGTAGCCTTATAGTCCCTGCAAATTCTGACTGACCCATCTGATTTAATGGCGGTCACAATAAGGGTTTCCCACTTCGCATGGTCTATTGGTTCTAATACCCCTTGTTTAATAAGTTTGTCTAACTGCTCATCGATTTTTGGCTTTAATGCAAACGGCACGCACCTCGCTTTGAGTCTTATTGGGGCTATGTTAGGATTTAAATTAAAAGAGATCGGGTTACCTCGGTAATTGCCTAGCTCGCCGCTGAAAATATCCTGGAACTCCCTTACGAGGTCCTCTTCCCAGTCTGTTGCAATGATTCGGTTTATGCCTGTCAATCCAATTCCTAATGGCTCAAACCATTCTAGTCTAGTAAACTGGGTCTATTCCGGTCAACGATGGTGAGCGGTAGGATTGCAGTGTGGCATTTGTACGTAATTTTAAAATATCCTACTCCTACCACCAGAATTCTGTTCCCCTGATAATCTTTGAGAGTCAGATTTTGGGTTTCCAGTTCTTCTCGTTGGATGTCAGGAATTAATTTTTTGATGGTTGCCCATGATACCATGGATAGGAATGACCCTGAATCCACTTCCATCTCACATTACTGATCTTTTATTTCCACTTGGATGTGGACTTTCTTTACATTTCTTGTGTCTGAGTGGCCAATGGTCACGGTTTGGTGGGTTTCCTCTTTTCTATAGGTTGTTTCTTTGTTTCTTTTGTTTCTCCCCTCTTGGCTCCAACGGCTCTCCGGTTTCCTATCTCTTTCTCTCTCTCTCTCTCTCTTAGAGGTGGGCTCCATCTCTGTCGGGGGCTGTAGTTATTTCTGGACCAGGTGCCCTCTTCTATCGCATTTCCTACAGATGAAGATGCAGATGCAGATTTCCTGCAGGCTTCAATGAAGCGGCATTCTGAGCGTGGATGGTTTCCCCCGCATCGATTGCATTCAAATTCGGGTTTTCTTCCGGCCTGCTCTTTTCTGTCTTTTCACGCTCTCAGGTAGTATACGTCATCTTCCTCGCTACTGGTCCCCGACTCGATGTCCTCATGGTGCGTTGTGGTTTTTTCTTTTTCTCCCTCTGATCTAGGTGGCTCTTTACTGATATGTCCTGCCGATTTATTGATTTTCTTCATTTTTGCGGCCGATTTGTGGGTAGCTTCTGCGGCAGTGGCTTCTTCTATTACCTCCTTCACTGTGATTTTTGGCCGGGTTAGCAAACGGCTCTGTAAGGTGAGGTCTTTCAAACTGAGGACCACACGGTCTCTCAGTACCTCATCGAAGTTCAAAAAGTCACAATCTCCGCCAATTTCCCGCAGGGCTGCTACAAAATCGGTGATACTCTCGTCCTCCTTTTGATTTCTTAAATAGAATTTGTGCCTCTTGATTAGGCTCGATACGGTCAGTGCATAGTGAGCCCAGAGAATCTTCTCTAATTCCGGCCACGTTAATGTTTTCACATCTGTGGGTGCAGCCTTCGCCATCCGGAATACTGCGGATCCGCAATGGGTCATGAACACAGCTCTTTTTCTATGTTCCGAGACTCCATTTAAATCACTGCTCTCCAGGAACATTAGAAATTGATCTATGTATGATTGCCATTCTTCTTTGGCTGGATTAAACTGCTCGGGTGGCGCGTTGTTGCCGGACATTTTTCTTCGCTCGATCTTTGTCTCTGCGTACTCAATTGAATTCTATCATCTCTATCCCACCTTCGTCGCCAGTGTTTTATGGCGGGAAGTAAGAGACACACACATTCAGTTGATCTGTTGTTTTGTTTTTATTTCCAGGACTGAACACCCACGGAGCCACGGCAACCTTTTTTTCCGGCTGCTCGCGGCTTGCCAGCCAATGACATCTATACAAAGTTCCCGCCGTTGGATCGACCAATTGCGGGTGAGTATTTGAATATACAACAGTCAGAGATTAGAAAGTTAGAGCAACAACACATGTAATATGCATTTACACCTGATAAATTAAAAAAAAACATATATGGTAAGCAGTATTTTCATTGGTTAATTTCTTCTTAATATTTTAAATAAGCATTGCAAGGGATGTTTCAATATTGTTATTCTCCTGGCATCTCTTAGCTACCCTGGATATCTAACATTTAGACACTAATTTGGTAAGCCACACATTATTTATTATTTTTGCACAATCAATAGTTGCTTTGTAATTTTTCCCCAAACAGTTTATCTGTAATTCAGCCAGAAATCTAAATTCTACATGAATATAAAAAAGTATAGTAGCTGGATTAGAAAAAAGAGACTCTGAAGTATTTCAGGGAAGGGGGTGAAAAATTAAAGATAAAAGACAACAAAAACACACAAAAGAAGAAAATCTTATATAATTGTAGGAGGCTTATCCTTCCAAAAATCATGCACATTGTAAAGAATGTAATGTCAGTGGAAAATTTGCACATGTAAAAAGAATCGAACAATGGCATCAAGATTCTTCATACTGATATGAGAACAAAATTGAGCTGTGGGTGGTTTAAATAATTGATTACTATTGAGTATGTGCTCAGAATTCTTAATCCAGAGATTTTAAGAGCTTTCTAAAGGAAAGCCTTATGAAATGATTGAAATAATTATATAATTTATCATT
This sequence comes from Bungarus multicinctus, assembly GCA_023653725.1. NCBI lineage: Eukaryota > Metazoa > Chordata > Lepidosauria > Squamata > Elapidae > Bungarus > Bungarus multicinctus. Next base: position 214,454,372 of record CM042834.1, read on the forward strand.
AACTACTACTCTGCTACTTTAAGATAGAGTTCAGATAAGCTTTGTGAAATCAGGCAAAGCAAGAACCAAGAGTTAGATATATATTAATCAAAACTAAACCAAACAAAAAGATTGCAATATACGAAGACTGTTGGAAAATTGATGAGCATGTTCAATATCCAGACTATTCATTTTTTTCTCTTGCCTCATGTCTCATGTCTTTCTTTTGAGTGAATTAAAGACTGACTTTCAATGATTTAAGGAATTTCTTAACTGCATCACAAGTAGGTGTAGGCACCAAATAGAAAATGTATTTCAAACTTTTACAGAACTATTCCCAATTGGTATCTTAAATCATCCATTTTGGGCCCTTATCTCTCCACCAGAAAAAAAAACTTTTGTAAAAAATTCAAAAATATAAAAGAAAAAAGTGGTCTTACTCACTATAGAATGCTAGGGAACCAAAAGGGATGATAGTGAGTAGTGCACCCTTAGGCAGCATTTTTAGTTGCATCTCTGGTCTAGTCATTGTTTTACTGTTTGTTGCTTGCTCAAGAACACAACTAGTTATTTTGTGGGTGGAAAATGCTACGTAACACATATCTTGTACAGGGAGTCCTCAACTTACAAGCACAATTGAGCCCAAAATTTATATTGTTAAATGAGAAATTTATTAAGTGAGTTTTGCCACATTTTATGACTTTTCTTGCCACATTTGTTAAATCAATCACTGCAGTTGTTAAATTAATAGTATGGTTGTTAAGTGAATCTGGTTTCCCCATTGACTTTGCTTGTCAGAAAGTTGCAAAAGGGGATCACATGATCCTGAGACACTGCAACCAACTGTTCTGACCCAAACCCTTTTCCAATAAAACAAGCACGAACCAAAGGGAACAGAAACCTTTTAATGATTCTTACAAATCCCCGGTTAAAAGGCTGCTGCAAACTAATTAACTTTGATAAATACAAGCTTCACCAAAAATGTGTGAGGCTGCCAAGAATAACAGATAAGGTTGCCTAGAAATATTTTACAACACAAGAGTCTTCAAATATCAGCTAATATATTGCAATGTCCATGAGGCTCGATTTTCAAAATGTCTTTGCTTCCTGCAAAGAACGTCCAATTCACAGCTGGCTTTTATCTTTTTGAAGGAGGGACCATTACCTTGCAGCCTTATTCTCAAGTCACCCGTGCTGCTGCAACTACTCTTTCCTATGAGCAGCCCTATGTGCATGCACACTTGGCACAGGCTCCTCGGGAACCTCCTCATCGCTGCTGCCAGCCCCCACAATCTCTGAAGGCAGCAGTCCACTCCCTAATAGTCCTGGCTCCTCATCTGAGTCCTCGCTCTCCTCAGCTGTCCACACCTGCTGCCAGCTAACCACAACACCATCATAAATATGAGTCAGTTGCCAAGCATCCAAATTTTATTCATGTGACTGTGGGGAAGCTCAATAGTCATAATTGTGAAAAATGGTCATAAGTCAATTTTTTCAGTGCCATTGTAATTTCAAATGGTCATGAAATGAACTGTTGTACATCAAGGACTACCTGTAGTTCTTTCAAGTATTCTAAACAGTTCTCTTGTATTACTTAGCTACAATCCTTTAAAAAAATCTATGTCATGAGCATATACACACTACCATTTAAATTGCTCCAGTCCTATGCTCATGCCAGCTTGACTGTAAAACCAGTTGAAGAAAAACTAATTTGAGCTGAAATACTTCAGCAACTTTACAATGTATTTATTCTGGACAGTGAACTGCCACCCACATTTCTCTCCTGTTGTGCTCTCCCATTTTTTTTCATACAAAAGCAGTGACCAAGTCTGGTGAAGTTTTGTCTTCTATAAATATTTATTATTTTTCATGAAATAAAAATAATACAGAATGCAAATACAGAATGCAAAATACATTTAGAGATATATGGCACCATATTCTTTGATCAAATATTTTTGCTTGAAAATATCCAGAAACATTTCTTATTTTCAATGTGAGGACAGGAAGGGTGGGTTGAAATCTCTCATGAACTCATTCAGATCACATCCACACTGCCAAGTGGCCCCGTCACGAGCACAGGCCACCAACAGTTTTCACTTTGTTACAGTTCTGGTTGAATGAACAAAAACGGAAGGTAAATATCTTTTCTCAAAGTTAAAATCATAAAAATCATAAGGTTGGAAAGGCTGTTTAGGTCACTGAGTCCAAACTCGTGCTCAATGTGGGAATTCAACCCAGACAGATGACTGTGTAAACTTGGCCTGAATGCATCCTGTGAACAGAAGTTCACTAGAATCCTTAGTAGCTGTCAAACTATTGTTAACTTTTTGGAGAGGTTTTTGTTTGTTTTCCACTAACACTGTTTTCTTTCTTGTTTCTGAGGCAGTAAATTTGGGCCTGGTGATTTGAATCAATTCAAGGCATAGAAGCATTCCCTAATCATGTTTCTCTCATTCTCATGCTTCAGTTCTGCTCCTTTATCCTACCTTTCACAATTTCCAGGTGGAATACTTGGTTCTTTGTTGGAGAAGTCGGAACCAAAATAGGAGCTAATTAGCTTTGTTATTTTATTACTCCTTAGCATTTTGCCTGCTTCGCTGAAAATCTGGTGTTCTGATTCTTTTCTTTCAATATATATTAAAAAGCTTTTTGTTGTTCCTTTCCATTCATCATTTGCTAATCTCAGTTTATTTTGAGCTTCTGCTTCCTTGACAACAGCTCTATGGGTTGTTTGCAATCTTCCTTTTTCTGGCTCTGTTTCCATTTCCTATGTGTTCTTTTTCTGTGACAGTGCTAGTTTTGTTGCCTTCAATTTTTATCCTCATTGGAATCCTTTGCAATTGAGGTACCCTTATTATGTTTGCTCTAATTTATTTAAAATATGCTTTTTTGAAGTCCAAAATACCTATTTGGTTATGTTCAGTTTAATTTCTCTTAAAATAAAGAATTTCAGCACTACATGATCACCTTCCCCCACTATTTCTGCTACATCCACTGTGTCAACTAAATCTCACTATTGATTAGCATCAGATCAGGAATAGTGACTCTCTTCTACCTAATCTACCCTTTAATGGAAGAAATTCCTAGCAAGACAAATCAGGAATTTCTTAGAAGGACCATTCTTGGCAGAGTTTATCTCCCAACAGATGTTGAGGATAATTAAACTCTTACAACATTATGACTCCATGCCTCTTTGAAAGATTTGCCTTTGCTTTTGGAAAACATTATCCATGTCTTTTCTTTAGTTGGACAGATGGTATTACAGTGGAAATGTAGTTTTGCTTTTATTTCTTTCTCTACTTACTTTAACACAGATGCTGTGCACAGAATTGCCAAGTGCATTCATTTGATTTCTGAGCAGGAGTAGATATTTTTTAACATCATTTTCTTCCTTTTTATGGCTTCTGTTCATTTTGAACAAGTGCTATCTTTGATGGCATAACCTGGACAGTCAGTGATGAATGACTGTCCAGGTTATGCCTATGAAATCCTATTTCTTCTGTATACATTAATATGTTTATGCTTCCTGCTTTTTATTGGTTAGTTTCAGCAATGTTTCTATTTTACATACTATCAATCAGAATAGAACTGTAAGGGAGCTTGGAAGTTTTCTAATCCAACCCGCTGTTCAAGCAGGAAACCCTATACCATATCATCAAGTGGCTGTTTACAGGGGTGGGATTCTACCAGTTCGCACCTATTCGCTAGAACCGGCTGTTAACTTTCTAAGCAGTTTGGAGAACCAGTTGTTAGAAGAATTTACTGGCCTAATCCTATAAGAAAGGCAGGAAGGAAACATTCTGGTGTTGCTTACAGAAACTGCCTCTCTGTTAACCCTTTTTACATTCTTGGCAGGACTAGACTTCCTGTTTTAGGAACGTCTCTGGAGTTTTTTTTCCCTCCTTTGCTGGTACTTTGCTTGTGTGGAGTGACCATTCAAAGTTACAATGGCACTGAAAAAAGTGACTTATGACTATTTTTCACACTTATGATTGTTGCAGCATCCCCACAGTCACGAGAGGCCAGGCAAGGAGATGCATGGCTCAATGTGAGTAATGTTGTGTTGGCCACGCCTAGCCAGTCACATGACCACCAAGCAACACCCACCAACTAAGCCATGCCCACGGAACCGGTTGTTAAAAAAATTGAATCCCACCCCTGGCTGTTTAGTCTCTTCTTATAAACCTCCAGTGATGAAGCACCCACAACGTCTGAAGGCAAGGTGTTACACCGGTTAACTGTTCTCACTGTTAGGAAGTTTTTCCTTAATTTCTCCTTAATTCCAGGTTATTTGTCTCCTTGAATAGTTTTCACCCATTAAATAAAATTTCCTTGAATAGTTTTATCCTTAGATAATGGACTACTGGCATTGTTTCCACTGACATACTACATATGTCTGTATTATATATGTACATATCTGAAGTCCTTACTTTAGACTTTTCATTTCCAACCTATCTTCAAGACTCAGTTTAAAATCCTCTTAAGCTCACTATGATTTAGTCAACAATATTTTTAATAATCCTTGTAAGATGAAACTCATCACATGCTAGTAGTCCATTTTCTAAGGGTAAAGATAAAGATGGGGTGTCCAACTCTAGGGGCCAACGCTCATCTCTGTTTCTTAGCTGAGGGAGCCAGCATTGTCTAAAGATGCTTCTGTAGTCATATGGCCAGCATAACTATAGGCTGAATGCTGTTATCTTCCCACAGAAGTGGTACCTATTTTTCTACTTGCATTTATATGCCTTTGAACTGCCAGTTGGCAGAAGCTGGGCAAGTAAGGGAACTCACCTGTCATATGGTGCTTGGGTCTTAAATGCTGGCTGCCATCTTTCCAGCTGACAAGCTCGACATCTTTAACCACTGAGACATTGTGTCCAGTCCATTATCTAGATATGTCAAATCATGTCCGCTGCCCCCAAAACCAAATCTTGCCTACTGACAATCTTTGGGTAGCCAGTCATTGATATGCAATATCCATTTATTTTCTGCTTCTTTCCATAAACTGGAAGAAGGGACAAGAAGATCACTTGAACTACCTTGTCTTGTTCCAGGATTTCAAATTCTGTGTTTTTAAAGTTATAGCTGTTTTATGAAGTATCATTTCTCCTGAGGTATAAGTAATTTTGTCATAGAAGCAGCAGTCTTTTTCTTGACTTCCTTTATGACCCAATTCCATATTTTTCTGCCTTTTATGGGTCTTTCTTGCTATCTCCCATTTGCAATGCCTCTTTGTCTTCCCTTGAATATTTAAGAGTCTGTTTCGTTTTCAAGGGTCTAAAACTTATTCTGAGGATGCAGAATAATCAATCTTTTATCAACTTTTTGGTCAGATATCAACCTATCTTGCAGTTGTTAGTGTCATACACTACATCCCTTTATTATATCTCCATTACGGAGGGCTATTTAAATTATCTTTTTTATTTTAGAGTTACGTTCTTTAAAATGATACAGCGGGTAGAAAGGAGCTTTAGAGGAAGAATTTTTAAACTGTTTTGGTGAAAAGACAGCTTGGTATATTTTCAAATCTTTCATGCAAATTGACTATGCTGGCACAAATCCCATAATAGCTGGCTGTTTTCAAAGAGGAAGACAAAATGCCACAAGCACTGCAGGTCACAGCTGCAAGCTTATGTTCATTCATCTTCATTTTTCCTTTCTAGAGCATCTTTTCATTGACAGAGATATTTTATTTGTTATTGTTCCTTTCAGAAGTTTGCATGAGAGCCATAAATGATAGACTTAATAGAGGAAATGATGGACAGAAAATGTGTTCAAGGCTCCCTTCAGCAATTCCACCTTACATCCCAGGTAAATTTCTTTGCAAGCTTGCTCTGAAGACTACCTTATATTCCCATTACAGTTTCTATTTATTAAACAGAAAACAATCATCTAGATACTCAGATCATGCATTCACTTATAAAAGATGATAGACATTCTATACTACTAATATAAATACCTACCAATTTGTCAGAAGACCAAGTGGCTGAAGTCTCTTGTGCTTGATCTGTAACATATATGACATTTTTTTGGTAAAAGTTTTATTTGGGTTTTCACAAAACATAATGAAAATAAAAGATCTTTTTTTGAAAACAGCATGACTCCAGGTTATCACATCTACATACAGACATAAACTCAGTTACATATTCATCTTATATATTCATTTTCATATCTTATCACTATTTTATCAATTTCTCAATAATTTTCCTCAACCTTCCCTCAACCTTATTTTATGATTGTCTCATTCCTTTTTAATTCAATTATATATCTTTTTCTAAATTTCTATAGCTTTCTAGTCATTATACTTGTATTTTTGTCTGTCCTGTTTACAATTTCATATATTCTTTTTCCATCATCATCCCGAAAGGGAAAGGAAAAAAGATAATTCCCTCCCCTTCCAGGCATTAAAAAGCAAGGTTTCCACTATGATTACCAAGTAGAAGGTGTCACCTTTAAATCTTATAATTATTATCCTTTCAAATCTCATTAAACATTTAATTTATACATTATACAATTATAACATTCAGTTTCTAATATCTATTTTATATCATATAACTCTTATCAACCGAATTCCACTAGGTACTTTCCCTTAAGAACACACACTAAATTCTAAAACAAGAAAAAAATATATAAAAATAATGAATAAAATGGTTATTCTATTCAAATTCATCCTGGCAACTGATATTGATTTCATTATAAATTTTTCACATTTCTTTTCAATTGTATTTTATAAATCATTAAGAACAATTAAAGTATTTTCATTCATTCCTCTTATTTCCACTTCTTTTATTTTTATTCCCTTTCTCTCTTTATTACATTTAATTATTAGTAAGCATACCATTACATAACAATACCAGTTTTGTTTTTAACTTTAATCACCCATGTTTCATATTTTCTAGCTCATTACTATTTCTAATATAACACTATCTCTTGTACCGTTGCAGAATCCTCTTTTAATTTATATTTTTACCATTATCTCTATGTCTTTTAAGTAGGCTAATACCTTTAATCCTTGTATGTTTCCCTTGTTTCTTTATTTCCTGTCTCTTCTTTTATTTCTTTAAGTTCCATTTTTAATTCCCCAAGGAGTACTGCCATTTTAAACACTTTTAAACAACCATCCAATTGATTTTAATTCAAACCGTTAAAAAATCCAACACCCAAAATTCCAAAAATCACCAAGTAATCCAAAACTGTTTCTTCTTTCTTCCACTTTTCCTTTCTGGGAGCTCTGTTATCTTTTTCACTTACAATATAACCTTTGGAAGTCTTTTTAAAGTTTCACTGTTAATTCCTTTTATGTCCAGGTGGCACTCTCTGTTGTTTCCAAGTTCTACCCTTTCTTTTTTCCACCACTTTCCTCCTTTTAAGGGTTTTATAGTATCCAGAAAAATCTTTATTTTCCCTTTGACACTTTAATTTCAGCTTAAAATTGCCTGTTATTGTCAAAGTAAATTAACACAAATTTCTTACTTAACATAAATTTCTTCTTAACATTCAAAGCTTATTGTAACTGTCAATATATTTTTTTCTTTTCCCCTCTCTTCTCTGTCGCTTTAAAATCTTTTTTTAGGAATAACACTCTTAATACTTTTAGTTCCAGGGTACCTTGCATAGATGTCTCTGCTTAACCCAGTCTGTCAAGCTCTCCCTTTTGCCTTCCCTCCTGCTCAATTTTGTCCGGTTGGGTTCCTCTTTGAGGTGGCCATTTCTGACCACTGCTGCAACCGCCTTTGGGAAAGGAAGCAATGGCCAGCCGAGGAGGAGAATTGCAGCTCCCCTCAACTCAGCTGGCAGTTTCCACCCTCTTCACCACCTCTATGGGGTGGCTTCAGCCCCGAATCCAAAAGATTGGGGTGCTCATGGATTGCATGGATTGAAACCGTGCACGATCGCAGATTTTGGTCCGTTGCTGAAGAAGCTCAAACCAGAAGAACATATATGACATTTGAAGTGGACATGATTGACTTTAATGACGTCCTTAATATCTCTGAAAGAAAGGGCAGGTATGGGAGGGTTGGAGAAGAAGGTTGAAGAATATGGAAGATGCTAGGAGAAAACTTATAAGTCTGCAGATAAAAATACCTGCTGGATAACCCTTATCAAACTATATAAATAAATTCCCCCACCCTTCCCTGTGGCCTGGCTGAAACACAGCTCACTCCCCAGGGCAGAGAAGATTGCTTGCTCTTCACAATGGAAAGCTTTCCTCAGAGGGAATGGATGAGTTGCTTTTATAATTACAGTTGAGTCTGGAAGTCTTATTGAGACTGTTCGGGGGACTTCAGGAGACCAAATCTTAAACTGCTAGTGCCAGACTTGTTTATTTACTTGCTCCAAATATCACCAACTCCTTGCCCTGAAATTAGATCCACAGCCTTACTTTCAAATCAGCTTTTGTGGACTTCTCTAGTGCTTAGCCTACAGACCCTTTTAAAACATAATGTTATAATTTTCTTTAAAAAAAAGCCTACAGGCTACCTTGAATTATTCTTTCAGCATTCCTGTCCAAATTCTCCTTATTAGCAGTTGCAACACTAGGGATTTTTTTTTATAAGATAAACAATATTCTTGTGAATTCTTCAAACCTGTTTTTTCTCTGACCAAATTGCCAGGCCTTCTCTATGCCTCAAAATATACAACATGTGAGTAAAAAGTATTCGATAGATGGCTGATTGAGGTTCATCAGCCCCTCTTCAGTGCTTATAACATTTGAAGCAAAGCTTTTCAGTTCTCAGCAGACACTGAATCTACACATATTCTGCTACTGTTTCTTAAACACAAGGAGGTTGTGTTTTTCCTTCACATTGATTTATTTATTTAGCGTATGGCACATGTTAGCCAGGGATCACTGAGGTGGCTGGCTGCCTCTGTGAAAGGAAATTTTTTAGGCTGTGTTATCTTTACCTGCTGGACGCCTGAATGTCGGTAGGCAATTGGGAGAGGCTCCTTTCTTGTCCCTCCACAGTTTATTTGCTCATGGGAATTTGCTTCATAAAATTAGCACTCTGTACCTCTATACTGATGTAGCTACTAGACTCTACTATATAGTTCTCTAGTCATATGCTTTAGACTTTTCTAGTTCACTCAATCATATGTGTAGTGAGCCCTTTAATGAATGATTGTTCACAATATTCTACATATTAGGATTCTAATAAAGATTAAGTAATTTTTTTTGATACCTATTAGTTCCTTACCCAAACTGACTTAAAAGATTATTTTAGGTTCTCAAGGCTACTCCTAGGGGGAAAAAAAGAACAGTAGGTACAATTTTATAGGCAATATTTTGTGACATCCGCAAAATGCTCTCAAACTTCCAAATGTGCCCACTGCTCCAGAAAGGATGGAGTACTAAATGTAGCCCTTTTGTCATTTGCCAGCCTCTTTTTTGTTGGATTTGGTGTACTTAGAAGTGGTTGATAACAAACATCAACATTTCAAGTCTGATGCTCACACACATAGCATAAATGACTGTAAATAATATCTCTGGTCTGTTATGGTTTTTTTTTCTGATTTTCAGTTGATTTTAGACTTTCTCTAGTCTCTATCAATGAACTAGTGACATACTGATGAAAGTTTCCCATCTGCACTCAGGCTGGTAGTGATGAAGTGATCTGAACCTAAAAACATACTCATAACTTATCTATCTACTGTACTGCTTAATGCTCTGTGACTGTAAGCAGATGGTTGCAGGCAGATGTTTCATCAAATAAATTATTTTCAGGAATGTCAAACAGAGCACAAGGGGTTATTATATTTGTTTCAACTCTTACAACATACTGCAAGGAAAAATGAATCAAAAACTGACACCTAGAAAATTAATAACAGTGAGTTTATTTATTTTTGCCATTTAATAATGATAAATATTTCATTCACTTTGCAACAAAGATTTTGGTTAAAAATAGTACACAGTAAAAAAGCTGTGAAGCTGGCATGCTCCATAACCAAATCCCATGTATACTGTTCCTACTCTCTTTTCCTGCATTGGCATCAATGATTTATAGTATTTTATATTCAAGCAAACTTCAGCATTGTATGAATCTTTTCAAACTTGCTTACAATAAGACAAAGAACAGGCATACTACACTTTTTATACTCTGAAAGTATAAAACTTAAAAACAATAGTTTATGAGAATCTGATTTTAAATATGCCTTTTCATCTGTATGGTTCTTCAATGGTTATTGCAAAGCTAGGATCAAATATTTCTTAGGTGAAAATAGATCTGGAGATCTGTCTACCAGGAATATCACTATAGAATGAAATTTTAAGAGCAACAGCTGCAAACTAAATGAAAAAGGTTACTCTCTGTAGGGATTATTTCCTCAATGGAGTGCAATGAGTGCAAATGTGAAATAGACTTTCTTCCCTATTAACTTGGAGAAGCATATTGCATCTGATTCTCCTAAACTTGTCTCATTTATTACTTTTAAACTTTTCTTGTTCCTTCTTGTCAACGTGCTTCTGATGCAAGGACAACTTGCACATTTCCTTTTTTAACAGAACTTAATCTCTTTATACATGATGTTGGTGTTTGATATTTTCTTGAACTCTTAGCTTGAATCTTATTTTATTTGGAATATATCTGACAGGTAGATCACAAGCAGACATTCTCCAGCCTCTTGAGTAACTTCTAAGAGAGAGAAGGTCCTAAGGATTACAGAATGAGCCTCCAAAGTTTTGAAATGTAGACACTGTTTTGTCACTCCTACCATTTCTTTCTTCAGCAAATCCTGTAACCTACAGTACATATAGCTGACATTTCTACAAACTCAGTATAACCAAAGGGCATATAGAAACTGACAAAAAAGCATCAATGAATTTCTGGAAAATATTAACTAGCCAACATCCTAAAGGCTCAGCCCACATCTTTGAATTTATAATTACTTTTCTGAATGGGAAGGTAGACTCAACTGGGGGACTCTATGGAAGATCTGATGAGTTTTGCTCTTGGATTTTCCTTTGGAAACATCTATAGTATGTCAGAGTCAACAGTTAAAAAGAATACGATTCTGTCCTATCTGTATATATCAAATTTATTTATCAAAACTAGCTATTTAAGCTTCATATGATCCAAATCACTCAATACTTTAAGTCACTAGAATTACCTTGAAAGCAATTCCTTTCTCATCCACTTCTGGTGCTTTGAAGACATTATGTCAATAGTTCTAATGTTTCCTTTTTGTGTATATATGTATTATGAATGATATTTCTAAGGTCTCAGTGAGTAGGAACAAATATTTATCCTGACTTCCCAAATGGATACAAGATGTCTCCTGGTGATGTTGCCAGTAGTTGCCTTTTTCTAGGTGCTATTTTCCCTTTTTCTAATGTATTTAAGATTGGAAATAAGAGCAAACCTCTAGGAGACAAAATGATCTTGTTTCCGTACTTAATACCTCTCACACAAACACTGATTAATATACAATAATGTGAAATGCAGCCATTTATCCCTAAATTTTGCCACCACAAATTAACGGTCTTTTTAAAGTAGGACCAGCAGTGGCAATTACAACCCATAGATTTCCATCTCAGTTTCCCAGTTTTTCACATCTGTCTATCTGTCTGTCTGTCTCACCGTCCCTCCTCCTCCCCTCTCAAATTGTGTCAGTGAAAAGTAGCCATTTGGCTATCAAATTTCACTGACATGACCTCATCGGCTCAGGAACATTAACGGCAGTCGGAAGTTATGCAACAGAGAGTATAGGTTGTTCTCTGCTATCACTGAGTAGAATTTTGCACCTTTTAAATATGTCCAGATTATAACAAAAATCAAAATACTATTTTTCTAATTTATTTATTTTTTTACTGATCTGTCCCTTAAACTTCTTTAAATATTTTTAAAATATAAAGGGCAGTAATTTCTAGGTCTTTAAATAGGAACAGAGGAACTGTAATATTATAGAAATGAAAAGCACACTGAAAAACTAATACTTTTTGCCAAACCGTTTCATAATGCCATACATAAGACACCTCAAAAATATACAAATACCTCTCCTTTGCATGTGTCATTTTCTTTAAACTGAAATGTTTCATTGTAATACTTTACTTTTATTGTTTTGCACCAAAGTAGATTACAATTGATTTGTGGAGATACATGCCGTTTTGGACAAGTCTTTAACAATGGCAAATATAGTAAGAGCTTTAATAGCTGTAACAGCCTTGTTCCTTGTTTTTCAGTGTTCATTAAAACAATGAAATCAGTGTTTCTCAGTCTATTTCTTCCAACTTTGTAGGAATCACAGCTTCTAGAATTGACAGCTAAATCAAAGAATGCAAGCTAATGAAATGAAAACAATATTACTGCAGTCACAATAATCCAGCAATTGCTTGATCAAAAATATATCACAGGACTAAATGCAACCCAAAGAGACTGTGAAGGGATCAAAATGAACAAAGCTGCTTTGCTGAATCAATGCTGCACTGAAGTGTAAACCCAAATTTTTATATGTACAGGCAACTTATGCAAACAAAAGGGAGAGGACTTACATTGCGTTGCTATGTCCACCCTCTTGTCTGGTTTCATCTCCCAGCACATTATCCATTGTGTTGATATGTGGACAGTCAGAAATCAAGATGGCCATTTGTCAATGGATCAGAAACTTTTCCAGAAGAAAATAATATATGATGAATATTTCCCTGGGAAGAAAAAGGAAGTCTCTTATCTTGCAAAACCAGCCCCCCCCCACATACACACAAACCCTACATGTGTTTTGAAATAATAGAATAGAACATAATTTTTATTGGCCAAATGTGATTGGACACACAAGGAATTTGTTTTGGTGCAAATGCTCTCAATGTTTCATAAAAGAATCATACCTAAGATTCATCAAGGTATAACACTTAATAAAGGGTACAAATAAACAATCAAATCATACTAGGGACTGTAATAATAAGCAATCAAATCAAATCATACTAGTAAACAGTCAATAAAAATCATAAGGATACAAGCAACAAAGTTACATTCATGCAGTCATAAGTGGGAGGAAATAGGTGAAAAGAAGGATGAGAAAATGAATAGTAATAGTAATAGTAATGCAGACTTAGCAAATAGTTTGACGGTATTAAGGGAATTGTTTGTTTAGCAGAGTGATGATGTTCAGGAAAAAACTATTCTTGTGTTTGGTTGTTCTGGTGTGCAGTGCTCTATAGTGTCGTTTTGAGGGCAGGAGTTGAAACAGTTTCACATCCCTCTTTTTGACTAAAAAAAAGATAAATAAAATAAAATTCTCAACTCACTTTTAATCCAATCTGCAATTTTTTTACTTTGTCCTTATTAGCACCAGACACTCCCACACACACACAAATGAAGTAGCATGGATTTGGGGCATACTGGGAGAAACTTCAGCTGATCAATGCTCTACCCAGCTAACCAATGGCCAGACAATGAGAATGCCACCTAAACAGTAATCATTTCCTGTTTCAGATCTGTGAATTGTTGAGTATTCTGTTCCTTGAAAGGTTCCAGTCCTCCATGAATTGACACAAATTCCATACTTCTTGCTTCGTAACTTTGGTTCATAGCTGGCTTTACCGGATATCTGAACAGGCATAAGAGAACACAGACAATTTGAAAGTAGGACAAATGGAGGGAGTGGGGCAAGAAGGGCATGTTAATTATCCAACTTTCTTGGCATGCATCAGTGGCAAAAATTACAGCAAAAACTGGAAAAAGTATAAAGACTTGCATGTATATGGCATTGCTTTTTTAGTATCAGAAAAAATGGTTCCTCTCCCCCTGCATTGGCAGAAATCTGTTAGAGCCAGTTAGGAAACTAAGGCCTTCAGCATGCAGCTGAGTAAGATCTTGCCAATTTCAGCACAAGTGGTTGCAAGGTACTAATCAATTAATTAAGGACACAGACCTGAGCTTGTTAGCTTGCAGTTAGCACTTTATAGGTGCCTGCTGGGACATGGAGAAAAGCTTCTCAGGAAGATACTCAAACAGCTGGCCAATATTTGATTCTAAGGCTGTACCTGCCAGATATCAGGGGGGAAAGGAGGACATGTTCTCCTTTTGCTAGACACCTAGTAACCCTATTCTTGGCATTATTCTAGAAACTCTTGTGAGGTCTGTTATCTCAGCAAATTCTCATAGATATTAAGCCAATGAAATTGCTGGGAAGGACTTTTCTAACAGTGAAGGACTTTTTGAAGACAGAATATAGAAGGAAGATAGCACCAATTTAATATACAGAATCAGTTGCAACAGTTGTAACCATTTCTTCATCAGGCAGACAGGGCAACAACTAAAAACCAGAATCCATGAATACCAGCTGGCTGTCAAATGACATGACTCGAAGTCCCTGGTCGCTAGTCACACCGACAACAAACAACACCGGTTGGATTGAGATGAAACTGAAATCATCGGCTATCCCAAAACCCATCAGGCATGCAAATTTATTGAAGTCTGACATTCTATCAACAGATCCATCAAGAAACACATTGACTTAGAAGCAGAATATGAATTAATAAAGAAGCAGACCATCAGATCCATCAATCAATGACAGAACTAAACCCCCACACCAGCTGAATTTTGCACCTCACAGCAACAGTCAGAAGTCACAAGACTAGAACCAGTCTTGTGAATCAACCAGCCTTATTATTCAGTCTTGTGATTCAACAATTTCTGTGAGTCAACCAGTTACCAACCAACAACCCAGGACCTATATAAATGAACAGGACACTTCATCCAACACTCCCCACTTAGTTTGGTAATGAAACATCTGGAACACAAGTAGCAAGCTTGGAGGACAAACCTCTGGCTAAAACCAGGGGTGGGATCCGACAGGGTTAACTACCGGTTTGATGATTTATGAGATTTGGTGATTTACAATGTGCTTCCCTGCACACTGCGCGTTCGCCTGTAAATCGTCATCACCTTACTGCCTGGACAGCTGAGCAGTGCTGAATGCAGGGAAGCACTTTTTTTCCTGCTTTTTCAACCACACAGCAGCTGAGGTTGAAAAAGCAGGAAATAAAGGTCAGGTAAGAGCCCAGGCGGGCGGGTGGGCCAAAACATCAGCAGACATAGAACTGGTTCTATTCCTCTTCAGAGCAACCAGTTCTACAGAGCTGGACAGAACAAGTAGAATCCACCCCTGGCTAAAACTTTTCTAACAGCTGATCTGTGCAAATCAGATTTGTGGGGTATGTCAGAATCTAATTCACAGCTGCTGTAATGAAACAAAATGTTTTTCAAAGGATGATAAGGTAGTACTTTTTTTAGAATAGTTATTTGCATCCTTTTGCTATTGGTAATTTTATGCAAATGTATAGCAGCAAAGGTAAGCCTAACTCACTGCCTGCTAGACATATTAGTTTACAGCATTAGAAGTCTGCTATGGTGGCTAATCTGACTAAATGTGAAGGTGCTTTGTTGGATTTTATAAATACAACCTTAGAGGTTGTAAGCCATGATTTATAACTAGACATACTGAATGAATGTCATTAACTGTCAAGTTTGCAGTAAATCCTGGTTAAAAAAGCCATTAACTAGTTTAAGTTGCACAGCCAATCATGTACAGAATTTATTTGCTGACCTTTATAAAGCTTCCATTTATTTTTTAAAAAAGGAATATCAGTCTGTAATATGTATTTGGATTTTGAATTTAGATTCTTAACATTCATGTTCCCACTTTTGCCTTAAAAAACCCCCATAGCCCTTTTGGAATTAACTATATTATTAGTTGTCTCTTTTTTAGACAATTTGTTTTATTTATTTATTTTTTATTTATTTTATTTTATTTGTCAATCGTTTACAAGATAATAGGTGTAAGTAAAAACATAATTATGAATACATGGATACATATAAGAAAAATAAAATAAATATTATTTTGACTTCCAAAGGAAGTTTCTAAGTTAGTTTTCCTGAAATGCCATGAACCACATTTGAGATAAAAATGGACTGAGCGTATGCTTGGAGCACTGTTTAAAATGTGCCAAAACTGAATGAAGATGTTCTCATCTTTTGGATAGTGTTAATTAATACATATGTGCAAGTGAAGTTATGAATTAAAGAGTTCATCAATGTATATTACAGAATATTATGCAATTTTAAAAAAGTAGATGAATTTGTGTACCTTGGTAGAATGCTTACCAAGGGAAGGATTGAAAGACCTGAAAATACAAATACTGGTATTAGGATACTTGGAGGAGTGGGGAGGGAGAGGAAAAAGGGGGAGAGGGAGTGAGGAGAGAGAGAGAGAGAATTGTTGAGTATAAGAATTTGCATCTATCTACTTTGTTACATGTGAGTGTTGAGTGTGCCAGGAGAAAGTATGTTCAATGTGTTGAAAATGGAGTAGTTAAGCGTATGTGAAAAATCAAGAACAGATTCTAGAAGTCTAGAATGAAGTGCTGAAATAATGTGAGAGATCTGAATAATAGAAATATGTTGAGTTTGGTCATGTAGAAAAAAACTGAATGTGGAGAAAACTGAAGAACATATACTTAGGGAATGATGAATAAGTTGAAGGGAAGGGGAAGTGTCATGCCTCTGTTATAGACTGATTTCGAGGGAGAGGAGGAACAGCTGGCAGGGAGTGGAAGTGTGGCTCTGGAAGTTGTGGAGGAGGCTGTGGAACGCAGAGGCCAGCTGGGCAGTCAGAGGAAGACCCAGGCCCATCCCCTCTCCATCCTAGGGCACGCAGGGAGGAGAGGATAAGGGAGAGACGTGAATGGTGTGGGAAGGGCCTTTATCCTCTTCACGGGCTGCAGCTGTGAGAACTGATTAAAAGGATGGTCATGGGTATGGGCCACTGCTGGAAACAAAGCGTGGAAATATCTCTAGTCTGTCATTCCTCTCTGAGTTTGGTATCCTTCCCAGTGTGTGTTCCAATATCTGTGGACATCTTCAAGCCCTTATCTTGCCTGATTCCCTTAATTGCTTCAGTGTGGTTTGGGTTGTTTTTCTCTTTATAATTTATAGGCATTTTTAGTTTAAATGGCATTTCCTCTTTTTCGTAACTCCTTGTGGGGGAGTTTTTTGTGTCCAGTCATGGATATTTGGAACTTTGAAGCAAAATGAAGGAATAAAAAGAGCTTCACCTGTTTTTGTGACTGTGTTTATTTTGTATCCCACCCTGGGTCATCACAGGGAAGACTAAAGTTGTTTTTAGAGAGAGCTGATTAGACTTTCAAGAAGAAAGCTAAGAAGCTTAAAGAACAAATATGTATGAATTAATGGAGGATAGAAGCAAGATCAGTTTGCAAGAATAAAAAAGAATGTAAATATAGAAGTCATTGGTTTAAGTGAGATTTAACTACAGTATATTTCCTATTTTTTAATCTTGTACCTTTAATTTTTTAATCTTATTTTGTACTACAGGTGCTTTTCTGCACTTTGCATAATTATGTACTTGAAAATGAATATTGTGATGGATATTTATGTATGTATGCATCATTGTCATTTATTTTAATGGATAATGGGTTTTCCAGGAAGTTCATTAGGTCATGAATTTTCATTACAAGCTTGGGATTGTGCACAAATTTTAATGTACTAACATACCAAAATTGTTGATGTAAAATAGCATTTTTATTAAGAACATATTGAATTTAGCAGCTGTAGTATTTCTGGCATGTAGATTTTCTACTTTTGTGCTTGGTTTCATGAGGTTTGTGTTCAGCTAAATTAAATGTTAGATGGGATTGACAGCTAATTTAAATGTAACATTTCCTACATGACATAAGTATTTGAGGCTAAGTTTGGAGACAATCTAATTAGTTTAAAAATATATGCAAAGCTAATAACTTGTCTGCCCCCAAAGAACTCTATTCCAGAGATTCATCTGACATGGATTTAACTAGGACTTTGTGGTTTGGGGATTTACCACAAAGTCACTGGTGTAAACCAGTTAAACATTCTTCTGTGCATTGAAGCCTTTGATGATACAAATAGAAATGCGGACACCTTGTAATATAATTTTCAGGTAGATTAAGGCAGATGAAGCATACTTTTATATCTTCCTCAATATACGTTGCTAGCCATAATAGCTCTGAAACTCACAGGTATCAAGTCTTTGAGTTATCATTCGTGCTAATTCAAAACCAAATGCATCCTACATTATGAAAGCAAATCTCCCTTTAAATATAATCCTCATCAGTATTGTCCAAATTTGTACCATCATAATGTCTTGAGATAGAACTGCCAAATCATTTGAAAGATTCACATTTAGAGATGATTAGTTTGTTTTGTTCTGTTTGTTATATTGTGTGTCTCTGCAGACAGATTACAGAGTAATCCCTGGTAGGGTTATTTAGCTAATGATGCAGTGGTGAAAAGCAAAATCTGATTAGATTAGAAGTTCAACATTTTGGGATAACATTAAACTTATTAGAAGTGTTCATGTGTTGTAGTGTTTCTGTACACTGTGGAATTTTCAAAATTGCCCCATACAAATATTATGTATTTCTAAAAATCTTTCCTAGAAGGTTATAGTCCATCCACATTCTAGTTTTAAACTGCTCCTATCTAAGTTCATGTCAATATTTCTCTAAATTTTGTATTTATTTATTCATTTGTCATGTTTATGTAGTAGATATTGGAGATGGTGATCCTTTGGGAGCTGTATGCAACAAAATTTCATTTTAATATATGCTGATTAGTGTACATTAAAAGTGACAATAAAGTTATTCTAAGTCTAAATCACTTCCAGAAAATCCTGTCTGGATGGAGATACTTTGACAATAACTTGCAATGTACTCATCCTCCCATAAATAATTTCTTCTGCTGCTGTACAATTCCAGTTGTGTGTTCCAGAACAGCCCTACCAAAGAGTATCTTTCCCTTCTGTGAAGGTGATGACAACTTGCTGCAGCCAACTCACCATGGCCCATTCTTCACATGACAAATTGCAATGGGACAAGAGTTACACTAATATTGAAGAAATGGTAGAATAGTATCATTAAAGAAAGGATGCCAAGGGAGGGACAAAATGAAATGGCAATGGCAAAAATTAAAATGTTTTTAATTATTTTAAATAATTACATGGAATGGTTTAATTGTCATGCAGTGAGTTGTCCTGTGGTGAGTTGGCCATGGTGGGTTGTTCCTACAGTGAGTTGGCTGCAGTGAATTGGCCATGATGAGTTGGCCATGAATAGTTGGCAGTGGCAAGTTGTCCCATTCTGTCCTGTGGGGTGGGTCCTCCTGAACACATCTACATATGCCTTTGGCCTCAGGCCTCTTTTTTGGAGGACATCTCTTTTGCTATAAAAGCATCATTGAACAATATTGTCTGGCTATTGCTTTCTTTCATTTTGTTTCATAATTAACCGAATTGCAAGAATCAGCAGTGCTGTCAGAACAATTTATTTAAATGGTGGGTAATGCCCACAACAAATAATGCATCTATAGACTGATAAAGTGCTTATTGATTTCACAATGCATTAGCTGCCATAAGGTTATTCATTTGCAAGCATTATAATTAATTTTTTTCAAAAGCTATCTTTAAGCATTGTTTCCATATAAACAAAAAGATGATAAATTTGCCCATTTCCTAACAAGTAATAATTAACAAAGTGAATTATACACCCAATAAAGGCAAATGCTTTTTCAGAGGGTAAAGATGTTTCTGAAAACCAGGAAGCCTGTTGCCCTGCTTACTTTTTAAAGCCATGTTTTCAAAAATGTCAAGTCATTCTTATTTATAGTAAGAACATTAATAAGAAGTAAATCACATTATTTATATAGTTATGTGTCTGTTATGTTCACATGTTGCTTTTCAATTAACATGCCTTAAAAAGTATTATCACTTTTCATATTACAATGTGAACTTCTTGTTAACTTGTTTCTATGCTCACTTAAATTTGTCCTCTCTATGTCAACACAACACCAAAGATAAGACAAGGCAAGGCAATTCAAAGTGAGGGCAAAGATAATATTGTCTGTGACTATTGCTTATGTGTTGCTCTTACTTTGGCAATTAACACGATGCCTTTAAGAACAAAAACTTCACACTTTAAAATACAAAACTAAAATTAGCAACAACTTCACAGATGAGCATATCACTTTTTAATAATACAATGATATTTTTAAAAAAGAACTATAGTCAATACACACACACATACATATTATATACACACAGTCACAAAAAATTGAGGCCTTTTAACTATGGTGCTGGAGAAGACTCTTGCAAGTCCCTTGGATGGCAAGGTGATCAAACTGGTCACTCCTAGAGGAGAACAATCCTGACTGCTCAAATACTTTGGCCACCTAATGAGAAGGAAAGAAGGACTCACTGGAGAATAGCCTAATGCTGGGAAAGATTGAGGGCAATAAAATAAGGGGACAATAGAGAATAAGATAGCTGGATGGAGTCACTTAAGCAGTAGGTGTGAACTTAAATGGACTCCAGATGATGGTAGAGGACAGGAAGGCCTGGAGGAACATTGTCTATGGGGTCACAATGGGTCAGACATGACTTCACAACTAACAACAACAATAGTCACTTTAAAAGAGAAGAAACAAGTTCTGCAAACAGCTATCTTTTTGATAGTCACCAGCTTAATAAACATTGATAGGACATTGGAATAGTAATCATTATTGTCCAGTTTAAATCATGGAGTGGTTCAGGTCTAGGAAAGATCAAGTCTCTTTAAGTCAGATTTAATTCCCATTGATATTATTAAGAAGTCCATTTAGTTTTTGTGATAAGGGAATGGTAACCATTATTTTCAGGGCATTTTGGTCAGTCTCCTGTTCAGTCGTCCTTTTCTGGTGATTGCCTATCTCACTACTAATCAAGTTGGACAGTCCTTCAAAGAACCTGGAGGTTTTAATCAAAACCACTTTAAATTAAGTCTGGAAGCAAAGATGCAATTAACTGCAACAATGTTGGTATTGTATATGTGTGCATGCCTGCATGTATGAGTGTACGTGTGTGTGTATCTTTCATCATATATATAATTGTTTGGGAACAGAGGTGGTATTCAGCAGGTTCTGACTAGTTCTGGAGAATCAGTAGTAAAAAAATTTTTAATCCCACCACTGTTTGGGAGAGGTCTACCTTCACCCTTTTCCTGCATACAAAAATTATTTTTGCTTTCTAGGAAAGAGTCCCTCCTTCTTACAACTCAACTACATTCCATCAGCTAGAATGAACTAGAGTACTAATACATTACTATAATCCAAGTACATTAATAGAGAGAAAGCCTGTTTTTCTAAGTAACATAAAAGTTGGTGAACTCAGCTTTGGTGATTAAAAAAGTATTATTTGCCACTAGCCCCTATGCCTTTTACACTCTATTGTGAATCCATTCAGAAGTAATTTCACCTGTCCAAGCAGATGAGCAAATTATCTATAGCTAATTGAACACTCACCTTGTTCATCTATCCCAAAATTGTCTTTGGACATATTATCCAAGTATTTTTTGTATGTCTCCTCCACCAACCCAGCTTGTTGTGTGCTTTAATAACTTGACATCCTCTACCTCTCAATACCTACCAGTATGTGTGAATCCTTTGTGACACGACCTTTCTATCCATTTGTTTAATTAAACTATTTTTTTTAATGTTGGTTTGTTCTGCCATCCTTTTTCCCCCCTCATTAGTATTGTTTGCAATTACATTTTTAGTATTTCCTTCAACTCCTACCCATCTTTCCTACTAGATTCCCATCGTGTAAGAAATCCTATATATCATTGTTCTGAGTGAATTTATCCATTCTGCATTTTTAAGTTCCTCCTTCCTATGTGAATGCATATTTAACTGTAATCTGGTTTAAAAACCTCTGTCTGGGTGGACGCACTTTGGCAGCAGTTTAAAGGAATTAATCTAGACTGTCATATCTTCTCACTAGGCAACTCGTGTTCTGTGCCCTTCTATTTTGTCTTCAGGTAAGCAATTGCCTGCATTAGTTTGACTTCTACAATGAACAGAGGGTAGCTAAATGAACAAAATTACCTCTTTTTTAAAATCTCCTTTTCTAGTACTACTATATCTATGAACTGACCACTCAAGTATTTGGTATCTTGACAACTTTTAATGCAATATCTGCAGGGGTGGGATTCCAATTTAATAACAACTGGTTCTGTGGGCATGGCTAGGTTGGACTGGCCACGTGACTGGGTGGATGTGGCTTCTTTTTTGCAGCACTCCCATGGGGCCCAGGAAGACAAAAAATGGACCACAAGGGGAGCATGCAGTACCCCCCACACTCCCCACCCCTGTGTGTGCCCCTTTCTGCTTCCTGGGCTTTAGGGAAGCCTCCTGGGTGAAGCAGAAAGACAGTGAGAGGGATCCCAGCATAGCTGATCATCAGAACAGCTGATTGTCAGGAGGGGAAAAATACCTTAAGGAGTGACTGGGCAAGGAGAATGTAGTCAGCAATGTCGTGCATGCGCAATAAAGACTGACTGGGCGGGGAGGGGAGGGGAGGGCAGAGAGGGACGGGGCCAGACAGGGGCATGAATTTGCCGGTTCTCCAAACTGCACAGAGTGATAACATCTGGTTCTATAGAATTGGTTTGAACCAGTAGAATTCCACCCCTGAATATCTGGCTTTTTCAAATGGCTGTTTGTGTGGATGGTGTTTTGGCACAGCTATATAGGCAAAATCTATATAGATTTTATTTGGGATTTGTTTGGGTTATTCATATGTTCTATTAGTTCCGTAACTATTCCTCTCCCCTGCCCCCGAAATACAAAGTTCTGGTTCTTGCTCTTCTGGCAGCTTCAATCATTGTAAATATTGTTGCAGCATGTCTTTGATGTTGTCTCTCCATCTTCTTCTGGGTCTGCCTATATTCTTTGACCTCTTCTTTTTCTATACACTTTACAGCATATAATCACAAAACATCCTTTTCAGGTTAAGCAAACCATTTTATTTGCTATTTTTTAATGTAGTTTAGGATTGATTCTATGCCAATTCTTTCTCCATAACAATTGAGATAACTAATCATAGATATGCTATTAAACATTATTGTTGATTTATTTCCAACATATCTGAGTAAAGTTGTAGATCTGATGGTGGAACGTTATATAGGTTTAGTGTAACTCTGGACTTTCTGTCATCCCAAGATAATGAAGCATCATATCCTGACTGCACAACAACAGTTTTATGATCCATTCGTTTTCAGGGGGAATATAAGGAAAATTTTATTTTAATGTAAATGGACTGGAAAATCACTAGGGCATTGACTATGCAATTGCATTCTTGTTAATATGTTATAATGTGAGAAATATTTTAGTATTCAAATACTATTTAACATAGCATCAGTTTAATTAGCTATTTAACATTAATAAGGTCAAAATTTTTAACAGTAAATGTCTAATTAATTATCAGGGATTTCACATGCATGTGTTCAATTTATGCCTCTGCTTAAAGTTCTGTAGGGAAAATCAACCACTTTTCCCCATAGAAAAGAATAATCATCATAGAAAAGAATAATTTACTGTTTTCTTCACAACATACCACAACTATTAGATAATTATGCTTACAACAAAATATAATTTCAAGAAGTGGAAAACATTTGCATCTGTTGAAACAATGCCTACCTGTTTAAAATGATGTTTAATGAATCAGGAAAAATTAAATGTATCTGAAAGGCATTAACAAAATTAAAGAATGGCTATATACAGTATTAGAAGAAAATTTCTTAATTCATACCAGATGCCTTATAAGATTTTCTTTGTTTCTAGATGAGAGGAGAATCATTGCATTCTCATTGGAGATGCAAACCCATTGAAAAAGCCAAGTTTCTGTTTATCATTTGTAAGCAAAGAAAATGTAATGCAATGCAATACTTTTCAAGATGCTCAAAAGTTATATTACCTGGCATGAGTTTTCATACAGTTACTTAATTGGATTTTTATTCCAAAGAAATGAGATATGCTAAAATGAATCATGAAGTCATAATGATAACAATAGAGTTGTAACTGGGCAGACTTTAATTTTAGTTTAGTTCAGTACATTTTAAAACGATGCCCCATTATCACATTTCTTAGCATGGAATGGATGATTCCTATTTTGAATAAG
This sequence comes from Bungarus multicinctus, assembly GCA_023653725.1. Classification (NCBI taxonomy): domain Eukaryota; kingdom Metazoa; phylum Chordata; class Lepidosauria; order Squamata; family Elapidae; genus Bungarus; species Bungarus multicinctus. The sequence continues at coordinate 214,478,327 of CM042834.1, forward strand.
AGCCTTTAAATAGTATATCAGAATTGGAGGCAGCAGAAAAAAATGTTATGCTGATTTAAAGAATAGCTAAGTCTTAGTATTTTATTATTGATGAGAATGTAGAAATGTAACTAAGATACATGAACCAGAACATTTGCATTAACTAGAAGATGCCCACAAATATCTATATTTTCTGAATTTACTGAAGGAAGCAAAAAGAAAAAAAAAAACAGTTTTTTCTTAACCAGTAAATATTGGTCAATGTTTGCGCATCTTAGTCCATGTTTGCCTTAGAAATTAAGCAGCTTTGGATATAATTAGCAGATACATGGCAAACTTGAGAGAATACTAGAGAGCTAAAGGCTATACTAGAAATTTGAAATACTATTGAAGAAGGAGGCAGTGGTAAATCACTTTTACTATCAAATCTTGAATCAGTTGCAGCCTCCAACTGGTTTTCAAGATGCAACTAAGTACCTTCAGTATACCAATTTTATTTATTTTATTAGGCCTGTGAGTCAGCCTTAACTCTTGATAACTTGATGCAATTTTCTTGGCAAGATTTCACAATGTGGTTTGCCATTGGTTTCTTCCTGTGGCTGAGAGAGAATGACACCTGACTCAAAATCAACATACTGAATGAACTGATCCAGAAACCTAAAATAGATACTAAACAAGAAGAGTTGAGAGCAGTGGTGGGATTCAATTTTTTTTACTACTGGTTCTGTGGACATGGCTTGGTGGGTGTGACAGGGGATACTGTAAAATCTCCAGTCAGAGGTTGTATTTGCTGATTCTCCAAACTACTCAAAATTTCTGCTACCAGTTCTCCAGAACTGGTCAGTAGCTGCTGAATACCACCTCTGGTTGACAGCATTGATTCCATGGCATTCTACAAATCTGTCATGCCCCTGTTGAAATCTGATTCTGAGGGGGAGGTCGAGCAGCTGACAGGGAGTGGGAGTGTAGCTCCAGTGGCTGTGGAAGAAACTGGGGAAGGGCACAGTCCAGCTGGGCCTTCAGAGAAAGACCCAGGGCCACCTCCTCATCATCCTAAGGCATGCAGGGAGGAATGGAGAAGGGAGAAACATGAATTATGTGGATTACGGGGAGAAAAGGGCACTGATGCCCTTCATTAGTTTCAGCTGGAAAAACAGGATTTAAAAAGGGTGTTTGCACACAGCACCTTGCTGGAAACAAAGCGTGAATTATCATTGTTTGTCAAGTCTTGTCTGGCTTCTGGTGTTCTCCCAAATGTGTGTGTTTCATTATCTTTTGAAATCTGCAATTCCTTATCCTGCTCTATCTCGTTAATTGCTGCAGCGTGGTTTGTGTTGGTTTTTATTTATAATCTATGTATACTTCGGGTTCGAACTGACCTTCTTCCCTTTAAAAACTGTTCTTGGGAGAGTTTTCTGTCCAGCCAATGATAACTGGATATTAGAGGCCAAGTTGGAGATATTAAAGGGACTTTACATGCTTTTGTGACTTTGTTGCTTTTGTTCCATGCCCTGGGTCATCACAAAATCAGACTCTTCTGATTCAATCTCTTCTATCCTATCAACATGTTCTGGAACCAGTCATGGAGAAAGGAGGATTGTTTTAGAATAGTGTATGCTACTCCCAATCCTCAAAGTTGAGGAAATCACTATTGAGACCATTGCATCACTGCAGATCCTCTTAAAATCATTGGACATCAATGTCATCTCCACACTTGGATCTATTATGGAAAATAGAACTAATGATTATGCAAATTATGATTATACCCTGTATCTCTTCATTACCATAGGTACAAAGACTAATTATATTCATGTTGCCTAATATAGTAAAATGCAATGAGAGTCTGGATTTTCTTGATGAAATTCCAGACATTTGAATCCCAATACATTTGACTAACTAGTTGCACAGGTTCTTTTATGTTTGATCAGAAACCAGCGTGGGATGACTTACTCCAATGCTGAAATTATATGAAGACCGTATGTGGAAAAAAGAAACTCCTGATTACACCTAACAATGCTGCAACTATTTCATTTGGTCTTTTTCTTTCACTTTTTCAGTAAAACTTGGAGGGATTTCAATTAGTGGACAATATCTTTAAGTAATCCTGCTTTGGGAGAAAGTCTAGATCGGGGCTGTCAAACTTCTAGTCCATGGGCTGGATGTGTCATGCACTGGCCACGCCCATGCCCAGTTTAGCTAAGGAGAAAAAGTACCAATATGTCATGTGATCCTGCTGTGATGACATGGGTTTGACACCCCTGGACTAGATACTTTAAAATGAACAGAGGAATTGTTCGTTTGATTTTTCTTTGGTTAAGAGTATTGTGACCAGTAGTAATAGAAAAGTTTTCTCATCTATAAAGATGAAGTCAATTCCATAATTTGTCACAGCATTGATTTTTTATTTTGAAGGCACATTTACAAGAGCTGGTAACAAGTTGACTACCCCCAAAAGGGCAAGTTTATACTCCTGCATGCCAAGAAAATTTGCTTTTTAGAAACTTTTGCCTGATACACAGTTGTTGGAAGCACAAAAGAAAAGGTTAATCAACATTAATTGATGGAGGAGGGTAGAAGGAATACATATTTATTTCTTTTCTGTCTGAGCCACCAAAGGTGTTTTATCCTGCTCCATCATCAAAAGTTAATTAAACAGGCTCAAAATGAGCTTGAAACCATTATAATCGGTTCATATGAACCTTGGGCATATGTTCAGCGAACTTTTCAAAGGGAAAAATCAAAAGGGACTGGAACTATTTGCAGAAGTCCTGGCAGTAAAGCACATAATGAGGGCATTCATTCTGGAATTCATAAACTTACAGGAGTAAAAAAAACTTACAGGACTGCCTACTGCACAGAAATAATTGTTTCCTATACCAGCTGGTGGCAGTGTGAAGTCACATTTAATTTCCTTACACACTTTCTTCTTCCATTTAATTACATGATGAAGAAGGTTTTCTGAGGAACATTTCATTTCAGAGAAAGTTCACAAGATTAACTTGAAACTCTTCAGGATCAGCGATCAAAGTTGGTAGTTTTATGAATATTGGAGGCCTGGGTTTTAATTGCATATCTATTTTAATGTAGCTTGTTTGTGACTTGTGTGAAACCTATTAACTATGACTCAATAAACAAACTATGGTTTAGCTTGGGGTCTTCTCTTGATAGTCACAAAAGCAAACTAGCCAAACACATTTTAGATTAGTAGACTTTGCAAATATAGTCATAAGGATTAGATTATTCTTTAATATGTCATATGAACTCAGAAAAATGCATTACTAAATATACTTTTAATTTGAACCATTGAGAAAACATTAAAGCAAATGGAGAAGGAGGATAGGGGGAGATTATCCCATATTTCTTTCCATCCTTACAAAGTCAGTTGCTACCAACTTTTCATGGAAAGGACCTCTCAAGTTATTTTTAAAATATTAATTGTATTTAATTTATGATTGCTTATGTTATACCCTCATCTTTTTGGTAGGTGCAATGATGTGATATGAATAAATGTCATTCATTTAGTCAATTATTTAATGGGAGAAAGCCATGCATTTGGAATATTCTGGGTGAAAAAGACAAAAAAGCTAACTCATGGTTAACTATCATGTGGTTTACTGAATTGACCTGATGTCTTAGGTTTTGTGCAAGATACTGAATAATACCAAACTGGCTAGTTTCACAAGATAAATCTACAAGCTAGCCAACTACATTTAAGACTAACATGGGTGAATGTACTATTTCTATCATTTTATAGTTACTTTTCTCCATTTGCAATAGTTTGGACTTACCTTTCAGATGGTAACTCTAAAATATTGCTATTTGAAGCTGGTTGATTTGGGACAAGAAAATGGTATCCTCTTTAATCTGATTTCAGTTGCCTCATTCTGAAATATAAATTTATTTCAAGTCTGGATATTTCCAAAAAATTAGCCATATTTTTCAGTCCAGTATCAATCAGGATTGTTGAATGTGATGCATACATCTAGAATAGAATGGAATAGAATTGCTTATTATACCCTATGACTATCATTAAGTGTTGTACCTTATGATTCTTGACTCTTGATGAATGTATCTTTTCTTTTATGTACACTGAGAGCTTATGCATGGAAGACAAATTCCTTGTGTGTCCAATCACACTTGGCCAATAAAGAATTCTATCTTCTATCTAGAATAGAACAGAACAGAACAGAATAGAATAGATTTCTTTATTGGCTGAATATGATTGGACACACAAGGAATTTGACTTCCATGCATAAGCTCTCAGTATACATAAAAATATATTCATCAAGAATCATAAAATATAATACTTAGTGATAGTCATATGATATTAAATAAGCAATCAAAATCATACTGGGAAACTAAATAAAACAATATAATTGTAAAACAACAAGGTTATAGTCATAAATAGAAGGAGATAGGTAATAGGAAGGATAAGAAGAACAATAGTAATAGAGTCTTAGTAAATAGTTTGATAATGTTGTGGGAATTAGTTTTTTAGTAGAGTAATGGAATGTGTGAAAAATGTCCTTGTGTCTAGTTGCTCTGGTATGCAGTGCTCATTTTGTGCACTTTGAGGGTAGAAGTTTAAACAATTTATGTCCAGGATGTGAGAGGTCTGTAGATATTTTCATAGTCCTCTTTTAGACTTCAATGGAAGGCAGGTTGGTAGCAATTTTTTTTCTGCAGTTCTAATTACTGTTGAAGTCTGTGTCTGTCTTGTTTAGTGCAGAGCCAAACCAGTTATAGAGGTGCGGATGACAGACTCAATAATTCCTCTGTAGCAGCAGCTCCTTGGGCAGTTTGAACTTTTTGAGTTGGCACACTGAGAACATTCATTGTTGTGCTTTTTTGATGATGTTTTTGATGTTAGGAGTCCATTTTAACTCTTGAGATATGATAGAACCTAGAAACTTGAAGGTCTCTACTGTTGATACTGTGTTGTCTACTATTGTAAAAGGTAGTAGTATGGGAAGGTTTCTCCTAAAATCTACCACCATTTTTATGGCTTTAAATCTGTTTAGTTCAAGATTGTTCCAGTTGCACCACAAGGGTAATTGTTCAACCTCCCGTCTGTATGCAGATTTATCGTTGTCTCACTATTGTATCATCTGCAAACTTCAGTACTTTAACAGAGGGAACTTTTGAGATGCAATCATTGGTATATAAGGAGAAGATAAGTGAAGAGAGCACACATCTAATATATAATGATAAATTAAGATCAATTAGTAAAAGGAGAGATTTTAAGACTGTCCTCCTTTCTCACTCTAAATTTGCAACTTGTGATTTGCAAAGGTCCAATATTATAGCCCAAGTAGATTTTTAAGAGCATGAACTAACACAAGGAATCTTCCATTAAATATCTATACTGAAGAGTACTTATTATATCTTTCTTTAACCAATTTGCAATTTTTACTGGTTTGAGTAACCTGAGTTAGCCGATTTCCTTTTCATGTTCTGCCCTGAGGGTATGACAGAGTGCCCTCCAATTGATTTGAGTTTTTAACTACCTAAGTCTGCTCCTTGATTTAAAATGTTATTATTCCTGTAATATTATACTATCCAGACTTAAAAATCAACTTATTGGTCTTTTAAAGTTAATGCCATGTTATAGATCCTAGCATTTAGACCTCATATTCACCAGTCATTCCTAAAATTCTAAATGACAGATTTAAAGTGAAGAACTTATTCACATACATTTGATTATTAACAACCACTGTCTGAAGATCAATGGAATCACTCTATTTTCTAGATTTTTGGGAGCAGATGATATCTTGTTGCCTTGTGCCCCAAAGGCCTGTGTATTCTCTTGCATGCCGAAATATCTCTAATAGCTTTATCTTTCATAACTAGCTTGTTTGTTGTTAATAATTTCATTATTTTAAGGGTAATGCAGGAACAACTAAGCCTCTGAATGTTTACATTAGAACCATTTACTTTGGTATGAAACCATTTTATGCAAAAGAGAGCAAAATAGCAAGATTTAAATTATTCCAATAATTCTATTTCAATAAAGGCCGCCACAGAATTGTACAGGAATTGGTGTCTCCAAAACTCCTAATGTTTCTCTAATGACAGATCTACAGCTTGTACCTTTTTTCTAACCATAGGGAAAATGTGCTGCTATGATGCATGGGGAATCATGAGTCCCTGCCAGTGGAGCATAACACAATCTGCTGGCATCCAGATGGATAGAAAATGCCCTAGTTCAACATAATTTTATCAATAGTGAAAAGTGGGATCATCTTGTGTAAGAGTACTGGAAATAGCAATAGAAATAGCACTTAGCCTTATATATATCACCCCGTGGTGCTTTACAGCACTCTCTGGAAGGTTTACAATATCAGCACATTGCTCCCAACAGTCGGTACCCTCATTTTAACAACTTTGGAAAGATGGAAGACTGAGTCAATTTTGAGTCCATAGGCTCAAATTCCAGCTGTGGGCAGAATTAGCCTGCATTCTAACCACTACATCACCAGGGTTCCTGAGTCTTTGAAAGCATTTTTTTTTCTATGAATTGCTGTCAGCTGTAACCTTGGCTCAAACCTCGGTTTAAGAAGAAGGGTGGCTCCTCTATATCAGGGTATCAAACCCAGGCCCATGGGATGGATCCGGCCCACAGAGTGCTTAGATTTGGACCATAGGGCAACTCGAGCTCCATTTTTGCTGGCAGAGAATTGCAGGAGGTTGTTGCAGCTGGAAATGGAGCTTGGGAGCCAGTTTTCACTGGCAGAGTGTTCAGGCCATCACAGATGCCCCTGACATGAGTGACGTTGAGCTGGCCATGCCCTCCCTGGCCACACAGACCCCACTCCCCCAAGGTCTAACACAACCCTGATGCAGCCCTCAATGAAATCAAGTTTGACACCCCTGCTCTATACATTTTCTGAAAATTGATATATACTATAAGATATAAAATAAAATAATAAATGCTGATCACATTTATGCAAACAATTGTGATGATCCATAAAAATTATGTTAAGATCTTATGTTCTGCAGAATGTAGAATGATGAATGATGTTTAAATACCTTTGCTATAAACCAGCACAGATAAAACAGCATTTAGGTCTTAGGATAACCTCAGTCCAGGTCAGAGTAGACCAGAATGAACAAAATGTTTTTATACCTCAAAATATATAATCCCTGCAGTTGCAAATCCCATCTGTCATATAAGATCATGCTATGGATTGTGATTGATTTGAAAAACATAGCAAATGGTTATGATCAAATAATTTCTTTTTCTGATGAGTAGAATCTATTCACTAAAATGAGTACTAGAAATTGGACTTTCCAACCTTGGAAGTCCAGGTTTATTTTAGTGCAATAAAGAATCAGAAAATAGAAAAAAAAACCTGGAGAAAATATAAATGTAAATATTTTTGAGAAAACCTATGTAGAGATGAAAGCTTTTGATTGGAAAATGGAAAATGAAATGAGACTGACAAAAAGGTACCAAAGCTGTCATTCAGATTCAACTGTGGAAATTTTGCTGTGTGAACTTTCACAACAAAAACATAAAGACATTTATTATATGGCCTGGTTCCTTTACTGCCAGCATTTTGGCTGCAAACCTTAATTTCTTTAACAATCAAATCTGAATCAAAATACTATCATCAGAGAAAATGATCATATGTACATCCACAAAGATCAAAAATCCACAATCATTAACAGAGAACACTGAAAGAAAAGAGGACAGAGGCATGGGGTCACTTAATAGAATAGCAGGATTAGGTAGGAAATACGTGTCAAATGACAAGTTGGGTCACAAATTCATATCAGTTGGTTGTGTCATTTTACCAAGTGATGGGGTAACAGTAAGAGAGTAATGAGAAGCCAAAATCAAGACCCACAACATAGAACATAGTTGTGCTCTTAAGAAAACAATTCTAAATCCAGCCCTAAAAGCCATGGGATTCTAAGACCATTACAATAAAGATGAACACATAGCTATGTAGAATTGGGGACAGAGTTTTCAGATCATAAGACTACTGCTGAAAATATTATCCTTAAAATATCCTACTCTGATAAAGCTTACTGCCAGATTAGGAAGGATAATTCCAGTTAGCAATAGCACTTAGACTTATATACTGCTTTACAGTGCTTTACAGCCCTCTCTAAGCGGTTTACAGAATCAGCATATTTTCCCCCAACCATCTGGGTCCTCATTGTACCAACCTTGGAAGGATGGAAGGCTGAGTCAACCTTGAGCTGGTGAGACTCAAAATGTCAAACTGCTGGCAATCAGCAATCAGCAGAAGTTGCTGCAGTACTGCACTTTAACCACTGCACCACTATGGCTCTTGATGTTGGCCTTAATGCTCTGGTGGGCATGTATATTGTACATCCAGTTTTTAGATATTGTCACCCCAAAGCATTACAAGGCTTTCTCTATGTGTGTGTCTCTCTGTGTGTGTGTCTGTGCTCACACATCAGGAGAAAAAGTAGGCCAGCATGTGTTCTTCACACATATATAATCTGTTTGGTTTTGGTTTTAGTTTTTTATTACTAAGCAATGGGTGAACTTCTTCCTCAAGGTTGGTGAGTTTGAAACAAAATGAAATTTTTTGTAACTCACCGAACATCTTGATTGCAACCGCTTCATTTCCCTTTCTCAATGCTCCACTCTGTATGGTGCATTTTTTCTCCTTGAAAGAGCTTTGTTAAAATAGTATATTTGCTTGTCATTGGTAGCATGACTTATATGCAAAGTCAGGCTACACTGTGGCACTGAATGTAATTATACTTGGTGACAAACTGTAATAACACAGTTATCGTATGAGTGATCACAGTCAATTTCACATTCCTTTCTGATAGCATCATAAAATGAAGCTTAGTAGTAGAATAATCATGCATGCGAACACATTGAAGTGGTACTGCAGCTCATATATTCTAATATTTAGAAAGTTTAATTACATCATCTGTTTATTACAACCTATAACCAATTATCTTGCTTCCAAAAATGCAAAAAAAAAAACAAAAACAAATCCAGACCATAGAAATGCAGGTATGGTCAAAGAAAAAATAAGTTATGTAGTGATATCAGAATTGGAAATGTGATGATTAGAAGGCTTTTAGGGAATTCATTTAATGCCTTGTGATTGAATAGTCACTTTGGTGTACAGAGAAAAAAAAAAAAACTAAACCCTTAGCAAAGTTTATTGACAGTTTCATGAGCTAGCCATTAAGTCAGATTCTAAATTAATTTGTCTGCATATATTGTGGAAATATATGGAAAAGTCAATCACATACCATGGTCCTCAGACAAAAATGGGATCTAAAATTGCATCAGATACATGGAAACCAGTGAAGACTCATCTGAAATTACGATTGCCATTTAAATCAGGCTGCAAGTTCAATTTATCCCTTGCTTAGCAAGGAGTTTCATCAAATGCCTTTAGTTTGTTTACCTCCAGTTTACCTTACTTTACCTCCAGAGTCTGAGGCCTTGAGGCCTATGTCTCATCATCTGACTGCTCCAGCTTTTCTGATAGTGTCTGTGTTTGATCAATTTCAGATGATTCCTGGCTTGATGTCTCCTCAGGCTAACTCACCACAGATTCAGCAAGAGCAGCTTTATTTATTTATTAAATTTGTATGCTACCCATCTCTCTACCAAGATTTGTCAGATTCTGAGACTGAGTCCTGGGCCATGACATTGTTAATATTGGAGTCAAGTTTAATTTTTTGTCTGTTTAATCCTGAAGGATTTTATGACAACTTCTGTGTGCTTCAAAAGGAATGTATAATGTAGAATTACAACTCTTATCAGTGTCATCACATGTGTTTCTTTGAAAGAAACACCTTTAGGTGAAATTAAGAATGAGTGTAAATTTAATGTTATATACAATTTAATATTTCTAGAGTTGTCTGAATCAAAAGATGGATGCAAATAAGTTTGATATCCTATTTTGCCATCCAAATTACTTACCTTGAAACATTTACTATATTATATTCATATGTATATATTTTGCCTAGAGCTAAAAATATAGGATAGATTGTGCAAAGTTGAGGGATAATTTCAGTATTGGTCTAAGGTAGAAAAAGGTATATGGTAGGCATGTCAGAACAAGGGACAGGGTAAAAACAGGAATCAGGAAAGAGTTGTTATATAATCACAAATGAACTATGTCCAACCCACTTTGATTGCCTTTGACTCTTATCTATTCTAACCAGGTGCTCTTAGTTAAGATGGCTATGCATACGCTTTTAGCAACAAATCAGTTAAAATAGTGTGTGGAGCTGCTTTTTCACACCTGGCATGTTTGCATTAAAATAAAAGTGGCTGAATTTTGCTTTCATTCTTAAAGATATGGATAAATTTCAATGGTACAGCTCAAATGGGAACATGTTGTTTTGATTTTCCTTTATTACTCAATTTAATTCAGCATGTCTACATTTATTCTAAGATAGATTACCTCAAATAGTATCTTTGTTCCACCAAGGGTGAAAGCAGCTCAGTTTTCTATTATTTCTTTACAATCTAAGCCAGGGGTGTCAAAGTCATATCAGCATGATGGTGTCACGTGATACATTGGAATTTTTTTCCCTCTTCACTAAACCAAGTGTGGGAGTGGCCAGTGTGTGACACATCCGGCCCACAGGCCGGGAATTTGACAGCCCTGATCTATGCCAACGAATCGGATTAAAACTAAATCTTAAGGAATTCTAGTGGGTAGAGTCAAGAAGAAGAGTCTTTTCTGTTGTGCGCCCAACCCTGTGGAACACTCAACCACCAGAAGTGAGAATTACTCTCACCCTTTTGGCATTCTGGAAGAGTATAAAACTTGGTTTTTTCTGGCTGCTTGGGGGCCTAAGTGGGTGCTGGAAGTGGTTTATAGAAATCCTGTATCATCCAACTTTTGGTTCCTGTTTTTTTCATGGTTTTAACATTTTAATTTACACACTTTTAAAATTTTAACAGCTTTTCTATTTATCTTGTTTATAATCTGTAATTCACCTAAAGTCACCTTATCAGAGAGATGAGAGGTATATAAAATAAATAAATAAATCATAGCATATGAGAAGCTTTCCATGCCTTTGCAGTAGGGAAGATTCCCCTAACAGCAACTACTCAGAAGTGTCCTGCAAATCACCAGTAGTATTAAATGTATTAAAGATTGAATGGGGATGTGGGACAGCATTAGCAATGTATGCTATTTTCCTTTTGTATTGAGTGCAGGTAAGATTCATCTCAGGACACAGGAAACATGATTTTCTTTACTAACCTATTGGCCAGTTGAGGTGAACACTGAACTAGACCATGTTTTGAGGGTGGCAGAAGTGATGACCATTGCAGTTTGGGGTGGTGCGTTTCCCTTTATCAAGATGTTTTATTGATGCAAGGAATGTTGAGGAGAATTTTGAAATGCATTTGTGCTACTCTTTATGGCTGAAGCTATAAACAGTAGTTTACTTGGCTGTCTGTGGAAAATAAAAATCTCTTGCTAATGATCAGGTATTATCACCTGAAATTGTTTTATGGCCAAAAATCTGGCTTACATAGAGTGATCCAAATCATTTTGAAGATACAACATAATTTTATGAGCATGAATACAGTATATACTGAATTCCCTATGAAACCTTGGCAGTTTGTTTGGGCAGCCTTGAGCAAAGATAGAACCAGAGTTTATATTTGATCTATCACTATTGTTGTACGTACATTGAAAACTTATGTACTGGAGACAAATTCCTTGTGTGTCTAATCACACTTGGCCAATAAAGAATTCTATTCTATTCTGTTCTGTTTGTTCTATTCTATTCTATTCTATATATTCTATTGGCTTACTGTATTATAAAAGTAAGGGGGGAAAGGTAGACATTGGGTAAATGAGTAAATTACAGCATGATGGTTGGGATGTTTTTGATAAACCTATCTGTGTGACCTTTTTGTTCTTTATCCCTTCCTACTGGGTCACCATATTAGCCATACTGAGATATGGTCAGTGAATACAAGCAATTTGGTTTACTGACATTATTTTCTCTGTTGACAATTCAGTTTGCTCTGCATATTTTATTATAAAAACACTTTAAGCAGTTCACATATAAAGCTGGGAGAGGAATCTCATGCATTAGGTAGTAAATGCAGCTCACATAATAACAGAGGGCTTACCTTTTGTTACCCCATTAGCTAGTTAGATTGATTTCTTTCAAATCAAAATAACCAACTTTAGCATACTGATTATCTAGTAATTAGACAGTGATTTCATTGTTTTGAGTTAATAATTGTTGACAATTTGCTTTTAAGTTTTTCCTAGGCATTGCCTGGCTCAGTCACCTTGATCCAATACAATTTGCATTTACCTGTATGTTGGACAGGATTAAAAATTGGTTATGACCTTTAATGTCCTAAATGTTCTGGAACTAACATCTAAAGTTTCATATATTCTAATGGAAGTATAAATATGTTGATTAAATGATCCATAAATGCATAGAAGCCATAGTCTGAATACATTTGAGTGTTGACTTTGAGACCTTAACAACAGACAACAATGCTTACTTATTAATACAGTCTCACATTTGTCACAACTCAAGACATGAAAATTAGTACCATCAGCCATATTTGTTTCCGATATCAAGTTACTATTTTCCCCCCTTTTGAACATTATCTTGACCGATGTCTTATGACTCTTTAGCTTCTCTGTCTTTATGTCAATGTTTTGTCTGTGTTATTCTGCATTCATGCTTATTTGTATGATTTGAAGTATGCTTGTTCCAACACTGACAAACAGAAAGGTGAGTGCATTAAATCAAACGACTACTGAGTGAGGCATAGTTTATATATAGCTTGATATGACTCCAGGAACTTTTAAAAGCAGTCTTACGTAATCAGTAAAACTTCCTTTCAGCTAAAGCTCACAGTTGGATGGCTAATGAAATGAAATGGGCACATATAGATGGTCCTTGACATACGACTACAATTGACCCCAAAATTTCTATTGTTAAGTGGGCTTTACTCCATTTTATGACCTTTCTTGCCACAGTTATTAAGTGAATCACTACAGTTGATACCCAGTGGTTAGCAACCCAGTGATTAAGTGAATCTGGTTCCCCATTGACTTTGTCAGAAGGTTGGAAAAGGTGATTACATGACCTTGGGAAAGGGCAACAGTCATAAATATGAATCAGTTGCCAAACATCTGAATTTTGATCCCATGACCATGGGGATGCTGCAAAGTCATAACTCTGAAAAATGATCACATTTTCAGAGCCATTGTAACTTTGAATGGTCACTAAATGAACTGTTGTAAGTGAAGAACTACCTACCTTGCCTTTAAAATCAGCAGGTACAGAATGGTTGATAAACACATAAAAATAAAATCAATGTATGTATGAGAGAAAATTGTGAAAATAAGCATTTGTGTTTGTAGCTTCAGGAACCGTAGGTGTGCTAAGAATTAGGGAATATTTTATTTTCTTTAAAAATAACACACAGCAGGGAAGAGGTATTTTTTAATAGGAATAAAAGGGAAGAAAAGAAAGAACTGTAAATAATTGAAGAATTTGAACGCAGATGTCATCCTGAAACTAGGCTACATTTCTAAGAGCTGTTGCTTGTGTGCTAAAGTCTAATTATTGTATTCAATCTGATATTTAACTGAAGAAAATAATGTCACCCACCATTTTAATGTGTTTATTAGGAACTGTTTGCACTCCTGAATTTGCAGGCCACCCAGGATCATGAAAATAATCCAGCATTGCTGTTTGATGTCCTTGGCAGCCAAAAAAGTTTAGAAATGTTTTCAAAAAGCATATAATTAGTGGTAACTGCTCTGGTAAAATGTAATAATATGGGATAGTGTGGGTGGGAAGCAAAATTCTCTGCATTTTCTATTACTGCCGATATTATTAGGTCAATAGAGTGCTAGCTGCTGTAAAGAAGTACAGCAGATTGAATGTTTCATCGGGGTGCGTATCTGTCTCCAATCTGAATAATAAGAGAATGGGACAATACGGAAAACCACAATTGAAAATATACATATCAGAGGTGGTATTCAGCAGGTTCTGACCAGTTCTGAAGAACTGGTAGTGGAAATTTTGAGTAGTTCAGAGAACCAGCAAATACTACCTCTGACTGGAGATTTTACAGTATCCTTCCTCTGCCACGCCCACCAAGCCATGCCCACAGAATCACATAGTAAAATTTTTTGAATCCCACCACTGATATTAATGCATATTTTGGGGATACCTAAATGTGCGGTAAGAATGTCTGTAAGTCTTTCAAAGGATAGCTGAAAGCTGATATTGAAATTGGAATGAGGAAAATTGCCTTGCTGAAATGCAAATGTTATAAAAAGTAAATTAGATAAATTCATTCAGACCTATATGCAGCCTTTGTATGGGGAATTTGTGAATAATTGTTCAATGGATTAGACAAGACACTGAATCTCTGGTAATAAACGGGAAAACCACGGGAAGAAATGCCACAAAGTGGGGAAGATGAGGTAAGCCAGGGAACATGTCTGTGTTACAAGCATAGATTGACTTTAGCTATTTTAAAATGACATTGGATGGAATAAACTTCACTGGCTTTTAGTTTTGAACTGAAATACATAGGATTGTGCTATAACATTCCCATTAATTAACCTGAGCACTAAAGTTGTATCCAAACCTTATAAAGATTTATAAGCTTATAAAATTTATGCTAGATCAATTTTAGAATGTTGTTCAACTGTTTGGAATCGCCACCATATACAGTATTTGACATCAGTACAATTGAGAAGGTTCAAAAGTACTTCATGAGAAAAGTCTTGCACTCTTCTGTACACAATAGAATTCTTTATGCTATTAGGCTTGAAATTCTCGGTTTGGATAACTTAGAACTGCGGTCAGACCTAGGTATTGCATACAAAATTATACGTAGTAATGTTTTACCTGTAAATGACTTTTTCTCTTTTAATCACAATAATACCGGTACGAGCAATCACTTTGAACTCAATGTAAATTGTTCTAGACTGTAAAAAATGATTATGATTTCTATAATAGAGTTGTCAAAGTCTGGAATGCCCTACCTGATTCAGTTGTCTCAGCTACACATTTTCAGAGTTTTGGTCACAAATTGACTCCTGTGGACCTTATGTCATACTTAAGTAGTCAGTATAGGGGGTGTGCATAAGTGCATTAACGTGCCTATCGTCTCTGTCATTGTATTTTTATTCTCTTGTCTTCATTTTTGTTTGACAAATTCCAATAACAAACAAACAAATAAATTTAGAATCTAGAATAATAGAGTTGGAAGGGATCTTGGAGGTCTTCTAGTCCAACCCCCTGATTAGGCAGAAAACCCTACACCACTTTGGACAAATGGATAAGGAAGGGTGCAGAAGAATTCCAAGCATTTATTACAATACTACCATTTGTCAGAAATGATGTAGGGTCTCCCGCTTGGGCGGGGGGTTGGACTAGATGACCTACAAGATCCCTTCCAACTCTGATTATCTGTTACCTGTTATCTAATCCTTAGGGAAAGGAAGTTTTATTAAGCCAGTTGATGCCTGAATGAAGTTGATGGATTGATGATTTTATACACTTTTTTCTGTGGATTCAAGTAGCCTTCTCACCCATGAACAAGTTTGATCTATGCATATCTTAAATGGATAGTCATTTTTTAAAAAACATTTGATCTCAGATGAGTGAACAATTGTATAATTCCATGTAAGAATTGTACTTATTAGCCAAGGTCTAAGCGGAAGATAGAGCTATTTCCTTAGGAATTTAATCTATCCTCAATTAAAAAGCACAAATTCCCTTACCCAATGCCTTACTTACCTGTGGTTTGGACAAAGAAGAAAGAAGTTTGAATAATCTGGAGCCAAAAAAGCAGATTGTCCTCCTGATTACAACAGATGGATCTGAATCTCCAAATCCACCTTTCCAAGGTAGGCTGGCTTCTTCCTGAAAACAAAGCTGCGGGGAACTCCTTTGCCAGTGGAAACTTTGTGATATTCAACAGCTGTTACATTCACAAATATTAGTTCAGAGCCAAATCCTAGGTCAAATAAATGTCTGCAATTAGTATGCAGTAGTTTTCTTCTGGGAAGGAAAGACATCACCCCTAGCCCACCCCCAGCAAATCATACTGTTCTCTTTCCAAAGAATAATAATATACATGGTGCATTTGGGAGAGCTTAAATGGCTCCTTTATGAAGGGCTGTCTTTTCTTATCTGCAGAGGGACTAAACAGGCAGCAGCTGTATAAGAAATATTTGAGTGACCTTTCAGTAGTTTAGGTAGGAGAGTGAGCTGATCTAAAAGAACCATAATTCATAATTGTTTCAGTTCAAGAAGACCTGAACTGCAGCTTTCCAATTTTACTAAAGATGTCAGACTTTCCTGGTTGGTAGAAGAAGCAACTTACATTTTTATTAGTGTTGTACCATTTAACTCTATTCTGCCTGATCTAATCGGTCAATTCCAGCATATTTTTAGATGGAGTGAAAATTAGAAAAGTGTCCAGATAAGTTACATACTTAATTTCTGCAGAAGAGCAGGATAATTTGAAATGAACATAAAAAAGAAATGAAAATAGAAGACCAGTTATTTACTTAAAATATGATGATTGATGATGATAATTAAAACCAATTATGGACACCTGAATATTTTATGTGATCACTTAATCATAAAATCACCAATCATTGTGCCTTTATTTTGAAAATATTTTAAAGAATTATATTTGAAAGGACATTGTTCAAATGCTCATGTGGCAGTTCCTGGTTGCATACTTAACTTTTTTTTATATCTAAAATTATTTTTAGTTATACATGAAAAGAAGCATTAAAAATTACATGTTTTTCCCATATATCATATATGAGAAAAGAGCCTCACTGTTCTCAGTGGCAATTCCAGAATAATCTAGATTAGATCAGGTCATTTTCAGAAGTCTGAGTAGAGATTATTGATAAAAATCAATAATCTAGTATTGCTGGGTTTATATAAATTTATCAAATCCTCACTGGATCATCAATTCAAATTTTAAAAATTCATCCATCTCAATTCTATCGATCCATTTGGATAGTGGACTCATCTCAAAATATTTGAACCAAATTGTTTAATTGAAATAATTATACAATATTTTTTTTATTGAGAACTTTTGTTTAGATACCCTTGATAAGAGTCATGCCACGATGTTTTTTGTATGATTAAAAATAGATGCTTAAATAGATAACTAAATAGGATATAAGCCCTAAATAGATAACTTATAGGATATAAGATAGAAGTACTTCATGATATAAAAGACAAGGATTTGATTTCCTTTGCAAAAAGATTTAAATAACCACACCTGTAATTCTCCTTTCTGCAAAAAAAAACTTTGATATTTTTAATTCTGGCAGGTTGTAATGCATTAGGCAGTCCAACATACTGTATTTGCGTCATCCGTTTCAGATTCCCCAAATTCAACAAAAATCATGTTTGTGTAAAGAAAAAAGAAGACAAAATATATTTGTTGCTATAGCATATTACCTATGTCTAGAATCTATTTCCTAAAACACTGCATTTTTCCTGATGATTTGCACTGCAGATTTCAGTAGATTTCCCCCCCTCACGCATGCAAGAGGTGGTATCCACAAAAAATATTTGACATAGAAAATAGTAAATCAATTCTTACTTAACCATTGACAATCTCTACTTTATCGTATTAGTCAATTAATTATCGTGTACTAATCTTTACACTTCCAACTTTATTTTGGAGCATTTTTTAAAACTAGGAAATATGATCTGATCCTAAGTACAAAAAGAAAAATGTATCAAACAAAAATAATTGGAAAATGAATCACAATTAACTCTATATTAGGGATCCAAGTTCACACAAAATATCATATTCAATTTTTTAAAAATGTGTAATTTTGCTTCTAGGAAAATTATTTTTTAATTGTGAACATCTATTTGAATATTGTCAGATTTTGACAGAAGTGAAAAGTGAAAGCTTCCAAATTTTTTTTTTGTGATTTTACTACAAAAGAAGGATGGAAGTTCAGTTTTACATCTGAATATATTAAATTGTAACTAATTGGTTGAAATGTGATAGCCGTGTACCCATTTCATACAGTGAATTGAGATTATATATCAGAAACCTAATATTTTACTATCTTTTGGCATTAGATTTATTTTGCATACTAGGCCAGAATTAAAAATTATGTGTCCCCACCACCCATAAAAGGCTGACAATCATTCACAATGTACTATATGGAAATATGGAATATGGAAACTGCAGAGTAAAGCAAAGTCAGAACAAGTTTTGAGTTAAGCAAAAAATAAATAAACAAACAAATAACATAAAAGCAAACAAGAATTTGGTCTGTTGGGCATAGCATAATTTTCTAATTGCTCGGAATAACTAAAGATCATTGAATTCCAAATTGGATAAGTTGGTCATTTGTGCTAGACTGAAGGCAATAGCCATTGATATTGATGTCAATTAATTATACCAAGAAGTTCATTTACAAGCTAGTAGCTGAAATTGATCTAAGGGACTTATAAAGCCTACAAAAACTACTGCAGTGTTAATTACATGAACAATGTGGGCACAATGATTTTTGGGTAGTGATGGTAGGTGTCATTTTATAATATCTCTCTCTCCCTCCCCCCCCCCCCTCTCTCACACCAAATAAAGAGATACTCAAAATGACATCATGATAAAAATTGCTAACATCTAAACAATGCTATTATTATTATTACTTGGATAGTAGACATAGTCCAAAAAGAACACAGAGAGCACCATGTTATTGACTGTGGGTCATTCTTTCCTTCCTTGCTTCTACTCATTTTATCCCTTCCTATATATTTATTTAAGCTATGAAATAACTTGTTCAGTAATTGCCATTGACAGGTTATTGCTTCAGGATGCCCTGGTTGCAGATTTCCTAGTTTTAAGACTTCAGTTTTAAGTTTTAAGACTACAGTATTCTCTCAAACAGCAGTGTTTACTGATTTGGAAAGTGTTTGTGCTTTTTAGTTAACTCAATATTCAGTGACTGAAGTAGCAGTCATTTCTATTCTTTTCTTCCTCAACATCTACTTGTAAGGAGAAATAAATTCAATGGGAAACTTTATAATGATTGACAAATTTCAAAAACATTCCATGTATATTATTTATAACAACTATGGGTTCTCATCAACAACCATGAATTAGGACTATTTAGATTTTTTTTTTTGGTGTTTTGTCATACCCCAAAAGAGACAGAAACACTAGATACTATAGAACTAAAACAATCTATAACTGATCTAAATAATCAGAAGAAATTAACAGATTAAAGGCTGTCCAAATAATTTAGAATAAGCAATATTGAAGACTGTGAAACTAAAATAGTTAATGCACTGAAGTTGTAATACATTTGATTTTGTACTTTGGATAGTTATACTTGAGGATGAGTTGATGTTCCCATCATCTATGAAAAAGGTTGTCAGACCTGCTTCAGTTTCAGCTTCTAAGTAAAAATGGTCCTTAATATCATTGGGTTGAGAAAGTTATGGTTTACCAGAAGCCAAATTGCTGCTCCCCCCCAATCATGTAATCAATGTCCAAGAAGATGTTTTTGAATGGCCACTCTGATTTAGGTTGGTTCGCAGCTGCATTCTTCTCATAGTGAGGCGCCCTTGAAATGCTGTCTCAGAGAGGCACTTTTTCACTTTTGTTACTTTTAGTTTCCCCCTAGCACTCTCCCTTCCTCTCCCCCTTCCCCAGGGTTCATGGCAGACTGGTACTGAATGGTAGGCATGAGCTGGCAGTTCTGACAGATGTTGTGATATACTCTCAGTTCATGAAGTCCTTATTCAATCTTTTGAAAAATATCGATAATTTTAGATTTATTTCCAGCAGATTACAGACAATGTGATGCTTCTAAAGTTCTAGAGGACTATTGAAGAAATGGATTATATGGATTCTTGGCAACTGGGTTTCAAGTCAGGTTATGGCACAGAAACTACAGTGGCCACACTCCTGGGTGACATTTAGAGAGGCTGGCTTACAGGACTACAATTCTTCTGGTCCTCCCTGATCTCTCATAATTTTTTGATACTGTTATCTATTGAATATATATAGTTGTGTTAAGTGCTGCTAAAGTGAAACTAACCTTTAGGTGACCCTAAATGTTAACTCCAACTGTTTTGGAGGGAAACTTAGAACATTCCTATTTGGACGGGCTTTTTCCAAGTATTATTAAGGCCCTGTGGGCTCAGAATATAAATTACAGGCATTTGCCTACTGTTCCTCAGTTCCAGTTTTGATATTATGCATATATCCACATATATTATATGACACAGAGAAACAACACAGTTTAGTTTTGATATGTACATAGCAAGAAAAATGAATCTTGTATGTTTACCAGATGTAAACCAGATGATGGTATAGGGAATGAAGTTGTTACAGAATTGTGTAGTTCTGCTAGAAATACATTGAACCTCTTCCCAGAAGGGAGAAACTGAAACAGAATGTAAAGTAGATGCGTAGGGTCTCTAACAATGCTTTGAGCTCTAAGAACATAGCGCTTATAAGCAGTATCCTAAATAATGGGAAGAGAGCTTGCTATAATCTTCTTGGCTGTCCTTACTACTCTCTGTATGGAGCTTGTATCTGAGGCACTGCTGCCACCAAACCAAACAAAGTGATACAGTTCATTAAAACGCTCTCAAATGTGCCTCTGTAAAAAGTGGCCAGGACAGAAAGAGAAAGATGTGCTCTCCTCATCCAATGCAGGAAATGCAGAATCTCTACTCTGTGGAGATTTCATATAGATATTACAAATCAAAACTAGATGGCTAAACTCTCCTCAAGACAAAGGCAAAGGAGCAGCCAAGGATATGAATCTTCCTCTGCCATGGCAACAACTGGAATTGCCCACTCAGGCAAGAACAGTTTTTCGCACAGAATTTAAAAGGAGAAATAAAAGTTAATTTATTAAAAGTGCTGAACTTTGGACAATACATATTACAATTTTATGTTAAGAAAGCAGAACTAATCAGTCCTATGTGTGAACATTTTAGTCATTTTAGAACATTTTACATTTAGGCAAGAAAACCCAAAGATTAGGTGAGACCTGGTTCAAAAACAGTAACTCTGAAAGGGACCTTAGAGGCCTAAGTGGATGATCACTTGAAGATGAGCTAACAGTGTGCAGCAGCAGCAGCAGCCAAAAAAGCTAATACAATCCTGGGTTGTATAAACAGTGTCATAGAATCATGATCACATGTTGTATTAGTGCCACTTTACAAAACCCTAGTAAGACCACACCTGGAACATTGCAACCAATTTTGGTCACCATACTACAAAAAAGAGACTTTGAAAAAAGTTCAAAGAAGAGCAACTAATATGATCAAGGGCCTGGAGACTAAACCATATGAAGAAGAGCTGCAGGTTTTGGGTCTGGCTAGACTAAAGAAAAGAAGAATTAGGGATGACATAATAGTACTATTCCGGTATTTGAGGGGTTGCCACAAAGAAGAGGGGGTCAAATTATTCTACACTGCTCCAGAGGGCAGATCAGAATCAATGGTTGGAAACTAATCAAAGAGAGAAGCAATCTGGAATTAACAAAAAACTTCCTAACAGGACCAGTGGAAAAGCTTGCATTCAGAGATCATGGGCACTCCATCATTGAAGGTTTTTAAAAAGAAACTAGACAGTCACTTATCTGAAAGAGCATAGGTTCTCCTGCTTAACCAGGAGGCTGGACTATAAGACCTCAAATATCCCTTCCAGCTCTATTCTATTCTAATTACAATTCTAGTCTTCTGTTAAACATGCTGGTAAGTGAATAGACTTTTGATGAAACATAAAAATAAATGTTATAAATACATTTATAAATAAATTTATATCTCCCTCCCTCCCTTCCTCTCTCCCTTTCTCCCTCCCTCCCTTCCTTCCGCAACACCCATACTTAAATATTCATAATGGTTAATTTACTTCTTGTCTTTATATACACAAATATATAGATTATATGTCTGACATAGCAGACATATATATTTACTGCCAGAAATATAAATACTTGTCTGTTTTAAGTATTTGCTATTAAAAATGAAGAACCAAATAAATATGATATGATACATTGGAAATTAATAACATTTAAGTAATTATATAAATAAATGTGCAGTGCCTTGAAAATATTTGCAGGTGTGCTTCAAAAGATGGAATTTGAATTATTCCACAGACTTCACAGAGAAAACCTATTGTGATGGTGTGATTGAATAAACTTACACATCCCTCACTTTTTTCTATGTAAATAAGATTAAGATCTTGGTTCACAGACTGTCTTCAACACACTGAAATAGAATGGAGAACATGGCTATAAAAGCAAAACCAACAGGATATCTTTAATAAAATAACATATGGAATTTGTCCATAGTTACGAAGTTTTATGTATTAAGTTTTGAGTCAGGCAATATGTCTTTGGTTAAACCATCTGGAATTCTACCCTCTTGACACAAATATAATCTTGTATAGAATATTTTAATTAAAATAAACACATGTGAAGCAGTCATGTTGCAAAAGAAATCCTGCCAGGCATATTTAAAAAAATAAAAATTGTAGATAGTTGCAACCTGGTGCTTTGTTTAGGAGAACACTAGTCTAGGGGGAAAATATATAAAGCTGAATTGGAGAAGTAGAGGAATCTAGAGAAGGAAGCATATTTTGAAAAATGAATTTGTGATTGGACGTGTTCAGCATCATAGCTATTTCTTGACAAATTAAGCCTGTTCCATTAGAGTAATTTGGTGAGAACATCATAATATCATTTGCAGTTGGTAGATGTTTTACTGCCTGAAGTTGGTAGATGTTTTACTGCCTGAAGTTGTTACTACCTGAAGTTGTGACCACTAATAACATCTGTGGCTAAGCCATTTTTAAATGTTATTGTTTACACTCTCTGTTCCTTAAGAAAACATAAAATGATGGCAAAAGCCCTCAGATGATTAATCATAGTATAGATTTAATGTCCCAAGAATAATTGTGCTGCAGAACAGCTGGACCGAATGGGTTTGTCTGCTACCATTTCTGGGCTTCTGGAAATCTAGTTTTAACTTTCATCTCTGTAATTCTTCTAATATTTATTTAATAGAATCCCTCTTTGGCATTTCATCCTGATTGAAACCCATCATCTCTGAATCTAAAAGAAAATATTAGATTCCAGTTGGCCATCCTGTGGCTATTCCATTGTCTAATGCCTTGACCAGTTGACTAGCATGCACACGGTTAATACTCATTGTGAGCATTCTTAGAGTACAAACCAATTATATTTCATCATGATCCCAGTGGGATTGGAGCTTACCTGAATGGGGCAGAAATGTAAAAAAAAATGTTGTTTACTGAAGTCCCAAAATAATGCACTGTCACAAACTCTCAAAGACCAACATTTAAACAATCCAGAAATGAACAAAAATAAATTTCAATGCTTCTTTCAATTAGAAACTGTTCACTTTGGGAGTTAACTATATGCAGTGTAATAGTTAATTATGCCCTAGGATATAAAACTGTTGAAGCAGGACTTGTATGTCACTGTGAAATATATCACACAATCATCAGCATTGTATGATTGCACAGATTTACAAAATGCTGTAAAATGGAAATTGTGCAGTTAATTACCAGCAGTTGAAAGAAAGTCTGATAAGCTTGTTCACAGACCCTTTATCTATGTTGAAGTTACATAATTTGGTCATAAAAACTGCATGGAAAACTGGCTATACTCATTTTGTAAGCAGTTTTCCAACATGAAATCGGAGTAACATATTATAATACTCTACAACAGTTGTATTAAACTTGATCAGCAGGTATTTAAAACGCTCTCTTATCTCAACAGATAGTAAATATGTGTGTGTTTGTGGATATATGTGCCTATTTGTATACTAAAAGCAGGATAAATTTAGCAATATTCTATGTATAATTCAACAGGCTATGTTAAGTGTTTCTTCATTCTTGCAACTTCTTGTTGTTTATCTTACTCAAGGGAAAAGAAAACTATTCAAAGATTATTTCCATTTGCATGTAGCAATTTTCTGTTTATATTCATTTCTATTGCTACATTTCTTCTACCTCTCTGGTTGAGTATTTTGGCAGAGCCTGGGTCATCATATTGATTTTTAAAGCATGATATATATAGAAATCAGAATTCAAATGAGAAAACATGGGCTGTGACAGTAGCCAATAGCCATTATTCAATTACCATGGAGTGGGGGGAAAAACCCCTCATTTTCTGAATATTTTTAAGATTCCACTCTGCCAGCTGTATTTTAAGCTTTGATTTGTAAGCACAACCTTATTTAGGGACTTGTTTCCATTTCCCAATCTTTCCAAGTCATTTTGAAGCAGATCCTGAAATCACTTTAACTGTTTCCTGCTTTGAGCTTTGGTGGCACAGTGGTTAGAATGCAGTATTATAGATTAACTCACTGCTCATTGCCAGGAGTTCAATCCTGACTGGCTCAAAGTTGACTCAGCCTTCCATCCTTCTAAAGTCAGTAAAATGGGGACCCAGATCGTTGGGGACAATATGCTGACTCTGTAAACTTCTTAAAGAAAGCTGTAAAGCACTATGAATAAGTGCTATTACTTTGTACTCTGAGAGAACTCACACCACGACCCAAACAAGCTGCTTTCTCTGGTCAAAGCTATTGCAGATCCTAGGATAGCAAACTCTCTTCCTCTCATGCCAGAAAGCACATATTGTAAGGGAATTCTGTCATTGTTGTGTCCTAGTTGTTTTGATGGGCAGTTATCTGAAAAAGAAAAAGAAAGATAGACATATCCAAGGTACTTGATGCTTTTCCTTTGTTGCACTGAAAAGCTTCTGTAGAAGAAATGACAGTATATCAATACTTTTGCAGACAGGCACTTCCCATAATATCTTCATCCATTGTGGCAGAATAGTGGAGAAGAGGAGAGAGATGTGTGTTCAGCTTTCAAAAACAAATTACTGAATGTCTATGGAGGGGAAACATTAAACTCACTTTCTAGACCTTTGCTACTAGAGACACAAGCTTCCCACAAGGGTCATGGAGCAGGAAAAAAAAGTGAACCTTGCTTTGATTTAAAAAAGATCAGTATCAGAGATGTACGAGAAAAATCACTACTAGAAAAATATTGTCTCAGCTTTCAAGTCTTTTGACGTCATGCAGTCAGAAAGATTCAGAGCTGGTTTCCAGCTGCCTGAAAGCCATTATATAAAAGTGCATTAAATCTATTTGAATATCTAGAACTGTATATAATGTATTTTCCTATATTGCTGTGCCTTTTTCTTTTTCTATTTTACGCAGGCCTAATGAGTACATTTAAGAGGCAATATAAACTCTCATTTTATGGTTTACTCTCATGGGCTTGGAATTTTAATACAAACAAGGATGATTTTTTTTAAAAAATGTCATACCACATCCTCATCTTTTGCCTTTGGACCTTGAGATCAGATGAAATTATGTCAGTGCATTGTCATAATCCACACATCATAATTTGCCCCAGATTTTCCCTGTTCTGAATGTCTAGGCTTATATTTTCTTCTCATGTTGGAAATGGCTGTATTGCCATCTTGATTGTTGCTTCTGTATGTACTGCTGACTATGATAAAAGTTTTGTTGGGGATTCTTAGCAAGCCTAATTGAAAATCATCCCCACGATTGAAAATTATTTGCAGTTCTCTTCCTGGCTTCACTAAGAATTTTTAATCAAAGAGCAAACTGAAGCCAGCCAAATAGGGTCAGGTCTAGGGTATGAACCCTTGTTGTAGCTTTTCTTTTGAAAAAAAAATTGCTGTAGTCAAGCAGAAAAATGAGACTATTTGACAAAAGGAAGAAAGTATTAATATATAGAAACTTTTGCTTGTAAATATGAAAAGGAATGCAATTTTTGGAAATTATAACAGGGTAACAGGTAACATAGCAGAGATATGATTTATTTCATAACATCAGAATATTTTAACATGCTTCAGGTTTACAGTGAAAAGCTAGATAACATTAAATTGCTTTTCCTTCATCAAAATGCTTTGTAACTTTTCTTCTGTTCTTCCCCTTCAGTAACAAAGTTTTATTCTGTTTTGCCTAACATATTTTGTTTTAGACCACTATAATTTTGCCACAGATTAAATTACATGCAAACCTCCAATTGCTACAATATTTTTTTCTGTCATAAATTCCTCCACTGTAAGTATATTTGACCCTCCTTCCTCTTCTCCCTTTCTTTGATAAAGAAGTAATCAAAATATTATATATTTCATTCCTGTGTTGAGCTCTGACAGCAATTTTAAAGTTTAAAAATATTCTACAGTCAGTATATAGTTGCTATTTTCATCCAGCAAATATGTTATAACATATGAATAGTTAGCTGAGGAAAATATATGTGTTCTGTTTGTTCTTGCAGACTTTGTATATGACATGGCAATACAAAACGATCCCTTCTGGATGTTTAGCAGTCATCATGCTAAAAAGTGAAACACAAAACTTAACAATATTCATCATAGAGATAGATAACTTATCCTTTCAGGTTTGCCCTGCTCTTGGTTGGAGATCATAAAGTCACTTTGACATCATGCTACTCTTTGATCTCATACAGCTTTGATTGTGAAAATTCTTGATCTATTTCAATTTAATTCTAACTCCAAGAGAAACTTTTACTATCACTGCATTTTTTAATAATGCTCAGGCCTTGCCCAGCTCATGCTATTTGACAACTGCATCTTAGCTATGTTCATTGGTATATCTTCCTGAAATACCTAATGAAGGGCAGTGTAAACTTGTGTCCTGAGGTTATTCCCTAAGATGGCAAATTGTGTTGTGACAACAAATCATGCTATGAATGGAGGGTAGTAAGGTGGACATAAGAAACTGATTTATATTCAATTTAAAATACAATAGAGAAAATATGTTGCGGTTGGATGCATACCATATTTAGCAACAATTCAAAAGAATCATGAAATAAGAGAAAATAAACTTTTTCAACACACTAATTGAAAAGAAAACCAATAAAGAAATGTTGTATAATTCAGTTTTCTATTGTTACTATTTTACAAAGATTAAATAATTACTGCAGATCATCCTGTATTAAAAGGCTTGGTCTTATTCTTATTTTAATAAACTATAAATAGTTGTCTGCTGAATCACAATTATTCAGTAATTGGGGTGTTGCAGTCTTCCTTCCAGAGGAAGGAATTTAAATGCATTTTTAAATGAAATTGGTAATACAAGAATCTACTTTCCAAGATTCAGAAGAATCATTATAATAAGATATCTTACGTGCTTCCCATGGTCTTAAAGCAAATGACTCTGAAAGACCACACCTAGAGTACTGCATCCAGTTTTGTTCACCGTGTTATAAAAAAGATGTTGAGACTCTAGAAAAAATACAGAGAAGAGTAAACAGGACGATTAAGGAACTGGAAGCTAAAACATACAATGAACGTTTGCAGGAACTGGACTTGGCTGGTCTAGTAAAGACCAGGGGACACATGATAGCGGGCTTCCAATATTTGAGGGTCTGCCACAGGGATGAAGGGGCCAAGCTATTTTGTATAGCGCCTGTTGGCCAGACAAGGAATAATGGATGGAAACTGAACAAGGAGAGATTTAACCTGGAAATAAGGAGAAAATTTCTGACCGTGAGAACAATCAACCAATGGAACAGCTTGCCCACAGAAGTTGTGGGAGTGTCATCACTCGAGACTTTCAAGAAGAGATTGGACTGCCATTTGTCAGAAATGGTGTAGGGTCTCCCGCTTGGGTGGGGGGGTTGGACTACAATTTCTACAATTTTATAAACAACAAACTAAAAGAGTCAAGGTCCATCCCACCTCTGAAAGGACCTAATGGTAAAGACTGCAATGACGACACTATTAAAGCAAACCTCTTCAACACATTTTTTGGCTCAGTATTTGTAAACAGCAATGGATCATGTCCAGTATTTCCTAGTCAAACCACAGACA
The DNA here is from genome assembly GCA_023653725.1 of Bungarus multicinctus. Classification (NCBI taxonomy): domain Eukaryota; kingdom Metazoa; phylum Chordata; class Lepidosauria; order Squamata; family Elapidae; genus Bungarus; species Bungarus multicinctus. The sequence continues at coordinate 214,506,196 of CM042834.1, forward strand.
ACTAAAATGATTTAATACATATCGATTTTACAGAAGGCAATGTTGAAAAAGCACTACGCAATCTAAAACCATCTCTATCTATTGGACCGGATGGAATATGTGCCTACTTCTTAAAAAAGCTATCCACTGCCAGAGCCGAACCTCTAAGCATAATCTTTGAAAAATCTTTCAGGACCAGCTCCTTGCCAAAACTATGGTCACAAGCCATAGTCATCCCCATCTTCAAAAAGGGAGAACCCAGCCTAGTTGAAAATTACAGACCAATCTCTTTATGCTGCGTCACCTGTAAAGTCATGGAATCAATTATTAACCAATCCATCATCCTCTACTTAGAAACAAACAACCTACTCTCTAATAAACAATTTGGCTTTAGGAAAAAACTATCATGTAATCTGCAACTCTTACATTGCAAAAATATATGGACTACACAATTCGATCAGGGCAAAGCAATAGACGCAATCTACATAGACTTCTGCAAAGCCTTTGATTCAGTGGTACATGACAAACTACTCCTAAAACTAAAATCTTAGCTTTAAATCTGCATAACTGGATAGAAGCATTCCTGTCAAACAGACAACAAATGGTCAAAATTGGGAGCATCCTATCAAATTCTATACCTGTCAACAGTGGTATCCCCCAAGGCAGTGTCCTAGTACCAACTCTTTTCATACTCTACATAAATGACCTCTGCGATCATATCAAGAGCAACTGTGTTCTCTTCGCTGATGATATAAAGGTATTCAACACCACAGACAATACTGCTACCCTTCAAAAAGACCTTGACTATGTATCAGAATGGTCAAACAAATGGCAACTTCAAATCTCAACAAATAAATGCTCTGTCCTACATATTGGCCAAAAAAATCAGAAAATAAAATACAGGCTGAATAGTCAAGACCTTGTTGATGACTCAAACTCTGTCAAGGATCTTGGAGTACTCATCTCAAATGACCTAAGTGCTAGAGCCCACTGTAACTACATAGCCAAAAAAGCACTAAGAGTTGTTAACCTAATCCTATGTAGCTTTTTCTCTGGTAATATCACACTACTAACTAGAGCATACAAAACATTTGCTAGACCAATACTCGAATACGGCTCATCAGTCTGGAACCCACATTATGTATCTGATATTAACACAGTTGAGAAAATCCAGAAATATTTTACAAGAAGAGTTCTTCACTCCTCTACTCGTTGCAGAATACCTTATGCCACCAGACTTGAAATTCTAGACCTTGAAAACCTAGAACTACGCCACCTTTGGTCCGATCTAAGTATAGTATATAAAATCATACATTGCAATGTCCTACCTGTCAATGAGTACTTCAGCTTCAACCATAACAACACAAGAACAAACAATAGATAGAAACTCAAGGTTAATCGCACCAAACTTGACTTCAGGAAATACGACTTCAGCAACAGAGTGGTCAATATCTGGAATACTCTACCTGACTCTGTAGTTTCTTCCTCAAACCCCAAAAACTTTAACCTTAGACTATCTACTATTGACCTCACCCCTTTCCCAAGAGGTCTATAGGGGGCGTTCATTAAGCACACCAACGTGCCTACCATCCCTGTCCTATTGTTTCTTTTATATTTTTCTTATATGAATCCATGTATTCATAACTATGTTTTACTTATACCTATTATCTTGTAAGCAATTGACAAATAAATAAATAAATAAATAAATAAATAAATATAGAAATATAGAAATGAATAAAAATAAATAAAAATGACATTGTCATTTGACCTACAAGGTCCCTTCCAACTCTGATTATTTGTTATCTGTTATCTGACAGGATAAACAGGTCTAAATTTATTCCTTGATATGTAGAACAGTATGAATAAACTTGTTGGGTATTGAAGGAGACAAAAATATTGAGGATGGCTTTTTTCAAAGTAACTAAATTAGACTTCAGTGAGCCATCCTCTGACTTAGCATAGCTCTAAATGCAGTGTTCATATTCTGGTGGCTTTGGTCTTCAGTTGTTCCAGATAAGGACCCTGACAGCACTAATTCCATGCTTCTTTAATTATTTACCTGTAAATTTAGCCATCGTTTAGAAGAAAAATATGACAAAGCCCCTTCTTCTGCTCAGTTTCTCCATGTAATCATGCTAGCAGCTACTCTTAAATGAATTTGCACTAGCCTGTTGCATGCATGCCCAGATAAAAACTGCATGATTGTCCCCACATGTCTTTTCTGCACAGGGAGAAATGTTGGTGGCAGTGATGCAGACACAACTGTGTTAGTTTTGTCCAAAAGCAATACTGCATAGTGTGACATCTGGTGCTTACAAAGCAACTTCAAAGTATACTTTCCCAGTCATTAATCACCTTTGTGATTGACCTGGGAATAAATGTTTATTAACTGGAGGCAGCACAGCCATAGAAATCACTGTTCTGAGGAAGAGTATATATGCAGTTTATTATTAGACCATGTAATCACTCAGTCGACCTTTATTAGAAAATCACTTACAAAATTCTGTGCCCAAGTAAACCACAATAACAACAATAATAAGGAGGGGAAAAAGAAGGAGTGGGAGCAGGAGAATAATGACCAAATAAATTTGTTGTTCAGCAAATTGGCATTGCTCTCCTTACAATCATTTCACCTTTGTGACATTTTCTCAGTTATCGGCATATTCACAGATTCAGAATGTTAATGAGAAATACAGGAACTATATAACAATACTATTTTATTTTGTGAAATAAGTCAAACACAGGACATATTGATGTTGGCAAGTTTGCACAGGGAATGTAACATAGGTGTATTCAGCAGGTTCTGACCAGTTCTGGAGAACCGGTAACATAAATTTTGAGTAGTTGGGAGAACCGGTGGTAACCTTCCCCTAGGAGTAAGGAGGGAATGGAGATTTTACAGTATTCTTCTCCTGCCATGCCCACTAAGCCACACCCACTAAGCCATGCCACACCCACTAAGCCACTCCACACCCACTAAGCCACGCCCACAGAACTGGTAGTAAAAACTTTTGAATCCCATCACTGGAATGTAAGATCTTCACAAACATTTTGTTATCTGAAACCAATCAAGCCAAAGGCAAAGAGGGAAAGGTTTGACTATCATTAAAAATGGAGAGAAGTAACTATAGCAAAATCATGAACCAGGTTTTCAGGACAAGCCGTCATGCTTTGAGGCTGAGCAGCAATAGCATTTCCCTGCTGGGGCAAGGTGCATAGTTCTTACAGCAGGAAATATTATTTTAGGTCCCTCAACAAGCATGAAAATTACTCCATACATGTCATAAATATCAGTTACACAAATCAAAATTATCTATGAAAAAATGTGTTGCCTGTAGCAGCAATTTAACATTTGGTTTCCATTCAGGGAATTCAAGGTCAACTGTGGTGAAAAACAGTCTACTTTAGAGAAGTCTTCTTAAACAGCTCTTTTTTAGACATATTAGAGCTAAGCCACAAACAAGAACCAACACTTGCCCTGTTCAATTCACTTTCTGGACAAAAAAAAAATAGTGGATGAAGCCCCCAACTTGCTGTCATTAATTTACTCTGAATAGAATTATCAAAAAGAAAAAGAAAATAAAAGAAGTAAAGTGACTTTTTTTGGTGACACGCCCATATGTTAGGAACTGCTTTCTGTCTTCATATCCCAGTTACTCACAAATTAGTTTGTTTGCAACTGACTTCAAATTATTTTCACTTCTAAGAACAATCTTGGGTTAGTTTCCCCTACAACTCCCCGCCCCCAAGCATCTTCATTGCATTCCCTCACAATTGCCATGGTGATGTAAAATCTGACTTCAATTTGTTTTCTGCTATATGCTTATCCTTCTGCTTGCTTGGTGCAACTTGAAGACATATCACTAACCATTTTTGAAGGATGTATCTTCATAATATGGTTTTGGATCCTTTCCAACCCAATATAGAGGCAATTTGAATTCATCCTTGGCTATTCAGATTTGGCTTCTTCTCCAACACAATTGACATACAAATAATCTAGGTTGCTTTATTCATGATCATAGCAAAGATGTAGTCAGGGTCTGGCCTTTGCTGAACTCCTATAGACTAGATGAAGTTGCTGCTAGTCATTTGACATTGTCCTCCACTGCACTTCGGCTTGAGCTTAAGGAGAAACCAGATATGTACTTTCTGTGGAGGCATCTGCCTGTACAATGCTTTGACATGGTTGACAATGCTCCATCGAGGAACTAAATGAGCAATTTATATGCAGAGGTATATTGGTCTTTTGAGATATATTGCTAGATTGTTTATACAATATATATTCACTAATCTTTCAAAGGACTAGTAGACCTGTCTATAAAACAAATAAAGAAAATGAAAAGACTGCCAGTCAATTTAAACTGAGAAAAAGATTCATTGCTGGTTCTATCCCAAAGAAGTGCAGTACAGTTTTTTTTCCTGATTCTGCCAACAAGGGGAACTTGCACTGCACAATCTTGTATTGCATTGCTGTTGTTCCTTTGGTAGGAAGTCAGGGTCATTTGCCAACTCTAATGTCATTTTGCATGCTCCATGGGATATTTCTGGGTGCTGCTGACTGTAACCTTTTTGCTGCCAGCACTGCTTACCCTAATTGTTACAGCACTTGTGTGTTTGGGATAACAGGGTGAAATGAACGAGTTCTGTCAGTTTTCCCTTCTAAACCAAGTCACATAAAAAGAAAACAATCTCTGCGCATAAATAGCCCAGCTGACAAGTTGGGGAGAAAAGCAATTTGAGAAGTAAAGAGATAGAATTCTTTCCAAGTGCCATGTAGTCTCTTTGTGCTTCAAATTGGACATCCTGTTGGCTGATTAGCCAGACTATTTTTGGACAACAAAGCCTGGTAGATCTGTGTTCACAAAGAGCCAGAGAGACAAATTATTTTCAGGCAGTATCTCCACACCTATACGAGCCATTTGGGTAGCTTTGAAGGTGGTTGAATTCTGTGTCCCAGGAACCAGCCATACTTACTCAAGTTTATCACACCACACATTAAGGAGAGCAATTGCTGGTAGTTTTTCTTTTTTTAAGATTTATTTTTGAGCACTTCATCCTTTTATCCTTTCAAATTAATATCATCAGGATTTGGTCTGACTTTCAACACTTGACTTAGGAACTCAAAGGCAGAACATATTTGTAGTTGCCAATCTGTTCTTCCCAGTATAAGGAATTAATCTAGCACAATTTGAAATTATCCCTAGTACAGTTTGATGAATGTCTTGCCAATAATCCTGGGTACAAGGGAAAACAAAATTAAGAAATCTATTAATCCTAATCACTGTCCTTCAATGTTCTTTCAGTAGAGTAGTAAGATTAGGACCATTCATTACTGAGGCAGATTAGATCTTGTCCATTGGGGCAGCTAATTCATTCTCCTTTAGCCAGTAAACTGGAGAATTTACAAAGAGGATTAATTCAGACATAGTTAATTCAACTTCAACAGTCCCTGGAATAACAAATATATTTTCATTCCCATAGCACAGATGCATGCAACATGGCAGAACCTTTTCAGTAAAATTAAAAACTTACAATAAAGTTTGATATAATGGATCTTAGTCTAGATTCCATGGACAAAATCTGTTCAGACTCTATATGCATCTGTACATTTGATACTGTTTCATTTGATATGAAATTTGTAGTATTTTACACTAGAATTGTGATACTGATTAAATTTAGGCATTCTGCTAATTGTTCTATCAGTTTGCCATCTTTATGCATGAAAACAGAAAAATAGGTTAGTAAAAACTAGATCAAGTTATGCAGAGTTATCCATTTAATGTGATACTGAAAAAATGGAGTGAATCCAAAGTCTGTAATCATTTTGATGAATCATCACACCAATCTACCGTAATATAAGTCTTGGGATTTCCATATTTGGATATTGGTGAAACTATGCTTTGGTTATTTTTTTTCTATATTAATAATCACAGTTTAAGTAGTTTTCACAATTTTTTTTCAATAATGCAGAAATGAACAGCTTCCTAAATATTTACTTTAGATGGTAATTTGTTTAGAATATACAAACACACATCAAGGGAATATTATTCAGTATTCCAGGAGTCCATTTTGAATGATTAAAAAAAAAAAAGAAGTTCGAGTTAAATGACACAACTATAGACTGAAAGCTCTCATAACCCTTGGGCTAATGATAAAATAAGTTGAAGATAAAGTAAGTTAAAGATAAAGTAAGTTACTATACACAATGAAAATGTATATAGTAAAAAGTAAGAAATTTCAGAGGTATTTCTTTAAGATTTCTTTCTGAGCACTTCTGAATCCTTTTATCCTTTCAAGTTAATATCATCAGGATTTGGTCAGACTTTTCACGCTTGACTTAGGAACTGAAAGACAGAATATATTTGTAGTTGCCAATTTGTTCTTCTCAGTGCAAGGAATTCATCTAGCACAATTTGGGATCCTATTCCATAGAAATGATCCCTAGTAAAGTTTGATGAATGTCTTTAAAGATCACAGGCTTTCTCTATTTTTACAAATAGAAACAAGACCAATATATTATCAATTTATATGTCACAAATGATGTAAGTAAACTCTTTACTTGACAGGATTAGTGTATACAGTCCTGCAAAAATCAGCAATGTAAACAAATGTTTGTCACTTCTGTGAAAATCCCTGTAAGGATGGAGAGGGTTTGAATTTTGTGACTGTCTGGTCTAGCCTGAGATAAGAATGAACCTTCAGTCTGTTATAAATAACTGGGTTTTAGATGTGATGTAGAAATTTTGAAATAAAAATTTTAGGTTTACATTGCATTCTATTTCATTATTTCCAAGGTTCGGATATTTGAAACTGTATGATGATACTTGATCAATGTTTTAGCTATCTGAATGGCCTAATGACTATTATTATTCATAGTAGGAAATGCACCTTAATCTGTTAGACCTTTTTCCTTTCTCATGTCTCAACAATCAACTTTATTCCATACAGAAAATATCATTATTATTTCTTATTACCATCTCTTTCCTCTACACAAAAGCCCTTATTTGGAGTAGCTGTTCCTGAGAATAGCTGCAGTTATTTTCTGAAAATTTCATCACCTTCTCAAAACAGACAAAAAAAAGGACTCACATTTTAACATCAGAATGAAAAGAAGCATATCTCAAAAATCCCCAACAGTGATTTGAGCAAATTTCATCCACATCTTGTGAAAATGTCTTTCCATTCAGATCAAAACTAAAAAATGGTCTGGAAAATGGGTAAGAAGAAACAGTTCTGAGTTTCTGAATTTTCTTGGTCAAGTCAGACCATATTATCTCAAGAATAATCTAAAGCAGTGATTTAAAGCAGAGACAGTCATTTTAGGAGCTGACCTTTCTTTATCTCCTCATTCATGATTAAAAGCTATTATGGCACATTAATAACCACTAATAACATAAGAACCTATTTCATCTGATAAATCTGATAGAGTAAATTCATATTTCTAGAGAGTTATACCAAATAAATTCACTTTATGTTATCATTTAACTTGCTTGAAGGTGGGGAGTGTTTATAACTTTATTTCATATGTAGTGGTTTTTAAATATTAATAGAAAGTATTTCCAGTAGTCATTGAGTTACAATCACTCATTCAGTGAGTGTTCAAAGTTACGATTCTGTTGAATGAGTTGTGCAACCTTTCTGAGGGAGATGGATGGTTTAGAAATAGGAAAAATAAATAAATAAATAACTAAACGGATGTAATCCAGAGGAAAAGAACAGCAGCAGCAACAATAAGAATCTATTACATGACATGAATGAATTGGAAAAAAAAATAAGACAGAATAGAAAAAGTGACTGGATTATTAAGACATCTAAGAATAAATTAGAATGGTGATTACTGAGCAACTGCTGAAAAAAAATACTGTTTGTTTTAAATATATTAAGCAGATCTGTTCATATTAACATATGCCAAAGGAATATGGCTAAAATCTAAAATTTAAAACCATGACTGAGAGAAACCAAGAAATCGAAGAAGAAATGGGAGAGGAAAGTTGTTTCAAAACCTGTACAATGCTGTAGTAGAAACTAACACAGATAAGATAAGGCTTATCTCAGTCAGAAGCAGATTTGCAACCTAACTAATATTTCTCTGTTTTCCTTAGTGATTTCTAGAGTTATTTGAAGGAGCCCAGGACCTATTCTTCACTTTCAGAATTCACAGTTCAATGTATATTGTTGATGGTAGAATGGCCAAGCTGAATTCTCTTCAAATCACACCAAGTTTGCACATAATAAAGAATGGTGAGGCTTTCAATATTGATGTCAGCTCTTCAAGATAGGACAGGTCAAGATATGGACTTTACAAGAAACACTGAAACTCTACATGTATTTAAATTGATATACAGTAGATCAAGGGTCTTCAAACTTGGCAAATTTAAAACTTGTGGACTTCAATCCTGAGCTAACATAACTGGAGGAGGAATTCTGGGAGTTGAAGTCCACAAGTCTTAAAACTGTCAAGTTTGAAGACCTCTGCAGTAGACTATAGTGAAAGAATCTTGAAAGCCTGACAGTATTTTTCTTTCCTTCCCTCTCATACCAAAGAGAATCAAGACAGGGCAACTTAAGAATCTTTCCCATGCTACCTTCTCTTCCTGGGATTAGTGGGGTGCATTCAGATCTTTGCAGTCCTGCTCCAAGGTCTGCTCAGTGTTTTGCTTCAGCTTGAAAAGTGGATGGCAGAATTTTGATAAAAAGGATATGGGAGGTGTTAATAAGCAAAGTTTCAGAAGTTTAGTAAGACTTTATGACTGGCAGTGGATATGCAGTGAGGACTCATGTACTTAAGCAGATCATTGAAATGCACAGTAGTGTGAAAAGGCAAATTGAATGTATGTTTGTTGATTTAGAGTAGGCTTTAATTACACATTAGCTTACACAACTATGGAGTTGAAGATTGGCTACTGAATGTGGCAAGGGCACATTGTAGAAGAAAGCACGCATGACCACAAATGGAAGTCTTAGTGAATTGTTCAACATTATACAGGGAATAAGACATGGATGTATGACATTCCTCTTTTAACGTATTTATGGATAAATGAATAAGAAATGTTTATGGTGACAGCAGAAGTGTGTGGTTGAGAACTTAAATATACACAAATGATGCTTGGGTTTGCAATTAATGTTAGACCGATTATATGATGGAATGATAAGTTAATGCTCCAAGGTAATTACATTTTTAACAGAAAACGGAGTGAATGATTGTAAGTTATTCCAATATGGCAGAAAGAAAAAAAGAAAAATAACCATGTTTAGATGAATTTTCATACCTTGACAGAAATTTACTAAAGTACTTGAAGTGAAATATTAAACTATGAAAATATTGTTAGAAAGGGGATGTTTAACATGGAAAAAGTGAATGTCAAAATAAGTAAAACAATTGTACACAAAAATGTTATGTCCATTTTGTTAGAGTGGTGATAACTGAGTGTCAGGAGAAGCATAAGAATAGGTTGAATGCAGTAGAAATAGCATATATAACAATAAAACAAGAATGAATGGGTCTTGAAGGACTGTCAATTGAATACAAATGTGGATATTCTGTATGAAAGGGGTATTTTGAAGCATTTTTGGTCACATCAAGAGAATGAATAAGTTTGAATAGCAAAATAAATGGAAGAAGGAAGACTGAATGAATCAAAAAGAAAGAGAAGATCAAGAAAACTGTGATCAGCTAAATCTGATAAAATCCTTAAAAAAGAAAGAGGTGAGAAGTTTAAATGATAAAAGGCAATGTATGAGTTAGTGTCCTGTGGACACTAACAATTGGTACATGCAAGGACAGCTCATATGAATAAAAGGGTATAAAATGTATAATGAATTGTGTTGATTGAATACATTTAATTGTGTTTTAATAGTATGCTAATTAAACTCTATTGTTAATTATTTCTTTCTCCTTTTGTGTGCTTTCTCAGTGCTTCTTAACCTGAATTGTATAATTAGTAAGTACAGTAGGAAGGAAACAAATGAATAAATTGACTTTCTTAAAAGTCACAGTGAAACCTGAAGAATCTCTGATAGCAAGATTGTTTCTATGTTGCCCTTATAATTGTTCTCTTAATTCTATCACCAAATTAGTTTCAATGGGTATGCAGTAATTTTTTAAAAAAAGATTACTGTAAGTATGAAAAATCCTGTAAGTATTTAGCTATTAAAAGGTGCAAACAAATGGATATCAGCTTAATAAAAAGCATAATCACTGGTAATGTTAATATCTTTATTGTGTAAATGTTAATGCTTAAGTGTGGAGTACATTTAAATTTCTTCATGCAAAGTGCTTGGGGTTTAACCATAAATGAGGACTATAGACCAGCAAAGGATAAAATTGAATAGAGATGCATTATCTATGTCTTCTAATTTGCTACTATATAGCTGAAGTTATTTCTCATTAACTTTATCTTTATTCTTGTTCTAGTATATCAATTGGGGCTGCCAAAATTCAGAGAATCTGTAGATGGTAGCAATATAACATAGAATCTTCTAATTGTGAGGTCCTTGGTGGCCTGTAACCTGATTGGTTTTCTTGAAGACATTTCAGTATCAAACTAGGTAACAATATCATGCAGTGCACTGATGATGTTACCTAGTTTGGTTAATGAAACATCTTCAAGAAAACTACCAAGATCTAAAAGCACAAAGGACCCCACAGTTCAACCCTGAGCTACAAGTACAGGTAGTCCTTGACGCACAACAGTATACTTAGGAACCATTCAAAGTTACAGTGGTACTGGAAAAAAGTGACTTATGACCGTTTTTCACGCTTATTATTGTTGCAGCAACCCTATGATCACATGATCAAAATTCAGATGCTTGGCAACTGGTTCATATTTATGACAATTGCAGTATCCCAGGGTTATGTGATCATTTTTGTGACATTCTGACAAGCAAAATCAAGGAAGAAACCAAATTCACATAACAACCATATTACTAACTTAACTACAGAGATTCACTTAACATCCATGGCAAGAAAGGTCATAAAATGAGACAAAATTTACTTAACAACTGTCTCCTTTAGCAACAGATTTTTGGGGCTCCATTGTGGTTGTATGTCATTGACTACTTGTAATCTTTTCTATTTGTAATCTTCTAACTCTTTGCCACTTTCTTGTGGTTATTTGAAGTTGACAGCTTGCACCTGGCAGTCTTAACATCAAACTTACTGCAGGAGATAATACCAGAGTAGTTGAGAAATTCCCTGCTTTGTATTCAAATATGGCCTTCTCTTGGCTCACTTAAAAAAAGAACATTACTGACAGCTCAGTGGCAAGGAAATTAAAGCATTATGCATAATTTGACAAATAAAATTAACACTTTGGAATGATCAACCTGCAAAAAAAGAACAACTTAGTCATGACAAAATATCAAGAACCAGTTAATGATGTCTGGAGTTTGTTTATTTTTTTTTTAAAGTTTGAGCTATTAAAGGTTTACACTTTTAAAAAATAAAGATATAATCCAACTGTTTCTATACTGTCAATTTTTTTTTTCTGCCTCCATATTATTCTGTTTTTTTAAAGCCTTCATTTGGTGAAAATTGCCCATATGCATCAATTATATTACACAATAGTTCTTTAATTAACTGTGTCATTCTCTCCAATGTGGTGAAAGCCATAAAAATTGAAATTAACAATCAGTATAGAAACTGTTACTTTGGGGCTGAAATCTTATTTTGGCAAATAGCTTTATCTGCTTAGCTGCAGAGCATGTTAGCTATGGGAAAAATCATCTTTGCAATATGATTGATATGTGGCTCATTAAAGGGAGAAAGATTTATTTGTTTAGCCTTCATTAAGTCTTACCAACTGTATTGTCTAATATCTTCCAACCACACATATACTGATAGCTTTGTCCCTTTTAAATCCATGATTGATATTTCATGAACATATTAGCATGGTTGAATCAGCAGCTGTTAGGCAACAAGATGAGATAACTATTTATTTTACATACTGAGCAGTTGTCAAGCAAGATTAATATCCCTTAGTCAGTAAAAAAGAGTAAACATCTTTAACAAGGATCTTGATACACAGATAGTAAGAGTAATGGAGTCAATCTTGTATTGACTTAACCAGTTTTGAACTATTTCTCATGTCTTGTCCTTGGATGGGCTTTTATTGGAAAGCAAGTTAAAAATTCAACCTCCTTAATACCTTCAACAATCTAACTGTCAATATAATGCTGTCTGTATTATTTTCTAAAACTTTTGCACTGCATAAGTAATTGACTGAATATGATACCTACAGAATATTACTGGAAATGTAGCTAGTGACAGTGTTCATTGTGATACATCTAAGTAGTTTAAAATCATCAAGACATTTATTCTTAGAAGAAAAAAAAAGTGGACTTCCTGAAATATAATACTTAAAGTCAGTTTCTAAAACATCTTACTTGCTGATGCTTCTTCACACTGAATATTATAGATGATACAAAATTGTAACTGGGTCTAAAGTATTATCAGCATTATATTTCTTTAATCAAATCTCCCCCAAGGTAAACAATTAAAACCACCTGTTTTTCAGACCCTAAAGATCCATATCACACGTACAACAAAAAGCATTTTTTCTAATATTTAATGCAAATTGGCATTAATATCATTCTTGATTGCTTAATCTGAAATATTTCCCCAAGGAGTCAGTTTAAAAAAATACCCGCACAGACTAAGTAGTAATGTATTTTTATTTCTGTAGGACTTGTGGTTGCTTGAGATTTTTAAAATGATTTTTCTAAAATATTTTTTGGTGGTTTGAAATTATTTTACAATGGCAGTGTGAAAGTGCTCAAATAATATAATAAGTGTGATCTTTAGTACAACCTATATGGCTTATATGATATACTACGGAATAGGTGAAATATTAAGTATTTCTCGTAATCAATATACAGCATGATAATTTTATGAAGTCAAGATTTTATTTTCAGGTTCACAATATGACATTGACTTGATGGCAGAGGCATTTGGGAGATTAAAACAATTGAGATGGTACAGTAGTTATAACTACACAGTCAAAACCCTCAATGCTTTTTACATTTACCTCTGCTTGAATGCAATGCATAAAACAATATAGTAATATAAATATTATCAGAGAATATAATTGTATTATTTTAAGTGGCATTCCAATATTTCTTATGATGAATTTATGATAATTAAGAAAATATAAAACCAATCATTATTGTCTTGTCAGATTGGTATAATTTTCTTTTACAATATTTAACATTTGAATAACACAGTACTCTGAACTTTAGTATAGACAAAATTATGAATATACATGGATTTCAGCCATCTTAAATTGCACAATTATAATCAAGCTACAGAACCAGCACAATGAGTGTGTTGCCTCATAAAGTTTCCTCACAATCCACATCTATCCTAGAGAAGCTGATTTGTGGGATAGTGAGGTGTGTGGGAAAATGGTCAGTGTCTAAATTTGATAAAGAAATAAATTAATGAATAAATCAATCAAAAAAAAATAGAGAAAAGGGTATTGCCACTTCATGAATGGAGAATTGTTCATATGACATTGGGTCTTCTCTTCAGATTTTAGTGGTTAATCCAAATGGAAGGGGAAATAATGAATAGGCCATTTTCTTTCAAAATGAAGTTGATTGGACCTCACAGTGTTCTTCCATTTTTCCATGTAAACTTGCAAGTATGGAAAGTGAAATGGAACATATGAGGAGCAAAGGTTTTCTGTATTGTGACTGAAACTTCAGACCAGATATTCTATATGGTTCAATGATACATTTAGGCAGGGGAAAGTTGATGAAAATATTTGTGACATTTTGTTGTTCATCATTCTGGAATCTCTTGGAAAGATGGTCCTCAGATATACTAAATAAATAATAAATAAGCAGTTTGGTGTAATGGTTAAGCTGCTGGTCTAGAAAGCACTTTCCTTGGCCATGAAAGCCACCTGAGTGACTTTGTGCCAATCAATATGAATCTCTCTCAGTTTAATCCACCTCACAGGGTTGCTGTAGTGGATAAAATAGAAGGAAAGAGTATTTTGTATAATTGCCATCTTGAATTATTTATAAAGTAATAAAGGTGGGATAAAAATACAATAAATAAAATAAAAATGAAATGTAGGTACAAACAACACATAAATATTGCATATATTTCCAAAGACTCTTAAATCACTCAGATAAATCTTGATTTGAAATAAGATGGCACTTTTATTTCTTGTTATTTCTGACTGAAATGCATCACTGTCTTGAAATATATGACAGTTAATATGGGATTTATAAAAATGCTCTGCTCTGTCGTAATTCTGTGAAATTCATGTTCTTTTCGTTTTCTTGCTGGATTTCAGCAGTCTCTAATGAATGCTTGTCTATCTTAACAATTTTAAATAAATATCTATGGCAGATTAATAAAAGCATCAGCCCTGACTTGCAGCAATCACCAGTGTACGTACAAAAAGAAATATTGCACTCAAGGATGACAACTATACATACATATTTTGAGGTGAAAATTGCTAAGTAATTTCTCTGAACAATAGTAGTTCTACAGACAGTCAATTATAATTACAGGTTATTTATAAGTCTTTCTTTAGTTACAGAGATGTTTTAAAGGACTTACATAGAATAATATATCCCATGAAGATCACTGCATTATACCTATAAAAATAATTATAGTGATCTGTCTTTTTCAATAACACAGAGAGGGTTTCACTGTGTGAAAACAGCAGTAGTTTTTGTTTTCCATTTTCACCAAGGAGTTTAAGAGGTAAAAAAATAATTACATTGAAAAAGACTCTTATGGTTATAGTACTGGAGAAACTGTTCTGTTTTCTAAAGTGATGTTCTAGGACTTCCGTTTTACAAATTAAATATTGGATAGAAGACTCCACTTGTGTAACATACTACTCAAGGATAGCTTGTTGGTGCATGACTATCATTTTTTTCCAATTAAATATTAATAACAATAACATTCTGATTTTTCTTATCTTGCTGAAAACACAATTTTTTAGTATTTAGTACACATGTTTCTTTGCTAAATATTTTATTTACAGCATGGTCTTTGGTTATCAACTAAACAAATAAAAAGGTTTAATGCTGTTCTTCAAACAGTTGGAAATTGGCATCCAATTTCCTTCATAAAAAAATCAACAAGCAATTTAGAGAAGAATAGTGAGTTATTGTTCAATCACCAGGTTCTACCAATAGATTCAACAAAGTGTATTTAAAATATGATAATTGGCTATTTTTAATGCAAATTTGGCAATTTATATGGGAAAAAAATCCATGAATGGCATTAGTGGCCTTAATCTAATGACATTACAAAACATAATGATTGGCCACTTTTCACTGTATAATTCCCATTCTGAAAATGAATGTACATTGACTTATACAGAAATATAATCCAGAAACAAATGAATCATCCTTTATACATTAAAAAAGTAGGTAGGAATTGTAGTACTTTAGACACTACAGAGTACTTCACAGACACTACAGAGAATAAATTGTTGTGTGCAAGCGATATCCTATCTTGATAATTCAAACATAAACTGTCCAGATAGACTTGGACTTGGATAGGTATGTATTTGTGTATGAAGTGGTGAGCAAGTGGAGAATATACCTAGTATAAAAAATGAATTTTAAACCTAGGAAACTATACTATTCCTGGAATACTTAATTACATCTACTCATATGTAGAACATTGTCAGCATTATATTGTAAAATGTTTAACCCTAGTTTACCTAGTAAAGCTACCCAAAACTATTTTTAGAAAGCGATTGTACTTTATAAGGGCGCAGATGTTTCAGTGTGAAACATTATAAGAAAAACAATGTACAACATGCTTGAAGATCATTACAGGAACAAGTACGTGATAGAAAACTTCCAGAATAGGTTATATTTTCCCCATTTATTTAATACTCTACTTCCTCACCCTCCTTGTTCCATATTACTCAGCCCAGCATGTAGAAATTCCCCAGAATGCATCTCTGCCAGCTTCAGCTATTGCTAGGTATGTAATACAGTTGACTTGCATTGCTGATCTGGCGCTATGGAGAGAAAAGAGTTTCAGGCTTTTTAGTTTATTTGCTAATAGTTTTCAAAAATCAATTTTCCCTTTACAACAATGTGCCATATCTGCCCCTCAGGAGTAATATTTTGCAAACTACTAATGCATATAAATATATTTGGACCAATGCATGGGCTATGTCTGTGAGGAAATAGAAATGTATGTGTTTGTCTTTCAGTGGACTAGGGAGAAAAGTCTTTTTGTGTATTTACACAGTGCTAGACTTTTTTTAATGACGTATTTAGTAAATTCAGAAATCAGCAAGTTTGATGCAGAAACGCTACAGGTCAATTCACTGACATTCTTTGTGCTCAGCTATTAGCTATCTTATCCCCTTCTTTGTCATATCATCAACTGTTCACTCATAGCTCCTTTAATTAAAATTGCTGAAAATCAGTAACACAATCCCTTCACCCAAGGTAGGCTAGAAATTTTTAGCCTAGCCTTTCCATTTAAAAATCAATTAAATTCTTCAGAAATGATGTTCAAAAACTAGGGGGAAGTAATGATCTCACTTTGCATAATTGTTGCCCAGGGATGGGATTCTAATTTTTTAACAACTGGTTCTGTCGGTGTGGCTATGTAGGCATGACTCGGTGGGCATGGCTGCTTCTTTTTTTTTTGCAGCAACCCCCCCATTTTTGAGCCTCCTGGGCCTCAGGAGAGCCTCCTAGGGGGCATTTTTGCTCCCAGGAAGCTTCCCTGGGGGCCCTAGAAGGCAAAAAATGGAGCACGGGTGGGTGCAGCTCTCTCTCTGTGAGCCCCCCCCCCTTGTTTCCTAGGCCACAGGGAAGCCTCCTGGGTGAAGCAGTAAGACAGCAAGGGGGATCCTGGCACAGCTGATCATCGGAACAGCTTAGGGAGGGGAAAATACCCCTAACTGGGCAGGGGAGAATGCAGTCAGCGATGTCGGGCATGCGTGTGATGTAGTGCATGCATGATAAGGACTGATTGGGTGGGGCGGGGAGAGGCAGGTGGAGAGAGGAGGGCCCAGCCAAGGGCACAATTTGCTGGTTCTCCAAACTGCACAGAAGCATAACAACCAGTTCTATAGAACCAGTCTGAAGTGATAGAATCCCACCCATGTTGTTACCCCTTAGTTCCTAACTTCATAGGATAAAACATAAAAAAGTAAAAAGTTCTATTCACAACAGAGTTGTTACAATCCATGTGATTCCTTTGCCACACTAGGGTCTTCTCTTCTCTGTTGAAGACTTCTCTTCAAAGTCTAGAACATGGTAATACTTTATTTTCTAATGATGATTCACTGAAAACAACACATCACATCAAATCCAGTCTGACCTAAAGCCACAGTTGGTACAACAGATCAGTCTTTCACTGTTCTTCTCACCATCTTTACAGTGTTAGATACATCACTCCCTTACACCAAATTGATTCCTTTATGGCACAGAATAGAGGAGAATTATCTGGTGTCCTCCTTTCCATTTATTCCACTACTGCTATATACTAGAATGCTAAAGCTAGAACAACCAAATGCCTGTTTCTTTGGGACTATTTTTTTGTGTTTCATTCATTCATTCATTCATTCATTCATTCATTCATTCATTCATTCATTCATTCATTCATTCATTCATTTATTTGACCAATTATTCACTGGATTGCTTCCAGAGGCCTGAAATGTTCTGTGCCTTTTAATATAGATCAGGGCTGTCAACTCCTGGTCCACGGACCAGATGTGTCACATGGTAGCCACACCCATGCCCAGTTTAGTGAACCGGAGGAAAGTCCCAATAACTCACAAGATGCCGCCATGACGAAGTGAGTTTGACACCCCTGATATAGAAAGATACAGTAAATAGGTAAGGTATATAAATAATGTAACCCAAGTTCTTAAGTTTTCAAGACTTCCTGGTAACTAATGCTGCTTGGACAGTCTTAGTAGCTGTTCTAGTTTACCCATGGCTTTTTTTCAAACATCAGTCATTCTGCATTTACCCCAATAAAACCTCATTATAGCTGTTGATTGCAACAGAGATAACACATTAAGTCTAGATATAGTCTCTTGTGTAACTCCAGGATATGTCTGTAGTTCTGTAGACTCATGCGCCCAAAATGTGAATGTAAAAGTTTCTAAGCTCTTTCTATTATGCAAAAGTCCTTATTTGAATATATATATTCCTGAGAATAATTGCCAATATTTTGTGCAGGCTCAATCACATTCTCTCTCATGAAAATCAGTAGTATCTTCACACAGGATGATCAAAACAAGCAGAAAAGTGCATGTGGTGTGAAGATCCAAATTCTGCCTCTTTGTATATATATGTGAGATCAATACTTGATCAAAGACTGGATTGCAGTATCATTTTTACCATGTTGTTTGTTTTGACCATCTTTGTGGATAGTGCTGGTAGAATATTTTACAATAGAATTTCTGAGTTGAATTAGGGGAAAAAAAGGCAAAATCTGGTTGAAATCTTTGATAATTATGAAGTTTTATAATGCTAGTATTAAGAAGAAATGTCAGCAGAAATGAATAAATATTTGGGATATTACATGAAATTTTCAGTATTCCTCTCTGCGTGTCACTCTTTTAGAATCTTCAACTTTACAAGACTAAGGTTATTGTAGTTCCAGAATATTTAGTTGGGTAATTTAAGTAGATTTTTTAATGTGGTTTTCCAATGTGTAGCATAGTTTATATTGGTTATGGCAAGTCAGAGGAAAATATATTAAGTGCATTTGGAAAATGGTTTGCCCCTCTTATTTCCATTAGAATCACTTTGCATAATGATGAGAAATTATGTTATAATGTAACAGCATCCTGTTGTTTCATTTAGATCAATACTTTATAGTGAGGGTGTAAATTTCAGACAAATAGACCTGCTAGACAAAATACTAATGAAATAAAATTAATATCGAGCTTCAGAAGAAAGGAAATGTAGAGTAAGGAATGCTTACATCTTCTTAAGGGTGCATTTGCATGTGTGTTTTGTGAATTTCATTTTTCTTGTTAATATGAAAAATATAGTTAAGGATAGCATCTGATTTACTTTTTTAAGATGTCAACTCCACTATGTTTTCTCTTAGCATTCTGCTGAAGTGACAGTGAACATGTGATATACTTCAAGTAATACAACATTGTACATATGCCACTACTGACCTTGGTTAACAAATAACAGATAATCAAAGTTGGAAGGGACCTTGTAGGTCATCTAGTCCAATCCCCCGCCCAAGCGGGACACCCTATACCATTTCTGACAAATGGCAGTCCAATCTCTTCTCGAAAGTCTCAAGCGATGGCACTCCCACAACTTCCGAGGGCAAGCTGTTCCATTGGTTGATTGTTCTCATTGTCAGAAAGTTTCTCCTTATTTCCAGGTTAAATCTCTCCTTGTTCAGTTTCCATCCATTATTCCTTGTCTGGCTTTAGAAAATAGCTTGACCCCTTCCTCTCTGTGGCAACCCCTCAAATATTGGAAGACTGCTATTATGTCTCCCCTGATCCTTCTCTTTACTAGACTAGCCAAGCCCAGTTCCTGCAATTGTTCATTGTATGTTTTAGCCTTCAGACCCCTAATCATCCTGATTGCTCTTCTCTGTACTTTTTCTAGAGTCTCAACATCTTTTTTATAATATGGTGAACAAAACTGGATGCAGTACTCTAGGTGTGGTCTTACTAAGGCTTTATAGAGTGGTATTAATATTCCCTTGATCTTGATTGTATCTCTCTGTTAATACAATTTAGGATTGCATTAGCTTTTTTGGCTGCTGCTGCACACTGCTGGCTCATATTTAGCTGGTTGTCCATTAAGACTCCAAGATCCGTCTCACAGTTACTGCTATTGAGCTTGGTTTCACCCAGTCTATATGTGTATTTTTGTTTTTTCTTGTCTAAGTGTAGGACTTTACTTTTCTCTACATTGAATTTCATTTTCTTAGATATGGCCCAGTGTTCTAGTCTGTCAAGATCCATCTAGATCTTGAGCATATCTTCTTGGGTTTAGCTATTCCTGCCAGCTTAGTATCATCTGCAAATTTGGTAAGTTCCCCTTCTATTCCCTCATCTAAGTCGTTAATGAAGATATTGAAGAGTACTGGGCCTAAGATGGAACCTTGTGGCACCCCACTGCTTACTTCCCTCCATGTAGACTTAGACCCATTAAGGACTACTCGTTGGGTACGGTTTGCCAGCCAGTTGCGAGTCCATCTAGTGGTGGTGCTATCTATTCCACTTTTTTCTAGCTTACTAAGAAGTAGGTTGTGGTCTACTTTGTCGAATGCCTTGCTGAAATCTAAATATATTATGTCCACAGTATTTTGCTGGTCTACTAATTTAGTCACTGTGTTGAAGAATGAAATAAGATTGGTTTGGCATGATCTGTTTTTAACAAATACGTGTTGACTGCTAGTTATTACTTTACTTGTTTCTAGATGTTGGCAGATCTGTTTTTTTATTATCTTTTCCAGTATCTTCCTGGGTATTGATGTTAGGCTGATCGGTCTATAGTTTCCTGGGTGTTTTTTTTTTTTCCTTTTTTGAAGATGGAAACCACATCAGCTCTTTTCTAGTCCTCTGGTAGTTCCCCAGTGTTCCAGGATTTTTGAAAGATATGGTGCAGTGGTTCTGAGATGACCTCTGCCAGCTCCTCTAAAACTCTGTGATATAATCCATCAGGCCCCAGTGATTTTTTTTCATCAAGATCAGACAGGTGTTCTCTTTTTTTTTGCTTATTTTAACTTTTATTTCTGGTCTGCCTTTTACAGTTATGTTTTTGGTGGGTTGAGCTATAGTTTCTTTTTGCATGAAGACAGATGTAAAGAATGAGTTCTGCTCTTTCTCTTTTGCCTGTTACTTCTTTGCCATCTTCTCTCTTTAGTGGACCGACTGTTTCCTTGATTTTTTCTTGTTATTTATATGTTGGAAGAAACTTTTTTTAATTATCTTCGACTTTTGTTGCAAGTCTTTGTTCGTTCTTAGCCTTTGCTATCCTGACTTTGTCTTTGCTATCTGCTGATATTCTGCCTCAGTTCTATGTCCTTCTTTCCATTTTTTGTACTTGTCCTTTTTTTCTTTCAATTTGCCAGAGAGATCTTTGTGCAGCCATGCTGGTTTCTTCTTGGATTTCTTGTTTTTCTTTCTCAGTGGTATTGTGCTGGTCTGGGCTTCTATGATCATACTTTTTAGAGTTTCCCAAGATTCTTGAGTTATTTCCCCCTTTAGGATTTTCATCCATGGAATGTTAAGGTTAAGCACAACTGTTGTCAGGAGCTTTGGCTACCATGCTAAGAGATATTGGAGTTGCAAACTAGCATGTGAATCAGATGTTTTCTGCCCTAATTAGAGGCATTCCAAGTGTTAATTTCAGACACAGTTTAGCCAGTGGTTAAGGCATCAGGCTAGAAACCAGGAGACCATGACTTCTAGTCCCAACTTAAACATGAAGTCAGCCAGATGACTTTGGTCCAGCCATTCTCGCACAACTGTAGGAAGGAGGCAATGGCCAAGCATACCTGAAAACTCTTGCCAAGAAAACCGTAGAGACTTGTTATCAGAAGTTATTGTTGACTTAAAACACACACACGCACAAAGAGATACTGGTTTAGACCACAACCTTACATTCTTCCAGGAGGAAAACCTATAGCATTAACTATTGCTTCATATTACAGATTTGTAGGGAAATACACAAGTGGTCTTATTGGAAAGCTTGGCAGACCCCTATGACATGGCTGCTGTAAAAGCTATAGCAGTGTCTTTGCTACATGTATAACCCACACATGTTCAGATAGTTTTATCACTGAACACTATTTTATGTTGGTCGATGACTGAAATAAAGATACTACTATTTTTACCACTACCACTACTACCCCCTATATAAAAATGCATAGTAAATATGTTGTAGAAAATCATTACAGTTATGGAAGAAGTGATGGGGAAACATATGTCTCTACATGGACTCTCATTTGGATTTCAAGATACAGGTGGTCCTTGTCTCATAACTATTCATTTAGCAAACTTTCAAAATTACTACAGCATTGAAAAAAAGTAATGAACAGCTTATCAAAACTTATTTATGCATATTTTTATTCTATGTATAAGTGGAAAGCATTACTATAATAGAACAGATAGAATAGAATTTTTTATTGGCTAAGTGTGATTGGACAAACAAGGAATTTGTCTCGGTGCATATGCTCTCAGTGTACATAAAAGAAAAGATACATTTGCCAAGAGTCAAGAATCATAAGATATAACATTTAATTACAGTCATAGGATACAATAAGCAATCAAATCATACTAGAAACAGTCAATAAAAATTGTTAGGATACAAGCAACAAGGTTACAGTCATATAGTCATAAGTGGGTGGAGATGGGTGAAAGGAAGGATGGGAGGATTAATAGTAATAGCAATGCAGACTTAGTATATAGTTTGACAGTGTTGTGGGAATTATTTGTTTAGATGGCGTTTGGGAAAAAAACTATTCTTGTGTCTAATTTATTTATTTATTTGTAATATTTATATACCGCCCTTCTCCCGAAGGACTCAGGGCGGTGCACAGCCAATCACAAACCCCAGTACACTATACAAAAGTTAAAAACAAATTAAATAATTTAGGCTGTCTAAAAATAATGCCCTTCCCCCATAAGTTAATTAAAACCCAAATATTAAAAGCCTAATTAAAACGTAATACTAAATTAAAAATCCTATATCAGCCTAGGCCGGCCTGCTCAAAAAGCCAAGTTTTTAATGCACGTCTGAAAGCTCTCAGATCCGTGCTAGTGCGTATCTCTGGAGGCAGACCATTCCAGAAGGTGGGGGCCCCCACAGAGAAGGCCCTACTCCTGGGAGCCGCCAGACGACACATAGAAGCCGACGGCACCCGGAGAAGGCCCTCCCTGTGGGAACTCACAGGTCTGTTGGAGATTACCGGCAGAACGCGGTCCTGCAGATAACCTGGTCCAATGCCATGGATTGCTTTAAAGGTCAGAACCAGAACCTTAAAGTGAACCCGGAAAACCACCGGCAACCAATGCAGCTCGCACAGGAGAGGCGTCACATGGGAGTTTTGTGACGGCCCCATAACCACCCGCGCGGCCACATTTTGTGCCAGTTGGAGTTTCCGGGTGCTCCCTGCAGGGAGCCCCATGTAGAGAGCGTTACAGTAGTCCAGGCGAGAGGTGACAAGGGCATGAGTGACCGTGCGTAAGGCGTCCCGATCCAGAAACGGCTGCAACTGGTGAATCAGGCGAACCCGATAAAACCCCCCCTAGAGACGGACGTAACATGGTCTTCTAAAGACAGCCGTGCATCCAGGAGGACACCCAAATTGCGAGCCCTCTCTGTAGGGGTAAAATCTCTCCCCCAATAGCCAGCAACGGAGTCAGCTGACTATATCGGGCCGCCGGAAACCATAGCCACTCAGTCTTGGATGGGTTGAGCCGGAGCCTGTTCCCGCCCATCCAATTCCGCACGGCCTCCAGGCACTGGGGCATAACCTCCACAGCATCATTGGGGTGGCCTGGGGTGGAGATGTAAAGCTGGGTATCATCCGCATACAGATGACACCGCACCCCAAAACCACGGATGATCTCCCCCAGAGGCTTCACATAAATGTTGAACAGAAGAGGGGAGAGGACCGACCCCTGAGGCACCCCACAAATGAGGGGCCTAGAGGTGGACCTCTCCCCCGCATCAACACGAATTGCGAGCGGTTGGAGAGGAAGGAGGAGAACCATCTCAAGACAGTTCCCCCAGTCCCCAACCCCTCCAACCGCTGCAATAAGATACTATGGTCGATAGTATCAAAAACGGCTGAGAGGTCTAACAGGACCAGGACAGAGGAAAACCCCCTGTCACGGGCCCTCCAGAGATCATCAACCAATGCGACTAATGCTGTTTTGGTACTATACCCGGGCCTGAAGCCCGATTGGAATGGATCGAGGTAAGTCGCTTCCTCCAGGTACTGAGGGAGCTGACGTGCCACCACTCTCTCAACAACTTTTGCTAAAAAAGGAAGGTTGGAGACTGGACGATACTTATTTAAAACAGCCGGGTCCAGGGCAGGCTTCTTGAGGAGGGGCCACACCACCGCCATCTTCAGGGCAGTAGGAAGCGACCCCTCTCTCAACGAAGCGTTGATAATCCCCTGGAGCCAGCCTCGTGTCACCTCCCTGGCAGTCAAAACCATTGTGTCTAATCAAAAAGAAGAATGTTTCATACTGACTTAGATTGGAAGAATTATTGTTACAACTGGCCAAATCTGTATTCTTCTAAATAGGTATTACTCAGCATATTTGTTGATAATTTAGCCTTGTATTTCAACCATGTATAAAAATATTAATATTTTAAGAACAGAAGCAAGTAGCAAACAGTATTTAAGATTATCCATTTCCTTCTAGATTTTCTCTTCCAACTCTAATGGAAACTCCAGCAACATTCTTTTTCAAGCATCTAAATCTTTCTTTGCTTCTTTCTCAAGTTGTGAAAGGAAATATAGCGAATCTAATGAAGTGAGTAAATAAACTCAACATCCAATCTTCATCTAAAAAAGCAGAGAACAAAGAAGAAATAGAAGCTGCTAGAAGTGAATTATTTCCTGGTATGTAGTTGTTGCTCAGTAACAAGAAAATTCCTTCTTTGAAGAAAAAAATACCTTAAACAGGAGGGATTTTGTGGCTGTTGGAATAGGTTTAATTATTGTTCAGGCACATTCATAAATGCAGCATAATAATTAAGGAAAGCATGTTAGCCCTAAAGTCTAAAAATACTGAAGATGAGGCCCTATGGATTCTACTGATTGATGGAATGTCACCAACCAGCAAAGCATATTTCCCTTCTTGTGAAAGTCTGCTGAGGAAATCCCCCCCACCCTGAAAATATTTATTAAATGTAGCCCAAACCAGCTGGAGATTTTAGGTGGGGTGAGGAGAAGAGAATCACTGATGCTGTTGATAAAGTTCATCAAGGTGTATTAAATGATCTAAACAGAGAAATTGAATTCTGAGAACTAAAGCCGATACAAAAATCTATGCCACCAGATAAAAACTGAATGCACTAATTATCACATTAAACGAAAGGAAAACCTTCTACGCACAAATTCCACCCATGATTTCTATAATTTTGTAAACAACAAACTAAAAGACTCAAGGTCTATCCCGCCCCTGAAAAGACCTAATGACCTAACGACGACACCATCAAAGCAAACCTCTTTAACACATTCTTTGGCTCAGTATTTGTAAACAGCAATGGATCAAGCCCAGTACTTCCTAGTCGAACCACAGACAACTAAAATGATCTAATATATATCGATTTTACATTATTGAAAAAGCACTGCGCAATCTAAAACCATCCCTATCTATTGGACCGGATGGAATATGTGCCTACTTCTTAAAAAAGCTATCTACTGCCAGAGCCGAACCTCTAGGCATAATCTTTGAAAAATCTTTCAGGACCAGCTCCTTGCCAAAACTATGGTCACAAGCCACGGTCATCCCCATCTTCAAAAAGGGAGACCCAGCCTAGTTGAAAATTACAAACTAATATCCTTATGCTGCGTCACCTGTAAAGTCATGGAATCAATTATTAACCAATCCATTATTCTCCACTTAGAGATAAATAACCTACTCTCTAATAAACAATTTGGTTTCAGAAAAAAACTATCCTTAATCTGCAACTCTTACACTGCAAAAACATATGGACTACACAACTCGATCAGGGCAAAGCAATAGATGCAATCTACATAGACTTCTGTAAAGCCTTTGATTCAGACAAACTACTACTAAAACTTAAAATCTTATGGTATCTCTGGACAGCTACCATTCATAACTGGATAGAAGCATTCCTGTCAAACAGACAACAAATGGTCAAAATTGGGAGCGTCCTATCAAATTCTGTATCTGTCAACAGTGGTGTCCCCCAAGGCAATGTTTTTGGACCAACTGTCTTCATACTCTACATAAATGACCTCTGTGTTCATATTAAGAGCAACTCTGATGATGATGTAAAGCTATTCAACACCACAGACAATACTGCTACCCTCCAAAAAGACCTTGACTATGTATCAGAATGGTCAATCAAATGGCAACTTCAAATCTCACCAAATAAATGCTTTGTCTTACATATTGGCAAAAATAATCAGAAAATAAAATACAAGCTAAATAGTCAAGACCTTGTTGAGGATTCAAACTCTGTCAAAGACTTTGGAGTACTTATCTCTAATGATCTAAGTGCTGGAACCCACTGTAACTACATAGCCAAAAAGGCATTAAGAGTTGTTAATCTAATCCTACGTAACTTCTTCTCTGGTAATATCACACTACTAACTAGAGCATACAAAACATTTGCTAGACCTATACAGCTCCTCAGTTTGGAACCCATATCATGTATCTGATACTAACACAATTGAAAAAGTCCAGAAAAATTTCTCTGCTCCTCTACTCATTGAAGAATACTTTATGCCACCAGACTTGAAACTCTAGACCTAGAAAACCTAGAACTACGGTGCCTTTGATCCGATCTAAATGTAGTATATAAAATCATACATTGCAATGTCCTGCCTGCAAATGAATACTTCAGCTTCAATCATAACAATACAAGAGCGAACAATAGATACAAACTCAAGGTTAATCACACCAAACGTTACTTCAGGAAATACGACTTCAGCAACAGAGTGGTCAATGTCTGGAATACTCTATCTGACTCTGTGGTTTCTTCCCCAAACTCCAAAAACTTCAAACTTAGACTGTCTACTATTGACCTCATCCCCTTCCTAACAGGTCTGTAGCGGGCATGCATAAGCGCACCAATCGTGCCTATCGTCCCTGTCCTATTGTTTCTTTTTATTTTTCTTATAAGTATCTATCTCATGTATTCAAAACTATGTTTATTCTTATACCTGTATCTTGTAATCGATTGACAAATCAAATCAAATCAAATAAATAAATAAATAAAACTACACCACACTTACATTTTTAATGATTCTTGCACAGTTCTTTCCAAATTCCAATCAGAAAAAAATAACATGCAGAAAAACAGTCAAGGAAGCCATTTAAATAGAGCTTTAACTTTTCAAGTGCAGAATATCTGTTGGAGAATATGCCAAGAAACAGGAGAGGGAGGGAAGGAGGGAGGGAGGGAGGGAGAGAGAGAGAGAGAGAGAGAGCAGCAGCTTTATTAGAAAAAGAATAATCATCAGGCAGCAGAATATTTATGTATCCAATGTTATATACAGCTGATTAATATATAAATATCCATGCAAGGCTATATTATATTATTGGCAGATTTCTCTTCTAAAAAATTCATATCACTTTCATTCTGCATAGATATTCTTTACAGGTAATCCTCGACTTTCAACAGTTCATTCAGTGGCCATTCAAAGTTACAATGGCACTGAAAAAAAGGGATTCATGATAGTTTTTCATACTTATGACCATTGCAGCATCCCCATAGTCACGTGATCAAAATTCAGATGCTTGGAAACTGACTCATATTTATGACAGTCACGGTGTCCCAG
Organism: Bungarus multicinctus; assembly: GCA_023653725.1. Classification (NCBI taxonomy): domain Eukaryota; kingdom Metazoa; phylum Chordata; class Lepidosauria; order Squamata; family Elapidae; genus Bungarus; species Bungarus multicinctus. The sequence goes on from CM042834.1 coordinate 214,533,662, forward strand.
GGTCATGTGGCCACCTTTTGCAATGTTCTGACAAGCAAAATCAATGGGGAAGCCAGTTTCACTTGTTACTAACTGAACTGTCATGCCCTTGTTAGCGTCAGACTCTGAGGGAGAGGAGGAAGAGCCGACAGGAAGTGGAGGTGTGTCTCCGGAGGTTATGGAGGAGGCTGGGGAAGGGTAGAGGCTGGCTGAGCAGTCAGAGGAAGAACCAGGTCCATCCCCTCTTCATCCTAGGACATGCAGGGCGGAACGGAGAAGGCAACAACTTGGCTTACGAAAGAGGAAGCGTCCATAATCCCCCTCATTGGTTGCAGCTGGGGAGAATAGTATATAAAAGAGACAATTAAAACGCAGTATTGCCAGGAGCAAAGCGTGTGTTATTTTGGCTGAAGTTATCTTGGTTGGCATCCTTCCAACACACTGTGCCTTATTATTTCCTTGAAGTTGGTAATTACTTATCCTGGTCCGTTGTGGAAATTCCTTCATTGTAGTTTGTTTTAGTTTTTTTATTTCACTTCTATCTGCTCATTAAGTTTGGACTGTATTGCTTTCTTTTGAAGACTATTTTTGAATACGTTTTATCTCCAGCGGAGAGTTATTGAACAGTGGGGCCAAGTTGGAGGCATTAAAGGACATTTATTTACATTTTGGATTTTGTTACATTTGTGTTACACTCCGGGTCATCACATGAACAACTGCATTGATTCACTTAACAACTGTGGCAAGAAAGATCATAAAATGGACAAAACTCATTTAACAAATGTCTCACTTAACAACAGAAATTTTGAGCTCAATTGTAGTTGTAAGTCGAGGTCTACTTGTATAGTAGAGAAGAATTCTGATGAGATTTGGACTAAGATGGTTATGCCAGTTCTGGTTACTACTGTTTACTTTCTTTAAATCTAGGTAAATTCCTGTTCGCATATACTCCTTGTTTCATATACTTCTCCTTTATTAACTAACCTCCCTCCATACAGCATATGTGGCCCCTTATGACCCACTACAGGAACTATAGTGTTTTCCAAATGACAGAGGTCATGAAGTTCAGCTCTTCTGTGATCTAAAGTGTGATTTCATTTCAAATGATCAAAGCAATCAGATTTGAAGCAGTTCCTTCACTTTAAAGAAGTGAACCACTTCATCTTGATTCCTCTAATCAAAGCAGGATGATTCCATTAAGAACCTTTAAGTCAAGACAGTTTCAGAAAGGCTTTGAGGTCTCAAAAGTAAGATGGCTCTCCTATAAAGAGATGTTTTAGATCACGGGGTTTTCAGGAGCTTTGCTTTACTTTTAGTTACTTTGTTATTTGTGAAAGTTTTACTAAGATTTTATCTTTTTAAAAGCTGATTCCTAAATGAGGTCTGTGAGCTGCTCATAGACAATTATCGATTGGAGTCATATATAAACCTACTAAGCAAAATCAATTAATCAATAGTGAATAAAATGATTCAGTAAACATTTCACTTTGGAGAAAAAGCAAATGTTTCCATGAATGTGTGCGCCCACAAAGTCCTCTTTTATAATCCAGATCAAGAATCTATTAGGGCATTGCTTCAACCCAGCATTTGGCTTAACTTCTTCAAGTCAATGCTATTTTGAAGCTCAACATACAGTAACTATGCCTGAAAGCGCGCATGTGCACGTGCACACACACACACACACACATCCCATAGCATCATCCTCAAACAACTAATAAGGAATCCCATACAGCAGTCTTCAGGGCTGTGATGCCTTCTAAATATTTTTATTTATTTATTTATTTATTTATTTATTTATTTATTTATTTATTTATTTATTTATTTATACAAACACTTATATACCGCCCTTCTCCCGAAGGACTCAGGGCGGTGTACAGCCAATCCTACCCCAATGTACAATACAAAAATTAAAATGAATTAAATAATTTTGGGCTGTAATAAATTAAAAGTCCACCCTCCCCCATAACTAATTAAAAAACCCCAAATAATTAAAACCCAATTTAAAAACGGGAGACAATTAAAATCTTGTATCAGCCCAGGCCAGCCTGCTCGAAGCGCCAGGTTTTTAACACACGTCTGAAGGCTCACAGGTCCATGCTGGTGCGTATTTCTGGGGGCAGACTATGCCAGAGGGCAGGGGCCCCCACAGAGAAGGCCCTACTCCTGGGGGCCACCAGACGACACATAGAAGCCGACAGCACTCGGAGAAGGCCCTCCCTGTGGGAACGCACAGGTCTGTTGGAGATCACCGGCAGAATGCGGTCCTGCAGGTAGCTTGGCCCAATGCCATGGATCGCCTTAAAGGTCAAAACTAGAACCTTAAAGCGAACCCGGAAAACCACCGGCAACCAATGCAGCTCGCGCAGGAGAGGCGTCACATGGGAGCTCCGCAACGCCCCCATAATCACCCGCGCGGCCGCATTCTGCACCAGTTGGAGTCTCCGGGTGCTCCCCACAGGGAGCCCCATGTAGAGAGCATTACAATAATCCAGGCGAGAGGTGACAAGGGCGTGAGTGACCGTGTGTAAGGGTAACGATCCAGGAAGGGCCGCAACTGGTAAATCAGGCGAACCTGATAAAAAGCCGCCCTAGAGACGGCCGCAATATGGTCTTCTAAAGACAGCCGTGCATCCAGGAGGACACCCAAATTGCGAGCCCTCTCTGTGGGGGTAAAATCTCTCCCCCAATAGCCAGCGAAGGCGTCAACTGGCTATATTGGGCTGCCGGAAACCACAGCCACTCAGTCTTGGACGGGTTGAGTCGGAGCCTGTTCCCGCCCATCCAATTCCGCACGGCCTCCAGACACCGGGACATAGCCCCCACAGCATCATTGGGGTGGTCTGGGGTGAAGATGTAAAGCTGGGTGTCATCTGCATACAGATGGCACTGCACCCCAAGACCACGGATGATCTCGCCCAGCGGCTTCACATAAATGTTGAACAAGAAAGGGGAGAGGACCGACCCCTGAGGCACCCACAAATAAGGGGCCTAGAGGTGGACCTCTCCCCCCCGCCAACACAAATTGCGAGCGGTTGGAGAGGAAGGAGGAGAACCATCGCAAGACAGTTCCCCCAATCCCCAACCCCTCCAACCGCCGCAATAAGATACTATGGTCGATAGTATCAAAAGCCGCCGAGAGGTCTAATAGGACCAGGACAGAGGAGAACCCCTGTCACGGGCCCTCCAGAGATCATCAACCAACGCGACTAATGCTGTTTCAGTACTATGCCCGGGCCTGAAGCCCGATTGAAATGGATCAAGGTAAGTCGCTTCCTCCAGGTACTGAGGAAGCTGACGTGCCACCACGCTCTCAACAACCTTCGCTAGGAAAGGAAGGTTGGAGACTGGACGATAATTGTTTAAAACAGCCGGATCCAGGGTAGGCTTCTTGAGGAGGGGCCGCACCACCGCCATTTTCAGGGCAGTAGGGAGCGACCCCTCTCTCAATGAAACGTTGATAATCCCCTGGAGCCAGCCTCGTGTCATCTCCCTGGCCGTCGAAACCAACCAGGAGGGACACGGGTCCAACAAACACGTGGTGGCATTCAGCCCCCCCAGCAACCTGTCCACACCCTCGGCGGTCACAAGGTCAAACTCCTCCCAGATAATATTCTCAAGACCTGCCCTGGACACCTCCCCCGGGACCATCCAATTGGAGTCCAGCCCGTCCCGAATCTGAGCGATTTTGTCGTGCAGAAATCGGGAAAACTCCTCCGCCCTACCCTGCAAGAGGTCATCCCGCACCCTCGGCTCAAGCAGGGAGCGGGTCACTCTAAACAGGGCGGCAGGCCGATTATCTGCCGACGCAATAAGGGCGGAGAAATGCGAACGCTTCGCTGCCTCTATCGCCACAAGGTAGATCTCACCTGTGTTCGGTTGGACTCAATGCGGCTAGCCTTCCAAACACTCTCTAGACGTCTTTTCTGGCACTTCATCTCCCGTAGCTCCTCCGTAAACCACGGAGCCAAGTGGGATCTGTGTCGAGTCAGAGGTCGCAGAGGCGCAACCTGGTCCAGAGCCCCGGCAGCCAACCTATCCCAGGCGGCTACCAGGTCTCCAGGCGAGTTGTGAGCCAGAGTCTCGGGAAATGGTCCAAGCTCCCTCTGGAACCGCTCAGGGTCCATCAGGCGCCTGGGGTGGAACCATCTACATGGCTCCGCCTCCCTGCAGTGGGGGGTGGCAGTACAGAAGTCCAGTCTAAGAAGAGAATGATCTGTCCATGACAAGGGTTTGATCACTAAATCCCCAAAATTACAGTCATTCAACCACTGACCAGAGACAAAAATAAGGTCCAGTGTCCTCCTATATGAGTAGGTGCAGAAACTAATTGGGTCAGGTCCATGGCCGTCATGGAAGCCATGAACTCCCGGGCTACCCCAGAGGTTTCACCGAGTGACGGCAGGTTGAAATCCCCCATGACTAAAAGCCTAGGGGTCTCAACCACCAGCCCGGCTATCACCTCGAGGAGTCCAGGCAGGGCCAATGACACGTGGCAGGGAGCCAGGTACACCATCAAAAGGCCCATCTGAACCCCTTGTCCCCACTTCACAAAGAGAGACTCACAATCAGCCGTCTGAGGGACAGTGGCCTCCCTAGGACAAAGGACCTCTCTAATAAGCACCGCCACCCCTCCACCCCTTCCCTGGCACTTAGGCTGATGAAATGCTAAGAAACCTGGTGGGCACATCTCTCTCAGAGGGACACCACCCTCTGGGCCCAACCAGTTTTCGATAACCCCTACCAGGTCCGCGCCCTCCTCCTGAACTAAATCACAGATCAGGGGGGCTTTGTTGACAATAGACCCGGCATTGCATAACATCAGCCGGGTACTCAGGGCCCAAGGCTCTGGACAACCAGGTCTGCAGGAAGGGTAAAGAGGGTCGGAGCACGCTACCGCTTGAAGATATCGACAGCGCGATCCCCTAACCTGATATGGCCCTCTACCCCCGCCATATCTGCCCCTCCCACTAACCGTACCGATAAAATTGGCCCCTGGCATCCCACCCTCCGTCCGCCCCCCCAGCACACATCCCCCCGAGCTGCCCCAGACGTGCGTGCTGGCCTGGCTGCCCCCAGATCCTTGCGGGTTGTCCCCCAAACCCGGTTCGGATTTCCCCAACCCCTTTAAAAAACCCACTAAAAAATTAAAAACCCCGGGCTTCCCGCATTTCCTCCGGCCACACCATCTCTCGGGATCCCAGGATCCGTCATTGAGATATGTCCTGGAGAGCTTTGAAGGCCACTTAAGGGAGAGGGGGACATCCCTCAAGGCCCAAAGCTCTCTCCTAGAATAAGTCAGAGGCCTCGACAACAATGTCCCGGCAGTCCGACGATGCCCTCCACTGCCTTCGATGTTCCCCAGCGGCGCTCGATGGGCTCCAGCTGCCTTGGGGTCCACGGCCCCTCCTCCCAGTCCACCCACCTCTGCCACCGGTGGGGACACCGGGGGAGGAAATTCACAGACGGAGCCGCCGATCCCCCCCTCCCGGCCCAACCACCCCTGCCACCGGTGGGGGCCCAAGGGGAAAGGGGGCATCGTCCGCAGCTCCGCCGGCCATCCAGGAGCGCCGACGCCCGATGCCACACATCACTGTCCAACCTCCGAGGCCGTCGAGGCCGCCGCTCCATAGCCATTGAGCCACTCACCATTGCTCCGAGGCCGCCATGCCAACGCCAATGGCGAGGCCACCGAGGCCGCCCCGAGGCCGCCGCTCCCTCACCATCATGCTCCGAGGCCGCCGAGGCCACCGCGCCAACGCCGAGACCGCTCCGAGGCTGCTCCTAGGCCGTCGTGGCAGCGCTGAAGCCACTCCGAGGCCGCCGGGTCCGCTCCGCGCCATTGCTGCTACCTCCGGGGCCACCGAGGCCGCTCCAAGGCCGCTCTGAGACCGCCGCGGCCACGCCGGGGCCGCCGACACTGCTCTGAGGCCGCTCCGAGGCTACCGCGGCCACGCCGACACTGCTCCGAGGCCGTTCCGAGGCCACCGGGGCCGTTCTGTGCCAGCGCCGCCACCCCTGAGACACCGAGGCCACCGCACCAGCACTGAAGCCGCCGGGGCCACTCCTTGTTAGTGTCGACATTCCCGAGGCCGCCGAGGCTGCTCCCAGGCCGCTCCCAGGCCATCGCGTCCATGCCGAGGCCGCCGAGGCCACCGCGTCAACGCCATCGCTCCCACCGGCCCCATTGTCCCAGCCAACCCCCGACCAGCTCCTGATGTAGCCAGCTGGTCTCCCCTGGTACTCCCCCACCTCTGCCATTGGCGAGGGGACCCAGGGGACATGGGGGCTCGCATCGTAGACCATCCAGGCCGGAGGAGCCTCCGGCGAAAGCGTCCGTCCGCCATCATGCATGACAAGAAGTTTAGCTTACAATATTCATCGTCCATGACCATTGATCATGATGGCTCAGAACAATGAGTGTTGTAGTCCAATACTTTTACAAGGTAACGATTTGGGGAGATATCTATAGGCGATGTTTATTTTAGGAAACTTCAATGCTTCTATTCTTCCACCCATTTTCCCCTAAATGCATAACTAGGGTAAGTATATATTGCATTCATTATGTGATTCTGAACCTAGATTTATAAGTTAAGGACCAATTTCTCTCAAGCAGACACCATGTGTGTGTGTGTAAAAACTATAGCTTGAACAAGTATTCTGGAATTTTGTAAAAAATGAAATAGATTGGTGTTTAGGTGGATGCATGATTGAATGTTCCAGTCTGTCAATAAGAAAAGTGAGAAACCTGGCATCTTCCAAATACTCTTTCCATTGCCCGTTCTGGCCCAGATTGAAAAAGCCAAAAATGTCTACTAAAAGTATTACAAAATATATATTGGAATGAAATTGGTATACTATTGCAATAGTTTTAGATCAGTTTTAAACTTTTACTGTAATTATAACTGATCTGGACTGGGTAAAATAGGACCTGTTGAGATTTGTTAGGGAAAAAAATGTGTTTTAGTTTGTCAGCTTAAATGGCATTTATTTTTCTTTAGACTACCTTGAGCTCCTGAAATCTAAATAGTTTATTGAATTTTTGTACACTTTAATAATGCATGATATTGTATTATAATGCATGGTTTATTCTCTTTCCTGCTTAATTTTTGTTTATGAATATTAAAACATCCATTCATTTTTTTACTATGACCTGAGGGACACCTTCAGCTTACTTCTTGCAATGCATGCCCCATTTTGGAGATAAAATACTCAAATGCTTTGGGAATTGTGTAGTGATTCAAAAAAGCAGGAAAATAGCTAGATTTTATGCCACACATTCTTTTTAAGCACACTGGTTTTGAAAAAGGCTTGTTTTTCAGTGTAAAAAGGCTAATATAACTGAAATGCATGACAAGAAGTTTAAGTCAATTTATCTGTTTATTCTCAATTATGAGTTTCAAATGCAATAGAAGATGATTCACCAGGTAAGTAGCCAGCTTCATAGAAAATGTATTTCTTTTATTGTTATTTCCCAGTAAAAGAGATACATTCAAAGCATTAGACAAATAACTAGCACTAAGGAGATCTAAGGACCACAACTGATATTTTAACAAAATAACAAATGCCTTTTGTACATTTTATCAAAACAAAACAAATGACACAGTTTAAGTTGTGTTAAAAACTAATACTGAAATTACTTTCCACAGAATCAGAACATTACGTTAAAACTGTATATTCTTGTTCTAAAGTTTGTAACAAGAAGCTTAACAAGATTCTAGCATCCCAGAAATGTTAGTAGAAGATTCTGTGGAAAGTAATTCTAAAGTTTCTGGGATGTACGTGTGTGTGTGTGTGTGTGTGTGTGTGTGTGTGTGTGTGTTGAACATGCCTCATGCTCCTTCCTCCTCTTACTTTCCCTCAACCCTATGAGATGAATTGGACTGCCCAAAGTCACCCAGCTGGCTTTCATGACTGAGATGGGACTAGAACCAGGGGTGGGATTCTACAGGTTCACACCTATTCACTAGAACCGGTTGTTAACATTCTAAGCAGTTTAGAGAATCGGTTATTAGAAGAAATTACTGGCCTGATCCTGTAAGGAAGGCAGGAAGGAAACATTCTGGTGTTGCTTACATAAACTGCCTCTCCATTAACTCTTATTACATTCTTGGCAGGACTAGACTTCCTGTCTCTGGAACTTCTCTGGAGTTTTTTTTCCTCCTTTGCTGGTACTTTGCTTGAGTGGCGTGACTATTCAAAGTTACAATAGCATGGAAAAAAGTGACTTATGACCATTTTTCACACTTACGACTGTTACAGCGATGGTCAGGCGATGAGATGCATGCCTCGATGTGAGTGATGTTGTGTTGGCCACGCCCAGTCAATAACATAACCCCAAGCCATGCCCATCACCTAAGTCACGTCCACAGAACTGGTTGTTAAAAAATTTGAATCCCACCCCTGACCAGAACTCATAGTCTCCTGGTTGCTAGCCTGGTACCTTAACCATTTCTCTTCCTGTAAGCCCCTGTTGTGAAGTATTTAGATTTTTCAAAAGCTAAGAGAAAAGTGGAGCCATTTTTTATCCACTTTAAAAGTTCTAAGTTTAAAATTCAAAGTATTTTATTTTGGTAAAATCTTATAACTTGTGTAAGTCTTATAACTTGTGTAATATTATGATTCTTATAACTTGTGTAATATTATGATTGACCAATTTTATTACTTACAACTGAGATTAAGCTTGTTTTATCATTGATTCAAACTAGACTTGAAGGTTCCTACTTAAAGAGATCACCTCATTTTGAAACAAAGAAATTAAGTAAAAATGAATATTCTGTAGGAAAAAGGGGCAAAGAATTTTTACTAGTAGTTATGCTTAGAAGTCTAGCACCATAGTCAAGCAAATATGTTACTTGTTTGACTTACATTTTTATATTATGCAGTGTCTAAATCTAATTTCCAAAGTAGAGTATATGTATATTAAATTCATTTCAGATTAAGTAGATTTAGTTTAAGCCTCCCTCATCCCAAATCAATAGATAAATTTATTACATCTAACTTAAGATTCAATTATTCTACCTTGTGCTTTACTGAAATCCATTTATTAAGAGTCTCCATTAATCTTGATGTCTACTTTATTGCAGTCTGATCACAGGTGTCTGCAGAGAGGCAAGTGACAAAATATGTGCTGTATTGCTGCATTGCAAACTTGTATTGTATACTTGTATGTGGCATTATAAAAATACCAGTTTGCAGAGAGTGTAATTTTTTTTTATCATAATGCACATTTTGTCACCTAGTCTATACAGGCCAGTTTAAGAAGGGGTTATTAACCTGTGATCCATGGATGGATTTCAAGGGAAAAAAATATAATGCTATTTTTTACATATATCTCCATGTCACATATTTGTTCTTTTTGATAACTGGGACCCATTTATCAGACTCTCAAAGTGGTACAACAAGGTGTAGAAGCTCTATTCCAGGGATTGAAGTATTGTACATTGAGCATTGTAAAGGTATCAATGATGTGTTCCTGCATATGTGTGTAAAAAATGTTGGTAATAAATGTTTGACGGAAACACAATCTTTTCCTTATCTGTGTTGATGATCATGTATCTATAAAGAGGTTGGATTTCAATTGCACAATGATTCCACTATCTTGGCTTTGTAACTTTATATATGCAGTGCATATGAAACAGTCCTTCCTCTTTTTTATCACAATAGAACCTTGAATGATAGTTGGGTTGTGAGATAGTGACCAGGCCAAAATCATCAGTACATTCTACAGTCAACAAGAGGTGTCAATTCATTGTCTGATTCCAATCTTATATTCTGAGTAACAATAATACTAAAACACCTACTTCATAGCAAGAACAGACACCTTGAAATATTCCAGAAGTTTCAGAGCAGTGCTTCTCAACACTAACAACTTTAATATGTGTTGACTTCAATTCCTTAAATTCATGCTGGTTGGAGAATTATAGGCATTTGAGTCCACAGTACTTAAAGATGTCAAGATTAATAAAAAATATATTCTAGAACTGTGATGGTGAACCTTTTCCACATTGCGTGCCAAAAGTGTGCACATGTGCTCAAGTGCCTGCACCCATGATGCAATGAGCATGTGACTCCCCCGCCCCCTGCACATGCGCAAGACCTCCTGCATGTGCACCGCATGCCTCTGTACATGTACATGCGACCCCCCCACACCACACACCTCTGAGCATGTGCACGCAACTCCCCTGCATGCCACATGTGCATGTGCAGCAGATACCCAACAATCAGCTGGCTGGTGAGGGATGTGCATGCATGCGCAATGGGGGTCTTCCGGGTGACCTCTCACATGCTGGCAGAAGTGGCTCTGTGTGCCACTTCTGGCATGCATGCCATAGGTTTGCCATCACAGTTCTAGAGCATCTTCCTTAGGCCCAAGTTAGCATGCCTAATGTTTACGTGCTGAAGAGTTATAATCACATTACGTGGATCACCCTAACTGCCTGTACTTTCTAATATTCTTTCTGAATCACAGAGATAATACCCACTGAAAAATTAATCTGATCTGATATTTTTTTTTAATATTTTGATTTGTCAATCGCTTACAAGATAATAGGTATAAGTATATACATAGTTATGGATACATGAAATGGGTACATATAAGAAAAATAAAAGAAGCAATAGGACAGGGATGGTAGGCACATTGGTGCGCTTATGCATGCCCCCTACAGACCTCCTAGGAAAGGGGTGAGGTCAATAGTAGACAGTCTAAGGTTAAAGTTTTTGGGGTTTGAGGAAGAAACCACAGAGTCAGGTAGAGTATTCCAGACATTGAACACTCTGTTGCTGAAATCGTATTTCCTGAAGTCAAGTTTGGTGCAATTAACCTTGAGTTTATATCTATTGTGTGCTCTTGTGTTGTTATGGTTGAAGCTGAAGTATTCACTGACAGGTAAGTCATTGCAATGTATGATTTTATATACCATACTTAGATCAGACCGAAGACAACGTAGTTCTAGGTTTTCTAGGTCTAGAGTTTCAAGTCTGGTGGCATAAGGTATTCTACAACAAGTAGAGGAGTGGAGAACTCTTCTTGTGAAATATTTCTGGACTTTCTCAACTGCGCTAATATCAGATACATAAGGTGGGTTCCAGACTGATGAGCTGTATTCGAGTATTGGTCTAGCAAATGTTTTGTATGCTCTAGTTAGTAGTGTGACATTACCAGAAAAAAAGCTACATAGGATTAGGTTAACAACTCTTAATGCCTTTTTGGCTACGTAGTTACAGTGGGCTTTAGCACTTAGATCGTTAGAGATGAGTATTCCAAGGTCCTTTACAGAGCTTGGATCATCAACAAGGTCTTGACTATTCAGCTTGTATTTTATTTTCTGATTTTTTTTGCCAATATGTAAGACAGAGCATTTATTTGTTAAGATGTGAAGTTGCCATTTGTTTGACCATTCTGATACATAGTCAAGATCTTTTTGAAGGGTAGCAGTATTGTCTTTGGTATTGAACAGCTTTACATCATCAGCCAAGAGAACGCAGTTGCTCTTAATATGATCACAGAGGTCATTTATGTAGAGTATGAAGAGAATATCTTCATATCTGCAAAGTAAAGGAGGACACTTTTCTCTCTTGTATTACAAATTTGTATTATTTTGAAAACTTTGAATAGTTTCTTTTGCTGAGAAATTCCTTTGGTTTCACCATCAATTAAAATGCATCAATATTTGATGCTTTTTAAAAACCAGTGAATTGAATACATATGTGTGTGGAGGTAGCACATAACTGTCAAAGATGCAGATTGATGAATGCAAGCTGGAGTTACTTTGGATACTTTTGCAATCAGCTTATGCTATGCTTAGCTGAAATAAATGAAAGAAGCTGACATCTTCAGTTCTGAAACCTCCATATGAATATAGAGTAGCCTAAATTGCTGGAGCTCTTCCTTCTTCATAAATAAATAATGATCCAACACAAAAAATATATATTTACGATGGTTGGCATGTATTTGAATATTAGTAGTTCAGGTTGGTAGTTAGGCTGTTGCCAAGCTCTGAGCTTGGCAATTTGGTTGCAAACATTTCATCACCATTTGCGAAGACATCGTCAGTGTGCTTTGAATTGTGCTCGTTTGTCAGAGCACTGGCCTTTAAATACCTTTTTATGTAATGCAAATTAGCGTGGATGTTGTTTGTTCAGCTACTTCTGAGACATGGTCTGTTTTTGGACTGTTTGATTGGCTGGCTCTTGTTATTGAGGCATGGTATTTGGTTTTAAGTACTGCCTGTGTGATATAAATTAATGTTGTTTGTCCGGATACTTCTGAGTCATGGTCTGGTTTTGGATTGTTTGATTGGCTGACTGTTGTTACTGAGATGTGGTGCAATTTCTTGTGAGCTGATGGGTTATGATTTTTGTTGTTGCATAGTGACATGCCTGTTCGTTCATTTTAAATGCTATCTTTGGGATCATTGTTGATTGTGGTTCTTTTGTTCTCAGTGATTGGTGGACTGGATCAATGTCAATATGTCTGTTTATTGATTTATTGGTGGAAAACCAGGTTTCAAGGAATTCTCTTTTTCTCCTTGATTTCTCTCCTGGGTTACAACTTTGGTTCTGGTTAGATCAAATTTGTGTCCTTCTGAATTTTTGTGGATGGACATGATATACGATGGTTAAAAAAGCATGTGTAAACATTGCCAATACTGTGCCCTTCTAGAAATTCTAGTCAGAACACTTCTCCACAAACATCCTTAAGCAGAACTAGGAATTTGTCTTAATTAAACCCGTATTATCATTGGGTAGACACAAAGGTGACCAGTTGCCAATTGATTAAATCTCCATTGGGAATTAATCTGCTTCTCAGAATGTTTTCTTTTTAAAATGTTTATCACTTTAGTCAGCTTTATATTTGCAAATCTACTGATCAATAGAAAAAAACCCCAACCAATTCCAATATAATTTTGTGTTTTTTCTTTTTTAATATATATATATAATCTAGGAGTTTTCATAGAATATTTCCTGAAAAAAGGGGGAAATGTGATGGTCTTCAAATGGATTTGTAATTTTTCACAGCAGCATATACAGTAGGTAACATCATCCTAAATGTTGACATGTATTTGCATCCTTTGAAGTTTTAGTAGGTTACAAAGTTATGACAGATACAACCTAACCCTTTACTGATGGTCTTGTCCATTCCATGAGTAGAATGAAGCAGCTGCCTAAAATAGTGGACATAGAAGGGTCATACTTTACATCAGATAGGCCCTATTGAGTTTCAAGAGCACCTATGGGTCTCTCTGATCACTGTATGATTCATTTTGTCCCTGACTATAAACAAAAACTAAAAATCACAAAACCTGTGTTCAAAATAGTAAAGAACAGGACTGAGGAAAAGTTAAAGTTACAGACTTGCTTTGATTGCACAGACTGGAGATATTTTGAAGCTGCTTCAGTTGACTTGGATGAACTCTTTGATACCGTGACATCATATGTTAGGTTTTGTGAGGTCTTGTGTGTGCCTACCAAAAGCTTGAACATATTGAGTTTGAATTATTGAATCTGTCATCTGTACTTTGATAACTGTCTAGTTTGGTACAGCAAGTAAACAAGACAGATATAGACACCAACACATAGTTAGAACTGCAAAAAAATTGCAACCAGCCTGCCTTCCATTGAAGTCCTGTATAATGAGGGGGTCAGAAAGAGGGCTGAAAAAATATCTACAAACATCCCTGGACATCAATTCCTCTCCTCAGGATGCTGCTATACTATAGGACGTTGCATGATTAAATATCTAGAAACAGGGATAGTTTTTTCTCTTGTGCCATCATTCTGCAAACACCTAATCGTCGTAGTATTGTTTTATGTCTAAGTATATTTACTCATGTTGGGTGGCTGTAACATTATTAATATTCTTCTTCTCATCTTCTCTACTACCCTCTCTTATTGGTATCATATTATGATTATTATTCTGTTGCTTTTCATGGACAGTTGAAAATTTCTCCACCAGAGATAAATTTCTTGTGTGTCTAATCAACCTTGGCCAAAATAAAATATTGCATTGTATTTCCGGCTCTGTGTCAGATTCTATAGAACTGCCATAGGAATGCTTGGGTATTCCATGGAAACTTATATTTTCCCACTGCTTCCTTCTCAGTCTCTCTTGGAGCAAGACACTGACATCAGAATAGATTTCAGGCACACCTGTTTGCTCTGGAAGGGTTCCTATGGATCAACTCTATTCAGAGTGTTAGGCTTTTCATGCAGAAACAGAATAAGAGATATGTTTCTTTCAGAATCAATAAAATCACTCAAAGCCCTGAAATAATATTGAGTGAAATGAAAACACAATTATGCATATGAGCAGGCTTACTTTAAAGAGCAGGATTGTAAGTATAGTTTGAATAATTATCTAAAAAGAGGATGTTTAAGGAAGTGGAGTTGAAAGGGGGAAGTTGTTATGTAATGTGCTGTCTTGCACTCTGTTTTTCAAACCCTAAAGGGATAGCTCCAACAGAGCACAATAGGTTTCCTGAAACAAAAGATAGAGCATAAAATCTAAGAGGATACTGTGGTAGCTAGCAAACTATAGAATTGGGCAGGATACAACCAATGTAGAAACTAATCAAAGAAAGAGCACAAAGAGCTCCAAGCAAAATGCTCCAAATATGGCAAACGAACTTTAAAAGAATAATAAAAAGTATTCACACATAAATATAATGCAAACCTCACCTATATATTAAAGGAATATGAACTGGAAATGACTGATCATAAAAGAAGGCCTGGAGTTTTGAACTTTTTGTTTTATGAAATTTCAGGGTTTCAGATCTAAAAGTTGTATAAAAGTATATTTTGATCCTATTTAGATATACTTATGTAAGACCATTAAAACCTTAGACTATTTTAGTTATATACTGATAGATTATTATGCTGTATGAAGTTTTTTTTTTAAATGAAGAACCAAATATTTCACTTTATTAAGCTATGCTGTATAAACGTAACATTAGATTCATCTAATCTCTAATCTGTGTACTATGTTGAAATATTAATTATTGTAACATTTATAACCCAAGCTTCCAGAATTATTATTTAATGTATTTTTAAAAAAAATCAATTTCTAACAAAACTACATAGGTACAATTCTATTAGTCCCAAATATATAATATAACAAAGTGTATTATAAATAATATATTATAAACAAATAATTAGAGTTCAAAAGACCTATTTTTATTCTACCAGCAAAAGAAAGGATTGCGGCAATTGACTTTATTATCAGTAATAAAGTTTTGTGAGTGATTCACCTGAAACTAGAATAACTTAGCTTGAAAACTCTAGTAAATAATTTGAAATAGATATGATAAAGGTTTCAAACATAAAAAAATCTTCAAAATGTAGTGACCTATCTTCAAGATCATTACATTAGAAATAATTCATATTACTAAATGTTCTATACACAGGAGAACTATATTAGTCTATATTAGTTTTCAAGGAAAAATGCAAGTGTGAGATGTTATCACTGTAGCCAGAAAACAAGCATGAAATTAAAGCTGTTTATATTGTAAATATTTTTCCCCATTTAGCTAAAACTTATTCCCATACTTGTGATAATCTTGAAATCTATTGTATTGTATTGCATCTTCCATTTGTCATAGCAAGGAGAAACTACTTGAAGGAAAAGCAAAGAAATCAAGTATTTTTGTCAGATCTCTTTTCATTTGTTCATTTTTTGAACAACTGTTTCATAAGGCAAACATGAACATATGCCATACTTAGATGCGAAGAGGTTTACTGAAATATTTATTTATTTATTTTGAAGGGAATAAGATCAACTTGGCTTGAGTGGATGTGGGAGTTTAGAAGCTACTCTGGGAGCTGAACTGGTTTCCTGTAGGTTTCCAAGTGAAATTCAAGTGCTGGTTATCATCACCTATAAAGCTCTTCATGGCATAGGACCAGATTATTTATTACCGCTTGCAAATGGTACATACCCATAACTTGCTCTGAGTCCCTTCTCTGAAACAATGTTATATTTTGGCACTTAAGATATATGCTGAAATAATTTATCCTCTTCCAACATAGAGCTGGTGTCAGCTGTATGAGATAGACTACACATTGGCTAGTCTAGATGATTAGATTGATTAATGTAACAGAATCTCACAACTCTGAATATTTTTCTTTTCCTCCTTTTTTTCATATTAGTGTGAATTTCGGGGGAGGTTGTATTGCTCTCCATTTGTTTGAGCTTGTGCAAGATTTATTTATTTATTTATTTATTTATTTATTTATTTATTTATTTATTTATTTATTCGATTTGTATACCACCCCTTCTCCCAAAAAGGGACTTGGGGCGGTGAACAGCCACATAAAAACATACAAATAGAAAAGTTTAAAAAGTTTAAAAATTAATTAAATACATGGCTAAGACCAGTAAAACCCATAAAAAATTAAAATCAAATTAAAAACCCTACTCATAACGTTATGCCAGACCGGCCTGTTGCAAAAGGTGGATCTTAAGTGCTCGTCGGAAGGCCCGAAGGTCAGTAATGGCTCGCATCTCCGCCGGTAGTTCATTCCAAAGGGAGGGTGCTCCCACAGAGAAGGCCCGCACCCTCGGGGCCTCCAACTGACATCAACCAGCCGGCGGCACCCCAAGGAGGCCAACCCTGTGGGAGCGCACCGACTGGCAGGAGGCCGATGGTGGCAGCAGGCGGTCCCGCAAGTACCCGGGTCCACTTGTCCACTAAAGCCATGGAGCGCTTTAAAGATGGTCACTAGCACCTTGAATCGCACCCGGAAGGCCACCGGAAGCCAGTGCAGCTCGTGCAGGAGCGGTGTAATATGGGAGCTCCGAGAAGCCCCCAAGATCACCCGCGTGGCCGCACTCTGCACCAGTTGAAGCCTCTGGATGCTCTTCAAGGGGAGCCCCATGTAGAGAGCATTGCAATGATCTAGGCAGAAGGTAACGAGAACAGAAGTGACTGCGCAATGCACCCCGATCCAGAAAGGGCCGCAACTGGTAGATCCGATGGACCTGATAAAAAGCCCCCCTGGTGACAGCTGATATATGATCATCCAATGATAGCTGCCCATCCAGGAGGACTCCCAGATTGTGCGCCCTCTCCATGGGAGCCAAGATTTCACCTCCCATGGTCAGCAATGGAATGAGCTGACTGTATCTGGGCACAGGGAACCACAGCCACTTGGTTTTGGTAGGGTTGAGCCAAAGCCTGTTGACTCCCATTCAACTCCGCACGGCTTCCAGGAACCGAGTCATCACTTCAACGGCTTCGTCGGGGTGGCCCAGGATGGAAATGTATAGCTGAGTGTCGTCAGCATCCTGATGAAACTCCACCCCGAAGCCACGGATGATCTCCCCCAGCGGCTTTACATAAATGTTGAACAGCAGGGGCAAGAGCATGGACCCCTGAGGCACCCCACAACACAAGGGCCTCAAGTCGATCTCCGCCCCCCTGCCAACACAAATTGCAAGCAGTCGAAGAGGAAGGGGGAGAACCACTATAGCACAGTGCTTCCCACTCCCAACCCCCCCAACCACCACAATAAGATACTGTGGTTGACAGTATCAAAAGCCTCAGAGATCTAATAGGATCAGGACAGAGGAACAACCCCTGTCCTGAGCCCTCCAGAGATCATCCACCAACGCGACCAACGCCGTCTCCGTGCTGTACCCAGGCCTGAAGTCCGATTGGAGGGGATCTAAGTATACCGCTTCCTCCAGGTGCTGAGGGAGTTGTCGTGCCATCACACTCTCAACAACCTTCGCCACAAAGCGAAGGTTGGAGATTGGATGATAATTTGACAACAATGTTGGGTCCAGGGACGGTTTCTTGAGGAGGGGCCTCACCACCGCCTCTTTCAAGGTGGCTGGCAAAAACTACTCACTCAAGGAAGCATTGATAATACCCTGGAACCAACCTCGCGTAACCTCCCGGGTGGCCACAACCAACCAGGAGGGACACGGGTCCAATAAACATGTGGTGGCATTAAGCCCACCCAGCATCCTGTCCACATCATGCAGGGTCACAGGATCGAACTCCCCCCAAATGACCTCACCGAAATCCAACCTCGCCCTCCCACCCAGAGTTTCCCAGTCAGAGTCCAAGCCATCCCGGATCTGAGCGATTTTGTCCTGAAGAAAAATAGAAAAATCCTTGGCCCGTCCTTGCAAGGTTTATCTGCTCATTGTCTTTGTAATGGATTTCTTTCTCTGTCAAGGTCATTGTCACTACCATTTACAGCTGGCCCAGGTCTTTAGAAAGGTGGGGATGGAAACTTGCTCTTTTCTCATTTAGGTCAGAATTGTCAGGGTTCCCATCAGAAGAAGTGCAAAGCTTTGTTATTTGTTATTGGTTATTTTTCTTCATCAGTTATTGTACCACTGACCAGGTTGTATTGCTCAAATCATGTGACTATGTAAGTATCTTAAATAAATAAAGTAAATATATAGGTCCCAAAAATAAAGGAGGGAGGTTAGTTGGAAACTTGCATAAAGAAATCTAAATATAAACTCCTTTTAGGCCAGGATTTCATTAATGCAAAGAACATCTTAGTATTTAGTGGAAAAAATAATGCTTTAAAGAAGAGACATGATGATTTTTAAAAGAAAAAGAAGAAGCTAGGAATTGTGAATGAGATCTGTTATCTTTGCTCCTCATTACATATTGTCATCATATTTTCTACATAGAACAATCAAAACGTATCACTTTTGCTGAATAGAAAAAGTTCCCCTTTGTGCAGATCACAGCATGGTTAGGGCAGCAGCAGCTCACAAATCTACTGAAGACATCAGTATATTTCTCAAGCATTTATTTAGTCACAATTCAAGACACTGCAGTAGAATTGTAACTATTCCATGACAAAGAAAGAATTCAAACATCTGCAGGAATGTTGCTACATTTCTTCCCAACTCTAGATTAGTAGCCTGACAAATCATATTAGTTGATAAGAATTAGCTGAAGTTAGGCTCACAAATGATAAATTTAAGGTGATATATAATATTCAATGTTTTGTGAAAAGTGGAGATTGGCACGTTTAATAGAAAGATGCATTCATGCAATAAATGAAGATGTTAGAAAAACCCAGCTTATGGTGAACTTATTATTCACCTGAACAGTTTCCTCATCTCACATCAATGAAGACACCCTCAGACTGAACAACGTATTAAATATTGTAGATAAAATGCATGCATAAGATTTCGCAAACTGTCTATGAACTTCCTATTCACTTGCTATTGCTCTTTAAAAGGCCTCCTCAGTTTCCTAACAAAGTAGAATTTGGCCAGGCATATGAAAAGATTATTGGATTTATTGCATTGGAAGTGCCATCTAGAGCTTTAAGATGTTCTCACAGATACTAGCTAATACTCTCTTTTAAAATGGGAAGAGTTGATCTTCCAAATTGCATTTAATGGTCTTAACTCCAAAGCAGATAGCAATAATTCAGAGGATTTATCTGGATACCCTGACCAACTTTTTCTTTTTTGTTGCAATATAAGACTGCAATTTTGTTCTGTTTGACAACTCCCTTAATATTCCTGGGGCCTTCTATGTATTGCTTGTGTTTTTCAATCCTAAATGTTGATAATCATCCATGCATTCCAATTAGAAATGAAATTTACGTAGATGCTGGTTAATATTATCCTCTCCCATAGATTGGTAGTGCATAATGACAGGCAAAATTTATTGCAGAATTTGTTTTCAATCTGTGCTACCATTTTGCTAAAGGAAGTATCTTCATGTTAGGAATTTAGATATATCAGTAGTCCAAAATAATTCAATAAAATGTTAAGTGAAACAGCACACTGGAGCATATTGTGAAATTTTAGTAACCTGGTTTTCTGAAATAAAACATTTTCCTAGCCTGAGAGACAGACTGTCCAATAAGGAATTGTTTGTGTTAAAGCACTGTGGAAATGTACAGGTAAATATATTAATTTGAGTCCCAGAAAACAACTGGAAAGTGATGTGGATAGATAAGAAGCATCTGCATTGTTCATTTAAATACTTACATATACAACAAGTATTAATAATCTGCAAGAAACTCAAAGGTCTGGCTAGCTAAAGTTATTATGGCTGGTTACACAATCAGTCAAATGTTTAGGCTGGATTTGGACCTGGCAGAGGCAGATATATTGTTTGAAGGTGTTAAAAGTACTGTTGCAGGATGCAGGATGTTCAAGTAGAGCTGACATTTGCAATTGCCTGATGGGGATTTTGTCAATGCCAAAGGTGTTCATGATGTTTTGGGATTGTACCAGTGGTGGTATTCAAAAACTTTTACTACCGGTTTTGTGGGTGTGGCTTGGTGGGCATGGCCATGTGACTGGGTGGGTGTGGCTTTTCTTTTTTTCAGTCTCCACCCATTTTTGAGAGCTTCTTAGCCACAGAGGAGCCTCTGGGGGGGGGGGCGTTTTTGCTCCCCTGGGGCTCCCCTGAGGTTCAGGAAGAAAAAAAACAGAGCATGGGAGGAGCATGCAGCACTCCTCCAAGCTCCATTTTGGGAACTTCCTAGTCTCAGAGAAGCCTCTGGGGGGGTGTTTTTGCTCCCCTAAAGCTCTTCTGAGGTCAGGAAGAAAAAAAGCACAGCATGGGAGGAGCATGCAGCACTCCTCCAAGCTCTATTTTTGGAGCTTCCTAGTCTCAGAGAAGCCTTGGGTGGGGGGCGTTTTTGTTCCCCTAAGGCTTCTCTGGGGCTCTGGAAGGCAAAAAATGGAGGGGGTGGGGCTGAGCTCCTCCTTCCATTTTTTGCCTTCCTGGGCCTCAGCAAGGGGAATCCCGGCACAGCTGATCTTCTCTACAGCTGATTGTCGGGAGAAAAAAAAAAAAAAGAAATACCTTATGAGAATGTCAGGCAGGCGGGCGGGGTGAGCGAGCATTGGGCGGGAGGGCGACCTGGTGGGGAGGTGTGGCCAGCCAGAACTTACTATCGGTTCAGTGACCCACGCCAAATTCTTGCTACTGGTTCGCCCGATCCGTTGCAACCGGCTGAATACCACCACTGGATTGTACCCAAGGTGCTTATTAGTACTGTCTTTGCCTTTTTTGCCACGGTTGTTCTACTTCTATTTTCAGTTCTTTGTGTTTTGTGATTTTCATCAATTCTTTTTCTTTTATATTGTTGTCTCCAAGTATTGTTCCATCTACTATTCAAACTTTTGTTTTGTTTTTCTTATCAACAATTGCTATGCTGCAGTTGTTGTATGGCAGATGTGTGGATTCCCAAAGCACTTTAACTTCTTTATTTCCTACTTTGTCTACTTTGTGGTCCCACTAGTTCTTCCTTGCAGGCAAGTTGTATTTCTTGTAGATATTCCAAAGCACCATTGTTGCTACTTTGTCATGCCATTGTTTGTTAGTCAGTCTATGAAATCATCTTGCAGCTGCTAAATAAATAATAAACTGTTTCTTAAGTTTCTTTGCAGAGACATTTGTTGTCTGTTATTGTCTTCTGTATTCTGGATTTATATTAATTTGTTCTTAGAGCTTGGTTTTATGCAGTCAGAATTAGTCCCTCTGACTCTTTCTTCAATTTTCCTGCTCTTAGCTATTTCCTGGATTAAAAGGAAGCCTGGGAGCAATGGTGTATTTCAAATATTTTTACCACTGGTTCAGTGGGCATGGCTTGGTGGGCTTTGCGTGCACACACAGTTTGCACATGCGTGCACGCCAAATGCACACTTTGTGTTTTGACTCATCTCCTGCAATCCTGCACTCTCCCTGATGCTTCAGCAGCTGCCGCATGGCAATTGCTGTGCCATGCAAAGCAGCTGTGCTTCAAAAGCAGGACATAAAGGTTAGTATGGGAGCCCAGGCAGGCGGGTGGGAGGGCCCAACAAGAGCATTGGACAGAACAGGTTCGGTCTCCGCTGCTCATTGCTGCTACCGCTCGGTAGAACTGGGCCAAACCGGTAGAATACCACCATTGCTTGGGAGGCCATAGGACTGCAGATCATGGAAAAGAGGGGTAAAAACAGGGATCTTCACAAGCCATCTTGTGATAAGGCCATTGTCCTCCACCAAAATTGTCTTCTCTTTTGAAAGATATTTTAAATTAATCAAATTAAATGAAAATAAGTATACAAGAAGCAGATTTTTTTTCTGCATAGACTATAGTACTTTAAAGCATAGCTGCAAAGTATATTAAGTATACCACCATTTGCACTCTACAATTTTATTTTATATTCTATAACCAAGTCCAGAAGAAGCAGGGTATAGAAAATGGAAGAAAATATAAAAGGGAGAAATGTGCTCTCTTTCTTCAGGATGAACTAGTAGAAATATGTAAGTTTCTGATAGATCAGGGAAAGATCAACTTTCATTGGAGTGTAAACATTTTACAATACGATGGTTTTCTTAATAAGAGGCACACAGGTACCCCAAGTCTAATATTTCCTTGCTGATATGGTGGGTGCAATTTCAAAGTAGCTCTGCCAGAATCAGCAGTGAGACAATCTGGCATCATTACCAAGCTCCTAAATGAGTATACTCTATACTCTTGCATTGAGTATACTCTAGGAATAAACTATAGCCTGGTTAATGCCTGAGGCTTAGTACTTACAACTAATTCTATTTGTTCAGTCTCCTGGAACACAAGTCTAGTAAAATATTTTTTCTTTCTTGGAACCATTATCAAAAATTTCCTGCTAAAAACATTTTTGCTTCTCAGACAACTTCATCCATATCCCTGAAATTGAACTGAAATTCCTTTTAATAATGTGATGGCAATAGAATAACTTCAGAAGATTAACCAAATAGCTTTCTTAAACAACTGCTGTTGGCTGAAAATGTGTGTAATGATCTATTAATCCCAAACTGCTTTAGAGGATGTTCAGAACCTGACAGTCCTAGTATGATGAACACTTTTAAAGAATATTTGCACTCTTGCCACACTTGTCAGAATAATACAGCTGAGATAATTTATGATTGCAATTTAAATTAGTTACATATTGAAAAGAGTAAACCTGTAATTAATAGAAATCCCCTGAATGGTTTGATATTTGCATCATATTAAAAGGATATTGCTTGCAAAATTTGTATCTTTTAAATAGGAGAAACAATTAAAATAGGTAATGAATTTCCTGCATAGTACATATTATAACTCAATTAATGATGTTCTGTTTAATACCATATCTATATTTATGTGGGAATTATTGCTTTATCTGTCAACTGGTGCTCCATTCAAAATCCAAGAAAGAAATACTTAGACTCCATTAAGCTAGAGAAAAGATATCTTTTACTGGAAATCAAGTGGTAGCAACAAAAGAATTCTGAATCTGAGAAAATGAGCACATAAATCATATATACAAAGTGATGGCAATGTTCCCACCCCCCAATAGTTCAATTTGCTCATCCAATTAAAAGTAGCATATAGCATCATGTGGGCATCAGGTGGTGATGAGGCCTCTGTCCGTTGACCTTGGCATATTTTCATAAAGAGTTGTGGCTGCACACAGCATAGAATAGAAGCCTAAGCAAGAATCTCCCCCCACCAACTTATACAGATCTGTTTTGTAACACCTCCAGCTCGCTTCCCATAACTATGGCCCACTCCCTCCCCCATTACTTATGACAGCCGAAAGATGCAAAGCAAAGGAAGAAAATCTTGAAGGCTGACATTATCCTTCCTCTAAGGACAAAAGACAAAACAAGAATTCATTCAAAACAGGAGCGGAAACTAGATCTGACTGAGTTGTGTGCACCATTTTCTTTCCCAGATTAATCATATCATTTTTTCCTTTCACTGAATGAGGTGAGTTATTCATATTCTTTGATTTACTGGTCCTTGAATAGCTTCAGAAACTATCAGAGAAAACCTTTATATTTCAGAAACTGTTTGCCTGATTATTTTGTTGTTTAGTACTATTGACAACTCTGAACTTTCCTTTTAACATATGATTCTGTATAAATCCATACATATGATTATCCTTCATAGGATAAATGTAGAGTAAGTGTTAAGTTTTGCATTATTAAGGAAGGCTATCTACACTACATGTATGTATATCCTCCAAAAATAGAAACAGATGAGCTCTTTAGGGTTTAGTTGAGAAAAACCCATATGTATTTATTATTTTATATGCTGTTCTAATTGCTGTCAGCTCTGAGTGGCATACGTCCCTGACATCCATAAATGAAATTAAACAAAAACAAAATGTATAGAAATGAAAAACCAAAGCATATATACATATATAAACATTAGGAATATCAATTACATTACAGAAAACTTCCAAAGCCAGAGGGAGCAACTCTGAAAGATCACAATGTCCAGATTTTGTTGAAACAGCCAAGTTTTAATGGCCTACTTAAAAACCTATAGTTTAGGATAGGGGTTTCAAACAAAAGGCCCGTGGGCCAGATCCAGCCTCTGATGTGGTTGGATCTGGCCCGCGGGGCCATCTTGGAAGATGTAAGAGGCCGGCCCAGTCTACCCTATGTGAAGAGGAAATATAGGGCCAGCCTGGCTTCAGCCTGGTTTACCTAATTCAAAGAGGAAACATCAGGCCAGTGTGGCTAGTCTTCTGCCAGTCTGTCCTATGCATGGTGGTTTCAGTACTTACACTATATATTGTAAATGACTCTTCTATTGGTATATATTAATGTGCCATTTTATTAAAATTGGTACTTATCTATATAAATGTATACTTTTTATCATTAACAAAGACAAAATTTCAATAAGCATTAAGTGTCATTATCATCACTGGTACCTTTTACATGAAGTGCATAGGGCAGCAAGCCTCTTCCAATGAATCCTATCCATGGCTGGATCTTCCCATCCTATTTTTATTATTCCCATCTGAATCTTATTTTAATAGTCTATACAAATTTCAAACTGAATAGTTACTTTATCTTAAATCAAGTGCTGGAGAACTGATCTTAAGACAGTCGTCATGTCAGCATTTCTCAGCCATATCCATCTCCTTGGCAGATGACTTCATATCCTAACTCTTTCTAAATGCTATTGATATTTGCTCTTATTTCATGACTAACCATAGAAGATTCACGAGGGTTCTTCCACCTTGCCTGACATTCACAGGTAAACCTTATTCTGCATTCTTACTAAATTGGTTGGTGAACACTGTCACTTTCAATAATTACTATTATAGTTCAGAAGCAGCCTGTAAGAGTGTTTTCTGATTAATGCTTCAAAAATTATGTTTTTGATTGAAATGAATTATGAGAAGGATTGTAAGGAAATTAATACCAGATTTCAGGACGAATTTGAATTGGTTAATTATTTTTTTCCTTTTTATTTTTTATTTCTTTTAAATTTAAAACTTTAGAGGAAATTTAAAGGGAAAGTACCATGCAGAATCTGACTAAAAAGGGATTTACATTATAATATAGCTATTAGGTGATGAATGTTATAATTGATTAATGGGATAGTTTAGAAGTAGAATGTTTAATGGGATATGAAAGGAAATTAACTATAAGATATAAAGGTGACACTCTAATTGGCAACTATAGGGGGAACCTTGTTTTGTAATGTTTGAAATGTGGATATGAATTGAAAAATGTACACAGGACAGATAAAAGCATAATTATTATGAAAATATGAAAACTTGGAAAAGGATATGTAATAGACTTGGAAATGAATTAGAAAGCTATAAAATAAGCCTAAGGGAAGTATTTGAGAGGAAAAATTAATAAAGAATGTTTAAAGTAGTGATAAGATATGAAATTGAATATGAAAGATGAAAGATGAATATGTAATCAAGATTATATCTGTATGGAGATATGAACTTGGAACCAAACTGTTCATTTAAAAAAGATGCGTTGTTTTTCTTTGTTTTGTGAAAATTTAAATAAAATTGTTTAAAAAAATAAGTTTTCCAATGCTTGCAGGATGAGGGTTTTCTCTGTTCTTCTTCACACTGATCTATGTAATATCTGGATTTCAACTGATCATGTCCAGTACTGGCTGTTGGTCACTGACCTCCAGAAGCATTTTTGGGATGACAGCATTGGAGAAGAGAAACATAAAAAGACTAAACATGATTATTATTTGGGAAACAAATCTCAAGCATTGCATAGGCTCTTTTAGATTCTTTTTATATTTTTAACAAGTGATGGTCTACCAATTATTCTTTACAAACTGGTATATCAACGGTTAGGACAAGTGGCAAGTGCTCCAAGAGGACCAGGGAACCAATGGCTTCTCTCCCCCTGTCCCATCAGCCAGAGGAGACTTGTTGACAATTATAAAACTGATCTCTTTCCTTGTAAATGCACCAATGGAAAGGGTCAAGTACAAGTGAAATCAGTGAAGGAGGGCTGATGTAAAAGACTATTAATAAAGATAATGTGTCCTCAAAGATCTATCCACAGAAAATAAAGTGATTGTCCCTTGCTTTCCCAGTATGGATGGGATGCATAAAGAAGCAAATTTAGAGCCACAATGTCTGGACAGAACCTCTGGCCCTCATTATTGTCAAATTTGAAGAACAGATTGGAACCCAGACAGCAATTTCTTACACCAATTAATTTCACCCAGTTTCAGCATGGGAGATTAAATTTAAAGCTACTATATGGAAGAGCTTTGAGGCTCCTTTTCTGCCCCATTGCTTGCATAAGCACCTACTTTGTTGGTGTTTGAACCACACATAAAGAAATTTACTCAGTTAAGGAATACAGGTGAATTTCCCTGAAAAAAAGGTTTAGAATGAATCTGAGATTAAATTATATTCTTGCAGGATTAAACCTACGATAATTTCATATTACTCTCTAATTAGTAAATTGTTCTTTGTTTTTACTGTAATTGCTGTTTTCTTAACTCATAGAACTATTAGTTTAACTCTGCACTGGAGTTCAGGAGACTGTTAAACATGTTTCAAGCAAATCTGATGCCATCATAATAACCTTAGTGTGAAAACTCTTCACGGTTAGTTATTAATTGATTATCAGGTGATGTTTAAAATGTATGAGATATTTAGAATTCTAGACATGTATCAGATCATTTTCACATTTGTCTGAGGAAAGGTCACTCTGACCTAAATACTTATCTTTTAAACAATTGAAACATATCTATATGTCATTTTTAGGCTTTACATACATAATTATTTTGTTGCTTTTCAGATGTCATACCTATTAGTTTGTTTTGTTTTTAATACTTGTTCACCACATATAAGATGGGGAGATTTATAAATTATAAAATAAATAATAGTGTAGTTACTATTTTGTAAAATACATGTTTGGAGTTTATTTACTTATTTATAATATCAATTTATATAGCTACCCACCTTGCAGTGGTAATTCTGGGTAGCAAACATAAAATGGTATACGATTATTATATTATAGTACAATATTTTACTTCTAAGTTTGTTGCACAATATTTTTGTTGTACAATCTTCATTATTGTAGTACAATAATAATATAACAATAATTATACTGTAATATCTTTATTATATTAGTTTTATTTTTTTATTTTTGCATGTTGCCCAGAGTCACTTGATGAGATTTGGACAACTATATAAATATAGTGGATAACAATAGCAATAGCACTTGGACTTATATACCACTTCATAGTGCTTTACAGTCCTCTCTAAGAAGTTTACAGATTCAGCACATTGCCCCCAACAATCTGGGTCTTCATTTTACCAACCTCAGAAGGCTAGAAGGTTGTGTCAACCTTGAACTGATCAGGATCGAATTCCTGGCAGTCAGCAGGCAGACTTAGCCTACAATACTGCATTCTAACCACTGCACCAGCATGGCACAATCTGAAGGACTATTCTTTGTTTTGCTTTGCTTTAATTTATCTAAAATGTGAGAAGGGAACACAAAAGAGAACTAACAAAAATATGCGCACTTTTCCCAACATCTTTTTCTCCCTGTTACTTCACTTGTTAAGCTAGGAAGATGTTTTTAAAAAATCGAAACTCAGCAATAAAGTAATATTTGTAGAAGAAGCCATAAAATTACATAAAGAGTTCATGCTTTTATAATGTTCAGAACTTTTCATAACACAAGATATTTCAAAATTCAGGGAAGAAGCAAGAAAGTACAAAAATTAGGCCAAATATTATAGGCTTCACATTCCTCCTCCTTGTATAGGAGGATTCCTTCTCTTGAGACTATGGATTGAATCTGTATATACATCTACTGTCTCTCAGATTTATCATTGTTTATTGATAGTAAAAACCCCAGTCCTGAAAATCCAAGTGCCATTACTGCATAGCACACAAGCTCCTGAATCTAATACAACTCAATACTCTAAACAGCCCTCAGAATCAGTCACTATTGGCATGTAAAATGATGGATGACTGCATTTCAGTGCTTTATTTGGAAAAGTTATACTGTTCAGACAAAAGTCAAAGATGTGTTGAAATTGCATAGAGTGTCAGGAAGATAATTTTGACCTCTATTGCAGGAAGGAAGAGTTATTTAGGCAAAAGGGACTGAAGTATTTGTTTTAAAGTCTGAATGAATGAATGAATGAATGAATGAATGAATGAATGAATGAATTCAGGTAGATACCTGTCTAATTCACTAAGATTGTCTGTAACAACAGGAAGAAGAAAAAGTGTAGCACTAAGAAACGTGCAAGTTTCTATTACAGACAAGCTCAGTGAAAGTACTTTTTACTTTCCTATGGAGTTGATTTTCTGGTTTGGTCTATCTAGTGGGGCTGAACATTTTGGGGGCTAGAAAGTAAAATAGTAACAAGTGATTTTATCAGTTTGTCTTCTGGGAAATTAATGTTTCATGATTGTTCCTCTATTTGTAGAGTGTCCATAACATATTTTTAAAATTTCATATCAACCCACTAATTAAAATGTTTAGGAAATGATGGCTAATGTCATTTTAGTGGTCTACAAAAATATAACTTTGGTCATTCTGGTTTAGCAATGCCTTTTATTGCTCAGGCAGGTATTAGTTTTAGTTGATTTAAGATCTGTGACTGCATAGCCTGGGCATAATCATCATCATACTGGTCACTTCTGACCTTGATTATTGCAACATGGGTAATGTACTTGAAAGTAGCTGCCAAGTTTCATTTAGTTCTGAATATTAGAGCAGCAAGACTACTCAGTCCTTGCTGTTTTGAACATATTCTCCTGTACCACAAAGACTGATTTCCCGTTAGTTCTTCAGCTCATTCTGAAGTTGCCATTGATCTTCAAAATCTAAAAGAAGACCACCTTAGAAGAGAATTACCAAGATATCACTTTCTTCACTTAATTGTTCAGGTAATAATTGGAGGCCCTTTTCCATGGCATCTGGAATGATATGATGAATCATTATTCACTAGCGAAATAACCATCCTTCTGTTCCCTTCCAGTCCTTCCCTTTGTCTTCCCAAAGGAGAATCATGTAGCTTCTTGTAGGCTGAAAACTTGCATGTGTTAAAGTTCTGTTGGATTTTTAACTTTTTAATTTATTGGTTTATTTGTGGAATTCTCAAATGTATGAGATAAATCTTCACAATAATAAGAATAATAAATAGTCCATCCTTTCCCTAAGGACTTGAAGTTACTTGAATATGGAAGCTTGGAAATTAGATAAAATCATGTAGTTGAATGTGTAATTATGAATTTGTACAATATGTTCCTATGTTTTTGGCTCATTCATTTGGGGTATTTATAAAAATGCCAGAATGAATCCTGATTTCCTTTCTTTTAACAATAACCTAGCCCTTGCTCTTTGCTTTACATTCAAACATAGGCATTTTCCCTTCCTTTCAGTGAGATACTCATTGCTATTCCTCAGAGATTGAATTCCCAATAGCCAGCAATTTGTTTCTTAGGAGAAAATAATGTGAATTGAATAAAACAGATGGTGAATCAACAATAAGTGTCAGAGTTTCCGAACTTCAATAAAGTATCTGCCAGATTAACATAACTTCCTAGTGCAGCAAGTAATTTGAATTAAGACGACTGAATACATCACACTGAATTCAGTCTGTTAATTTCATGGATCTCAGTGGTCTTTCATCACATCTTTCTCTGTGCATGTACTTACAGTTACAATCAATTAATAAATATCTTTTATTGCAGAAGTTCTTTGCTGATACAAATGTCTCCATTTCTATGAATATTGGGGGTGTTGCCACATTTTTATCTGTCCTTCTATGGGTATTGGAGAAGATTACTAGCACAACTTTTCTTTCTTCACTTCTTCTAACAAAAACAATACATGCAACTTATATAGAGATAGGAAAGCTTGAATGTATATTCAGGAAGTTAAGTGAGAGTTTTCTATGTTGAGGTTAAACAAACCAAATTATGTATGGCTCATGTTTATAGGAGAAATACAAATATCCCAAATGAGATTTTTAAAAAAATCACTTTTAGAAAAATAATTATTTATTCACCATACATGAAATCCTATAGATTTATGAGCAAAATAAAGCCTTTATCATTTCTTTATTATTGGAAAGGATGTCTTTGGTTTCAATGTCTCTTTTGTTCTACACATTAAGTCATCTAGACCGTTTCTCCCATTACAGAGTCAGTATCAATACATGTCTGGAAAAGAGCATAAAGGTTAGATTATAACATTCAACCTATATCCTGTTACTCAGTTAATGGCCAATAAGTCTTGGGTATTTTTGACATTTATCAAGAAAAAAAATCTCACTCTTATTTGTTTTCTTGCTTTTCTCCTTCTGTATGTTTTGGCAATTTTCTTAATTTTAGAGTCTCTCTAGAACTATCTGGTACCAGAGTATTTCACTTCAAATTAGATTTCAGTGAGTCTTAATGTAATACACATGACAAAGCATTATCTCTACTCTTATTGCACTGTCTAGCGTATCTATGAGCTCTGGGTTTATAGTAAAGAATATTTTCTGTGTATAATAAACAATTTCCAAGCTTTTCAGAATAAGAAAGTATATTCAGCCTAAACCTTTTCTTGATTTTTCAGTCAAAACATCAATCCCCATTATATATACTTATTTTATATAATTATGGGGTTCTGAATGTAGATTAATGAAGGGAAAACTGAATTTCAACAACTGTAGAATCAGGCTGCAGTATAACAATATTGACAAAAGTGAAGGGGGTCTGAATATTTTCTGAATGCACTGTATATTTTCAAGGAGAAAACTGTTCCATAGGCAGGGGCTGCCATAGAAAAGATATAGTTCTAGTTCCCCCCAAATGGCTGTATTTAAAGGAAGTGGCTAGGAGTTTGCCAAGCATGTCTAACCTAGTAGGATGAATAGATGACCTTAGAGAAAGGCAGTCCTACATAACTTAGCCCTGGGCTGTATAGATTTTTAAAGACAATGACCAGCTCTTGAATGGTAACCAGGAAGAAACAGAAAACAATGTAAAACATCCCTAAATGACAAAGCTGCCATTATTGTTATTGTAGAACAGGGCTGCCAAGCTCCCAGCCCATGGACCAGATGCGTTATGTGCTGGCCACGCCCATGCCCAGTTTAGTGAAGGGGGGGAAAGTCCCGATACATCATGTGATATAACCATGACAACATGAGTTTGACACCTCTGTTCTAAGAGATCAGTATATTTTAATTAGAATTGGGGGGGGGTCATGATTGTTCATCTGTTAAAGACACTGAGCTTGTTAGCTCAAAAGCTGACCATCTGTGGTCAAGTACTGTGTGTCAGTATTGTTCAAAGATGCTTGTCCCAGCTCCTTCCAACCCAGTAGTTTGAAGGCATGCAAATATAAGTAGGTAAATAGGTACCAGTACCACTTTGATGGGGAGGTAACAGCCTTCCTTATGCCCCACTGTATAGTCATGCTGGCCACATTATTGAACAACACTGGCTCCCTTGACTAAGAAATGGAGATGAGCATCATCCACTAGCATCAGACACAACTGGACAGGGGAAACCTTTCCCTTTTTTTATTAGAATCAAACCAAATGCCATTAAAATATAATTTCAAGTTGATGATTAAAAAAAGTTGAAAACTGAGAAAGAAAGAAAGAAAGAAATTATGTCAGACGCTTTCACCAAATCATGAAGTTTCCAGCTCTGCATGATAGGGATTATTGCAGGGATTACATTTTGTTATTTGGCATAGAAGCCAAGAAACATAGCCATATAATGTAAAATAAGGACATGGATGACTGTGTGCAGGGCAAGCATTTTAATTTCCATTTTGTGTAGACTAGAGGTGGTGAAATAGTTATTTTACTTCTGTAAGACATGTGGCAGTTCGGGATAAGGATAGTGATTTTTGTTGCTAGTTCTCAGGATAGTGAAGTCAGCAGGTTTGGAGATAATTACAGATCTTTTTTAAACTCCTCTTGTGGGATTGGGGATTGAAAGCCATGGAGCTATGTAAATCCTTTAACATACAATCTAAAGAGTCAGACTACAAACTGGATAAATTAATCACCAGTATATATTGTAGGTTTCATATGCCACTTGCCCCATGGCATCACAAAAGCAATGATTAACTGGTTCACATTGCAATTTCCTTCAGAAAAAAAACTAAAATTTCCAAGGGATTATTACAATCCAGGAATCGACTAATTAACTAACTGGTGAAAAGATAATGATGTTGATAATTTTTAACTTTGGCTCTGTCAATCTTAGAGAAAGGTGATATTTTTAAATTTACAAGAAGAAATGCTTTCAATCTTCCAAGATTAAAAAACTTTGCCAAATGATTTTAATCTTGTTTGTCACACACACACATACAGAGCTAAAACTGTGGAAAGAAAGGAATTGGATTGAAGCATAGCTTTCTTTTAGATATTACATGTGGTGTAGTGAACATTAGAAAGAAGGTGAGATGCCCCCCACCTCTCCATTTTGCATCCTCCAATGGTCTGCCTGTCTATGAAATCCCAGAATTCCTTTGCTCATGCCAGCATATTCTGTATTATTTGGAAAAGCCAATAGGGTCACCATTTAGTGTCAGGAGAGGGAACAATCAGAAGAAATCACTGACAGTTATATTTGAAGATTCAGAAAGTATTGTTTAAAAAATCTATATTAAAACTTTATGAGAGATTCACACCAATGACACATTTTTCCACACATTTCCTAATATATTCTGTTTTGGCGGCGGAAATAACGAGGCATGCACTCTTAGTGATTTCAGCTCTTCTCTTGTTTATTTCAGAACGGACACGCTGGAGAGTCGCGGCAGCCTCTCTTTTAAAGGCTCCCCGTGCCTCACCAGCCAATGACAGGAGAAGGATCTCCCTCCGACTCAACGACTAATGAACGGTGAGTATTTCAAATACAAAGTATCCAATACAGAACACCCCTCCCTTCTTGGTCCAGTCCGACCAATCAGGGGCTCCGCCTATGTTACGTAATCACGTAGATAGGCGGGGCTCCTGTGGGTCCGACTGGACCTGCGTAGCTCATTCACAACGTCGCTGATGGTCGGTGCAGCTGGACCTGTTGGTCCTCCTGTCCCTGGCCTGGGAAACTTCTGGAAGGTCGAGCCGGCCGAGTCACTCCTAGCGGGCCTAGCTTGACTAGTTGAGATGGCTAGGCCGCTCCCTTCCTGGCTTGGATTATCGTCGGCCGTGTCTGGTGTTTCATCTGGAAGTTCCCCTGGCTCAGGTGCATAGCTGCGAAACTCGACCGGAGCTAGTGTTGAGGGTGTATGTGTGGAGGTTAGGTTGTCGTTGTTTGTTTGTGGGTTTGTTGTATTATGATTGTTGTTTGGGTGTGGGTATGCCGTTTCTTGGTTGTTTGGTGGTTGATCTCCTTCCCCCCCAGGGAGGTCATGAGGTCTGGTAAGGGTGCGGGATCTAAGTTGATCGATGTGTCGCTTCCAGCTTCGGTTGTCAGAAGTGGTAAGCCGATATGATCGTGGGCCTGTGAGTTGGGTGATGGTGGCTGGCACCCATAGGGGATGTCCCACCAAATTTTTTGCGTAAACTAAGTCTCCAATTTGAAATATTCGGAGTTTGCTGGAAGAGTCTAGTGGTTTGTCAGTGGAGTATGTGGGGTGAAGTCTATCTAAAGGGGAGCGTAATTTCCTCCCCATGAGTAGTTCGGCTGGGGTTTTGTTCGTAGTGCTGCTGGGTGTAGTATGTTGTATAAATAATAGTTTATCGATGCGTGCTTGTATAGGGCCCTGGCCTAACTTATAGAGTGTCTCTTTGGTGAACCGAACCATGCGTTCGGCTCGTCCATTCGCTGCCGGGTGTGCCGGCGCGGTTAGGGCATGCCGTATGCCCAAACTGGCTAAATAGCCCTCAAATTCGGTAGCTGTGAATTGAGGGCCTTTGTCTGAGACTAGGACGTCTGGTAACCCATGTGTGGCAAACCATTTTCTGAGTTGTCGGATGACAGCTTCGGAAGAGGTTGATTGCATGAGGCTTACTTCTAGCCAGTTCGAGTAAGCGTCTACTAGAATTAAAAATGTATAACCTTTAGTCGGACCCGCGAAATCTATGTGAACCCTTGACCATGGGCCCCTGGGCAGATCCCACTCAGCGACTGGTGCTTTCGGGGGTGAGGGACGGGATGTCTGGCATGGCTGGCAATCCGCAACCCAATCAACAACGTCCTTGTCCAGCCCAGGCCACCAGACATAGCTTCTGGCCAAGCCTTTCATTTTAACCATCCCGGGGTGTCCTTCATGCAAAAGGTTCAAAATCGGATCCCGCAGACTTGGTGGAATAACCACTCGGTCTCCCCAAAGTACACAACCTTTAAGTATGGAAAGTTCCGTTTGTCTCTGTTTAAAGGGTCTATAAGAGTCCTGCAAGTTATCATCTGGCCATCCCTTGGTAATCCACCCACTCACTTTGTGCAGTAGGTGGTCATTAGCGGTTTCGTGAGCGATGTCTGCTGCCGTCATCGGAAGGTCGGTTAGGGCTTCAATCAGTAGCACAGATGTGGTGGGGTTCGGATCAGGATCACTGTCCGGCAATGGGCAACGACTTAATGCATCTGCGTGTATGATAGACGGACCGGGGTGGTAAGACAAAGTATAGTTGTATGCAGCGAGGAATTCTGACCATCTCGTCATTCTGGGTGATAATATGTTAGGCGTTGCTTTGTTCCCAGCCAGAATTCCTAATAGTGGTTTATGATCGGTAATTACAGAAAACAGGCGGCCATAGAGGTATTCATGGAAACGTTTAATACCTGATATGATGGCTAATGCTTCCTTGTCTAGTTGACTGTAATTTCGTTGGCTTTTAGACAATGTTTTTGAATAAAATGCAATCGGAGCCTCTCTGCCATCAGGTAAAAGGTGGCTTAGAACAGCTCCGACCCCAAACGGCGATGCATCGCAAGTCAATATCAACGGTAAAGTCTCGTTATATTGTATTAGTACCTTTGTTGAAGTAATGAGGTCTTTTATTTTGTTAAAAGCTGTTTCCTCCCGACTGCCCCACTTCCAAACCGTGTCTTTGTCCAGGAGTCTATGTAAAGGTTCCGCAACCGTGGCTTTCTGCGGTAGAAAAACATGATAAAAGTTTATTAACCCTAGGAAGGCTTGTAGTTCTCCCTTGTTAGTCGGAATGGGGGCGTCTTTGATTGCGCGGATTTTTCCTTCTGTCGGGTGGATGCCATCGCCATCGATTAGGTATCCCAGGAATTCGATTTTCTCTGTGATTAATGTGCATTTGTCTTTTTTAACTTTGAGGCCTGATTCAGCGAATTTGGTGACAACTTTTCTTAGACGGTCTCGCAGTTGCACTTTGTCTTTAGCTGCGATTAGGACATCGTCAAAGTATGGGATGACTCCCGGTATTCCCTGGAGGAGGCGTTCCATTAAGCATTGGAAAATGCCTGGTGCCACACTAACGCCGAATTGGAGGCGGTTACATTTAAAAGCGCCCCAGTGTGTGACAATTGTTTGGGCTTCTGCTGTTTTTGCGTCTACAGGCAGTTGTTGGTATGCCTGGGCCAAATCGAGTTTAGCGAATATTTTTCCGCCTTTGATGGAATGTAACAAGTGTTGGACAACCGGAACGAGGTATGCACTCTGTTGTAATGCATGGTTAAGGGTTGCCTTATAGTCCCCGCAGATACGAATCGACCCATCCGCTTTAATAGGGGTGACTATGGGGGTCTCCCATTTAGCATGGTCAACTGGTTCTAGGACTCCTTGCTTAATTAATTTGTCTAGTTGTTCCTCTATTTTTGGTTTTAAAGCGAAGGGAACACGCCTTGCCTTTAGTCTAATTGGGGCTACCTTAGGTTCTAGGTTAAAAGATATCGGGTTACCCCGGTACTTGCCTAATTCGCCGCTGAACAGGTCCTGGAATTCTTGAATAAGGTATGCTTCCCAGTCTGCATCTGAGATGTGGTTGATTCCGGTCATCCCGATTCCAAGCGGTTCGAACCATTCCAATCCTAACAGGCTGGGTCTGTTCCGGTCCACAATTGTTAGTGGTAGAATTTCGGAGTGATTTTTGTAGGTAACCTGGAAGTGTCCAACGCCTACGACAGGAATTTTATTGCCTTGGTAGTCTTTTAGGGTCAAATTTTGTCTTTCAAGTTCACTTCGTTGGATGTCTGGAATTAAGTTTCTGATCGTGTCCCACGAGACCATAGAGAGAAATGATCCCGAGTCCACTTCCATTTCACAGTCTTGTTCCTCAATCCTTACTTGGACGTGGACCTTCCTTACATTTTTTGTATTTGAGTGTCCAATTATAACTGTTTGGTGTGTTTCTTCTTTCCTGTACCTTGATTCTTTGTATCTCCTTTCTCTTCCCTCTTGGCTCCAACGGCTGCTTGTCTTTCTCTCTTTCTCTCTCTCTCTTTCTCTTGGGGGAGGGCTTCCTTTTCGCCTCGGGCTATAGCTTGATCTGGATCTGCATACCTTTGCGATGTGCCCTTTCTTCTCGCATTTTCTGCAAATCGCGTCGATGAAACGGCACTCTGACCTGGGGTGATTTCCTCCACAGCGGTTACATTCAAAATCGAACCTTCTGTTCGCCCGCTCTTTTTTCCCTCTACCTGTCTTCAGGTGGCATACATCGTCTTCCTCACTACTGGTCTCAGTTTCTAGATCTTCATGGTGTGTTGTGGTCTTCTCTCGATCCCCCTCTGGTTTGGGTGATTCTCTGGTGTTGTAGTTTGCAGCTTTGTTGATCTTTTTCATTTTTGCCGCTGATTTCTGGGTGGCTTCGGCAGCGGTGGCTTCTTCCATAGCTTCTTTTACTGTTATTTTGGGCCGATTTAACAATCGGCTCTGTAGTACTGGATCTTTTAGCCCTAACACGATTCGGTCTCTTAGGGCTTCGTCGAAGTCCGAGAATTCGCACTCACTCCCAATATCTCTTAGGATCGCCACAAAATCAGCGATAGATTCATCTTCTTTCTGATTTCGGAGATAAAACTCGTGGCGCTTAATTAGGCAGGAAACTGTAGGAGCGTAGTGTGCTCGCAGGATCTTTTCCAGCTCGGGCCAGGTTAACGTCTTAACATCGATAGGGGATGCTAGCGCTTTCGCCATGCGGAAAACAGCCTGGCCGCAGTGGGTCAGGAAAACCGCTCTCTTCCGATGTTCCAATATGCCGCTCAGATCGCTGCTCTCCAGGAACATGAGGAAACGGTCTACATACGACTGCCATTCTTCCTTTGCCGGGTTGAATTGTTCAGGCGGGGTGTTGTTTCCAGACATGGTGCCGCTCGATCTCCGCCGCTATCACACTCGCTTAAAAGTGCTGTCTCGATCCCACCTTCATCGCCAGTGTTTTGGCGGCGGAAATAACGAGGCTTGCACTCTTAGTGATTTCAGCTCTTCTCTTGTTTATTTCAGAACGGACACGCTGGAGAGTCGCGGCAGCCTCTCTTTTAAAGGCTCCCCGCGCCTCACCAGCCAATGACAGGAGAAGGATCTCCCGCCGACTCAACGACCAATGAACGGTGAGTATTTCAAATACAAAGTATCCAATACAGAACATATTCTGCATAAGAACAATTATTTGAACCCCCACCCACCCCCCATCCTAAACTGCAAACCACTCTCTTTCCAAGCCAAGAACTTTTCAAGTTGCAAACCTCCACAGGCCCAAAATGGGTTCATCAGATTAATATTTTCTGGGAGGTCTTGTTTGCTTTTTAGTAGTGTAATACAACAATCAAACATATCACAAGCAGGCTTCTTCTGGTACACTCATGACATTTTCAGCATTATAAACTATTTCATGTAGTGAGAATAATTTAACAAAACATGGCAGGATAAACTCCATCCTGAGAGCCAGTTTGGTGTAAGACGCCACAGTAGAAACTGGGAGACTGTGAATTGAGTGACTGATGTCACTCAAATTACATCGATCTTTTCAAACAATCAGAATTACATCCTAGGAATCTGCAGGGAGAGCAATGGAGATATAATGGCAGGAGAAACTTCATTTGATGATGAATTCTCCCTATATTTGATGCTCTGAAAAGTGGGATTGTTTTCAGGTAAAGCACAATGACTTCCTAGTGTTTGCTTGTGCTTCTCCAGCCGTAGGAAATGAAATGCAGTAGCTACATTTTCAGTTTTAAAAAAGTACTAATGAGCAATTCATCATGTTTCATACATTACTCACAAATCAAGATCTAACTACCTAATCTCTTTCTAATGATTTCATATTAGAAATATTTACATTTATAAGTTAATGCAAGTTAATTTTAAATGCTACTGAGATTTAACATTCAACTACTTAATTTTTAATCAATCTTCTGTTCATGACTATATTAATCTGCTACGTAATACACTCACATATGTTATTGGCAGTCTCAAATACTCCCTCAAAAGCTCCATCAAGTATTTGCTAGTGGTAGCACAAAACTATTTTTTCTTGCTGAGCAAGATTTGATGATGCATCATTGTTGTCTCATGGAATAAAGCTGAGCTGCATCTCCAATTTCTTTAAAAAAACACACCACTGCACCATTCATTGTAGGATAAGTATATGTAATAATAAAGTAACCAAGTTTTTAAAAGATGAATGTAATATCTGCTTAAATCAGTGTTGCACACCATCCGTGAACCTAAGGCTATTTTTGAATTTTCACTGAACTGTAATGCAAATATGAGTGCCATCAGAACTCAAACTGGACATTATATCATGGAAATGGGAGAGTTTAAATCAGAAAATGGGAGCTCTAAACTCTGGAGAAAGCACCCATTTTGTTTGCCAATATCCACCAACCAATTAAAAAACCCATTTGGGGAATAATGGTCAACCCAGAAAGGCATTCTAGGGGTTAAACTACTAAGTATGGGGCCAGTTGGCTACATTTTTAAAATTTGGTACTTTGTTTAATGTCCTTAATCCATTTTAAAACATGATTCAAATCTCAACTCTTGTCTTAAGGAGTTGAACTGATATTAAGCTGATATTTTGATTATCTAATCATTCAAAATATATAATTACATCTAAGAAAAGCCCTTGCTCCTTTTATATGTTACTGTAGATTTGATAATCAGATTGGCAACCAGTTGTTTGTGACAGTGCAAATCTCAGGTTTTAATTTACTTTTGAAATCAGTTATTACTATATGATAGGTTTATTGTCATTTAATAGTTTTTGGAAAATTTCCTGATAAAAATTATATGACTGTTTAATTACAACAATTAATCTTCTAACATTTATTGTTCTAGTGGACAGAAAGATACTGCAAACTTGGTTAATTTATTTATCAAATTTATATAGCCTTCCCAAAGGTGACTCTGAGCAGTGACAAATAAATAAAAGAGCCAATATAAAACATATAAAAATATAAAAAGCCCATAATAATAAATAACATTTTAAAAAAGCCACCCGGAGTCACTGTATCATTGAGATGGGCAACAGGAAGAGCTGTGGTAGTGCAGTGGTTAGAATGCAGTACTGCAGGCTAATTCTGCCAGCTGTTTGGCAGTTTGATCCTGACTGGCTCAAAGTTGATTCAGCCTTCCATCCTTCAGAGGTGGGTAAAATGAGGACCCAGATTGTTGGGGGCAATATACTAACTCTGTAAAAACCTCTTAGAAAGGGCTGATCATGATAATGAGGCCAAAGAAAAGGTTTCCTTCTTACAAATTGTCCCACAGATCATTGTTGTATAAGCAATGTTGTATGGCAGAGCTGTGGACAAGTACTCCCATTGGAAGTAATTTGTGGGTTTCTAATTTGGAAATAGAGTGTTCAAGGAGTTCTAGCAGGGATTTTCATTATTGTCCAGACTGTGACTAGCCTTCAACAGTTCTCTTGTAAATTCAAATTCTTAATTCAAGTAGTCCTTGAATTATGACCATTTGCTTAGTGACCAGTTAATATTGTGATAACGCTGAATGAAGGGATTTATGAACTGTCTTTGAAGTCCAGGCGATGGCAGCATCCCATAATCACTGAACAAAATTTGGGTGCCTGAAACCTTGCCTGCTTCCCACCAACAAAGTCAATGGGGAAGCTGGCAGGAAAGACTCACCCACTCAAGTCTTCCTCGTGTCTCCTACCTTTCTTCACTAGGACGTGTCAAGATTGAATTGTTTTGCTTCTTTCAAAAACATAACATTCTTCAACTTGCCGATGAACTGGGGGAAGGGAAGGGGAAAATGGGATGTGGAGAATGTATGCAGAGCTTGGAACCAGCAAGATTTCTGCTGCAGGTGCTTGAGAAAGAGATGGACCATCTCATAATTGGATAATATGATCAACCCAGGAAGGGGAGAAGGAGAAAGTATTGCTTAACTGGGCAAGGCTCTGTGCTCTAACCAGAGCTGGTTTTTTTTCTCTTCAATAGCAACATGGTGTATCCAATAAAGTTTTACTTTTTGGAATTCAATTTTCCCAAGAGTGTTTCCTTGTTTTGGGTTCACTAACTGGACAGTTGACATTATGTATCCCTGGGCATCTTTCCTTAGCCTTCCTGCTCTGGCAAACATACTCATATATACACCACACCCTCTTTCCTCAATCTCTCTCTCTCTCTCTCTCTCTCACACACACACACACACACACAAAAACACACACCTCTGCCTACCTTTTCAGAACTTCCTGGGTTCGTATTGCACCATAGCATGCCCCTTCTCAATTCATACATGTCCTGTACTGGGTCTCACATGACCTCCCCCAACCCCCTTACAGCACTCCTGCATTCTTTATCTTAGGCTTTCTCCATTTCCCCATTTAATTTTCTGCATGTCTTGTTATGACAACAGCGACTTCCTGGATTGCCACTGCCAAGCAATACAGACACGGGACATGGCCAGTGGTGGGATTCAAATTTTTTTTACTACTGGTTCTGTGGGAATGGCTTGGTGGGAGTTGCTTGGTGGGTGTGGCAGGGGAAGGATACTGTAAAATCTCCAGTGAGAGGTGGAATTTGCTGGTTCTCCAAACTACTCAAAATTTCCACTACCAGCACTCTCCAAAACTGGTCAGAACCTGCTGAATACCATCTCCGGACATGGCCCTTTATTACTGCATTGCCTAGTCAGTGAATCCCATTGTCAACTGCAGTCATAACTCAAGGACTACTGATAGTGTTTTTACAGTTAGAATTGGAAATGTTCTTTATAGCCTTTCCCTGCTTTGTAAGAGTGAATTATCTTCATTTCAAAAGTTCAGATAGCAACTGCTTAGGGTAACCTACTGACATTGAAAGTAAACTGAACAACAGTTACAACCAGACAGGTTCGAAGGGTCAGAATAATTGCTCACTGGTTGAATTTTCTTCATCTGGTAAGTTCACAGTAAGCCTAACAAACGAACTTCACTGTACAATGTTTTTAAAAGTAATCCTGAATCATCCTGATGTATATCCAAACCTTTTTCTGTGGTTCATTCACAATTTTCTTTTCCTTTTAAATAGGCAAGTAACTGCACATAGATAAAAGCGTTCGTTCGAAGTAGCAGAAAAAAAATGTCATGTTTAATCTTTTGCTTGAAGAAGTTGTAGCAAATGTTCACTTCAGAGATGCATTGAGACAAGCCATTGACCAAATGTGCCTGTTTAGATATTGACATTCCACATTAGAATGTATGATTATTTTAACAAAACCCAGAAAGCTTATGTTTTCAGCTACGGCATAAAATAAAATATCGTTTGCTCAGTTGTCATCATGAAATTCTTCCCTTTCTCTGTCTTTAAGGCAACAGCAGAATAGCAAAGAATGATAGAAGCAAAACTGCAAGTCTTGGCACATTGCATAGAACACAGTGGGATGGAGAAAGCGGCACTGTATTTAGACTAATGTCTCTAATCTGCAATGGCACCTGGGAAATCTGAAAGACAAAGTAAAGTTGTCAGTGTGTTTATTGTTCAGACTAGGATGCTTAAAAGGTGCTATCTTCTCACTGCCCTAACAATACTCTGCTTAAACAAAAGATCTGACTACTGTACTTTGAGCTTGTTAACTAATGCAATTTGTGAAATCCAGGTAAGCAAATACTTTCTATGTCCAATCTCAGTGAAACATAAGCTCTAAATATAAACATATTATATATATATATATATATATATATAAAGAATCCAGGAATCCCCACTTGAGCAGCTTCCCTTTCAGCTGTCTGGAGGGGGAAAAGCTGCCCATTGAAAAGAAGCTAGCTGGTCTAAAGAATCTGCCTGGTCTCGGGAGAAGGAA
The DNA here is from genome assembly GCA_023653725.1 of Bungarus multicinctus. NCBI lineage: Eukaryota > Metazoa > Chordata > Lepidosauria > Squamata > Elapidae > Bungarus > Bungarus multicinctus. The sequence continues at coordinate 214,576,072 of CM042834.1, forward strand.
GCCAACATGGAGAACAAACTAGCAGTGGGTTGAGGCAACTTCCGGCAAGGACTGCAATCTTACCTGCGGGTGAGTGTCTCCCCCGGCTCCTCCTTATAGATCAGCAGTGCATTTTTCAGTGGGAGGAAGGTGCAGGTAAATGGCTCTAAGATTTACTGTGGACCCGAGTCAGAAACAGCTTAAAAAGCAAACACTCCAGAGCGGAAGGGGTGAGTGTGGAGATTAAGCAGCAGAGGCTTAATTTATGTTTTTACCCTCTAACTCTAGAAGTTAAATGGCAGCTTGTGAATAAAATACCTGAATTTCTCCTCTTACTAAATATGGCTAAATTCGACATCATATTTGTCTGTGAAAGATGGCTCAATGCATCTCTCCCTGACTCCATTACCACAGTAAGAGACTATCATGTTTACTGATCAGATTGTGAAATCCGTAGAGGAGGTGGTGTTGCTATCTTCTATAAAAAGTCCTTACATCTAAAAAACATCCAAGTTATCCAAGAGCTTGCTCTTCCTGAGATCATCATCTGAGAACTGTCCTTAAATATCACATTTAGATTCTTACTATGTTACAGAGCCCCTGATTATGACATTGAACATGTAAACAAGCTAAATTCACTACTAACATGGGCAACATCCTGCCCACACACTTTTATCTTTCTTGGTGACTTCAATCTACCTCACATTAACTGGACCCTAAACGAATATGAAACTGAGCCCATACATGCAACCTTCTAAAATGCTGTAACAAACCTGGGACTGGAACAACTAGTAACCAACAATACTAGACTTAACAACTGCCTCAATCTCATCTTCTGCAACAGTTTGAATTCAATTTATGGAATACAAATTAAAGAACCCTTTTCCAACAGTGACCACAACATGATTGACTTTTGTCTCAACATACGTCCACACAAAAATCAACACAATGATGTGATCCCCAAATATAACTTCAAAAAAGGCAACTAAGATCTTATAGACAACGATCTCTCATCCCTTGATTGGCAATTTTTATTCACTGGATACAATACTGTTGAAGACCATTACAACATATTTTTACTTGAAGTCAAAAGAGTCATCAAATTATATGTACCAATAACAACTCCAAAAATAATAATAATAAAAAAACAGATTACCCATAACAATAAGGAAGCTTCAATCCAAAAAGAGATCACTTTGGCAGAAAAAACGAATCTGGTCACGTTGCCAACTTCAAAAGCCAATACAAAAACTTATGCCACCAGATAAAGACTGAATGCACCAATTATCACATTAAACAAGAGGAAAACCTTCTATGCACCAATTCCACCCGCGCTTTCTACAATTTTATCAACAACAAACTAAAAGACTCAAGGTTCATCCCACCCCTGAAAGGACCTAATGGTAAAGACTGCAATGATGACACCATTAAAACCAACCTCTTTAACACATTCTTTGACTCAGTATTTGTAAACAGCAATGGATCATGTCCAGTATTTCCTAGTCGAACCACAGACAACTACAATGATCTAATACATATTGATTTTACAGAAGACATTGTTGAAAAAGCACTACGCAATCTAAAACCATCTCTATCTATTGGACCAGATGGAATATGTGCCTATTTCTTAAAAAAGCTGTCCACTGCCATAGCCGAACCTCTAACCATAATCTTTGAAAAATCTTTCAGGAGCAGCTCCTTGCCAAAATTATGGTCACAAACCACGGTCATCCCCATTTTCAAAAAGGGAGACCCCAGCCTAGTTGAAAATTACAGACCAATCTCTTTATGCTGCGTCACCTGTAAAATTATGGAATCAATTATTAACCAATCCATTATCCTCCACTTAGAGACAAACAACCTACTCTCTAATAAACAATTTGGTTTCAGAAAAAAACCTATCCTGCAATCTGCAACTCTTACACTGAAAAAACATATGGACTACACAACTCGATCAGGGCAAAGCAATAGATGCAATCTACATAGACTTCTGTAAAGCCTTTGATTCAGTGGTACACGGCAAACTACTACTAAAACTAAAATCTTATGGTATCTCTGGACACCGCTGGATAACTGGATAGAAGCATTCCTGTCAAACAGACAACAAATGGTCAAAATTGGGAGTGTCCTATCAAATTCTGTACCTATCAACAGTGATGTCCCCCAAGGCAGTGTCCTAGGACCAACTCTCTTCATACACTACATAAATGACCTCTGTGATCATATTAAGAGCAACTGTGTCCTCTTCGCTGATGATGTAAAGCTGTTCATCACCACAGACAATACTGCTACCCTTCAAAAAGACCTCGACTATGTATCAGAATGGTCAAACAAATGGCAACTTCAAATCTCAACAAACAAATGCTCTGTCTTACATATTGCCAAAAAAAATCAGAAAATAAAATACATGTGAAGGGGAAAAAGTCAAGATACGTCATGTGATGGCAACATGACGTGGTGAGTTTGACACCCATGTTTTACACATATATGTATTACGATACATAAGTTCATCTGGCTATTTTGAGTTTTGTCTATTCAGCTGCTTCATGGATTTTAGGGGAAAGACCTTCCAGGGAATTTTATGTGCA